>RPFO01000312.1:536322-1236322 GCA_009746045.1 Mesostigma viride
GAATATTTACTTTTGTAGTATGTTCAGTCTACCGTTGGTAGATATCGGTCGGCACAGTCATTATGTCATGATGACTGAGCGTCGCCGCGTAATCATTATAATTGTATTGCTGCCGTGCAGACTGATTTGATCGACGTGCACACGCGTCGCTCATAGCCTAAGCGCGCCAAAGCCTGAAATGTATTGTGACAAGCAGGCAGGATTGGCAGCACATACGATTTGCTGTATACTATTGCTGGGAAATGCGCGCATAGTTTGGCGCGCACGTAGCCAGGTTTGACAGCTAGTGCTATGGCGCGGGATTTGCTTGCGTCAGCGGCACTTTTGGAAATAGCTAAAGGGAACGAGCCTCGGCCATCGGGAGGTCGTTCGGTTCGCTCGTTTCTCTCCTTCACAACTGGTTTGTTGTCTTCATGGGGATGAAATAGTTCGAGCAGCCCAGAGCAGCCGGCCCATGAGTGGTTGCATGCAGTCCATTGCCACAAGAATGGATTGACGGAAATGACAATCATGTGTTTTGTTATGAAAGTGTGTACATTGGGAACGTACGACCAACATGCAGGGAAGGGGACAGCCCCGTGCCCTAGGCCTGTCATCGGTTGCTCAGGCGAGCCAGTAGCTCGAACAGCGGGATGGAAGTCCTGAGTTCAGCTGCTCTTATAATTTCAACATTACAACTCGACAGTCTTTGTGATTCGTCATTGATCTTATCAGTGGAATGGAAAGGTCTTTTGCTTGCTTTGATGATACAGCATTATCTTAATATGAAATCGGCTGGCGGGATTGTCTGTCATGAAGGTGGCGGTGTCGTGATTAATATAGTGGATCACACACATGAGTGCTCTATTGCTGTGGATATGTCTTCCAAGTGATAGTCTAGGATCGACATAATGGCACGCAAACGCGACAGGCCCTGTTGTGCACATACACTTCGGTGCTCCGTGACTCCCCAACTCGAGCACGAGTTTAATTAATTAACTAATTAATTAATCCTGGCCCTGTTTTTTGGATCGCGCGACTCGCTTATCAGACTCAGTGTGCACGCAGCTCCACCACCAGGGCCGCCTCCTCAATGCCTTCCTTTCATACCATCCGGCAGCAAGCCTCCACAGCGCCGCCCGCCCCCACCTTCAGCAATTCGCCCTCTTCTCCCTTCTTGGACGCTCCCTCACGGAGCTCTGGCCCCCCAAGCCCCTCACCACCACCTTGACCGAATCCTCCATCCGCTCACTCCTTAAGGAGGCCCTCGAGCAGCACGTGGCCCCCCTCGCTGCAGATGTGGCCCGGCGCCATGGGCGGCACGCTGGCTACCGAGCTGCCCTTCCTCTCGACCATCTCCACCGCCACCTCTACCCTTCTCGCCTAGCTCCACCGCCACCACCCCCACCGGCCACCGACGCCCTCACCTCCCAGCTTCGCGACGTACATCGACCAGCGCCTCCAGGATAACGCCATCGCCATCAAGTGCCTGCAAAACACCCCGGGCCTTACCGCCCAGGCGGTGAAGGACATTGCCGCCGGCCAAGCCAGCCTCCGCTGGCCCGGCCGGCAATGCTCCCTCCCAGACCTGGGCGGACATGCTGAAGCACCACACCACCTCCACAACCTCCACCATCGCGGCACTGTCAGCTCAAGTGCAATACACACTCGACGTCCGCGAGGAGGCCGACCTCACCAAGCGCAGCCACAATGTCATCGTCAAGCGCTTCGACCAGCCGGCAGGTGAGACCTCGGAGTCTCTTGCCATAGCGTTTAACCGCGACATTCTTACCCCCATGCAACTCACTGGTGAGCTGCGGATGTCGGCCGTCCACTGACCTTCCCCGCGCGCGGGGTAAGGCTGGCCCGGCTCCCCTGCTCCTCACACATGGCGGATAAGCTGTCGTTTCTTAAACTGTGCCGCAAGAAGCTCTCGGGGACTTCCTACACGCTGGATGACGACTTGACCCTGGCACAGCAACAGCGGCGACGGGAGCTATGGCCGACCTACCTCCAGCTCCGGCAGAGTGCAGGGGGGAAACCGGTATACTGGAGGGGGGAGGTCATCCACGTCGACCACAAGCCCTGGCAGGCGCCCCCTGCCACCCGCAGCAGTCTAGGGAATATATAGCAGTAGTGCAGATTAGTCAGGCTTAGCCTAGCCCGTGGCTCACACTTGCACGCATGTGCGCCTATAATGAGACTCCCCATGGATGATGCATTAAGAATTCAGCCTAGCTTTGCCTATGCAGAGAGCTCCTCTCTGCTGAGAAGCCATAAATAAATAAATAAATAAATTAATTAAGAACATACAGCCATCATAATTTCAATGCACAAGGATACACATTTCCATCACCATTCATCTTCATCATCCTGAACGACTCGAAAACGCGGAAAAGATAACGGCAGGCTCGAGCTACCATGGTCCGGATTCTCCCGATTTCTGGCCTGCGCTGGTTGTCTCTTTGATACCTCCGGTGGGGAGGATATGTAACACATATCCCTGAGAAGGGGCACATGGTTTTTAATACATTCTAGGCGACAACCTGCAGGAGGTGGGTGTAAACTGCCACCTACTCGGGGTGCACAACTGAGGTGCACATGCACCACCATCTATTCCAGCATCTATGCAAAGTTGCGGACATGGGGTGGAAGATGATCATGGCTAAGCAATGGCTAGGGCATGATGGCGTCTCAGCAGAGAGGGGCTCTCTGCATGGGCAATGCATGGCTGACTCATAGTGGATGCAGTAAGGCGGCCCCATGGTCCAGAGCCCACAACGGATAGGCTTGGAACACATTCAGAGGCGCCGGTTTGGGAGAATATAAAGGCCTCTCCCGGAGCCTGAGGGTTTTTAGGGGCATACCCAGGGCTAACCCACAACCCCCGATGAGAAGCCCCCATGAGAAGCCATGCCCTAGCCATTGTTTAGCTATGATGATCTTCCACCCTCTGTCCGCGCCTTGCGTGCTGGAATACATAGCATGGTGCAGGTGCACCTTGTGCACCCAGAGCAGGTGTAGTTTACACCCAACGCTTGCAGGAAGTAGCCAAGAATGTATGAAAAGCCATATGCCCCTTCTCAGGGATATGTGCTACATTTACTCCCAACGGAGATTAAAAAAATTAAATTAAATTACATTACAACATGCCTCCGTTGGGAGATCATGTAGCACATATTCCTTGATGGGTGGTGGAAAGGGGAGAGCCGCGTAATCGAACTATCCTAATGCTAATCTAGTCTAGAAAAATCCTAACTGCTCTACTCGTCAAAACGCCTCCTCCTCTTGGGGGGAGGGGGCTTGCCCACAGGGTCGGGCGTGTGAGCCTTGACAATCTTCCGCCACCGCGTCTTGTTCTGCATGGCAGTCCAAAGAAGGGAGAGAGAGTAGATGCGGTATTCAAACTGGGCTGGGACCAGTAGGTCATCCAGCAACATCTGTACGTAGTTCGTGACATGTTTCCCTACCCTTTTGGGAATGTCCTTGGGGCCAGGCCAGGTCAGAATGTGCCGCCCTGGCTGGCCAAGCCGCTGGGGGCCGGCCAGACCAAGGGCGGTGTCGACCTGGCTAGTGCGAGCAAGGTGTCCAACAAATGCTATCCTACGCTGTCTTATCTCGTCCGAAATACGAGGCATGCCCTGATACAAAGACACTGATGACGGAGATATGTTACACTATTTTTTAATCAGGAGACCCACATAGCCGCGAAATCATGCCAGAGGTCCTAGTTGAATCCGTGTTGGAGCTACTTGACCTTCAGCGTCAATTTTTTCGCGTCCCGGCGCCAGGCAGCATTTGCTTTACTATTTTTCTGCTTGCCTCGACAAAACAAGGGGGTGCGTGCCGCACACGTCAAATTATCTAGAGAAGTTTTAACTCTAGCTGATTGTATTTCACACGCCCAGATCACCAAAACTTGTTCAGGATTTGTCCTCCACACTTGCTCGAGTCATGACCATGCACCACCAAACATGACCATTCTTCCATGCAATCTTTGGGCTTGTAAAGTATACCATCGACAGGCGACTTGATTCAATTTAGTTTATTGCACTAATTGGTGCACACGCAGTTGCAATTACTGGCTGATGTTAGGCACATTGGCTGCGTCTCATGAACAAAATGCAGGACCAGAGTGCATGGTATCAAATTGTTGAGGCCCACAAACCCACCCCAGAACTTGGGGACACAACCAGTCATGTGACATGGACGCCACCGAGCCCAATGCCGCCAGGCTTCCTGGCAGATTATGTAAATAGGATATGTGGATTGGGGGGACACAGCTCTCTCAATATACATCTGCTATCGCACTCTGGTCGCAGCTAACCGATTTGCCCCCCTCATAAGCGACACTGATGATGCCAGCAGGGGATGCGGCATGGGAGCGGACACAACGTGCCAACTCCCCCACACGCAGTCCGCCTGGCGCGCTTGGCTACTACCCTACATCTCCGCCACGTACGTCTTGTTCTGGAGGTAGGCAATCTCCGACTTGGTCTTCCGCTCCTGCCGCTTCTGCGCGACCACATGGTGGCGCGACCACAAAAGAGGGGGCAAAGTCCGCAGCAAGGCAAGCAACACAGAAATAAGTTAACACTTCTGGACATCCACGACAACCACTCAAAATGGCAATACTAGATAAAACTGTCCTACTGGATAAAACCGTAAAACTAGATAAAACTGTATTACGGGATAAAACGGTAATACTAGATAAAACTGTATTACTGGATAAAAACGTAATACTGGATAAAAACGTAATACTAGATAACAGTGCTTCTGCTAGCGTGACGTTTTAGTCAAAGGTTGATGCAAACACCGAAAATTCTATTTAAAAAGTCAACATTTTAGGGTAAAAAGTCAACACACTGACGCCATTTTTTAACAAAAAGTCAACATTTTGACGCGCATGAACTGGTCAAAAGTCAACTTGTTGACGAGCATCATCGTGGGGGGCAGGGCCAACCCTTACTCTGGGTAAGGGCGGCACGGCGGCATTAATCATGTGACTAGTAACATGCAATAGATCCTGCTTGTCCAGAGCTACCTGATTTGGATGCTTACGGCACAAAACGACATGAAATATGGGTGGCCCTATCGATGTAAGGACGAAACGCTGCATGGAGGAAAAGTCAAACGCAACGCCGGGGCAAAAGTCAACATTTTGACGGAAGAATCGGGCTGAAAAGTCAACATTTTGACGATTGCCAAAAACCCTTAGCAGAAGCACTGCTAGGAAAAACTGTAAAACTGAGTAAAACCGTATTACTACATAAAACGGAAATACTAGATAAAACTGTACTGGATAAAAACGTAATACTAGATAAAACGGTAATCCTATATACTAATTTGGTAAGTGAAGGCCATCCCGCACTATCCAGGGCATTGCGGAGTACCCCCCAACCAAAACGAACCGGAATGACTGCCCACCAATCCGCGCGAAGCGCCCAGCGAGCGAAGCGAGCTGCACTGAAAGCGCACAGCGAGTGCAGCGAGCAGCGAGCGAAGCGAGCACCGTACTGTTCAGCGGGCCGCGAGCGAAGCGAGCACCGTATGTTCCCCTCTCCGGAGCGCAGCCAAGGACCACGTACTACGAACTGCACGTTACTCCGGAGCGAAGCGAAGGAGCACGATGTACCACGAACTACGCGTAGCGGGCAGTCCCTCTACAACTGCCCAAAAGGTCTCTCTACCGCCCAAAAGTGACTTTCTTTTGCTGGGCGAAGCCAGCGGGTCCCACTAGTACTAGATAAAACGGTAATACTAGATAAACCTGTATTACTAGATAAAACGGTAATACTAGATAAAACGGTAGTACTAGATAAAACGGCAATACTAGATAAAACTGTAATGCTGGATAAAACGGTAATGCTGGATAAAACGGTAATACTAGATAAAACTGTAATACTGGATAAAACGGCAATACTAGATAAAACGGTAATACTAGATAAAAACGTAATACTGGATACACCCAAATATTTCCAAGCACAACTCCATGAACCCAGGTAGTTCCACGTCAGGCCCTACTGGAGTGTGGCCCACCTCCATCTCGTGGAAGTTGTCAACAATGCGCCGGATGATGGTGGAGGTGACCAGGTCCACGGGGCTCTGCAGCACCTTGAAGATGCCCAGCTCGCGCGGCACCAGATAGGGGTCGTCGTCGCTCTGCAGGTCGACAGGTGGCGCGCCACACAGGACAAGACAGGCCGCAAGAGAATACAAGCGTGCCATGCACGTGCAAGGGCAGTCCGAGGACATGCCATGCAATCCGTCAGAAAGGAAGTGGAGGAGCAAGAAAAAGCCACGGGTTTGCGATGGGTGGATCACAAGGCCAGATAAACCATCCTGCACCGGCTGCAGGTCTAGATATAGACTTTGAGTTCAACCATCAACTGCGTCTGGTGCGCTTCCATTCTCGCTCGCTGCAGCGTGCGGCGGCAGCCCTGGGCAACAGAAACACACGCAAACACACACACACACACGCAAACACACACACACACGCAAACACACACACATTCTCTCTCTCTCTCTCTCTCTCTCTCTCTCTCTCTCTCTCTCTCTCTCTCTCTCTCTCTCTCTCTCTCTCTCTCTCTCTTTCTCTCTCTCTCTCTCTTTCTCTCACACACACACACACACATGCCCACAAGCGCGCACGCACCGGGCAAAGCGGGTTGTGCTCCGCGCAGCTGCCTCGCACGACCACGGAGATGTTGAAGGTGGTGACCATGTCGCGCGTCACCTGCCAGGGCGCACCGATGATCACCTCGTCCACGTAGCGGCAGGCCAGCACGCTCAGCGTGCGCTCGTGCAGAGACATGATCGGCTGGTGCGCACCGCGGTTGGCCCTGCAACACGTTACCATACGGGGGGGGCAGACAGGGGGGCAGACAAGGGGGGCAGACAGGGGGAACAGACAGGGGGGACAGCCGGGGGCGGCAGACAGGGGGCCAGACAGGGGGGCAGACAGGGCGGCAGACAGGGGGGCAGACAGGGGGGACAGCCAGGGGGGGGGGGCGGGGGGGGGGAGGGAGGGGCGAGCAGGGAGGCACCATCATCGCAGCAGGGGGCAAAGGGCGCCGACGGGTCACACGTAAGCGCCTGGGGCCTGGGCTATGCCAACAAAGAGCCACACATTTGCTTTTTAGTGCATTAAAACGCTAAGAACCGCGCTTTGGTATCGCTACCATGGGCAGATTCATCAACACAAAATTTTTTCCTCAAAAGGGTTCAAGCATACATGACAACACTTTAATTAGCCAGCTGTGTGTGCCATTGGGGGGGTGGCATGACACCAGGGGTCCCGAAGCGGGTCACTTTTCCCGGGCGCCCCGACACGTCCCTACCAGTTGAACATGCGATGCTGCTCCCAGCGCCATGTGGCCAGGGGAGGGAAGCGCGCCGCACACATCCGGAGCCGGGTACGCGCACATGGCCAGCGAAGCACACAGCGCGAGAGGAAGCGGAAGCTGAGAGAGGAGAAGTAGCGGAGAGACAAGAAACGGTTGATGAGTCAGCACGCCTGTTTCTGGCGCACGGCGGGACGCGTCGTGCAGCTGCTACTATAACCACAGGGAAATGGGGGGAAATGGGGGGATGACCAAAGGCGAGTCTAATGCCTGGGAGGTTCCATGCATGGCCCACGAACCCTACCTAGTCCATACCAGGCGCGTTACACTCGCTGCCAACAGATGTCTGCATAGGAGTTGACACAGCAGCAGGATGGCCACCAAGTGAGCCTTACAACCACCAGTGCGCAGCGTGTGCCTACACCAGCCCACCCAGCCATGGCGACAAGGTTGTGGTGCCAACCCGTGTATAGGACACACACATATGTGGACCACACGGCCAACTGGCTCCCCCAATCTTCACCTCTTCCCCCACACATAAGTTAAGGTGGCACACGCACTTGTTGCACGCACCTGACGGTCTCGTCTGAGTGGATGCCCACAAGCAAGAAGTCGCCCTCCTGCTTGGCGAGTTTGAGGATCTGCCAGGTGGCGCCAGCAGAAAGCACCGCGCAGCACGCAGCGGCCCGCATGTACGTTTGCGTCAGGGCGCAGTGTGGGCAAAGGGAGAGGCTACCCACAGCCACCACAGCCAGGGTAGTTAAAGGGTGTAAGCCATGACCATTCTCATTCTAACGCTAGCGCTTGCCGCCTACCTGACGGCGCCGCCCATGCCTCGCTCCTCGCCATAACAGACAAGCACCCAACTGCAGGCCCGGCCATGATAGTGCGGACACGTCCCTGGCCATGCGCCGACAAGGTTGCATCCACCCACCCCCCAGGGACATGCCAGGGGAACAAGTAGCCGAGCCACCCAACAGTATGCATCGCCAGATGCCGCGTGCAGTTTGTGGCCACATGCGCTTGTGGGTGGGGCATCAAGAGGAGGCAAGGGGAGGCCAGGCAAACTAAGGGGGTACCACGCGATGCCACACACACGAGGGGATGCCTGGGGCCTACATCGCCGCACGAGCTGGCGGTTATGCGCGGGTTGTGACAAGAGGTACCTCACCAGATAGCAGTACTTTGCCCCTCAAGGTCTGCTGGTGGCGGGCGCCGAACCTTTGTCCGGGACCGTAAGCACAGATCGGTCCCCCACCAGCAACCTTAGAAGCGGTATGTCCGAAACTGACCAGCAACCTTAGAAGGCAGCACCCTGAGGCAGGGACCAGGCACCCAGCTGCCCAACTAGCGAAACCACGCAGCCCGTTATAGCCCATGCTGGGCATTGTCGTGGAAAGAAGGAACGGCCGCGGCCCCTGATCTGTCGTGCGACGGCTGCCCCGTGCTTGAACCAGCGCTTGCCTGGCCACCTCCCCAAGCCCAGGTTGCCAAGGCACCGCAAGCAGCTTGGGCTACCCAGCTCTGCTCCCCCACCTCCCACCCCCCAACCCCCACCGCACGCAAGACCGCAACCATCCCATGCGCCACGGCGCGCCACCTGCGCGGGCGCCTCACCTCCACGTGCCCCGCGTGGAACAGGTCGAACGCGCCGTCCACGTACACGATGCGCTTGCCCTCCCCCACAGTCTGGCAGGGAGGGGGGCGAGTGTGCGGACAGGCACAGGACAAGGCCGAAGGGAGGCACAGGACAAGGCACGTAATGAGCAGACACGCATATGCACACAGGCATTTGGGCATCCGCACATGGGTGGCTGGGGGGCATGAGGGAAGGGAGGAACAGGGAGAAGCGGGGGACCAGGGGCTGGGGGACACGGCTGCAGACAGAAATGGGAGCAGGGGCAGGCCATGTTTGCCAAGCCGCTGGGCGAGCAAGTGGGCGCGATGTGGGGCAGGGGGATTGCGCACCAGACAGCGGTAGGGAAACAGAAGGTGAGCGAAAGGAGGGGCGAGGGCAGCGAGGACGAGGAATGGCAGTCCATGCATCAAGGGCAGGCAGGGCAGGTGCGGCCGGCCGGCATGCCTTGTGCCTGTGCCCTGTGCCATGCCTGTGCCCCTGTGCCATGCCTGCGCCCCTGTGCCATGCGTGTGTGTGTGCAGCGACAGCATCTCAAAGGAGGCCACCATGACAACAGGGCGGCGACGCCGTACTGTATAAACACTGGAGAGGCGCAGGGGCAAAGTACCACACAAACGGAGCAGAACCGCGGGCGGTGGCTAGGGCGAGCGGTGAGGTGGACCAGCACGGCCCCTGGCAGCTCCCCTGGTGCAACATGCGCACGGTTCGCCACCGGCGGCAGCGGCCCACCTCCCACCCATGGGGCATCGATGTACACGTGAACAACCACCGCGTTTCCCCACAACCGCTGGGTGGGGGTGGGCGCTCGGTGGGGGCAGGCGCTGGGTGGGGGCGGGCGCTCCGTGGGGGTGGGCACTGGATGGGGGCGGGCGCTGGGTGGGGGCGGGCGCTCGGTGGGAGTGGGCGCTGGGTGGGTGTGGGCGCTGGGTGGGGGTGGGCGCTGGGTGGGGGTGGGCGCTGGGTGGCGGTGGGCGCTGGATGGGGGTGGGCGCTGGGTGGGGGTGGGCGCTGGGTGGGGTTGGGCGCTGGGTGGGGGTGGGCGCTGGGTGGGGGTGGGCGCTGGGTGGGGGTGGGCGCTGGATGGGGGTGGGCGCTGGGTGGGGGTGGGCGCTGGGTGGGGGTGGGCGCTGGGTGGGGGTGGGCGCTGGGTGGGGGCGGGCACGCGGGTCTCACCCTGTCGTTGGAGAACTGCTTGATGCGGTGCGAGGTGGTCATGAAGTTGGAGATCACGGTGGCCGGCTTGCGGTCGCGGTTGCCGCTGAACTGCCGCGTGAGCTCGGCCGACCCGGCGGCCTTGGGCGCAACGCTGTTGCCGCGCACGCAGAGCAGCATGCGGCCTGAGGGCGCGCGCGGACGGGGCAACGCAGGGCAACGCATGACAAGCACGACATTCACATGCATGTACACATAACACACAACACACGGCTGCACACATGCACGTTATACACACACACATGGCACACGCGCGAGTGTACATGCAAAATGGGGAGCGCCTGCGGCGAGAGTGGCCTGAAGGGAGGTCGGAGGGCACGCACATATGGCGGGGCCAGCAACACGCGTGCAAGGTGGCTGCCGCCACCACGCCCTGTTTCCACCGCCGCCACGCAACACCGCCAACAGGCGACGGGGACTAGCCCCACACGCGCCGCACGCACAACCATAGGTGGGCACCAAGTACTGACGGAGAGAGGGAGGGCACCAGCGATGGCCCACCTCACGCACTCATGCCTGTAAGAAAGAAACTACTGTGACAAAAACAATTTTAATAACTACGATAAAAAATTAATTGTTACATTGTCATTGCTCTTTGCTTGCGCTCCAAGGAACGGACCAGAGGCACACACGCCGCATGCAGGGTCAATGTGTTGCCATGACAGCCAGCCAGGGGGCAGCAGGGGCCCACCAGACACCAAAATCAAGTCATCAGCTGTGTCCAGCTCTGTTTACCAATGGCAAACTGCTGCATATGCTTCCAGGTATTTTGGCTCTCGTGCGGCCATGGAGCACTCTCAAAAGGCCAGAAGTCAGCATCTAGAAATCAATATTCAGCTTTGCAAATGATGCCACACAGGCACGCAGATGCCGCAACACCCGTCCCTGTGCTGTCATCCGGCGAACCATCCCTGAAGCGGAGCCGCGCAAGAGCCATACATGTTTTGTGGCGGCCTGTCTTGTGGCGGCCCGTTTTCAAGCGGCCTGTTTCTTGGCGGCCCGTTTTGTGGCGGCCTGCCTGGTGGCGGCCTGTTGGTGCCTACTGCGTGCGCACTCACCCACAATGTCGGTGCTGGAGACGCCCTCGGTGCGCTTGATCTGCTTGAAGCGGCCCGCCGCCCGCACGGCCGCGTACGCATCGGTGCCATCGGGCAGGAAGCAGGGGTCGTCGCCGTGGATGATGTAATCAATACCGTGCTCCGTAAACAGCTTGTTCATGAACGCCTCGTCGATCTCGTAGGGTACATCGGGAATGATCTCGTCCACCCACTTGACCGCCGCCACCATTGCATACCTGCAGTGAGGCAGACAGGCCGACAAATCAGCGCTTAATTGTGAGCGAGAGGCCCCACAAACAAGTGCCATCATCAGCCAGGATCAGGATTGCACCTTGAAAAAAGCATTGTGTCGATACAGAAACAAAATCCGTAGCAAAATGCGATCCCAGGGCGCTGGGCAACTCAGGCTATGGCAGCTTCCCATCTCCTCACCTTTCCTTATACGTCATCACCGGCGGTCCCTTATTCCGAATTATCTCCGCATCCGATACCAGCCCGACAATCAACTGGTCCCCGAGGGCACGTGCTTGACGCAGTGCATTCGCATGTCCGTAGTGCATCATGTCGAAGCATCCGTCCTGTGGTACAGAGAGAGAAGCGACCAGAAAGTGATCGAGTAACGAGTCACGAAGCGCAAAACGTTTCTCAATTGGCGTTCCCAATACTCAAATGAACATTAAAACAGTGCGATACGCCAGGGTAGAGATAAACAATGCGACGAACCATGTAGACGCGGCATTGTTTCTTCTTCTTTCGCGGGGTCATTGCAGTAAATGTGGACTCCAGAATTTGAAGAATCACCAACAGGAACTCCCAAATCAGGGACAAAATCCTTTTCAAAACGGAATTTGCGCTATGGTTGTCAGGCTGAGCGAGGTGCCCATTTCCCAAAGAGCCGTTCATTGTCATAACCAAAGCCTGCACGGGCTCCGAGCTTTCGAGCCTTGTTTAGTACTGGACTCTTAAACTTTTTAACGCTCTCTTACACTGGCTTTATAAAGGCCATTCCAGTTGCAACTGTTCTCTTCCAAGCATGTTGACTAAAGCGAACCATGGCGTATCGGGAACTAGAAGGGCGAGCGTGCACGGCGAGGTAATATTGTCGCTGGCCGCCAAAACGCAAAATGTGTCCCGCCATGCGCCAGCTCAGCCTCGAGCGCGCCAAAGCAGGGCTCGAGAGTCGAGAGTCGAGGCCGGTTTGGGTGCGGTGGCCGGTTGTCGCGGTGGCATAGCGGACAGCATAAAGAGACGGTGGCTGTCGCCTCGCATGCCACGGGGCGCCCAGATTCTGAGCAATACCGTATTTCGGGGAAATGGGTATATTTATTATCCAATTATGGACCAGATTCTGAGCAATACCGTATTAGAATCTCTGCTTGGAGCAAATGGTGTACATGCATTGTTATTCAAGCAACTCGAGATGCTTTTGCCAGGCGGGCCTGACAGCTGCTCCGTGGCAGGCCAACTTTGCGCGGGAAAGATGGGCGCGATCACCGCCCCATGGCCACTACTTGGCCAGTTGGCCCTGACTTGGCTGGCTAATAAAGATGCACGATGCCAATTCTGGTTCACCAGCTGCCTTTCATGCCTATCTCTGCACGTGTAGTACGTGTACGGGCGCGCTGGTGGGAAACCTAAAGCGGTGCAAAATAGGTTGGCTACCTCACCTTGAAAAAGAAATTGGTTGACGGATGTAATACATCTGATGTTATTGCACATTGTAGCGATCTTACAAACTGTCGGCCGAGGTGTCTATCGAAGAAAAAAGATGCTTGTTGGCGTCCGCTGATGGTCATGCAATGCATGGGAATACCTCCACATTTGCGGGCATTCCAACGCTACGGCTGATCCTGGCGGTTGCTGTCGGGCTATTCCTCTCAGTTGCTCTGTTTCATCAAAGGACCTGCCATATAGCCATGTACGACCGGCCCCGCATCGTCCTCTTTGGAGATTCTATCACGCAATTCTCCTTTCGTCCGAGCGGCTGGGGCAACCTACTGTCCGAGTACTACGAAAGAAAGGTAAAGCTGCGAGCCCTTCATTTGCCTCCTGTTCGTGCAAGAAAGGATGGTGTTGTGGTTTCTTGTGAAGCTTTCGATAATTCGATTATAACGGCTTTGCAGCTTTCTTATGCCTAACTTACATTGAGCAGCCGAGGTTTTCATCCGCGCACGCTGCTCGGTAGTTTGGATATTAGGATGTATAACAAGCCATGTTGTGTCCTTCAATTCTGGCGCATGACGGATTGTGTCGCCTTCAATGGACCCGTACCCTGGCTGCCATGCCGCCTCACCAACGACCGGGCTGATCGGGTGTGCCTGGCCGGGACAGGCCGACGTGGTGTGCCGCGGCTACAGCGGGTACAACACGCGCTGGGCCAAGCACATGCTGCCCAAGCTCTTCCCCCCGTACAAGGTACAGCTGGCGCGTGCAGGGCCTCATGCGGTGTGATCACTTGTCATGCGTATGTGTCTTGAGGGGGGGGGCGGGGGGGGGGGGGGGGGAGGATCAGCGGGCGCACACGTCTGCATGCATCGAGATGTGCGCGGCCCGCCACCGCCCGTGTGTCGCCGGTGGTGCCGCGTGCGTTGCCTGCATGGCGCGTGCTAGCAAGCCGACCTGCGTCGTGCGTCTAGACCAGATCGGGGGCCCTGCGTGCGCCCACCTGCCAGCACACGCTAGCAACGTCGCGCATGCGCGCGAGGCAGGCCCACGCCCCAGTACTGGGGGCAAGTGCCGCATGGGGAGCACCCGGAGGGGGGGGGGAGGGGGCGGGGGGGCGCACCATCCCTGGGGCATCCATGCCTCCTCCCCCCCGCCCTGTAATCCCCCTCCCTCACCAGCCCACCCTTCCTCCCTCCCCCCATCCCTGGGACACCACCCCCAGCCACCTGACGCACACACCCACAGGGTTGCCACCCCAGGCACTTGCTGTACCTGCCAGGTCTGCCCCACACCCCTCCCACGGAGCCTGCCCCGGTCAGTCAGCCCTCCCCCCCACTTCCCGCCGCTGGCTGCTCGCCCCCTCGGAATGCCTGCACCTGCGGCCTGCGTGTGGGGGGCGTGCCTTTGCGGCGCATGCATGTGCGCGCTGGGATAGGACAAGGGAGGGAACCCACGCAGGACTTGTTGTGTGACCGACGGCCATGCCCCAACCATCCCTGCGCCCCCACAGGGCTCCCCCCCTGCCCAGCCGCTGATCGCCACTGTCTTCTTTGGCGCCAATGACGCGGCGATGCCCGACGGCGACTCGGCTCGCGCGCACGTGCCTCTTGCCGAGTACAAGGACAACCTGCGCCACATCGTGGCAGACATCAAGGTGCGGGGGGGGGGGGGGAACGTGGGGGGCAAGAGTGTGGAGGAAAGAAGGCAGACACATACCCACCACAACGCACATGGGTAGGAAAACCCCGCGTGGGCCGGTCGTCCATGGTTTCATCCCTGGGGACGTTCTGTCCCCTCTGCCCCCTCTCTCCCCTCTCTACCCTCTCTCGCCTCTCTCCCCTCTCTCCCCTCTCTCCCCTCTCTCCCCTCTCTCCCCTCTCTCCCCTCTCTCCCCTCTCTCCCCCTCTCCCCTCTCTCCCCTCTCTCCCCTCTCTCCCCTCTCTCCCTCTCTCCCCTCTCTCCCCTCTCTCCCCTCTCTCCCCTCTCTCTCTCCCCTCTCTCCCCTCTCTCCCCTCTCTCCCCTCTCTCCCCTATCTCCCCTATCTCCCCTCTCTCCCTCTCTCCCCTCTCTCCCCTCTCTCCCCTCTCTCCCCTCTCTCCCCTCTCTCCCCTCTCTCCCCTCTCTCCCCTCTCTCCCCTCTCTCCCTCTCTCCCCTCTCTCCCCTCTCTCCCCTCTCTCCCTCTCTCCTCTCTCTCCCTCTCTCCCCTCTCTCCCCTCTCTCCCCTCTCTCCCCTCTCTCCCTCTCTCCCCTCTCTCCCCTCTCTCCCCTCTCCCCTCTCTCCCCTCTCTCCCCTCTCTCCCCTCTCTCCCCTCTCTCCCCTCTCTCCCTCTCTCCCCTCTCTCCCCTCTCTTCCCTCTCTCCCTCTCTCCCCTCTCTCCCCTCTCTCCCCTCTCTCCCCTCTCTCCCTCTCTCCCCTCTCTCCCCTCTCTCCCTCTCTCCCCTATCTCCCCTATCTCCCCTATCTCCCCTCTCCCCTCTCTCCCCTTCTCCCCTTCTCCCCTTCTCCCCTCTCTCCCCTCTCTCCCCTCTCTCCCCTATCTCCCCTATCTCCCCTATCTCCCCTATCTCCCCTATCTCCCCTCTCTCCCCTCTCTCCCCTCTCTCCCCTTCGCAGCGTGGGCCTCCATGGGTTGTGGCTGTGGGCCATCGGTGTTGAAGTGTTGAACACTTATGCGTTGCTGGAACGCACGCATGGTTGCCCGCCACGCCTGCTGCCCCTGCGTGTAGGGCACCGCAAGCAAGCCCCCAACTTGCATGCACGGCGCTGGCCTATGAGAAGGAGAGGGACAAGGAGAGGCGTCCCCTTGCCATGTTGTGCGCGCATGGCCACGCTTTTGCTGGCCCCATTACCGCATGCGTGGCAAGGGGGACGCTGCGCAGATGTCTCGGTAGTTCGAAGCGCGCAACTGATGGGAGGCGCAAAAGCATTTGATCTTAATTACCCTTGATTACCGATTACATTCGTTGCACACATGCGGGGCTGTCGACCGCCACCTGTCTGCCACGCCCCCCTCTTGTAACGCTTGTGGTTGCGCCTCGCTCCGCCCTTCCACGAACCAAGCCACGCGCACACACGGCTGGATGCACGCATGCCTGGATGCATGTGGGCACATGGGGCCTCCCTGACCACCGCTGCGTGCTCTGCGCTGCTGCCACCTGCCACCTGCCACCTGCCACCCGCCACCCGTTGCTTGCTCGCTGGCTCCCTTGCCCCAGGCCAGCGGTGATGGCAGCACGCTGGTCATCCTCATCGCGCCGCCACCTGTCGACGTGGTCGCGCGCCGCAAGTACGCCCTGTGAGTCCCGCCGCTGTGCCACAAGACATGCCCGCGTGCTTGCCGCCACACAGGATCCGCTCCAGGTGGACCGCACAACCCTGTGCACGGAGGCATGGCCGAGCTCCCTTGCGTCGGCTGCCTGTCGATTGCGGTGGCCCCCCTGATGTCCGACAGATGTTGCCCGCGCATGTTGCAGTTTCGGTGGGCATGCTCGTGTGCGTGCCCCCTGTATTCCACGAGCAACATGGTCTAGAGAAACTGGTATGGCACGTATTTTGTGGCGTGCCCTCACTAGACCCATCGCCCAGCGCGGTACTGATCTGTCCACTCGCCCACGCACGCACTCCATCCCCTACTCCAGTACTCCGTCCCTTCCTCATGCACGGCCAGGGGACGGTCGAGGTGTCGGCTCCTTACCAGCGTGGCTCGCCCCATTCTGCCTCCCCGCTCGCGCCGGCGCCCCCGCACGCGACCACCGCTGGCTTTTGCATGGCAGCGGGGCAAGCCACCGACCTTTTCCGTGCACTTGCGCGCTCACACTCACGTTGGAGGGGGTATGGGCTCTCTGGGATGTGTTCCTGACGCTGAGCGGGTACCTGTGCCTGCCTGCCTGCCTGCGTGCATGCATGCGCCCCCCTGCCCACGCACCCGCCTGCCTGCGCACCTGCGCATCCATCTGCCTGTGCACCTGCGCGCGCATGCCCGCAGCCAGCTGTACGGTGACAAGGCAAGCGGGCTACCCGACCGCACCAACCCGGTGACAGGGACATACGCGGACGCCTGCAGGGAGGTGGCGGCGCAGCTTGGGTGCCCCGTGGTGGACCTGTGGACTGCCATGCAGGCGCAGCCAGACTGGCCCTTCTTTCTCAGGTGGGCGGTGGTGGGTGGGGGGGTGGGGGTGGGGTGGGGGGGTGCGGGTGCGGGTGGTGGGTGGGGGTGGGGGTGAGGGTGGGGGTGGGGGTGGGGTGGGGGTGGGGGTGGGGGTGGGGGTGGGGGTGCGGGTGGGGTGGTGGGTGGGGGTGGGGGTGAGGGGTGGGGGTGGGGGTGGGGTGGGGGGAGGGTGAAGGGGGTCCTGCCTGTGTGTATGGGCGTATATATGGGTGTGGGTATGGGTATGTGCTGGCGTTGCCTGCAGACCGGGGCAGCCACCAGGAACGTGGGAGGGCAGCAATGCGGTGACACATGGTGGTGCCGCACGGACCAGGCCACCGCGTCTTCGTTCGTGGTCAGAGCACAGGCAGTGTGGCAGCAGAGAGCACAGCTGCCCTCTACCTGATGTCATCACGTGCCGGTGGCTGGCAGTATCAGGGCTGAGGCGCAGCCATGACAAGGCCAGCTCCGTGCCTTGTGCAGGCGCTTGCTCCTTGCCGCGAGGCCCAGGGCCGCGGGGGGGCTCTTGGCTGTACAGTACGGTGGCTGTGGTGTATGCCTTGCGCCACACGGTGTAGAGGGCCACCAACCAGGGTTGTCACTCGCTCCCTACTGGGTACAGCCGCCGCAGATGGGACGTGAGGCTGGTCTGCATCAAACGTGGTGATGTGGCTGATTTATTGATTACTGCATGCGCCCCTGCCTCCCTCCACCGCACTAGACCGCTGCGTGCTACCGTTGTCTCTGGACTGCGGTGTGGGAAAGCAAGGCATGGTGCACCGGCGCCCAGCCAGCAGGCCTGACCATCACCCACGGCATGCCCACTGCGTGGTCGGCACTGTCATTGGGGCAGCCAGGTGCCACGTGGGTGCGGCAGAACGTGCCGGTTAAACGGGTGGCCGCCGTGCTCTGTAGCAGGGGTGCATATCTATCGCACATCTGCCGCAAACCTAGGCACATCTGGGGCATACCTAGGGTACCGTATCGCAAGCGGCTGGGCAATCACCCACAGGGCATGTGCACTCCTGCGTCACCGCATGCGCGCGCTCGGGCCCCTGTCATTGCCCGCGCTAACTTTCCCCTCGCTCCCTTGTCTACACCTTGCCACCACGTGCCTGCTGCTACCTGGCCCCCCCACCTCGCGCCCCGCAGCGACGGCCTTCACCTAACGGAGCGCGGCAACGCGTTTGTGTTCCAGCAGCTGGTGGAGGCCATCAAGGGTGCGGACGCGGCGCGCCTGCCGGCGGCGCTGCCCTACGACTTCCCCCTCAACGCCGACATCGACCACGAGGACTCGGCCGCGTTCTTCCGCAAGTGGGAGGAAAAGCGGCAGGGGCACATGGGGTAGACCGCGCGGGGGCGTGGTCGCAGAGATCTGCGTGGGAGCCCACGGGGTTGTTCCGCGGAACGTGTTTGCCCAATGGTTTCTGAAAGCCTTGGTGCTTTTTGGCATGGTGGCCATTTTGCATGATGAATGTGCTGTCAGGGCAAGTATCATTGCGTGGTGCACCCGCTGACTTTGGCAATGCTTTTCCGGTCCTAGGTTATTGACTGCAAGGCATGCGGTGGATTTGTTCATCTGCTGTATGCTCAGGGTTTGGTAAGCGTCTTTCTTTCAGCCCATAAAAGGTTGTTGGTACTTCAACATGCACTTGGATGCTCAGAAGTCTTGGCAATAGTTGTTTGTTGATTGAGGGCTCCGTGAGACTAGGAGGCAGCTGGATAACTCAGCTTTTAATTGCCTTGGTAGTAGCAGGAAGTCCACATGACCATGAAAAGGTAATTTTGGGATGTTTTTACGAAACTATCGATCTGATGCAAGTTGAATTATGCGTGCCATGACAGCATAAACCTCCTGTAGACAATGATGGAAAATGGTAACCGTGCTGGTGCGGAAAGAGTACATAACCATTACTGTAAAGTGACACAACTATTCTTGGACGCATGGTAGTCCAACGCTGTGTAAGGACTCGAGTAGTGTAACAAGCAAAAATGATTTGTTGTTACATCCTTTGTTTTGTGAACGTTTGGCTTTTAGTTGAGGACTTTTGGATCAGTATTGAGAAAGTCATGAGGTTTCCAAGACGGTGGTACTTGAAACTTGTACTTTGTCAACCGACTGTTAGAAGCCCTCATTGGTCTTGGCCTGATCCACATGGGGTTGTGGTTTGTTGGTCGGTACTACCAAGTCATAAATGCTCCTTTGGGACTTTAGTGCTTACTACAGATTCAGAATCTCATGTCTGGATTCTGCCAGACTGGTTGTGGTGTTGTTCTGTTTCGTGTGACTAGGATGGATACGAAGATCTTGTTTAGAATTCCATGATTCTGATTGGTTCTTTTCTGGCGAAGGTTCCGGCTAAGGTTGAGGCATGCTCGACAAGCACGTCGATATCAAGGACGTGGGGTCGCCATTGTTGACACGTTGGTTTTGATCCATCATGGTATAATAAAGCTTGTCTTTGTTGTCCATTCATAAGAGCCCTTTGATACTAGACTACCTTCAGTTCCACAGAGGTCGTCTAGGCACAAGCTTGTCTTTCTGTCTACAAGGGGTGTGGTTCCCTAAATCACGTGCTGTGGAATCTCCATCTCAACGTTGCTCGGATACTGAAGATCTGCGACTCAAGAACGCAACCCAGGTAAAAGATCTTTCATATTTAGACTATGGATGATGCTGATGATCATTTTTAGTCGTTACAAGTAGTGTCTGAGAGGGAAGGCGTGAAGACCGCGGAGGCCCCATGGCTATCTGTAGGAAGGCCTGCATGGAGGGAGGACGGCAAACACAATTAGATTAATTAATTTAACACACGCTACATTTGGGGATGCGCGACCGCTTCAAGCTGTTGGGGAGCTGGCTTCCTGACACCGCCGACGATGTGGACATCCGCATCGGCCTTGCCTGGGCCAAGCTCCGTTCGCTCACACCTTACTGGCGCTCGAAGGGCCTGGACGGGCACCGCAAGCGCATGCTCTTCAAGGTCCTCGTCCTCACGGTGCTCACGTATGGCGCCGAGGCGTGGACCCTCCCACCCAAACTGGCAGCTCGGCTCGACGGCACAGTTTACAGGATGCTCCGGCAGGTCCTTAACGTAGGTTTTTCCGAGCGTCCGTCATCAGAGTCTTTGTATCATGGCATGCCTCGTGTTTCGGACGAGATTAGGCAGCGTAGGATAGCATTTGTTGGACACCTTGCCCGCACCAGCCAGGTCGACACCACCCTTGGTCTGGCCGGCCCCCAGCGGCTTGGACAGCCAGGGCGGCACATTCTGACCTGGCCTGGCCCCGCGGACATTCCCAAAAGGGTAGGGAAACCTGTCACCAACTACGTTCAGATGTTGCTGGACGACCTAGTGGTGCCAGCCCAGTTTGAGCACCGCATCCACTCTCTCTCCCGTCTTTGGACTGCCATGCAGGACAAGACGCGGTGGAAGAAGATTGTCAAGGCGCACACGCCCGACCCTGTGGGCAAGCCACCTCCCCCCAAGCGGAGGAGGCGTTTTGATGAGTAGTGTAGTTAGGATTTTCTAGATATAGTTAGGATAGCTCGATCACGCGGCTTCCTCCACCCCATCCATCATGAAATATGTGCTACATGACCTCCCCACGGAGGCATGTTATAATTTAATTTAATTTTTTACATTTGGGGCATTAGCATTATTTAGCCATGCTTTGCCCATGCCGAAAGTTGCTCTCAGCCGAGCAGAGTGGCGAGCTGCTTCTTTTTGGCGCTGAAGGCGACTGGCGCGTGACTGGCGGAAGCAGCCCGTGGTGTGGGCGTCCAGTCCTCCCCGCGCGCTGCCTGCCTTAATTAATTAATTAATTAATTAGACTCGTGCTCCCGTTGGGGAGTCACGGAGCATTAACCCCGATGGATGGATGGATGGGTGCAACATTCCTACCGGTCTAATCTATCTACATCTATCTAACAACATGCTAACTACAACATCTATCTAGGCAGCCGCACGAGGGGGAGCTATCTGGCGTGCCTCCCGCGGGATTGCACACGCGGGCGCTTCCCCACTGGGGGGGGCTCATTGTCCTCTATGACCTGGGCCCACTTGGCCTTGGCCATCATCTTCTTCCAAATCACGGAGAGGCCGAGGCCCCCCATGTCCTCTACTAGCTGTTCCTTGAAGGTGCGGGCCTTGCGGCGTCTAACATCACTAGGCCCAGCCCACGTCAGGAGGTGCCGGCCAGGCTGAGCTGGTCGCAGTCCTGCGGGGGGGCCACGTGAGGTGTCTACCTGGTTGGTGCGAGCTAGGTGCCCTACAAGCTGCAGGCTGCGTTGCTTAATTGTGCTGGTGATATAGGGCATGCCCTGGTACAGGTCCTCATTGCGGACATGAGCAGCATATCCTACTCTGAAAATGGAACGCAGCATGCTGGTGACCGCGCCGTCCAGCTTGCGGGCCAGGTCGGCGGTGAGGGTCCACGTCTCGGCGCCATACGTGAGAACAGGAAGGACGAGGACCTTGAACAGGTCCTGTTTCTCGATCTTGCCCAGGGGCTTGCGCCACAGGGCCCGGTACTGACGTAAAGCGTGCCAGGCGAGGGAGATGCGATGGTCCACATCAGCCTCGCAGCTGGGGAGCAGGCTGCCCAGCAGCTTAACGCGGTCCCGATACGGGACTGGAGAGCCGTCTAGGAGATAGAGGCTGCCTGCCTTGCTGTAGCCTTGCGCCCCTTCGGCATTGCTGCTTGGGAAGGGCGCGAAGGTGCACAGATCCAACGCTGCCCTGGAGGGAGATGGCAGAGTGGAGCCAAGCCCGCCCATTAATTAATTATTAATTAATTAATTAATTAATTAATTGATTGATTAATTAATTAATTAATTAAACACGTGCTCCCGTTGGGAAGTCACGGAGCACCGAAGTGCTTTTAATCCCTGTGTGTGCACAACAGGAGAAAGGGCAGAGACCCCCAGTCTCCTTCATGCCAAAGGCATGCCACAGCTGCATTCGCGCGCGCTAGCTAAACGGACACGCTAACGATCCGGCAATCTGTGGGTGCCCGCCCATGGTTGTACATAAATGCTTCGGTACATTCTGATCATTCGGTACATATTTATAGTTGTCTTACTAAATGAAGTTTATTGTCGCTGCACCGGCTGGGCCATGCAAGGAAAGGGAACCTCGTTTCAAAAGCAAATTTATGTATAGCTATACTCTGATCAGACACTCCGCAAAGGTGAAAACCTTTGCGTTCAGTGCCGGGCCGCGGAAAACGCGGAAAACGCGATCTACAAATGAATCCGACCTGAATCGAACTGGGGACCTCTCGCACCAAATTTTGCTGACAATAGGACGGACGTCTCCGGTTACCATGGCATCGCCAACTTACACCTACAGTCATCCGCAAAATTTCTCCTGTCCGGGGAGTGATGCAAGCCTTTCGGATTTGGTACTAGATAAATCACTCGAGATCTGTGTGTAGGAGTACTACACACGTGTCTGCACGCGAGACTTGTTCAGTCTCGCACCGTGAGACGGGCTGAACACGGCTGAAACCTTCTCTCGAAGGGGGCGTAGCCGGTACTATCGAAATCAGCCATACTTACATTTTATGCATGGTCCGGATTCTTCCATCCAGATTTCTGGCCTGCGCTGGTTAAATTAAATCAAATTGAATTAAATTAAATTATAACATGCCTCCGTTGGGAGATCATGTAGCACATATTCCTTGATGGGTGGGTGGAGTGGAGGGAGCCGCGTAATCGAACTAACCTAACTCTAAGCTATCTACTAGAAAAATCCTAACTACACTACACTACTCATCAAAACGCCGCCTCCTCTTAGGGGGAGGTGGCTTGCCCACAGGGGCTGGCGTGTGAGCCTTGACAATCTTCTGCCACCGCGTCTTGTTCTGCATGGCAGTCCAAAGAAGGGAGAGAGAGTGGATGCGGTGTTCAAACTGGGCTGGGACCACTAGGTCGGCCAGCAACATCTGGATGTAGTTCGTGATATGCTTCCCTACCCTTTTGGGAATGCCCTTGGGGCCAGGCCAGGTCAGAATATGCCGCCCTGGCTGGCCAAGCCGCTGGGGGCAGGCCAGACCAAGGGCGGTGTCGACCTGGCTGGTGCGAGCTGGTTGTCTCTAGACCTGCGCTGGTTGTCTCTATGATACTTTCGTGATGAACGTGCTCGTACCATGAATATTACAACCGATACGTTGACCAGGCCTGCCTGAACAAATGCTCGCATTAAAACATCACCCCTTCCATCATATTTGATTGGTTTACCTGAACGAGTAAAGAGTGTGCAGGCAAATGGAGAAGCAGGGTATACTCATGTACAGATCCTGATGTCAAGTAAGCCTGTGGTGCTATATCAAGCCTTGTCTCGTATCAATGTGACAAGTGGCACCCTGGATTGCCCTGCATCAGCTCGCTTTGAGTAAATGCAGGGCCTGCTGGTATTTGGTTTTGATACTACCATATCATCTAGCTGACATTTGCACTGATTTTACACTGCATTGGGACAGCATCCACACTAACACAGCACTAACACAGCAACATAGCACTGACATAGCTCTAACATAGCTCTAACATAGCTCTAACATAGCACTAAACGGAAGCCATGACCTGAAGCTGCACGGGATGCGTTTACACCCCCAGCAGGGCGGGGGTGGTGAAGTCATACAAGACTACGTGCGTCACATCGTGATGAATATACAGTACAAAATGTATACATATAGTACATGACCACCGCCCTTGGGCCTTCAGCCCGGCAGCAGGCCGCGCACACGCTCAAGGAGCGCACCTACGCTGGACGTGGCGTCGCAAGCATCACCATCGACCCGCACGGGCAGCCGCTGGATGCACCCCCCGATGTACACCGGGACCACATCATCGGCCGTGTTCAGCTGCGCCGCCACCGCCACATCTGCGTGCAGGCCGTGCACTCGGGTCAGCCGGCGTCCCGTGAGGGAGGCGGACTGCAGCACCGCCAGCAGGTTGCCGCGGTGCAGGAGGAACAGCTGCCAGCAGGCCCACGCGAGGTCGTTAAGCTGCAGTGGGTGCACCAGCTCAGGCGCTGCCGCAAACTCATCGCGACTCATGTCACCCCAGGCCTCTGGCCCAGAGGGCGGCGACAGCAGGGTTACGTCTGCCAGCGCGTCCTTGAGCGCATCCACCAGGGCACCCGCACAGAGAGAGTCTTCAACGCTGAATGCGGCGTCGGTCCCGCAGCACAGGATGTCCACCACCGCACATTCCGCAAAAGCCTCGTGGGCGAGCAAGGCCCTCGCGACAGCCTGCACGTTCAGCAACGACATGATCAGCATGGGGCACGACGCGGGACGCTCCTGTGGCGGCCCCGTGGTACAGGCGAGGTCCGGCTCCTCTGCCCTGTCGCCACGCACGTGGCCAGCCGCGGCTAGCAGGCCTTTCGTCCCATTGGTCGTATGGAACAGGAGCACCTTGCCGCGGACCGTCTCCTTGAAGCATTGCGGCGAATTGCCCAGGTCGAATCCCTGGATCTTCCGGCCTCCATGCTCCGCGCCACTCAGAATGACAAGAGATCGGTCTAGGCCCGCAGAGTGGAGCTCGCGTGCCGTCTCCTTGCAACACTCCGGTGTGGGAAGTGGCACTATTAGAGCTGCCCCCGCCTGTATAGCGCTTATGATGGACGACGTCGCACGCAGAACATCCACTACTACCGTCACACGGGCGGCGCTGCATTTTTGTGTGCCGTCGCAACCATGATGATCTGACGAGTTGTCGACAACATATTCTTTGACAGAGGAATAGACATGTATTTTTGACAACCGGGTAGAGCGTTTCTGTTTGTCGAATCGGGAGACGGCGGGCGATGGCCCCATGAGCCTGTCTGGCGCTTGCGCTAATATCTCGAGTGCTCGACTCTACCGGATTCGATGCGCCGTGCGGAGATGATCCTTAACGTGATGCCAAAAAGATTAGAGCGTATTGGGCTAAAGTCACATTATAAACATCATAAGAGGCTTCTCCGGATGCAATTGGGCATCTGCGCATGCAGTTCGCATGTCCATGCAGCAATAGATGCTGAACGCATATATATTGCAGGACAGTACAACGTTTCTTGTGACAAAGTCATGCTTTGCCAGAGGGTAGCCGGGTGAGCCCCAGCGCGAGCCGCCGGCAAACGCATTTACAACTGAACGAGGGTGCAGAATGTGTCGAATTCGAGCGCCAATCTCTATCATCAGGATTTTGCTCACATTGCGAAATCCGAGCGCTAGCGTAACAAAATCGAAGCGGTGCTTACAAGGTCGCAACGTCAGGGGCGCGGGAGCGCGTTTGCCGATGCCAATTGCCAAGAGGCATAAAGTACTACTGTAGCAAGTTGAAAGAGCAGTGGGCACTACGTATAGTACCGCTGCTGCTGTGCAGTCGTCACTAGTTGTCACATGCTGATGGCATGTGTAGCTTGTCTCACTGGACCCGAGTGGGACCAGCGCTATAGTGGTCACGAGGGCCGACTTGTAGTCACGAGGGCCGCATGGCCCGAGTGACTACAAGTCGGCCCTCGTGACCACTATAGCGCTGGTCCCACTCGGGTCCAGTGAGACAAGCTACACTTGTCCACGGCGTGGGACAAGTGCACAGCCAAATTCCCTGCGATCACTGTGAGACAAGCTACACTTGTCCTGGCCCTCGGTCTTTCCAAATCTCTGCTGCCCATGTGCGGCGTGGGCACTGGGCAACAACAAACAACAACAACAACATTTGTCACAGTCGTCACTCGTCAGTCAGCATTCGCCATTCGGGGTTTTGGATTGGCACCCGGTGCTGGCCAGCACCCGATGACGATCATGACGATCATGACGGTCCTGAGAACGGGCTGGGCTGCGCCGACCAGGCGCTGTACGCTGTGCGGGCCGCGCCGGCCAGACTGAGATGCGCCCGTGCGCTCATGGGCGCGTAAATCAAACTGCACGTAAAGACTAAAGAGCTCTCGAGAATCCGGCCGGCAACAGTATGTATGCAGAAAACCCAAGTCCTGGCAGCCATCGCGCCATTGACGTAATGTATTACTGCACACCGTACGGGTCTTTGAACCCTCACGGCATACTAGGGTTGTACCGAATAGTGTTCCGAATACCGAATATCCCCCGAATACCGAACCGAACACCGAATATGTTCAGTATACGGCGAACGGTCTGTCCGTCTGAACATATTCGGTATCGGTATCGGGAGGCAAGCTCTACTTCCGAATATATTCGGTATCGA
Organism: Mesostigma viride; assembly: GCA_009746045.1. NCBI lineage: Eukaryota > Viridiplantae > Streptophyta > Mesostigmatophyceae > Mesostigmatales > Mesostigmataceae > Mesostigma > Mesostigma viride. The sequence goes on from RPFO01000312.1 coordinate 562,583, forward strand.
AATCGGGACACCCTACTATTCGACGAATATATTCGTAGTTCCGAATATCGAATAGTAGTACCCCTACTAGCGGGCGGCGCAGCCTCCAGCCTCCACTCACCAGCTGGCGCGGTCATGCCTCCGCCGACTCCCAAAAGCTAGAGTTAGGCCAACGCCCAAAAGCTGAATTCACTATGCAGGGAAGGCAACTGTGCTTGTCTGAAGTATTAAACACTAAGACTAGTGTATCTCAATATATAATTGATACAAAATAATTAATATAAGTCTCATTAATATAAATGATACAAGTTGTCTACCTAATACGTTATAGTAGCTACTGTCGTCATTATTCGATCGGCGTCCGAATAGTTCGGAGAACTATTCGGTGTTCGATTCGGGAAGGGCCCTTCAGCTCCGAACATATTCGGTATCGGTATCGGGAGGCTCCAAATAGGAAGCGCATAATTTGGCTCTGATGACACAAACTCTAGTGCGGGGGTGAGTGCGGGGTTCCGGGACACCACCGCACTAAGTCCGACGCGCCTGCCCAGGCCACGCCGCGCCGGACCGGCACACGAGTTACGCGGGAAAAAAGGGCCTGCCGCGCCAATTACTGTAGGACTTGGCTAATTTCTTTGTTGACTACAAGCGCAGTCAAGGATGATAAAACGTAGCATTGGCGGACATGTTAGGGTGATGCTCGGCTTAGGGACAGTGGACATGTTTGAGTGATTGCTCGCCAGACTCGAGCTCGCTGGCATACACGTCCGTGGCACCCTCGGCATTTAGCTGGGTTGACGCAAATCCTTGTACTGTTTACTGGTGTGTGCGATAATAAAGGAATGGTTATGCACGACATCTAAATGCGAATATCACACAAAAACTGGTTCCTGGAATTCTCGCGAGCTGCGCGGCGTATGACTGGCGCTTTCCGTTTTTAATTTGCTTCTCGCCTTTTGTGCTCCAAACAGGGGGGTCGTTTACATCCACTGCAACAAAGTGCTCGTGACCTCCAGCTTTCATGGCCCGGCCCTGCCTTTGCTGCTTGACCAGCACCAGACAGGGTGTGCCGGTGGCCATCCTCGCAATTTTTCTAGCGGTCAGCGGCATCGTGTGGGTCTGTGCCTTAGGTAAGGCGTTAAGCCCTTATTCCAGTTTCTGTCCAAATGGCACATCATATTAACTGTACTTGCTTCGTCTTGCGCATGCGGACCCCCCCTTGTTAATGATGCGTTGTCCTGACATTAGCTTCGCATGTGCATTAATGGGACGTGTTCCCGATGTGCATATTTCGGCCCATTATTACTTCAACATACAATTTCATGGCGATATTAACTATATGAATTAAATGCATTTCCTCTTTCCTTAATCCTTCTAGTTATACCCTTTTTTCATGTTTGGTTGGTGGTTATCCATGTAGGGCATGTGGCGGTGCAAGAGCGCGCGCGGGTGCCTGCGAAGTTTTCAGTTGTCGCGCCTATCAACCCAGGTAAGCAAGGAGTAGAGGGAAAGACTAAGAATATATTTTCTGAATTTCTAGGTCATAGTTGTCCTTTTGCACGAGATGGAAGCGTTATGCCATGGGGCTTTATGGTTGGGTAATAGCCCTCCTGAGAACGGCTTGCTCTGCAACTTTGTTGGTATGTTCATACCTTGTCACGCGGCAATGTGGTGCAGATCTTCATGCATCCACATGGTGGATCACCTTGGCGTTATTGGCACTACATGTTGGTCTGAGGTAAGGAATCCATGCTACCCTAAAACGACTAATGCACTGAATGCTCCTCTTTCAGTTTCCAGCGGAATACACAATGATGAGTTGTTTCAGATACTTCTTGGCGCCACGTGCGGCACGCGGTGGGCCTAGCCTATTGGGATCTAGCGGAAGCTATTCTTAAGTTAGGGTTTATTTTTGGAGTTATGTTGGCAGCCCCATGCAGCTATGCCTAGACTTGCTTGGCCATTTTGAGGTGCGATCGAGGTAGTTCATAACTTCTTTCTTCGCTGCCCTTTTTCCTTTTGCGCGTTGCTGAGCAGGGATATGCCGAGGTGCTCTCCTTATGTCCATGTCTGCATTTGGCACAAGGCACAATGCATCGCTCCAAAACGGCAGTCAGTTCGGCGACCCAGGCATCGCGGTATTGTTCGCCGCCTTCTCGCTCGGCGTAAAGCGGTGCGGCAACGCAAGCATCCTTCCTCACAGCGCGGGGAAAGCATCCCTCCCCCTCCCCCGCCACCTTCCCCGCAAAGGGAAATAGTGTGGCATATGATACGTTTCGTACGCAGACTATACATCATACGCAGCTTTGCCGTACGGATGTTAAACGTATGCCTACGGATACGCGTACTCTTGCGTATTACGTACTCTCACGTATTATCTTTCTCTGCTTCCCCGCCACCCCCACCGCCACCGCCACCGCCACCGCCACCGCCACCGCCACCGCCACCTTCTCCGCCACCTTCTCCGCCACTTTCTCCGCCACCTTCCCATGTTGGAGCACCTCCACCTGCGGCAGCGCCGGCACCGATTGGTCAGCACGGCGGACAACCGTTTTCCAACGTACGTTGCCCTTCCATGTCGTTATCTCATTTTCCCGTTCGAACTCGCTCATGCTTGGTAGCGACATGGTCTGGAATGTTCTTGTTGTAAGCATCTTTCCATGATAATGGAGTTATTTGCATATAAGGCAGTTAGTGAGCTTCATAATGGCAACTTATGTTTATGGCGTCCCCAGCTAATTGCACCCACCAAATCCATGACTATGTTGTAACTTGTAATTAGTTTCTGAACATCGTGTTTAATTTCTTATGTTGCTGACCCAAAACAGGGAAGTTCAAGACAAAATCCAACACCAGTGCCCAGTTGTGAAGGCACAAACAAGGCAACCAGGAAAAGGAAGGCCTCCTACAAGTGTGCTCGCAGAGGTATTTCTGGGAGGCGCTGCTGTGACAACACGGGCACCCATCCGGACAATCCACTTGTGGCCGGCCGTGAACCACTTCAATTCGTTGGCTCTCATTTATACTGCACGGGGTGCGCGGATGCTGTACGCTCCAAGAAAAGGTACGCCTGGGTATGCGCGTGTTGTTTTTACTCTACATGTCATCAATACATTGAACAACCTTTTTCTGATTTGCGTCGTTTATCAAGCACAGTCTCTTAGTTGCCTTAGCTTTCATGGTGTTCACCAAGGCCATATCAAATATTGTAGTAGTGCATAATGTAACTCTTTTGGCTGAATGTTCTTTGGGTTTTGTTGATTGGCCTGTGATTGGTCTTTATGGCCTGCTAGTTTTGGTTTACGGTATGGTTTTGCTTGGAAATAGATTTTTATTCTACAGAAGCCTTATTGCAGCGTTTATGGTAGATGAGCCCGTTTGGCAGCCCTATGCCGGGCGTAATCTTATCTTAACCTCGTGGCTTGTCCTTTCCTACTAGCACATTACTGACAAGCCACACACAACATGGGGTCGCAAGAAAACCTTAGCATAGCGCTCCATGGGGTGTTCATGGCAAGCCCAATGCGTGGTGGCTAAATGTTTAACCTTTACTCGGGGGCTCGGCGTGCCATGCTTCCAAGTTCGTTGTCTCTTTTCATTAATATAACTCTCCCCATTTGTTACCCATTTGTCCCGCATTGTCTTACATGAATGCTTTGTACTTTGCTGTATTCCGTGTTTGTGGCGTTTCAATATCGAGCAGCACCTTGAGCACTACGGAGATTAACCAATTTATTGACGCCCTTAAGCCTTACCCCAATGTTGACTGCGGTCAAATATATGAGACCCCCAAGCTCGCTAATCAGGCGCTCGACAAAGCCAACAAGCAAGAGCTCAAGAATGGGCCCCTAAATTTTCACGACCTCAACTGGGTGTTGGTGTTTTGCGATAAAGGTCCAAAGCAAAGGGTCCTTTTGCGATCTAGCTTACCAACCAACAGAACCGCTGACTATTTGAGCGGCGAGGGCGAAAGGGCAAACTGCAAGCCTCGTTGTAGACGAAACGAGAGCAATGCACAAAAGACATCAAAAGCTTGCGCCCCGCCTTCGGACGCCCCACTGGATGCCGCCCCGGCTGCCGTGCCCTCTGCCCCGGCTGCGGTGCCCTCCGCCCTGGCTGCCGTGCCCTGCGCCCCGGCTGCCGTGCCCTCCGCCCCGGCTGCCATGCCCTGCGCCCCGGCTGCCGTGCCCTCCGCCCCGGCTGCCGTGCCCTGCGCCCCGGCTGCCGTGCCATGCGCCCCGGCTGCCGTGCCCTCCGCCCCGGCTGCCGTGCCCTGCGCCCCGGCTGCCGTGCCCTCCGCCCCGGCTGCGTGCCCTCCGCCCCGGCTGCGGCGCCCTCCGCCCCGGCTGCCGTGCCCTGCGCCCCGGCTGCCGTGCCCTGCGCCCCGGCTGCGGTGCCCTCCGCCCCGGCTGCGGCGCCCTCCGCCCCGGCTGCCGTGCCCTCCGCCCCGGCTGCGGTGCCCTGCGCCCCGGCTGCTGTGCCCTCCGCCCCGGCTGCGGTGCCCTCCGCCCCGGCTGCTGTGCCCTCCGCCCCGGCTGCGGTGCCCTCCGCCCCGGCTGCCGTGCCCTGCGCCCCGGCTGCCGTGCCCTGCGCCCCGGCTGCCGTGCCCTGCGCCCCGGCTGCCGTGCCCTCCGCCCCGGCTGCCGTGCCCTGCGCCCCGGCTGCGTGCCCTCCGCCCCGGCTGCGGCGCCCTCCGCCCCGGCTGCCGTGCCCTCCGCCCCGGCTGCGGTGCCCTGCGCCCCGGCTGCTGTGCCCTCCGCCCCGGCTGCGGTGCCCTGCGCCCCGGCTGCTGTGCCCTCCGCCCCGGCTGCGGTGCCCTCCGCCCCGGCTGCGGTGCCCTCCGCCCCGGCTGCCGTGCCCTCCGCCCCGCGGGGTGCATCATCAACATTAGCTGCCGGACAAGAAGTGCAGGAGGATGATCCGGACAGCGATTCTGGGGATGAGGAGGAAGATGGGGGTGGAAAGGACCATGAGCGTCACCCAAGTGCCAACAAGGCATTTGCGCGGTACACCTGTGCGAGGTATGGCAGCTGCAGGGTCAACCCAAAGAAACTGCCGCGTGGGCACCCTAAGGCGCGGGCGTCTAAATTGAGGGGTGAGATGTGCGTTGGATGTCGGGTTTCATGGCGTATCGTGGAGTTACGTGAGAACCTCGGCACATCATATATCACGTACTCCGAGTTCAGGCATGAGCATGGGGCAACTGGGCTGGCCAGGGACATCTACGAAGGTGGACAACGACTAAGCGAACGTTGCCGGGAGTTTCTATGCGGTAAGATGAGTGACCTGAAGGATGGGCAGCGGGCTAATTGTAATGCTATCATCCGAGAATGGCAGAGAAGCTTAGAGGACTTGCTGGGATCCGAGGAGGCTATCAAGCAAAGGGACTACGCGTTGACTGCAGCGGATGTGAGAAACATGGAAGACAAGTTGCTTTCAACGGCGTGGAAGTTCCATGCAGAAGAAGCAGAAAGCGTGGAATTATGGGCAGCGCGCTTGGGGGACAACGTCCGCTACTACCAACCCCAGGAGATGACCCCGGACGGTACAGTCCAACTTTCCCCCTTTGTGCTAGTGTACCAGAATGCATGGCAGCGGGAAATGTATAAACTGCATGGGCAAAAGAAGGCATTTTTGATAGCACATTTGGGGTATCCACCATGGGTTTCTCACTGGTGACGCTCATGGTCGTGGATGCTTTTGGTAATGGTGTGCCAGTGGCTTGGTGCCTTGCCAGCGCGGAGACCAGTGCCGTGTATGAGGCATTTCTAGAAGCTGTGGTGGATGGCTGTGAAACGAAGCCCCCGTTGACAATCATCATCGATTGTTCAAACGCTGAAATGAACGCATTGAAGCGGGTGTTCCCAGCTACCAAGATCTTTTTGTGTTCATGGCACGTCCAGCGCGCTTGGTGCACGAACCTATTAACAAAGGTGAAAGGTGCCAAGGTCCGTATGGAACTGATGGAAGAGCTTAATGCCATCTTGTATTACATGAGCTCGCGCCTTGCCGGGGATGCGGAGGCGCAAGTACGTGCGGTGCAATGCCGGCTCACCCAGTTTTATACCAAGTGGGACCCCATTACCCCCGCATTTGTCGACTACATGCGCAGTCAATGGGAGGACAAGCTGCACATGTGGGCGAAAGCGTTTAGGGTGGCGGATTATGCCCAACATGATACGAACAATATTCTTGAACGGTATCATCGAACCCTCAAGTATACTTGGCTGCATAACCGTGGGCGCCAACGTCTTGACTGGCTAATTTACATGTTTGGGTTGATTGTTGGGTGGCTGGAAAGGGACCAACAGCTCAAAACCCGTGGTGTCATCATAAATCACCGTCGGCGGAAAGAAGAGATGGCGGAGCTTGACAAGGCGTGTAATCTCCAAGCGGAAATACAGCAAGGTAAAACCAGGAGCTGCTGGGCGGAGATGGTCACGGATGGTTCTTGCACATCCCGTCGCGTTGTGGTGGATTTCGTGACTTGCGTGAGGTCATTTAATATTGACCTCAACTCTAACACGGCCACTTGCGACTGCACCGACTCTAAAACAGGAAACATTTGTCATCATTTCTTGGTCGACCTCATGCTCTCCGGTGTGGCTACCCGTGAGGACATTGAGCTTGTGATCAAACGCCGGGCAGCATTCGGTGTTCCGCCAAACAAGCACTCTTGTGTGCACTTCCTTGAGGAATTGCTCTGGGTGAGAAACAAGGCAACTCCATCTGAGAAAGGGGAGGCTTCGGATTTTCCTGACACGGCTGACGTCGATGAAACTCCCGATGACGCCCAGCCACCCGACTTTGGTCAACCTGCCAATCACGACAAAGGTCAAGCATCATCTTCCGTGAAGGAGAAGAATCGGCAGATGCTTAGCCGAATCGAGGCTGCATGGGATGGGGCGGCAACCGAGGATGGTTTGCGGCGCGCCCAAGAGCTCACAAGTCTAGCTTTGGCGGACGTGGCGCGACAAATTGAAGACTTTGTGCGCTTGGATAGGCAAAGGGCAGCAGTGGGCAATGTTCCGCCTACACCTACCTTGCGCCTTGTTGATAAACCTGCGGTCAGGAGAGGCACTCGAGACATTCGGCACGACCCCGCTGTATTCGGGCAACAATGTGGTGTCAAACGTGCATTTGTCCGTCGGAATGGTGGGGCAAAGAAACAGAAGCTGAGCGTCATGGGCCGATTGCAGAAAGATGCTGCCAGTGAGGCAAGCAATGGTGCGGGGTCCCGAGCCCAAAGCAATCCACTATGTTCTTTTCCACTTGCTGAAGCGTCGGATTCATCATTGGCCATGCCGGAAGGCGGCCAAGCGGCTGTCGACCACGGCTTGTGATGGAGCTCAAGCTGCCGAGGCATACATGTGGAGGTAATACACTGTGCAAGAGCCAATGTCCTTCGGCGAAGTCATTCCTCACAGGCATGTTGTGTGTGGGCGGGGGCAGGGGCGGGGGCGCGCGCACGCACACACGCACGCACGCATGCACGCACGCACGCACGCACGCACGCACGCACGCACGCACGCACGCACGCACGCACGCACACACGCACGCACGCACGCACGCACGCACGCACGCACGCACGCACGCACGCACGCACGCACGCACGCACGACTGCCCGACTGCCCGACTGCCCGACTGCCCGACTGCCCGACTGTCCGACTGCCCGACTGCCCGACTGCCCGACTGCCCGACTGCCCGACTGCCCGACTGCCCGACTGCCCGACTGCCCGACTGCCCGACTGCCGACTGCCCGACTGCCCGACTGCCCGACTGCCCGACTGCCCGACTGCCCGACTGCCCGACTGCCCGACTGCCCGACTGCCCGACTGCCCGACTGCCCGACTGCCCGACTGCCCGACTTCCCGACTGCCCGACTTCCCGACTGCCCGACTGCCCGACTGCCCGACTGCCCGACTGCCCGACTGCCCCACTGCCCGACTGCCCGACTGCCCGACTGCCCGACTGCCGACTGCCCGACTGCCCGACTGCCCGACTGCCCGACTGCCCGACTGCCCGACTGCCCGACTGCCCGACTGCCCGACTGCCCGACTGCCCGACTGCCCGACTGCCCGACTGCCCGACTGCCCGACTGCCCGACTGCCCGACTGCCCGACTGCCCAACTGCCCAACTGCCCGACTGCCCGACTGCCAACCTAACGAACTCCCTCTCACTGCGTCTCTCTCTGCTGGGCTTCCTTTTCCCTTTTTCTCCCCCGTTATTGTATTGTGGTTGTGCATGTGCATGTAATGCCCATATGTACGCAATTAGAAAAAGAGATTCCTGAAGTTTTTCATCCATAGCTTGTCACGAATCATTGTTTGTGTGTGGTTGAGTCCAGGGTTCTAAACTCAGTGCTTGTCTATTTGCTCTTAATGCAGGAGGTGGTGACCGAGCTTTCGGCATGAAGATTCCAAGACTACCCTCATATTGGAGCATTATCAGCTGGCAGCTGCAAATGCCCAAGGGCTGCAATGGATGGAGCTCTCGAGTTGAAGGGCCCATTATCATAAAGGCCTGCCTTCACGTTGGCCATGTTACACAGTCATGAATGAATAAATTAATAAACACGTAGACAGCGTCAGCATATTTCCTGATGGAATGGGGAAGGGGGGATGGGGACAGTCATAAGCTAGCCGCAGTGGTGCAGTATCATGTGTCTTATATGCATACTGCTATAAAACTGGGCACCTTGAAAATTTTCCTCGTGGGCTAGCTAGGATCCATGCGACAACTGGATGATTGTGAGGTTCTTCAACATCTACCTGGTCAGTAATTTTGCAGGTGGCCGGCCAACACAAGGTATGCGTTGCTAACATTCAACACATGCATGCGTCTGCTGATTTAATAATGCATACCGATGCTGGTTGACCTTGATAGCTAATTTATTGGCGGATCCACACGTCACGTTGCCGTAAGTAATAATCATAAGATGTCATGATTGACTGCGTCAACGAGCATACATCCCCATTGGAATGGTTGAGCAATGAGCCCCGACCAAATTATCAGTCAAACCTTAATTTGGGTTGAAAGAGCGTCAAACACATTCTTGATTGTCCAAATTCTTACTATATGATCTGACGTGCATCCATCCTCACAATGCCAATGGCCGCTATCTCATGGATGACAGGAACATGTTTCCTGCTCTAAAATTAAATTAAATAAATTATAGCATGCCTCGGTGGGGTGGGCATGTAGCACCTAGAGTGCTTTCCAGTCCCTGTAAGTTGCACAGTGGGAAAGGGGCAAAGACACCTGCGTCCTCACTCATGCCCGAAGGCAGGCCACAGCTGCGTTCAACGCTCGTTGGACTATGGCAAACTGTGGGTGTGCTAAAGCTGAAATATGCGCGAGTATGCTGGTATGTTGGCTGCTCTAAGGACCGAGCTGGCCACTGATGGCCAGTGGTGGAATCATCTTGCACGTAGTCTAGCTAGCCAACCCCAACACTGTCCCAAGGTACCTAGCCACAAAGACCCCACTAGCTGCAGGCATGGGTGCCAACAAAGTGTGATTCGGCTAGGATCGGCTCCCAAACATGCGAGCCATACATGTGTGCTTTACATTTACGCACACACTGACAACCTCAGCCCAGGTCGATCCACGTTGGTTGACATTAGACAACGTATTGACGCTGTAATTACCAAATAACCAAAAAAGCTCACCATGGGCTCAACAATTTTCAGGCACGGCATGTGCACGGCAGTTGCCTGCACCTATTTTACAATGCACGTCAGTGGTAAAAAGCTTGGTACTGTATTTCATTGATATTTGTAATGCCATCCTTGCCTGCATGTCCCAAGGGCTACTCTAAAAAAAGAAGAAGCAGTATCAACGACAAGCTTTCTACTTTAGGACACAAGGATCCCTATACAAACACTCATACAAGAACAAACCCAGCATTCAACAAACCCATCACCAAATGATACAGTGGTCAGTCACACTCTGCAACACTAAACTTGAAGGATACAGCAACACTAGCAACCTACGCAAAATAAGCAAGATACTGTAACAGATACATGTGGTCCAGTTCCCAGATACGGGCTGACAGTTCCGCGAGGGCCGACAAGGTGTGCTACCAAGCTTTACGCAGAAAATCAGAAGAGAAAGGCGCGCACGATGACCGCGTCCAGACGCATTTCCCGGTATATCTCTTCAAGGTCTACTTGGAAACTTGGTAGCGAGGTATGGAGAGGCAATGCATAAAAAGCTCGGAAGCTAACGAGAGAAGGCAGGGTGGGGGGAAGAAGACAGGACGGGACGTTGGAGGAACGCATGAGACGGAGGGAGGGAGCGAGCAAGGGAGGGAGGGAGGGAGAAAAAAACGAGAGAGGGAAAGATTGCCAGACAAAAGATCGATTCGAAGAGGAAACTAAGTGTGCCGACATTACTGCGAGTAGAGAAAGCAGAATTTTTATTGCTATGGATCCCAGGGACGTCAAAGACTGTTTGTCTCCTACTTTAGACAAATTAGGGTCCGATGATTATACTTTAGAACAACCATGGCATTCTCGTCGCCCAACTTCCCGGCTGCGCAATTGCCAGGCAATAGTCACTACTGCATCACAAAGAAAACAGATTTTTGCCACCTTCAAGCGTAAATTGCCAGCACCTTGGCAAAAATAATGCAATGATGCCAATTGCATCCTTGACTGCGCTTGTTGTCAACAAAGAAATTAGCCAAGTCCTACAGTAATTGGCGCGGCCTGCAGGCCCTTTTTTCCCGCGTAACTCGTGTGCCGGTCCGGCGCGGCGTGGCCTGGGCAGGCGCGTCGGACTTAGTGCGGTGGTGTCCCGGAACCCCGCACTCACCCCCGCACTCGAGTTTGTGTCATCAGAGCCAAATTATGCGCTTCCCTCCAAATATATTCGGCATCGGGTTCGGGGCACCCCCCTGGGCCGAGTATCCGATTCGGCAAGCCAAAACGCTATTCGGTACAACCCTACGGCATACACCCTCCGCATTGGTAGTTTTAATTCGGTTCAGCCGAAAGGCCCTTCGGAATTAGACAATAGCGTTTTATTGGTTGAAAGTGCTACTGTGCCCGCCCAATTAATTAATTATTAGTTTGTTTGTTTGGTTACCGAACAACCGTTGAACTGGCTGCGAAATTTAATAATTCTTTGTTTGTTGACTTTGTTCTGTATAACCCAGCCGGATGCACTGCTCTTACAGGCTCTTACGGCTAGGAAAAGCACATTTTTCAGCCAGAGATTTAATAATTCTTTGTTTGTTAGCGAGAAAGCTGCACACGTGACAGGAAAATAATATTTATTTACACTTTCTTTGTTTGTTTGGTAGCTTCAAAAACTACAGTTCACTTCACTCGGGAATTAGTTAATTAAAACTCTTTTGTTTTATTTATCGTTTGCAGCTGGCCGGCGCCCAGCCTCATAATTATTTAGTATACCTACCAATGCGGAGGGTGTATTAGTAGATGATTGCTTCAGATCTAGATGCCGGTGCTCATCTAATAACTGAAAAAACATGCGAACTTAATTGGAAGGTCACGGATAATCATATTCAATGGGATCGTTCACCCTCACAAAAGCGTGATACGACTAGCCACGCCATCGTATATCCAACGCCGTGGCTCGGGCTATGGCGACGGATAAGGAGGGGGTTACATCAACACTGCTAGGCACCGTCACCGACCGCGAGGTTATTTGCATGTCAAAGTAGGCGTGTTGGTATGTGACCGGCTCCTTTTCGGCTGCATTTCATCCTTGCCTTCTTCTTTTTGGCTTCCTTGCATTGCAATTCTGCGCGAACTAGTATAAGCTGTTTTCTTTAGTGGATAAGTCGCCGACTCTTCACCCTATAGCTTGTCTAATGCGGTGCTTCCCCTTGGTAGCGAACGGGTGATAATAACCGTGCGCGGCCGGGGCGCCTTATAATTGAATGTTTCTGTCTTTTGTGATTGAAAACGACCTTACAGTCTGTGAACACCTCACAATATTTAGCGCTCCCCAAACTGCCATGATCTTCCTATGAACTGAACCTCGCAGCGGCGGCAGTTTAAGGCTGCAGGTTGTCTGGGGTAGGGCACGGCCCAACTAGGTTACTTTGTCACTTCTGTGGGTCCGCGCAAGGCCTGATGATGGAATTGCTGCATCTGCTGCAAGCCATATCAACATATGTGGCAGCCATCTTCTGTGGATGAGGGTGAAAATGCAGCCTCGACACAATTCCAAGACGCAGATGCGCTGCCAGGTTCCAGTATCCTCCTGTAATGTCTCTCCTTGTTGAGGTTTGCATGATTATTCTGAGAAGGACGTTTTACAAATGCAAGTAGATCGCATGTGAGAGACTATATTTGCATTAATTAATTAATAGACACGTGACTGCGTCACGTGAGCATAAGCCCTCAGTGGGAGCGGAACAGGGGATGGAATGGATGGTATAAGCTATCTAGGTCCTAGTTACAGGGGTGTGGGCACCGCGGCCCGAATCGCTATGAATGCCATACTTGGTCACACGCGGAGCCCCCACAGGCTTGGGGGTGGACTATATTTGCATGTGCATGTCCAATTGCTTTGCGTTGCAGTGAAGGTTCCTCGTATATGGTAAGCCCTGCATGCTAGGCATGTTAGCGTTGGCTATTGGAGGGTCCATTGTTGGGACCTTTTCACCTTATTGGCGCTTTTTGCCCTTGTACAAAAGAAAGGCAAGGGTTTTCCTCCTAAGCGATACTCACCGTTGGGGAGCTACTCCCAAATCAAACAGACAAGATGGCAGTTCCCCGGACAGCCAACATTATGCTGTGCCACCTTGCAGACCCGACCCTGATGACAACTTGTATTGATAGAACATCCGCCGCCAGTCGTGCTTCCACAGTGTTGCCTTGGTGCACCTATAGGGCCGGCGCCCAGTAATTGGGACGGCTGTGCCGACTTCGGCGGACAAAGGACCTGCAAGCATCATCGATCCCATCTAGGGCCGCCTGCTGCAAAGGCCCGGGCACACGGGCTGAATCTACAGCAGGTGGGTCTCGCCCCCCCCCCCCATCCAGTTTAACGCCCTGACCGCTTGACAGGCTAGTGTGCGAGCATTAAAAGCCCGACTCATCCTATCGCGCCTACGGCCTGAGCGTACCTGCTGCCACCAGTCACGAGGTGGCAGGGGTGCTGGAAGAGGTAGTGGAAGAAGAAGGCACCGCTCCCTCACTTGTTGTTGTTGGACGGGCCGCCCTGCCCCTTCTTGCCGGGACCCTGCTCCAGCTTGTGCTGCAGCTTCCCCATGCTCATGGCCGCCCGCACCGCCGGAGACGCCAGCATCGCCCCACCCTCCTGGAATGGCAGCATTGCCGACGGAGTGCCCTTCCAGCCCGTCGACCCCACATCCACCAGCTGGCACGCCGTGATCAGCTTCGCCAGGTACTCGGCTGCTGCCAGCTCCAGAATTACCTCGGAGCGTGGCGTGGCCCAGTAGCCAAATTCTGTCACCATCGTGTCCAGAATCCCTGCCATCTGCAGGACCAGCATTCGCCTCTCCCCGCTGGCTGTGCTGCCGTGCATCGTCATTATCGATGCACGGATCGACTTCCCCCCCACGCTCTCCGCGTAGTCCAGCATCCCAGGCAGCACCGCCTCCAGCATGTTGCTCACGTACAGGACCGGCACTGCATGCCCGCTCAGCGCCACTCCCTTCGTGTGCGCCAGCCTGCCAGCAGTCGTCGCTGCGGCTGGGCTTGCAGCTGCTGGAGTCTTTGCCTGGTCCAGCAGCTTCGACATGGCCGATATCAGGTCGCCAATATCTCCGCCAGTGCGGGCGTTGCCCGGCCGGGATGGAAGCCCTCCAGCCGGCGTTGCATATGCCCCGTCTCGGTCCCCAGCAGCCGACCTATCTTTCGGTCTAGGTCCGCCACATCCTGGTCGATCGCCCCAGCTAGGGGCGCCATCTTCCTCCCCAGCGCCCGCTCCTTCATGCCCCGCCCCTCCGCTTCCACCTGCCGAAGGGGGAACACCCCCAGTTCCCACCCCACCTGCTGAAACTGGTGGATCCGGCTCTGCAATAGCCTCCCCCAGTTGCGCTGCTAGCACATCGGCCAGGGCCTCCTCCCCATCCCAGTCGCTGACAAACCCCCTTTTCTCCAATACATCCATGACGTTCTTGGCACGCCCCGGATTGAGCTTCTGGATCCGCTCTAGCCAAATCCCCTCCCCTAGGATATTCTTGACCGCAGTGGCGGCCTCCTTTGGGGTGCATCCCTCCCTAGCTGCTTGCTTGAGTTTTGCTATGAGATTCGCTCTGGGGCTGTCACTGAGGTCATGGTGGGTTATAATGCTTGATGTGTTATATTGCGTTTTGTTTTTTGTGATGTGGTCACGTGAGGTTCTCAGGCAAAAGAAACAACCTGCTTCCCTAGAATGGAAGCCCACCTTTTATAGCAACCACCTGTCCAGCCAACCCCTACCTGGGTGGCTGGGGTACAGGTGCCAGCACAAAAAATATTTTTCCTAAAATTATTTTTTTTCTTTTTGTGCTATACGGTGTTGCATTCTCCGCTCAGCAGGTTAGTCATAGATAAAATGAGCATAGCTCACCAAGTGAGAGGAATAAAGAGGCACAAAGAGAAGTTGTAATGGAGACAATAAAGGAAAGCAAGATAGAAGTAAAAAAATTAAAATTAAAATAAAGGAGAAAGTGATAAAATAATGATAACAATGAAATGAGAAGAAGAACAAAATATGACATATGAAAAAAAATTGTTGAATAGGCATACATAGGAAAGACAAGAAGAACAAGTAAAGTAAAAAAGGGGAAAGGAAAAAGAAAATGAAAATGCGTTGGGAATGGATTTACATTGGAGTGGCTATGGGTTTACATTGTGCCCAGACTATTCTACACTCATCTAAGACTACTGAACACCCGTCATCTCACCCTCAAGTGTATTTGTTGCACATGCTTCATGTGTGGCCATCATGTAGGCCCCTTTATTCCCAAGTCCCTGCACTGAGGACTTATGCCCGCGTGACGCAATCTAAGTGAAAAAAATAATTGAAAACCAATTAGTACCCTTTGTAAAACATGTTAATTAATGAATGTGCGGTGACCGCCCCCAACAATTGCAGCCATGGGATGAAACTAGGTGAATTTAGCGAATGCGTCACTCAAGCATACATTATGGGTCTTGATAACTAAAGAAACCAATAATTACATGTGCTGGCTTTTCGTGCTGGCACCCAGCGGTCCTCCTTGCCATTCCTGCTCCCTCCGCCTCGACAAACCAAGGGATCCATATCCAGGGAGATGAAGCAAACTCGGGCAGCTAAGGCTGGCTTGTTCATGTCTTCATTACCTCAATGTTCTTAACTAGATTCAGCTTTCAATAAATATTTGGCGTACTCATGTGAGCTTCTACTCTTAGTACATTTTGAACATATCATTCCGAGCACACATTGTCCAGTTGTTATAAACCTATATGTCTATGCTTGGTCTCAGAGTAAACTACGCAAGGTCCCTGTAGCATGACCCCTTTGCCACGCAAATTACATTGCAAGGTTAGCTGTTTTGAGTAAAACTCAATGCATGGACACTAAGCCGGTGGACTGCAACAATAGGTACAAATCGAACTCTTTGGCGAATGGGTGAACACCTTCGCGTCCTGGCTTCGGTCGCTCCCAATCATAATAATGTGGTTGAGAGCTGCTGTTGAAATAAGCACCATACTGTTAAATGTTTTTAGAAGCATGTGAAGGTGTGGCAAATCAACAGAACGCCACGCACAACAAAGAGTATAATTAAGTCAGAATGTTACATTCCCACCGCTATGACTTGTGGATGCATACTTCGCTGCCAAAAAAATTCCCTGGCATTCCCAGTGACCATCCACGGGGGCAATTACATTGAATGAGGCCCCAAGCACCGAACACACCAGATGAAAACTGGTGGTGTGAAAAGGCATAGACCACGCAAGCGAGGCTAAACAAAAACACACAAACAGATGTGCAGCAATGAGAGAAACCAACCCAAACACAGCTTGACCGCCCTTGTTGACACCGTTGTGCTGTTGAGACAGAGGCATACAGAAAGTTCTGGTGGGGCGTAGCGGAATGGAATCAACGGGCGCCGATGGTGGCTTGTATTCAATGACGGTGAACATAGTATAACTTGGCAGAAAAAGATCACCTCTAAAAATTTCACAATTTGTTTTCCCATGAATGTTTCCTGAAAGAAGAAACAGGACTGACAGCAACTTTGAGGCGGCAGCGTTTAACCCTGCTCCCACAACTGCAACGCACACGCCATTTTTATTGCTAAGGCTGATTCAACAAGTTACTTGGACAATCTCGTGGAAGCTACATTCAATTCAGAACAACCCATTTCCCCAGGGCGATGCCTGCTGCCTTCGCTTGAGACGGTGATTGGGAATTTTTTTGAAAAACCTGAACCACCCCTGCCCCCACTGCGCACCTCGAAGCCGTACACGTCCACGCGTGCGCACATGGCGAGCGCAAACAGGATGCCCACCAGCCCCGACGACGGCTTCTCACCCTGCCGCGCGACCCTGGGCAGTAGGTGGCAGGCGCATGATAGTGGTATATGGTGGGTGGCATCAGCAGTAGTCAGAACACACCGACGACATGGCAGCGGTGACCATGCTGGGCCGTGCGGCCTCAGCAAACCACCCGCTGCACACTTGCTCTCACCCGCCGCATGCATGGTAGCAAAGCAGCACTATGCGGGCACAAGCGTGTCGGCTACCCTTCCCCGGCGTGGCAGGGGGTGGTGGCTCACCTTTCACAGGCGTGGCAGGGGGTGGTGGCTCACCATTCCCAGGTGTGGCAGAGAAACTCGGGGTCGAACAGAAAGGCGGCAGCGCCAGGGTGCTTCAGGTAGGTGCCCACCCACGCACGCAGTGCCAGGTCGCGCACCTGGGCCACGCAGATCTCCCCAGGCTGCGCCGCCGCCGCCGCCGCCACAGCGGGCAGTTGCCAAAGGAGACGAGGGGTAAAGGCACGGGCCAGTCGCAGCGCATGCGTGAGTGGCTGGAAGCAGCGTCAAGTGTACCTTGGGAGCGTGGGGGCACCTCTGCCACGGCTTCTGGGCACTGGGCCGCAAGCGGCGCACAGCACGAGCATGGCGTACGCGGCGCCATGTTGTGTCCCTTCCACGCTGCTGCCATGCGTGCTGCCAAAAGTGCTGTGTGCTGTCTCGTAGCGTGACATGCTTTGATGACGCGAACAAAAGCGAAGCAACGTGCAGTGCAGCTTGGTGCAGCATTGAATTTGGTGGGGGATACTTTCACCCATGACCTGCCACACCCATCAGTTCCATCGCTGCTTCACGCATACCCTGGACATGGGATCAGAGGGTGCGCGCAAGGTGGAGAGAGTCCTCACTCTACGAGGCACGGCCCAGTGGGTGCAGGGTGACGTCAGCAGCCATGTTCGCACCGGCAGCAGCACCCACCCACTCCATCCTACACTAGACACACTTGCGAGACAGAGTGGTTGCCGCGTGCGGCGCGGGCCCCTTTACCTGCTTCGCCTCCACATAGGGGCCGTTGAACAGGCGGAACGTGGACTTGGTGCCCACCTCCTTCTCAAACCCTTGCGTCTGCCACACAGGCACGCAGCAACCAGGCAGTCGAACGACGCACGTGGCGAATGCATCCACAGGGAGGGCAGGGGCCACGATATCAAGGGAGCGTCGCACAGATGCCATGCAGGCCAGCCCGGCTACGGCAAAGGATGCAGGCGTGCTCATGGTGATGTCACTCTCATCCAAGCGTGCTCATGGTGATGTCATTCTCATCCAAGCGTGCTCATGGTGATGTCACTCTCATCCAAGCGTGCTCATGATGATGTCACTCTCATCCAAGCGCCCGCATCATGGCCGTAAGCACATTAACTTGGTCAGTGTACCAAAACACATGCAGGCAGGTCGCCAGCACCGCCGACATATACAACCAAGGTGATACGCCAGCCTAGGAAACAACAAACTGCCTTTGAATGCAGAAGAGCACGGCTAGCGTGTACACCTGTAACAAACGACTTGACCTTCCTACTTGATCCTCTTCCCGTAAACCCATCATGCAGATAGCCCAAGGCAGCAGCCTACTCCACATGTGCCTTGCCTGCGGAGCCGAGCTTACCTTTGCCCTGGTAGAAGCTGATGACCACGTCGCTGACTCACCTTGCCCTGGTTGAAGCGGATGACCACGTCACTGGCATCAATCTCAGTCCCGTGCACCTCGTGGCGCAGGCGGCCGCCGTTGGCCACGACGGCGCACGTGCCCCACGCCGCCACCGTGGAGTTGTTGCCGGCACCCGCCTTGTCCCAGCCTTCGGCCTGCAGCTCGCGTTCCCAAAGTCCCTGCAGGTCGTGTAAGGGGCACGGAAGTGGTAAACAAACAGCTGACGTTACTTGCAGGCACCTCCTGGGGCCTAACAAATACTCCATACAGTTGATTATCAAGTAAACAATGGTCCAGGAGATAACCATCAAGCCAGATCGGTTCCATGAGCAAACCTTGCATCTGCATCTGTGAGCCCAGGACACCCTGCCCTTTGCCCCAGCTTCTCCCCCTGCCCCTTTTGAGTTTTCCATCCTGCCGTGATGAAGAAGCGCAGCAGGCTTGTTCGTATGCTGCCCGTGTGCCCGACTATTTAAGGGCTATCTCGCATGCAGAAATCAAAACATGAGCCGCCATGACGCCTCCGAGACAAGAGGAGCTGCGAACACGCAGCAAATTGTAACACAGCTCCGTTGGGAGCACATGTAGCACATATCCTTGAACACGCATGCGCCCCACAAACTGATGTTGAAGCGACCAGCCCAAGGCCCCGCACATTGATGTTGGGGGCAGCACCACGGCCGCCGCGCCGCCACTTGATGTGTGCCAGCTGCAAGCAGACGGCCACCACCCGGACCACCACCACCATCGCAAGAAGGTTGGCCGCCGCAAGTAGGTTGGCGCGATCCCCGCCCCATGTGCGGCGTGTGCCACCCCATGCATGTGCCGGACCCGCCCGCCATGTCAGCACGGCTCCGGCCAGCCACGCCCTCACATCACAGGGCTGGAACGGATTGCGCAGGGCCCAGGCAGCCCATGACCAGGTGCGCGGGTGTGATGGCAGCGATGGCTGTGATGGGAGTGGGACCCCCCCAGGCCATGCCACATGCCAGCCGCGGCCTATCTTAGTTTGATTCTGTCGGAGCGCCAAGCGTCGCCCCACCGGCCCACATGGGCCCCACTGTGGCCCAAATTATGCAACGGAAAGGCCCTCGCTGCCGCGTCCCATGGCATGCGGCTGCCAGAAGTTTCCACATCAGCAGCCGATGGCCTGGCTGGCTAGCAGCAGCGCCCAAACCTGGGTGGCAGGCAACCCATGATCGCGTGGCATGGGCATCGTGCGTCGGGATCCCCACAAAGCACGCGCGTGGATACAGTCGCGGCCGCCCACCCACAAGCACGCAGTACATGCCTTACACTTGGCGTCGTGTGTGCGGGCCCAGTAGCACGGTGTCGCCGCCACTGCGCGTGCAACGGCTGCCGGTGGGTAGCTCCTCTCCGGCAGCAGCTCCGGTAGGTGCGCGCCTGCGCACCCAGCGTAGTGGGGGGTGGCATGCACATGCCACGGGGCATGCTGGCACACGTCAGCATGCATGACATCACCAAATTTTGCCAACTAGAATCTTTCCCAAGAACTGCAAGACAAGAGGGGTGCGCGGCGGCTGTGAACTAAACAAGAGGCTGGGCACAAGGCCAGGCCATTTGAGCGGGGCCCAGCATGCATGGATGCCATGCAAGGCACGCGGACGCCCGCCTGTGGCCCAACCAGGAGGTGGGCCACACCCCTGCAACTGGCAGCACACGCCCCTTCACCCTTGTGTACTCACACGCCGCGCTCACCTGCGCGCGACAGCTCTTCCCACTGCTTGAAGACGACCACCCCGGAGCCACCGCAGGAAATGGGCCCGCGCGCCGCCAGCCGCTCGCGCGAAAGCAGCGCCGGCAGGGACCGCAGAACGCGCAGGCGCGATGACCAGGGCTCCAGCAGCTGCCAGCGATGCGCGGAGGATGGTGCGAAGGCATGTGTCAGGATGGTGCAAGGAGGCATGTGCGGTGGCAGGCAGGGGATGGCCACCAAGGAGTCATGCGAACATGGACACCTAGCCATAGCGCCCCTGTCCATATGCACCTCCCTCTCCCTGCCCACTAATGATGTGGGTTCCAGCCAACAGGCCGTCTGTCACATCGCACAGCAGACAGCAACAAAAGAGTTCCATGATGACTTGACGGTGGCCATCCCAAGCATGCCAGGCGCCCTACGCCTCCATGCCACCCTGCATGAGACAGCCACCGTGCCACCCTGCATGATACGAGCAGCCACAGCCACCTCCACACCACACACTACTGCGCAATGCAACCGCTCATGATGAGCTGGTGGAACGAGACTTGCGCACGTCCTCCAGCCCACAATGCCAAACTGGTCAGGCACGCGCCGCCCGCCGGTCGGAACGCATGCCCCCCCTGGCCACGTGCGTGCACGGCTGGGCAGGACAACCCCTGCCGGGTTCGCCTCTCATTCCCTGCCCTCGGGCTCGCGATGGCCAACGATTGCTTGTTGCGGGCGCCCATGTGGGATGTGCTCAGCTGGCCAACACGGCAAGATGCGGGCACCTGGGCGGGCGGCGCACGTACCGGCGCAGCATCCTCGTGCTCGTGGTTGGCTGCATGGGCGTGGGGAGCGCTCAGCCCATTACTGGCCGCGGCGCGCCCGTTCCCAGTGCTGGCTGCTGGCACTGAAGGGGCCCGCCTCAGCTGGGGCACACCCTCATCGGGCTTCTGCACATGTCAAAGGCAACGGACAGCGCCGGGCTTCTGCACATGTCAAACACAGCGCCGGGACCACCACGGGCAGCAGGGTACCACAAGCCACACGGTCTAGGGGAGGGGTAAGGCACAGGCAGCAGGGCCTCAGAATGGCGGGGCGGGCCCAGCATGCATGTAGCAACAAGTACTTGCTTCAGGGCATGTAACAGAAGTTGCGCAACAACCGTGACTGTGGGGTCCAACGGCATCCCATCCCAAAGGCCGGTGACACCGCGCACACGGTTCCCCAATTAGCCTCTAGGTCGCGGAGATGCAAGGCCGCCGCCCGAGGCTAAGTGCAGTCGACTAGGACTAGGCAGACGCGCCGCGCCAGAGGCCAGCTATCCGTCGGTACTCAGTACCGCGGACAGCAGGCACCGGCGCCGGTGCCTGCTGTCCGCGGTACTGAGTACCGACGGATAGCTGGCCTCTGGCGCGGCGCGTCTGCCTAGTCCTAGTCGACTGCACTTAGCCTCGGGCCGCGGCCTTGCATCTCCGCGACCTAGAGGCTAACTTTCCCCCCCGCGCGCGCTCCCCTCCTCCCCCTCGCGCGTGCATGCAGACATCATGGCGGCGCAGCAACACCTACCCGTGCAGTCTTCACTCTCGTCGCCACCGTCAGGTGGGAGGTGTATGCCAGCGGTGCACCGGCGATCAGCTCCGGCACATGGGCCGCCCCCCCGGAGCGAAGTTGTTCGGGCAAGGACCTGCGGGCCACGGGGAAGCGCGAGGCGTTGGTGGCAGCGACATGGAATGCCGGGCGTGAGAGGCAAGCGGGTGCGCAGGGCTCGCAACGCATGACCCATGGTGCATGCTCACAAGGAAGATGACGAGATGTATGGTGTAAAATAAATGAGTACAACGCAACTTGCGGAGGCACAAAATTTGATGTCAGATTCAGCAGCCACACATCAGGCAACCTGCTGCCTGACATCAGGCAACATGGACTAACCTGGGCGTTAGAAGCAGCCACGCGCAATTCACCAGGCACAATGCCACGAAGCCATATAAGAGCTGCGTAAGCCGGATTTGTCCCAACCACTTTTTTCTCCTTTGCCTGGCCAGGCTCAAATAGCTCAGCGCCATGTAATGGTACTTTTCAGCTTCCAGGCAAAGAGAAAAGAAAGTAGAATGTGACCCGCCTGATGACAGCAATTATAGCAGTTCAGCGACACCATGGCGAATTTCCATGTTCAATGCAAGGCCCGTGAGAGATAATCCTGTTAGTTCTTAAAAATTTAACCCGCGAAGGAGAGCACATGCTGGCAAATGAGCAAGGCTTTCTACTCGGACGGAGGCTGCTAAGATGCCAAACCATCATTAAGATTAAACTTTTCCAGAAGGGACGGCGGCATTAATGGGCGACGTATGCAAGGAAAAGGACTGACATACTTATACAAACCACATTGCCACAGAATATCATCAGGGTAACTATCATAACAAGGATGCCGCAAGCCAATACATTGGTCGCGGCAGAAAATGGACAGGGGTTTCCATAATGGGCTTGTTCTTATCCGGTCCGGAAGCTATCTGAACGAAATCGGTGTAATGCTTCTTTGTGCAACATTAATTGGCGACAGGCGGACTTAGGTGGAATGCCCAATTATGCTTATTCGCGTAGAAATTCCCGAGTACTACAGAAGGCGAATTCCCCGATGCTTTCAACCAAACTCTTTGGCGATGCGCAGGTGCAGCCAATAATCGTTTCCCTCTTGCTGCCATCATTATGCCCTTGCACTTCTTGTCCCAGCTACAGCAGTCACGAAGGTCATCTGCAGATCTGCTGCTAGTCTACCTACGTAAATTAGGGTTTTGAGTTGCTCCTCAGTCCTCAAGCTCTTGACTCCTCTCCCGTCCCCGTTCCTGGCCACACGTATCGTTGTTGTTCAGTCAGTCGGTTCGGTATCGAATGGAGATACATATTAGTAGGGATTAGGGTTGTACCGAATAGTGTTCCGAATACCGAATATCCCCCGAATACCGAACCGAACACCGAATATGTTCAGTATACGGCGAACGGTCTGTCCGTCTGAACATATTCGGTATCGGTATCGGGAGGCAAGCTCTACTTCCGAATATGTTCGGTATCGAAATCGGAACACCCTACTATTCGACGAATATATTCGTAGTTCCGAATATCGAATAGTAGTACCCCTACCAGCGGGCGGCGCAGCCTCCAGCCTCCACTCACCAGCTGGCGCGGTCATGCCTCCGCCGACTCAAGAGTTAGGCCAACGCCCAAAAGCTGAATGCACTATGCAGGGAAGGCAACTGTGCTCGTCTAAGTATTAAACACTAAGTGTATCTCACTATATAATTGATACAAAATAATTAATATAACTATATATATAGTCTCATTAATATAAATGATACAAGTTGTCTACCTAATACGTTATAGTAGCTACTGTCGTCATTATTCGATCGGCGTCCGAATAGTTCGGAGAACTATTCGGTGTTCGATTCGGGAAGGGCCCTTCAGCTCCGAACATATTCGGTATCGGTATTGGGAGGCTCCAAATATATTCGGCATCGGGTTCGGGGCACCCCCCTGGTCCGAGTATCCGATTCGGCAAGCCAAAACGCTATTCGGTACAACCCTAGTAGGGATTTCATCTTTCTTATTCCGGCGCCCAATGGCCTCCAGGACAGGCGCGCCGCGCCAGACTCGCCCGCCTTTGGGCTTTGGGCGTCTTGGAATTTGGCTTTGGGCGTCTTGGAAGTTGGCTTTGGGCGTTTGCTCTTTTGGCAGATTTCTACACTACACTGGTACTACGTAAAAAAGCACAGACTGGTGCGGCGTAACATTTTTAAACTTGGTAAAATTACAGCCGCACAGCCAGCCAGAACTGGACAAGGTGATGGCCGCAAGTAGTCGTTGCTGGGCTATCGTATTTGTAGCATGGGGCGTTTCACCGAGTCTACGGTTAGCATGATGGGGAGGATTCCTTTACCTAACCTTCATTATGTGGGTTAACCCATAGTCCGAAAAGTGTATGTGATCGCATACACTTTGACTTAACGTAATAAACCACGTAATTCCCGGAGCGCCGCGCCACCCGTGACGGAGGGAAGTTGTCCGGTGGGTCTGGGAACAGGAAGCTCCTATTCGGGCCAGGATGAAGAAAACTCTTGTGCGGGGGCGAGTGCGGGGGTCCGGGCCAATACCGCACTAAAATCCGACGCGCCCAGACAAGCCGCGCCGGGCCGGCACACGAATTAGCGCGGGAAACAGGGCCGATGGCGTGCATGCTGCCCGGCATACGGGACTTAAACACAATGGCACTTCACTGTGACTACCTAGCACATTGAGGAATTATTTCTCTGAGAAAAGGAATTACCGGGTGCAGTGTTAGGGAACGCGAAGTCAAGCTAGCCCGCCCTTTATTAGTATGGCCACGGAAACGTAGTGCAGACTTGAGTGCCGGGTGTGTTCTAATATTTAGGCCTTTAGCTAGTGTTGCTATGGTCTCGTCCTAATACCGCTATTACTCCTTGCATGGGTCGCGCCGGTCTTACAAAAGGCATTTGGATGTTTGCCCAAGGTATAATTGGTCGTAAGGTCCGAAGGTAAATTGAGACGACGAACCTTTTACGTCCCTGGGATTCATACCTGTAAGCTTAAAGAGTATTGTCAAGCCTGGTCTTTACTAGTCACAATAAAAGCAGGCTAAGCTTTTTTCCCCTCCTGAAACCCGTTGGGCGTGGTCGACGAATGACGGAAGACATTATGGATGTACGCTTACCTGAGAACGGGCGTTTTCTCGTCTGAAAGCGCTGGGTCATACCAGCCCCACTTTCTCCCTCCCCTCCTGATCGACCATCCTGCCTTATGCCTCCCCCCACCCCCACCCACCCACCCACACAACCCGCGCCGACCCTGCTTCCATCTCTCGTCTTCTATGCTTACCATGCCTTGCCTGCTCATACGTCGCTGTAAATTTCCAAGAAAGCATCTTATGAAATTGTCGGGAAAGGCAACAGAACGCTGCAACAATGCGTGCCTTTCCTATATGGCTTTCTGCATATCAACTTGGTTGTATATCTCGTGAGTGAAAGTGAAGGATTTCATATATAGCATAATGTGTCGCATGTGATAATGGTAGTGATGTGTCATTTGTTGTAATGCTTTGTGCGTACGTGTGTTAGGGTAATACTTTTAGTGGATTGAAATAGTGTACATTGCTACTACATCTCGCGATTGGCTTTTGGGACATGCGGCCCGTGATGCTAGGATGGCAGTATATACAAAAATGTAGACCATTATACAACGAGATGAACACCATTTATGTGCCTTCTATAGTATGTGCATGCAACTTTGTTGCCACATGTCACGCCTAGAAATGGTGGTCCGTGGTCCATGGTGAGGTAATTGCTAGGCTGAGCCTTTAATTCAGGCCTAATTGGTTACAAGTTCGACATGCCGGCCGTAGCCATGTGCAGGATTGACCCGGCCGAGTTGTGTGTGTCAATGACCCCCAGGCCTGTTTGGGACCGGTCAGGTAGCTTCGCTTGATATTGCTAGCCATTTCGGGGCAATTGTTATACCGTAGTTGTTGTTAAAGAATTGGTGCATTCAGGGTGGGCTCACACTCATGGTCGCACTCATGGTCGCTAAATGATCGCTATGGGTTTACATTGTGCTCAGACTATTCTACACTCATCTAAGACTATTGTACACCTGTCATCTCACCCTCAAGTGTATTTGTTGCACATGCTTCATGTGTGGCCATCATGTAGGCCCCTTTATTCCCAAGTCCCACTGAGGACTTATGCCCGCGTGACGCAATCTAAGTGAAATAAATAATTGAAAACCAATTAGTACCCTTTGTAAAGCCTGTTAATGAATGTGCGGTGATCGCCCCCAACCATAGCAGCCATGGGATGAAACTAGGTGAATTTAGTGAATGCGTCACTCGAGCATAAATAATTAAATTAAATTAAATTATAACATTTTGTTGTCTCCTTGATAACATGACTCCGTTGGGATATCATGTAGCACATATTCCTTGCTGGATGGATGGAGGTGGGCAAAGCCGCGAAACCGAGCTAATCTAACTCTAAGCTAATCTAATCTAGAAAACCCTAGCTACTCTACTCAGCAAAGTGCCCCTTCCTCTTGGGGGATGGGGGCTTGCCCACAGGGGCTGGCGTGTGAGCCTGGACAATCCTCTTCCACCTCTTCTTGTTCTGCATAAAAGTTCAAGCAAGAGCATACATAACATTTGGGTCTTGATAACTAAACAAAACAATAATTACATGTGCTGGCTAGTGACCTCATGAGCATGCTGTGCTAACATGCACACATGACACCTAGCTGAATCAATTAATTAATCATCATGTGCATGGCTACGTGCAAATTAAAAATGTTGCCCCTACTTGAATCTGTGTTGCCGACCCGTACCCCACAACCCATACCCCACCACCCACTGATCACAGAGATTTATGCTCATGTGCATTCGTGATTGCCCCCCCCCCAGGAGGACTTCAGGGGCGCTTTGCTGATCGAGTAGAGTAGCTAGGATTTTATAGATTAGTTTAGAGATAGCTTAGTTAGGTTTCGCGGCTTCGCCTGGACCCCCATCCATCAAGCAAGGGAATACATGCTACACGATCTCCCAACGGAGTCATGTTATAATTTAATTTAATGCGTGATTGATGCGGTTATGTCGATCATAACCGCATTTAATTAAACTTGATCATGTCGATCAAGTTTAATTAATTAATCAAAATAGGGCAGGTTGTGCTGTCCCAATAATTTTGTGAGTTATATCCACTCATCCTTAATCATGTACATGTGTGCCTATGATGAGCCACACCCCAGATGATGCCTAGCTTTATTTAGTTATGTTGTGCCCATGCAGGGAGTAACTCTCTGCTGAGACGCCATGCCCTAGCTTCTTTGTATAGCTATGCTGCTCTTCCCCCCATGACAGGCTCCCCCTTCGCTGGGCATAGCTTGAAGATCATGGGGATGCAAGTGCCCTGGTGCACCTAGAGCAAGGGTCCTTTACATCCCCACCCTTGCAGGAAGTAGCTTAGGATGTATGATAGGCCATATGCCCCCCTCTCAAGGGCTGTGTGCTACATATACTCCCAACGGAGTTATGTTACAATTCAATTCAATTCAATTCAATATCCACTCAAACTGTAGCCCCATCCCCTTTCCATACCCGTGACGCAGTCTAGGTGACATTCATTCATCCATTACGTGTAGTACGTGTATGGACATTCATTACTTCATACACTAATTAATTACTTGCTTACTTATTCATTAATTAATATACTCACGTTAATCAAATAATCAATTAGTCATACCTCATGCTTCATTATCCACTCAGTTTCTAGTGACAGGGTTGCAGGTACCACGGCCCGAATCACTATGCTTACCAAATTTGGTAACATGGGGAGCCCACACCGACTGTAGAGCGGTAAGGCCAAATATGGAGGGATAAGAACATGGAGAGCTGCATAACCTATATCATTAGCTAGCACATGGAAAACTACTACCTACAATACACATGACATGAAGCCACCATAGCTAACAAGCCTGGGCAACGTGATCGACATAAAGGCAGGTGTTTGGTCAGTTAGCTCTTCAGTTTATAGCTCCAAGCTCCACCAACTGCTGGACTCTCACGGATTTGTAGCAGTGTCGGCCCGCATGCCTAGTCAACGCCGGCATGAATAATCAGGACTGGAACCTCGGATGATGGCCAATGCTGAGATGTCCGCTGTCTGTGTCCACACAATCAGACATGCAAGGAGGGCAAAAAATCAACCTAGAAATGACCAACATGCGTGTGCACACACACATGCACGCATACAAAGGAATGTCAAGCTATGGGCGAAACATGCTTCTTTCTTTTTGCCTATTCTGTTAACTTGCATGCAAATGTACACGCAAAAAGAAAACTTGGGAGGGAGCGAGGGAGGGAGGGAGGGAGGGAGGGAGGGAGGGAGGGAGGAGGGAGGGAGGGAGGAGGGAGGGAGGGAGGGAGGGAGGAGGGAGGGAGGGAGGGAGGGAGGGAGGGAGGGAGGGAGGGAGGGAGGGAGGGAGGGAGGGAGGGAGGAGGGAGGGAGGGAGGGAGGGAGGGAGGGAGGGAGGGAGGGAGGGAGGGAGGGAGGGAGGGAGGGAGGGAGGGAGGGAGGGAGGAGGGAGGGAGGGAGGAGGGAGGGAGGAGGGAGGGAGGGAGGGAGGGAGGGAGGGAGGGAGGAGGGAGGGAGGGAGGGAGGGAGGAGGGAGGGAGGGAGGGAGGGAGGGAGGGAGGGAGGGAGGAGGGAGGGAGGGAGGGAGGGAGGAGGGAGGAGGGAGGGAGGGAGGGGGAGGGAGGGAGGGAGGAGGAGGAGGGAGGGAGGGAGGGAGGGAGGGAGGAGGGAGGGAGGGAGGGAGGAGGGAGGGAGGGAGGGAGGGAGGGAGGGGGAGGAGGGAGGGAGGAGGAGGGAGGGAGGGAGGAGGAGGGAGGGAGGAGGGAGGGAGGAGGGGGAGGGAGGGAGGGAGGGAGGAGGGAGGGAGGGAGGAGGAGGGAGGGAGGGAGGAGGGAGGGAGGGAGGGAGGGAGGAGGGAGGGAGGAGGGAGGGAGGGAGGGAGGGAGGGAGGAGGGAGGGAGGGAGGGAGGGAGGAGGGAGGGAGGAGGGAGGGAGGGAGGGAGGGGGAGGAGGGAGGGAGGGAGGGAGGGAGGGAGGGAGGGAGGGAGGGAGGGAGGGAGGGAGGGAGGGAGGGAGGGAGGGAGGGAGGGAGCTCAGCCTCCAGATTCTTAGGGTCGAGTGCTTGTTAACAGCACGCTATCGACCGAGTACAGCGGGGTTGTGCCGAACATCTCGAGTGCATCCCCTGGTTGCAGGCTTATTAACCGGCCACTGCCCTTTCTCTACACACATGCGCCACCAAGCCCCATGGCATGGCGCTAAAATCTCCAGCAAAAATACTGGAATCTAGAAAATAAGGTAGTAAGTAAGCTCTCTAATAATTACCCGCGTTACTTTTTTCTAGTTACGGGGGTTGAAAGTCACAACAAGAAGACATTTTGGATGGCAGACCGCAGGCACCCCCGCACACTTATGCATCACCACATGCCCTTCAACGAGAAGAACACCGCCTGATTCTGATAAGCGGGTTACGATCACAAAAGCGGAAAGGAATCATTAGTTCACATTGCAGTGACACTAGGCGCAGGGGCTGTAATAACTTCGGCTCATAATGTGAACATCGGGAACGGGCCGATAAGGCTGCGTCTTCTCAACGCACATGCTATGCCGGGCGAGGAATGTGATGACGAGTACGGGCTGGCAAGTGGGGTTGTTCAGCAAGGCGAAACAAGTCTTCATGTTATTATGCGCCACTTGAACAGGAACCCAAATAAAGGTTTTGTGGGCGCAACGCCTCACCTAAGGCAGACATCCAAACGATGCCGTTGACCAACCGCTAGGGAAATCGCGAGAAGGGCCACCAGCACACCCTGCCTGCTGCTGTTCAAGCAGCAAATTAAATGCTGCCGGGACGGGCCGGCGCGGCCATGAAATCTGCGAATCATGAGCTCGTTGTTGCAGTGGATGTCAACAGCCGGCTCCCCCCCCGCGTCGAGCACGAAAGGCGAACAGGAATTTGAAAGCAAAAGATGACGGTCGCACGTAGCAAACCTACCCGCCCCTGCGCAGCTTACAAGTTTATTCCAGGAACTGATCTTAATTACAACATATTTCGCCTTTTCGTCGTGCCGATTCAGATGTTGCACACACCGGTAAACCAGTCATCTAGTTACAAGAAGCGTAAAGAGGAATAAATGTAGAGGGTGCCACGAACTTGAGTGCCAGCGAGCTCGAGTCTGGCTAGTAGCATCACAATTCAACGATGTCCTCCATGGTCGTGACTCGTGACTCGTCGCTCCAACTTGTGAAATTTGTGATCTAGGTAAACCTGTCACAGCTGTTTTTAATTTACGCGCCAAAGCTCGCGCCAAACATGGACACAGGCGCGTAGGGCCGTAGCTGGCGCGCAATGCTCCTCGTCGGCGCAGCGCTTTGTTGGGTGCTGAAACTGCAAGTGCGGTAATGCGCCGGACCTCCGCACTCGTCCCCGCACAAGAGTTTTCTTCATCCTGGCCCGAATAGGAGCTTCCCTGGGAACACTTAGGGACGAAGGGGGTGCATAGGTTTGGGGGGGTTATTCGCCATAGCTTGGTAACGTGCATTGAGAAAGTATCACGTGACTTTGGCGGGAAATTTTCACTCGCACGCGCGCGTAACGAGATATGGCTGCCAACGTGCCGTTATCAGGGAAATTTGCGTCGCGCGGCTAGAAACGGTTTAGAATGTTGCTCAGAATGATGATGCGTGATTTCCGTAGGTCAGGCATGGCCAGATTTTTAGGATTGGGAAAATACAGGTAGGAAAATACTGCCTTCTTGGTCGTCAGTGCCAGACAAGTCATCGCCTATCATATGTCGATTTTCTCCTTATGGCCGGGCAGTCTGCGCCAGCCCGAGCATCCAGGTTGGCTACGGGATGTCCCCTGCAGCATTTGCTGCGAATGCGGACGCATTTATAGGTCATCTTTGAACGAAACATCAACCTGGTAATCATAAAGGATGCATGCATGATGCGGCTATGGCGGCCTATGCCCGTAGAGCCACGGTATCTGTGAGTTATGGTGGTCCCGGCCAGCGGACCCCGGGCAGGACATGAACGAGCTGGGTACGACAACGTATTTGCGTGTTGTTTGCAGCGGAATTCGTCTCCCATGCATTATATATGACGATTTTATCTTTGCATATTTCATCAAGCTTTCATGCCTGTTGTAGAGAGTGGTTTCAGCCCTGAAAGTGCCCAGTTTATGGCATATCTTTGGAGTGTATCATTCCGTTAGTGCAGGTAGGCAACGTGTTTGTATTCCAGCACTTTTGGCAGCATTTTATAGCTTTTTATAATGCATTATTGTGTTGCATGTCATAGATAGCTGTTTACACGCGCGTAACCCACACACATATATGAGCACGTTATATAGAGGTAATGGGTTATCCGGGTGGTCTGACCCAAGGAAACCCCCATTGGACTATCCAACTAAATTGTCCAATGTTGGTATTGAGGTTCCCTACCCTCCCTGGGAAAAAAGGGGGGGGTAAACTTTTCCTTGGGGGAAAAAGATCGTCTTTTGGCCAACTTTGACTAGAGCTATCATCCAAATGCTTTGATAAAGCCATGGTATTATTGCATATTCTGAAAGCCCTTGAAGTGTAGATACTCCTAGCATCTTGGTTGGGGGTATTTGGAGTTGTGGCCTGTGAGTTATGATTTTTTTCATTTTCAGGGGTATGAAAGTGCCAAAAATGGGTCAGCGGACTATGGGTTAAGTAGGGGTGGTCATAGTGGCCGGTTTCCCTCGCTTCCTTGTAAACCAGGCTCTGCGTCAAGATCACAGACGACCGGGTAAGTAGTTGTTCCAGCCTGTTCTAGTTTGTATGACGCCTGCTATTAGGCGTTCTTGTTATTGTCGTTCATCATCGCCGTGACCGTCGTGGCCAGCAGCGTGCTTTTTTTACATACCGGATGGTGTCGACTTGTTTATTGATAGCGCATTGGTGAATATCGCTGCATGGAGGAATATCGGCTACAACCCGCGGGAAAGTGCTGGCTCCAATGTTCTTTTTGTATGCAGGCTGACGGCACTGCCAAGCCGGAGACGAATATGACGCTCGTTATAATGCCAGTCATTCAGACCGACTGCGCGACTGGTTGTGGGATACACGTTCCTGGTTGTGGGATGTGTTCCTGGTTGTGGGATACTTGTTCCTGGTTGTGGGATGTGTTGCTGGTTGTAGGATACTTGTTCCTGGTTGTGGGATACACGTTCCTGGTTGTGGGATGTGTTCCTTGTTGTGGGATACTTGTTCCTGGTTGTGGAATGCACGTTCCTGGTTGTAGGATACTTGTTCCTGGTTGTGGGATAGCAGTTCTTGGTTGTGGGATGTGTTCCTGGCTGTGGGATGCACGTTCCTGGTTGTGGGATACTTGTTCCTGGTTGTGGGATACACGTTCCTGGTTGTGGGATACTTGTTCCTGGTTGTGGGAAACACGTTCCTGGTGGTGGGAAACACGTTCCTGGTTGTGGGATACTTGTTCCTGGTTGTGGGATACTTGTTCCTGGTTGTGGGATACACGTTCCTGGTTGTGGGATACACGTTCCTGGTTGTGGGATACTTGTTCCTGGTTGTGGGAAACACGTTCCTGGTTGTGGGATACACGTTCCTGGTTGTGGGAAACACGTTCCTGGTTGTGGGAAACACGTTCCTGGTTGTGGGAAACACGTTCCTGGTTGTGGGATACTTGTTCCTGGTTGTGGGATACACGTTCCTGGTTGTGGGAAACACGTTCCAGGTTGTGGGATACACGTTCCTGGTTGTGGGATACACGTTCCTGGTTGTGGGAAACACGTTCCTGGTTGTGGGATACTTATTCCTGGTTGTGGGAAACACGTTCCTGGTTGTGGGATACTTGTTCCTGGTTGTGGGATACTTGTTCCTGGTTGTGGGAAACACGTTCCTGGTTGTGGGAAACATGTTCCTGGTGGTGGGAAACACGTTCCTGGTTGTGGGATACACGTTCCTGGTTGTGGGAAACACGTTCCTGGTTGTGGGATACTTGTTCCTGGTTGTGGGATACTTGTTCCTGGTTGTGGGATACACGTTCCTGGTTGTGGGATACTTGTTCCTGGTGGTGGGAAACACGTTCCTGGTGGTGGGAAACACGTTCCTGGTTGTAGGATACTTGTTCCTGGTTGTGGGATACACGTTCCTGGTTCTGGGATACTTGTTCCTGGTTGTGGGAAACACGTTCCTGGTTGTGGGAAACACGTTCCTGGTTGTGGGATACACGTTCCTGGTTGTGGGAAACACGTTCCTAGTTGTGGGATACACGTTCTTGGTTGTGGGATAGTCGTTCCTGGTTGTGGGATACACGTTCCTGGTTGTGGGAAACACGTTCTTGGTTGTGGGATAGTCGAGCCTAGTTGTGGGATGTGTTCCTGGTCCAAATATAAAGGGGCACGGGAATTAGCGATAGCAGAGGGGGCTCGGGAATAACGTTAGCAGAGGGGCACGGGCACTAACGTTAGTGAAGGGGCACGGGCACTAACGTTAGCAGAGGGGGCTGGGCACTAACGTTAGTAAAGGGGCACGGGCACTAACGTTAGCAGAGGGGGCTGGGCACTAACGTTAGTAAAGGGGCACAGGCACTAACATTAGCAGAGGGGCTGGGCACTAACGTTAGTAAAGGGGCACGGGCACTAACGATAGCAGAGGGGGGTGGGAATTAAAGTTTATTAGCAGAGGGGGAAATAATTATAGTAGAGGGGGGGGCACTAACGTTAGCAGAGGGGCACGAGCACTAACGTTAGTAGTAAAGGGGCGCGGGCACTAACGTTAGCAGAGGGGGTTGACACTATACGTACCAACTTGATTATTTGGGTGGTTATGCCCTTTCATACGGCTTCACGATGCATGGCTTTACATTTCCCTTCCTTATTTAAGTGAATGACATGGGGAGACATGCTGTAGGACTTGGCGCACTTTGCCTGAGCAAGGTGTGACAATTAATTCACCGCTATAAATGTGAATGGACCAAGTTCGTCGAAACGGGGAAATAACGTTACTTGATACTAGATTTAGGGAGGTCCTGTGTTCGTAACTTGCTGGTAGCTACTGTGGTTTCTCATTTTCGGTGTTGTCCGTGGAATCTCATATTGGGGCAGCTAGCCCCATGCACGTTGAGCGCTTAATGACAACAATACAAGATTTAGACGCGTAGGGGGGCAAGAATCAATTGTGCGTCGGCACGGTAGCTTGCATCATTCACGATTTGTGTGTTTTAATCGAAGGGCATCTACTTAGTTCGGCAGAGCAACGGGGGTTGTTTAGTTAGTAGTTAGTTAGTACTTACTTAGTTAAAATAGTTAGTCAGTTAGTTAGCTAGTGAGCTAGTTAGAACTTGATAGGTAGGTCAGGTAGGTAGGTAATTAATTAATTAATTAATTAGACTCATGCTCCCGTTTAGGCTCACCTCCTTTATGCTCACCTCCCCACGAGCCACGAGCCACGAGGTAGCCATGGCTGTCGGAGCTCATAACTTTCACGTTTGAGCACCGAATTCAGCTGTGAATATCACAATCGCTTCGTCTTTCTTAGACGCACATGCTGATATAACTTTCCGAAGCTATAACGCACTATACGATGAGCAAACGCCTCTCGACGCAACGCAGCCTGGCGGCTGCGCTCAGCAATGAAAATACGTCTGCAGCCCCGGCTGCAGCTTCGCCAACCGGCCCAGAAGGCAGCGGCGCCACTAGCCAAGCTCTAGTGGTCGCCCAGCCCCCGCTGGCCGCCTCGCCAGCAGCGTCGCCTGAACCCAAGCGCAGTCGCCCTGCCGAGCCGACCTGGGAGGAGTACGACTTTGACGCCAGCCAGCCCGGCTTTTTCGACAAGCTTAACCCCGACAGGATCCTGAGCTACGTGTTTTTCGGATCGTATGCCTCGCTTCTCGAGATGTGCAAGCAACTCTTCCATCAGGGCCGCCTCACCGATGCTTTCCAGAGACGCACCCACAACTTCGACCAAATCCTCCAATGCCGCCGCCC
Organism: Mesostigma viride; assembly: GCA_009746045.1. NCBI lineage: Eukaryota > Viridiplantae > Streptophyta > Mesostigmatophyceae > Mesostigmatales > Mesostigmataceae > Mesostigma > Mesostigma viride. The sequence continues at coordinate 597,018 of RPFO01000312.1, forward strand.
CAACCTTCAGATTCGCGTCCTTTTCTCCCTCCTCGGCCGCTCCCTCGAGGAGCTTTGGCCCCCAAAGCCCCTCACCACCACCTTAACCGAATCCTCCATCCGCTCACTCCTCAAGGAGGCCCTCGAGCAGCACGTGGCCCCCATCGCAGCAGATGTGGCGGTCATGGGCAGCACGTTGGCTGCCGAGCTCCCCCTCCTCTCCACCGCCACCTCCACCATCTCCACCGCCACCTCCACCCTCCTCGCCTCCTCCACCGCCACCACCTCCACCTCCGACGCCATCACCGCCCAGCTCCGTGACATCGACCAGCGTCTTAAGGACAACGCCATTGCTATCGAGGTTCTGCAGAATACCGCAGGCCTCACCGCCCAGGCGGTGAAGGACATTGCCGCCAAGCCAGCCTCGGCTGGCCTGGCCGGCGATGCTCCTCCCATCACCACCTGGGCGGACATGCTTAAGCAACATACCACCTCCACCACCTCCGCCGTCGCAGCCCAGCTTCAACGGCAGACGCTTGACCTCCGCGAGGAGGCCGAGCTCGCCAAGCGCAGCCTCAACGTCATTGTCAAGAACTTCAAGATGGAGGAAGGTGAGAATTCCGAGAAGCTTTTGCGTGCGTTTGAGAGAGAAATCCTTGGTCGCATGGGCCTTAACGGTGAGATAGAGCTGGCTGCCCACCGCCTTCCCCGCGCGCGGGGTAAGGCAGGGCCGCCCCCGCTCCTCCTCACCTTTAAGACCCCGGCGGACAAGATTTCTTTTCTCAGACGCCGCAAGCGGCTCGAGAAGACTCTCTTCACCCTTGATGACGACTTGACCCTGGCGCAGCAACAACGGCGACGGGAGCTATGGCCGACCTACCTCCAGCTCCGGCAGACCAAGGCGGGGCAGCCGGTGTACTGGAAGGGGGCGGCCATCTACGTCGGCCACAAGCCCTGGCAGGCGACCCCCCCCCCCCCGCGGCCCCAGCGACCCCAGACGCCCCAGCTTAGGGAATACAGCAGTAGTAGTGCAGAATAGATAGACCGTGGCCATGTACATGTACGCCTCCTAGAGGCACTATCTCAGCTAAGCCCTGCGCTTTATTTAATCATGTACATGTGTGCCTATGATGTGCCACACTCCAGACGATGCCTAGCCTTATTTAGTAATGTTGTGCCCATGCAGGGAGTCACTCTCTGCTGAGAAGCCATGCCATAGCTCTTGTATAGCCATGATGATCTTCCCCCTCACAGGCATGCTCCCCCCCTTACCCGGGCATAGCGTGATAGACCATGAGGGTGCGGGTGCCCTGGTGCACCTAGAGCAAGTGTTGTTTACATTCCCACCCTTGCAGGAAGTAGCTTAGAATGTATTATAGGCTCATATGCCCCTTCTCAGGGCTATGTGCTACATATACTCCCAACGGAGTTATGTTCCTAATTAATTAATTAATGCTCCCGTTGGGGAGTCACGGAGCCCGAACTGCCTTTCATCCCTTTGTTTGCACAACAGGAAGGAAGGTCAGAGACCCCCTTTCTCCTTCATGCTAGAGGCATGCCACAGCTGCGTGACTCCCAAACGGGAGCACGAGTCTAATTAATTAATTAATTAATGCCACAGCTGCAATCGGACACGCTAAACGATCCTGTGCACAAGATCTGTGGGTGCAATGAGACCCATGTGAGCTTATCATAACAAGGAGCGTGGGCAAGTAATGTGAGCATAGCCAAGACGTAGCATCATTGGATGTACAAGGAAATATTTAATAGCTCTATCTTGATGTGCGTGTAGGAATAACTGCATGGAGGAATAACGGCGAACATGTCAAGGAACAAGTATCCCACAACCAGGAACGTGCATCCCACAACCACGAACAAGTATCCCACAACCAGGAACGACTATCCCACAACTAGGAACGTGTATCCCACAACCAGGAACAAGTATCCTCTGCCGGCAGTGCCACCCCATGCAAGACCCCACAAGCCGTCCTTGCATAAAGGGGACATGCAGTCATCACAAGGAGTGGTGACTGCCGGCAGTGCCACGCCATGCAAGACCCCACAAGCCGTCCTTGCGTCAAGGGGACATGCAGTCATCACAAGGAGTGGTAACTGCCGGCAGTGCCACCCCATTCAAGAACACACAAGCCGGGGACATGCAGTCATCACAAGGAGTGGTGACTGCCGGCAGTGCCACGCCATGCAAGAACACACAAGCCGTCCTTGCGTCAAGGGGACATGCAGTCATCACAAGGAGTGGTAACTGCCGGCAGTGCCACCCCATGCAAGAACACACAAGCCGGGGACATGCAATCATCACAAGGAGTGGTAACTGCCGGCAGTGCTACCCCATGCCAGAACCCACAAGCCATCCATGCAATCATCACAGGGAGTGGTAACTGCCGGCAGTGCGTGGCCCTAACGTTAATTCCCACACCCCCTATGCTAACGTTAGTGCCCAGCCCCCTCTGCTAACGTTAGTGCCCCCCCTCCTTTGCTAACATTAGTTCCCACACCCCTCTGCTAACGTAAGTGCCCTCCCCCCCCTGCTATCGTTAATGCCCACCCCCCTTCACTAACGTTATTCCCTAGCCCCCTCTGCTAACGTTAGTGCCCGCGCCCCTTTACTAACGTTAGTGCTCGTGCCCCTCTGCTAACGTTAGTGCCCCCCCCCTCTACTATAATTATTTCCCCCCTATGCTAATAAACTTTAATTCCCACACCCCCTCTGCTATCGTTAGTGCCCATGCCCCTTTACTAACGTTAGTGCCCAGCCCCCTCTGCTAACGTCAGTGCCCGTGCCCCTTTACTGACGTTAGTGCCCAGCCCCCTCTCCTATCGTTAGTGCCCGTGCCCCTTTACTAACGATAGTGCCCAGCCCCCTCTGCTAACGTTAGTGCCCGTGCCCCTTTACTAACGTTAGTGCCCAGCCCCCTCTGCTAACGTTAGTGCCCGTGCCCCTTCACTAACGTTAGTGCCCGTGCCCCTCTGCTAACGTTATTCCCGAGCCCCCTCTGCTATCGCTAATTCCCGTGCCCCTTCATATTTGGACCAGGAACACATCCCACAACTAGGCTCGACTATCCCACAACCAGGAACGTGTTTCCCACCACCAGGAACGTGTTTCCCACAACCAGGAACGTGTTTCCCACAACCAGGAACGTGTTTCCCACAACCAGGAACAAGTATCCCACAACCAGGAACGTGTTTCCCACAACCAGGAACAAGTATCCCACAACCAGGAACAAGTATCCCACAACCAGGAACGACTATCCCACAACCAGGAACGTGTTTCCCACAACCAGGAACGACTATCCCACAACCAGGAACAAGTATCCCACAACAAGGAACAAGTTTCCCACAACCAGGAACGTGTTTCCCACAACCAGGAACGTGTTTCCCACAACCAGGAACAAGTATCCCACAACCAGGAACAAGTATCCCACAACCAGGAACAAGTATCCAACAACCAGGAATGTGTTTCCCACCACCAGGAACAAGTATCCCACAACCAGGAACGACTATCCCACAACCAGGAACGTGTTTCCCACAACCAGGAACAAGTATCCCACAACCAGGAACGTGTTTACCACCACCAGGAACAAGTATCCCACAACCAGGAACAAGCATCCCACAACCAAAAACGTGTTTCCCACAACCAGGAACGTGTTTCCCACCACCAGGAACAAGTATCCCACAACCAGGAACAAGTATCCCACAACCAGGAACGTGCATCCCACAACCAGGAACAAGTATCCCACAACCAGGAACAAGTATCCAACAACCAGGAACAAGTATCCCACAACCAGGAACGTGTTTCCCACCACCAGGAACAAGTATCCCACAACCAGGAACAAGTATCCCACAACCAGGAACGTGTATCCCACAACCAGGAACAAGTATCCCACAACAAGGAACACATCCCAAAACCAGGAACGTGTATCCCACAACCAGTCGCGCAGTCGGTCTGAATGACTGGCATTTTAACGAGCGTCATATTCGTCTCCGGCTTGGCAGTGCCGTCAGCCTGCATACAAAAAGAACATTGGAGCCAGCACTTTCCCGCGGGTTGTAGCCGATATTCCTCCATGCAGCGATATTCACCAATGCGCTATCAATAAACAAGTCGACACCATCCGGTATGTGAAAAAAGCACGCTGCTGGCCACGACGGTCACGGCGATGATGAACGACAATAACAAGAACGCCTAATAGCAGGCGTCATACAAACTAGAACAGACTGGAACAACTACTTACCCGGTCGTCTGTGATCTTGACGCAGAGCCTGGTTTACAAGGAAGCGAGGGAAACCGGCCACTATGAGCACCCCTACTTATCCCACATAATGAAGGTTAGGAATCCTCCCCATCATGCTAACCGTAGACTCGGTGAAACGCCCCATGCTACAAATACGATAGCCCAGCAACGACTACTTGCGGCCATCACCTTGTCCAGTTCTGGCTGGCTGTGCGGCGGTAATTTTACCAAGTTTAAAAATGTTACGCCGCACCAGTCTGTGCTTTTTTACGTAGTACCAGTGTAGTGTAGAAATCTGCCAAAAGAGCAAACGCCCAAAGCCAACTTCCAAGGCGCCCAAAGCCAAATTCCAAGACGCCCAAAGCCCAAAGGCGGGCGAGTCTGGCGCGGCGCGCCTGTCCCGGAGGCCATTGGGCGCCGGAATAAGAAATCCCCATATTAGTACTGTACGTAGCTTCTTCATGTAGTCTTCTAGTCGCCTGCTCCGTATATCAATATATCCGGCCCTCAATAGATCCGTTATTTCCGGTGAAAGGGGTGTTAGTTTATTTCCATATAACAGTTAAGGTGACCCAGGTATGCCAAAAATAGCCTGAAATGCCTAGTTGTGCCTAAATTGGGTTGCCCGCATTAAGGGGACGGGACACCCCCGAATTTTTTGGCGCCAAAAAATTCGCGCCGGAGCCGAAGGTCACAAATTTCACGTGCATGGTGCGCGCACCCCTTGCGGAAGTGGCCATGGCGACTGCGTTCAGGCGAAACTACCACACTAGGGCAGGCGAAATGCAAAAATTTTACTCGAATCTAAAATGAGATGAGTTTATGATGTTAGTTTGTGGCGGAAATCAGCTGGTTTACAATATCGCTGTTGTTTTTTTATGCCATCGGCATGGGGGGTAATCTGAATTTTTTGGTCGCGCGGAATGAAATAGAATTCATGATAGCGGCTGTAAAGTAGCGGTTTTGGGGGCTGTTCTGACCTTGAAGCAGGCATTAATATCGGTTGCATCGAATTCTAAACCGAGCTGGTGCTTTTTTCCAGATTTTCGGCCATTATCGGTAAGTAATTGTTCAGACCTGCGCAGTGCGTGTCTGACCTGTCCATGGAAGAACGGCTGTTGTTGCGCGCCTGGGCGAGGGATTTACGAGGGCAAGGTACAGATTTGTCGCGAACGTTATCTGCTATCGGTGCTTTCTTCTATGAGCTCATCGTTCGAGGTTTTTTGCGTTCTTTTTGGGCAGTTTCCGCCAGCTAGCTCGCCGTCGCTTGCCGTTGTGTTGTCGAATACCTGGCAGCTTTAGATTGTTTTCGTTGATGTCGTGATCAGGGCCGCTTCAGTCGCAGCCTATAGCTCTTCGGGAAGGTATAAGGCATTTCATAAAACGTGTTCTGGCAAGGATGTTGTGCGTATGTCCAGACGCTTCTTGTTGTTTGAGAGTGACGCACCCTCTCCTCACAGGCCGCAGCGGCATCACAGCGCTCATGCGGTGAAGGGCCGCCAATGGTTTCTTTGCATTTTATCGTGCAGGGATGGAAGTGTTATAGTGATGATGATGTTGGAGATATTGCATTTGTGTGACTGCATGTAGATAGCTGGCACCAATGGTTGTTTGAGCTTTCCTTTGTTATGATGATGTGACAAGACTACAATGTGCTGAGCCAACCATGGTTGACATGCATGACTGCATGCAAGCTATATATACCATGTTCTTACTTGGTTCCTTGCCCTCCATAGTCCCAGTTTGTCATCCATGCCGGGGAGGACAGTTTAGGAGGTGTTGTTGTGTTGATTAGCTTGGTTGGCATCAACCTTACACTCTAACCTGGGAGAAACATAGGAAATGCTGCTTAGGCGTGTTAGGGCTACCATCGTCAAGGCTATGCACATATTTACAAGGCTGGCCATGCTGGAGGGATGATGAAGACATATGAGGTGCGTGGCCACCCCTTTGTACTTTATAAACATACTCTGCATGGTTTTGGTGCATGTTGGATGGCATATTAAGTGGCACTGTGGGGTTACTAACTTACTGAGTGGTCCTTAGCGCCTTGTCATGTGGTCATATATAGGAAACCCATCAACTTGAGCATTTCTTGTCGCAATGACCCCCCACATTGAGCATGCGTTGCCGTCAGCGTGCAAGAGTTGATTATGTGTGCTTTGGTCAGTTTGCAGATGTCTTTGATGAAGAAGGAGGTGCTAGTGTGGCTAAATGGTTACTCTAATTTCCTTGTAGCGTCTACATGGGTGGCCGTCTTGGAATGGTTGTAACTTGGGCAGTTCTTGTCAGAATGGCGTCAAACCTTGAACATAGGAGGTACCATATGTGCAGAGAATGGTAGTATGTGGTTTGGCCAGTTTTCATGAGGCTTAGATGTATAAAGGGGTGTTAGTGTGGTTAAATACTAGCTAAAACCTCCCTTAGCTTCGTCACAGGTGGCAATCTAGGAATATCCATCAAATAGGGCTGCGCTTGTCAGAATGACCTGAAAATTTGGGGCTGCATGTCCCCCCTCTCTAGTATTTGAAAATATAAGATATGGCATGATTCCATGTGTTTATGATTTGTTTTATTTTTTTTGGTGAAAAAAAGTACCCTTTTTGCGGGAAAATCCATCAATGTGTCTAAACATCATTGTTTTGTGCTCAAAATTAGGCAGACTTTCTCAAAAGTGGGGGAACTATACGGAAATATATGATTTGGTCCAAATATGTTTGCCCATTGTCCTAGGGAAAATATGCCAAAAGTAGCGTCTTTTTCTATTTTTAGCGCGTAACCGGCATCTGGTGGGGGCTAGTACCCCCCCCAAGTGGTTGGAAATTTTTTTTTAAATCATATTTATGGTCCCCAATCATAATTGGAGTTTTAGCACATGCATAGGTATGGTTTCCAGAAAAGTGCCCTTTAGGGGTGTCCCCTCCCCTTAATAAGGCGCGCCCTGCGACCAAGGTAGCCATTGTACTGTAGATATATCGTCATCCGGCATACGTGTAAAGACCTGGTTCATGCCCATGAGTGCATGGAAGACTTCCAGTGGGCTGGGGGTGTCATTGTTAGGGCCCGGGTCCCATACTTTGTGTTGTTCCGTCGCCATGAGCCAGTAACGACGCATAGCCAGGTTCCAAGATGAGATAAACCGGCGGACCACGGCACCTCTCGTGTACGCGGCACGTAACGTGAATATGGTCTCGTTGCGAACTTGCCATATGGTGTGAAGCATCGTCGTGCGGAGCCATATCCATGCCATCTGGTTGGCTGTGAGGCTCGCGTCCCGTAATCCCGTGATGCCGAAAATAACCGTAGATAGTGTGACGGTGGTGGGGGGAGCTGTAATAGCCATCCACTTGGCCCATATACCCAGCAGCCATTGCCAAACCCCTGCGAGTTGGCAGTCCAGAAATCTGTGCTCAATTGTTTCATCTGGAAAGTTGCATAAGCACGCCGCCGCGTGGGAGTACCGGTGGTGCAATTGGGAATTGACCCCGATGGCCCGATGCATAAGCAGGTGCTGGACGTCGGTGGCCCGTTTGTCAACCAATGGGTGATCAACTGCCAAGGTAATGTTCTTGATCCAGGTGTAGCCCGGCCACTCGGGGTGCCAGCGCAGGCGACCCGGGTGCATCCTATGATTTTTATGTAGAAGTAGCCGGTATCCCCAGTCTGCCGTGTACTCGAAAAGGCACTTCGTCATGGGGGTGCCGCCAGATGTGAGGACCCACCCAAATTCTAGCGGGTCTAGAGCAAGCGTGTCCAGTCGCCCCTTGCCAACATGTAGCCATGTGGTGTCGCGTATCACTGTGGTGGGGTCCAGGGGTAACATGCACGCCTGTGACAGTGACCACGGGACCACTCGAATGCGGTGACATTGAAATGCTGGAATGTAGGCGTACGATGTAATCAATTTGCCGAGAAGTCCTTGACCGTTGGGTGTCTCCTGGAGCAATTGTATGGTAACGCCCGTCGACGCGACCGCGACGATGCAACCCTTATCAAAGAGACAACTTATGTATGGACGTGTCGCGATCCGGGTAATAGCTCACCCATTCCCCGACTTGTAGGGGTTTGCGTGGGGTTGTCATGAGGGTATGCCATCCTGCGGGAATTGCTTGTAGAAGGTTGTCCCAAGCTGGTCGGCTGGGCATGTTTGCGATCCACGCACTGATTTCCGTGTATGTTAGGAGGCGATATCGGTCACCGTCAGCCGCGTATAGATCGATGATTCGCGTAACCGGCGGGTTGGCCGTCAAAAAGCCCTCATATGGGTTGCGGCCGCTTAAAACACCAAACACATTATGCTCACTATCGCGCAGCAAATCATTGAAATATAATGGTTGGCGTGCCACCTCTTCCCGCGTGGTAGGGTGAGCAATTCTGTCCGGTTTTAGGTTCTTATAACCTTTCCACATACGTGCCCAGTACCATGATAAGCCTTTATACGAAGTGAGCGCACATGTAAGTATTGCTGCCCCCAAGTGCCATGATGTACCATTGTTGTGGGTATAGGTTGTGGCGAAAGCTTCTTGTGCCAACATACAACCAGGGTGTACCGTTTACGCCTATGAAAGCGGTTAGGATCTGTTTGGTGTACACTGACCATAAGCGCCACTCCATATTATGTAAGCCCAAGCCTCCTTGAACCCATGGCATATAGGACATGTCCCGATCGATCCATCCCGGCACCGTGTGTGTTATGATACCCTGTTGTTTCCAAACAAAATTGCTGCCGATTCGTTGGATGATCTTGGTGGTGTACTCGTTAGGTGGGTGACCTTGGCAGTAGTAGAGCACTTTGGAGAATAACATTTGGTTGGTGATGAGGACCCTGCCCCGTAGGCTGAGACGGGGAACCGCTGCCCATCTTGATGCCGCTTGGAGCATGCCTGTGAGTTTGCCACTGTGTGTTGTGTTGTCATACAAAAAGGTGGGGTGTTCAGCAAGACGTCCATCCATAGTGCAGCCGATAGGGCAGTTGTGTAATAGGTGGTGACCGTCTGGCTGGACCCATGTCACAGGCAGATTAGGGAGTGATAAGCGGGGGGAGGATCCTCTCCCGATGTGCAGCCCCGTGGACTTTTGCACGTTACACCGCTGTTGAGAGGCCATAGAGTATGTCGTGATATTCTCCATGATAGCATGCACATCGGTAGTGGAGGTACAGACATTAGTGGTGTCATCAACATAAGCAGTTTGGAACAAACCTCGCGGTTTACCTTGGATGGGGAAGCCCCTGATCCTGTTGTCGCGAGCGTGCAAAAAGAACAGCCCGGCATGCGCAAGAAGAAACAGGAGCGGGGACATGCAGTCGCCTTGTGGGAGTGACCTAGAGCTAGTGCCTGTGCGTGAGAAGTGCCCGTTTAGGAGTAGGGTCCATGAGAGCGATTTAATCATACCGATGGTGACATGTGTGAAAGTGCCCCCAAATCCGAAACCGCGCAATGTCTTCTCGAGGTAGTCCCAACACATGCGGTCAAAAGCTTTTTTGAAATCCCAGAATAGTATGATGCCGAGTATGTTGTGGCGCCACGCTTTTTCCACTATGTCCATAAGCATGGTAATGCTATCGTTTATGTGTAGGTTAGCGCGGAAGCCGACTTGTTCCGGACCGATTAGGTCGTCGAGTACTGTGTAAATGCGTAGTTGTAGTATTTTACTGATGATTTTGTACGCAACCGTGAGTAGTCGTATGGGACGGTAGTTTTGCCATTGAGATTTAGACCCCTTTTTAATTATAGATCCGTTATCAATATATCCGGCCCTCGGCCACTATAGATTCTCTGCTGCCCATGTGCGGCGTGGGACACAACAACAACAACAACAACTGTACAGTACTGTAGAGTACTGTAGGCAACTAGGCATGCATGCATATCTGTATGCCAGATGGCACCCGCGCCGTACCCAGAATTGGCACTTTGGCAGGCCTGGGGGACAGGCGACAGCCAAAATGTGCTGTATCCACGCCATGTACAACCATGTACTTCAGTTTCGCGGTATGTACATCATGATGAGAAAATACAAAATACCAGGGCAAAAATGCAAGCAATGCCTGAGCAATGCGACAAATTTCTTCGCAACGGGCAGTGCCAGCGGAAGGCATGCTCTCGCTAAATATCAATATTGTGTGGCCACCCTCGCTGGATAACGGGGAGATAAAAAATTTAATTAGGTTTTGCATCTTGTAGGGAGGGAGTAATATTTTCCGTCAGAATGGGCACATCCCCGATTTTCGACCATTGACGTCGCAAAAATTAGCCGTTCGGCAGCCCGCATGTAGTACTCTTTCCCGCAATGAAGACCGGAATTCACGTCCGTCGTCTGGACGAGAAAATTTCCAGTCTAATTAAGTCTGAGGCAACAGTTCGTGGCCTAGACCAAGCTTTGGAAGAGCTGGTGTGCAACTCAATCGATGCGAAGGCCACCCGGGTAATTATGAGAAAAGCCTTTGTTCCCGCGGCCGGGCTTCATGACGGCCATTGGTGACTGTATTCGGAAGGCAGACGAGGTTGAAAAATTAGACTGCAGGACTAACATGCAAATTGTTTTTCTGCAGCTACAAAGCCTTTTCTCACTGCATGGGTCTCCTCTCCGTGCCCCTCACTGCCGGGGGGATCTTTGCAGGTAACAATAACAACGGACGAGTCGGCTGTATCCGTGGAGGTCTATGACGATGGTAGGTTTGCTTAAGTTTACTTAGAAGCTCCAATCACCAGGGAATATTCGAAGCTATTAGTAAAATTTTTCAGCTTTGCATGTTCGGTGCGGCACCGGCTTCCTTCCACGTTTGTGACCTCATGCTTCCTGCTTGGACATGTGCACGTCCGTTTAGGTGCCGATATACATGGTTGTGTACCTACTTATTACTAGGTAGGCGATTAAGCATTATCGGCTAGCCGCAGATGATGCTTTCAGTTTTTCCCGATTCTCGTGAAGTACGAATATGATGAGTGGCGTCGTACATGTGCCGAAGACGTGGCTCACGCATTGCCCAAAGCTGGACTAGTTAATACAAGTGAAAGTGAGAGAATAAACTAATCTCAAATCAAGGGCGGTTTTTGTGGCTGGCAAGCCTTGGGTAGACTGTAGATATAATGCAGCGTTTTTCTTGGACTCGTGTGGCTGATTCCTGCAAGTGTTGGGTCATGCATTATGTGAATTGTCTCGCCAACTTGATTGGGATCTTCGTGTTGAAGTACTTGTATGAACTTGAGAAAGGTAGACGGAAGTAGTAATGAGGCTTTCTTTATTTTAAAAACTCTTAGTTTAGAAGATTGCCAATTACAATGGGCACGTTCGAGCTGATAAAAAAGTACAGTCAACTTGCATGAACGTAAGCCTTGAGGTGCACCTTGATGTGGTCACTTGGCAGGATGTCATGTGGAAATTGGCGTCGTTCCTCAAGGTAATTTCCAGGCTCCGTAAAGGCAGTAATAGCTACTACTTCTGAGAAACTTATATTCCCCCTTCAGCCGTTCCTGAATTGTGGAATTACAGCCTGACATCAGGTATTTGCTGCCGAGACATAATTTTTGGCCTTGCCCCCTCAGCATACATGGGTTGCACTTATGGGCATGGAGTTCATGGCTAAATGCAGCCAACTTACGACTCACATGCATTTCATTGCACCACTTAACCGCCTCCTGGCCCCTACCACAGGATCTCAACTCACACTCGATTGCAATGCTAGTTCGCTGGAACCACAAATTTCTACCGAGGGAATGTCCTATCCCACAGCACCCCTTCATGCTTATCACGTGGGCTTTGTTATAAAGCTATTGGCATGGTGGCTTTTGTTCATCCAATTCTTTTTTAATTGAAATCATTCATCCACCATGGATTATATATATATACTTACTATGGCTTGCCTTACGTTTAGCGTACTTGGCTTTACTATAAAAATATGGGCGGATGGATTTGAACAACCCCAGTTGATACATTCGCTAAGTTGTTACTCCCTTATCCTTCTTAGAAGGAAGGCTTTACTCTATACATAAGCTCCCTCGAAGCTCCTGCAAATTTTTGAGCCAGAATTTCTTTTCTTACCTGTAGTTCACCTTCAGCGGGTCCTTGTTTTTTTTTCATATGAGCAAAAGCTTTTACACTATGAATTATTGAAAGGAGTGCTTGCCTGGGTAAGCATTTCTAAGTACTACTACATTTTTTATCCTGGGCAAATGAAATGATGTTCAGTTTTGCAACTAACGTTTTTGTAAGCTGCCCGGCTGCCTGATAACTCCCGGGTCCAGAATGTTTTTCTCAGAGTTGGCAATTTCACCCGATTTTTTGTGGAAGTGAACATATATGCGGGATGTACGGTTAATCTTGGCCGATACACTGGTTGGCTTGGAAGTTGCAAGTGTGAATGCAAAACGGGGGTATTCAATGGTTACCTTAACCCCGGAATGAACCCCTAGTGTGAAAAAACCATTAGTATACAGTTTTAGCTGCGGTTGGGCTCGCAGAGAATGGGATTTTTCAAGGTGTGTACCCTAAATTCATCGTAAATTACAGTTTGCTTTGACACATTTTATAAGAAAGCCTTCTCCAGTTCTGATGCATGGTTTTGCATTCCACCATTCCCCCCCGGCAGTGCCCTCCTCTTGGGTACACATGCATCAAGCATCTCCAGTGCTCAGGGATGATTTGCATGAGGTTCAGAAGATAGTGGTGGTTGTTTGCCATTCCTTGTTAACTCTTTTTCTTCCTTGTGAACCTGCTCCTATGGAAGCAGTCTCGACATACACTGAGGCCTAGCTAGTTTCTAAGAGGTGACCCTAGGCACGCTAGCATCGCTCTTGTTCCGAGTCCATGGCACCGCATGGTTGAGTCACGTAGCAAGTGAGTATCATGCTTGTATAGTATACAATATTGCACCTTTATTTTGTCTGGTGCTTTCTTGATGGAGCTGGGCTGTCATGTGCTGTTGCGCAGGCCATGGGATCAGAAGCGAAGACCTGCCCTTGATTGGCACAAGGCATGTAACGTCCAAGCTGAAGTCTCTGCAGGACCTGGAGAGGGGTGTCACAACGCTCGGCTTCCGGGGGGAGGCTCTCAACTCCCTGGCACACATTGCAGTGGTGGAGATCCTCACAAAACGGAGCGATGACTCGGGGACATTTCGGAAAATTTTGCAGGTGGCTGTTGTTTTTCATTGTGCGATGTGATAAATCGTACTGGATGGTCAGAGTGCATGGCATGTTCAAGAGCCGACATGAACAGTCAAGTGATAAGGTCTCATGTGCTCAATGTCTGTGTTGAATTTAGGTTCCCTGATGCCCATTACTTTTTGTGCTGAAAGCTTGGAAGAATCATGTGCACCGAGCAGGTTGATCACATTAGAAAAATATGCTAAAGACGGCCTTTTCTTGTTCATTGTCTGTCAATTGTCTGTCAACTGTCGCTCGGTGTGCTTGCAGGGTGGCAACAGCCTGGCATGTGGCCTGTCTATAAAACACCGTGAGAGAGGAACCACAGGTACAGCCTATTCTCTGCCTGTGTGCATTGCTGCCGCACTTCCTGAACTGGGCTGGAGTAGTTCCATGCGATCCCTGTCACATGTACATGTTCTTTATCGCGGTCACACGCAGGCAGGTTCTAATGTGTGTTGGTAAGCATCCATCAGTCTAACTCGGAGACCTTTGCTCAGGGGCTAATGTCCAAGACAAAGTCAAAGAGCCATCCCTTGTCTTGTTCGCTGCCTCGCCCAGCACCTGCAGGGCTGCAGCTGATGTTCCTACTTGTTTTGCACGATCCCATGGTTGCCATACAACTACATTATCATAATCATGCAAGCTTCTCTTGAATGGAGAAATGTGGACTGCTTATGAATGTTTGACTTGGGCATCCATAACGCCATGTGGACTGCAAGCTGCGTTCTGTGCAGAGATGATGATGCTCACACTGCATACTGTCAGGCTTCCTGTCTTTGTGCATGTTCATTTGTATGCACATGTATGCGTGGCTGTGGGAATTTTCAGAGGCTTAATTATATCCCTGGGACCACCTTCTTTCGTCACATTATCCAAAGGCTCAACATTTTTCTTCTTGCTGGGCCTCCTTGTTGTTGGCAGTGCTGGTGCGTGACCTCTTCTATCAGCAGCCTGTGCGGCGCCAGATTCTCATCAATGGCTGGACGAAGGAGGTAGCCCGTGCCCGTGAGCGCGTGGTGTGGCTGGCGCTAGCACACCCAAACATTGCATTCACCCTCAAAGAGGTGGACAGGTAGGTTGGGTGAATCCCGACGTGATTTGATACCTTACATTTTGGCAACGAAACGTTGCTTCGTCTGGCAAAACCCATTGTATCCTCCAGCAGCCGGGAGGTTTCACATCCAAGTTGACTGTGCTGATCACAGCCACGACTCAAGCATAATTTGATGGCCATAATCTTATCGAGTGTCATTGCTGCCTGGGATCAGGTGACAATGTTGTCGGAGCCGTGGCCCCATGTCCATCCATCTATAGAATACAGCTGGCAATGTTTCATTTCAACTCTGAGACCATCAGTATTAATAGCGTTTCGATCGATTATCTTGGCGTAGGTAGTCTGGAACTTGCCTGTATTACAGGTTTGCTGCGCTTGCAGTTTTTATTGGCCTGTAATAGTTACAATCTCATACGCCGGTCATCATGGTGGCGTTTCTAGTAACTCATCTTGCCAAATTGTGTTAAGTTGATCTGAAAGGCTGGAAGAGGTTGCAAGTGCTGTGTGATGTGGTGGAATCTGCAAAAGGGCATATGTACTATAGGCATAGCAGACTGCATGCTGTGCGGGAGGCTAGCAGGTTAAGCGGTGCTCTCACCTCAGGTTTGCGTCCTTTGGTCCTTGATGAAATTGCAGTGGCAACACCATGCGCACAGCAGGAGTAGAATGCACCATGGAGGGTATTGTTCACGTTTTGGTTGTATGCGGGGCAGTTGCAGCATTAATAGGGAGAGGTTGAGCAACCGCAAGAGTGTTAAGCTGACTGCCTAGTGTTCTCCTTTCTAAATGCTTTTTTGCTCAAAGTAGAGTCGGCTGTCATGACAGGAAAGGACATGGATGGCCTGGCAGCAAGCTAAGCACAGCCCGTAATCGGAACAGTATAATGTCCTTGAGGCACCGATAGGAAGAGTGCACTGCAAGGCTCCGCTGCCACGCCGGCGCCCTGGTCGGTTCTCTCAGTGGCTGTGTGATGCGAGGCAGCTGGCCTCTAGACATTCCTAGAAGCAGGTTGGGCAGTTCTGGCGGTGGAGTAACTGTACGGGCGAGTAACTGTGGTGAACTGATCCCATCCTTGTGCGGCCAGGTCAATGGCTGTCTTAAGTGGCGAGATGAGCATGCCGAGATGCAGGGGAAGTTGCAAGAATACACCCATGTAGCTGGCTGGCTATGGCCACTACACAAGCAGTAAGGGACACAGTGGTCATTGCCACTGCTGTAATCATGTGGTAAAGATGAGAGTATGCGGATTGTAGCGGTGGGTATTGTTTGGTGACGTACTGCCACTAGTAGTATAAGGGTATTGTTAGTGTAAGGGTATTGTTAGTATGAGGGTATTGTTAGCATAAGGGTATTGTTAGTGTAAGGGTATTGTTAGTGTAAGGGTATTGTTAGTATAAGGGTATTGTTAGTATGAGGGTATTGTTAGTGTAAGGGTGTTGTTAGTGTGAGGGTATTGTTAGTATGAGGGTATTGTTAGTATAAGGGTATTGTTAGTATAAGGGTATTGTTAGCATAAGGGTATTGTTAGCATAAGGGTATTGTTTGCATAAGGGTATTGTTAGTATAAGGGTATTGTTAGTGTAAGGGTATTGTTAGTTAGTATAAGGGTATTGTTAGTATAAGGGTATTGTTAATATAAGGGTATTGTTAGTATAAGGGTATTGTTAGCACGGCTATTGTTATTTCAATGCGTAAACATGTTGAAGCCTTGCTGTGGCGAGTTGATCAAGAAATAGGGCCAGGTAAGGAAGCCAAGTGCCAGACCAGAAAAATGGAGTGAAGGCATGTGCACAGTATGTTGTGGAAAGTGGCCTCGCAAACATGGCAAGCTGATCCAGAGGCGCTGCGCCCATGGTGTGGTTGGAAAGGGCAAAAAGACTTGGCATTTGCGTGTTAGCTAAGGGGTGTTCAATCAGCGTCTGCTGTAGACACATGGACAAAGAAGGTAGTCATATTTAGCTTTGCAGGACGTATGGCTGTGTCAGGGTGCCCAGCGCCACTGCTATGTTTCTCTAGTTTACAGATTGTGCAGCAGGACACCACTTTGGTGTCTGGTTGTGTCGATGCAAACAAAGGTCTTGACGTATCTGGCCACAGTTGGCTTCGGACCGCTACCCAATGTGCCAAGAACACGGGCACCCTATGTTCTTCACAGGTATGGCCTTCACATATCTATGTTCATTAATCAAAGCTGGCCAACCCAACATGGTTTCTGCGTTCGCACACATGTTTTTTTTGTGCTTGATGAAATGGAGTAAAAGCTGACCTTTGTATTGTTCAGTATAGTTGAGGCTGCCCGGATCGTGCTCGTTTGCTTATTGAGTCTGTCTCAAATCACCTCAGCCTCCCCTATGCAAATTTACAATGTTTTACTTAGCTGTTAATCATAAAGCATACTTTAAGCCTTGCCTTTCCTGGTTGTCTCTTACTGTTAATCGTGCATGCCTGTCGCAGCCACAGGCGAGGCCGCGTTACGTCGGAGACACACGGAGGGCGCAACCAGCTGTCTGATGTCATTGCCGAGTTGTGGGGGTCACCATCTTCCTTGCCGCTGCTGTTCCCATTTTCTGCATCTGACCCCGTGGCGAATCTCAAGGTGGCCGGCTTTCTCTCGGCACCGACGCAGCCATCCAAGGTGCATCGACCATGTTAACTATGCTCCCTCTGCTTCCTACGCCGTTGTTCATTGCACGCATGGCGAATTGGCTGGCCTTGATGTAGCCTTTCGTTACCTCATTGTGTTCCTAGAGGATCTACAGCTGCATGGGGGAGTTGTGAGGTATACATATGGATGCTTTCATCATGTAGCATCGCGGGATACCGTTTCCCTCTCTATGTTTTATGCCGTGCTGCATCTCACCGCTCTATTAATCTCACCGCTCATGAGAGTTTTTAATGGTCGCTCACTCCGCTGTGCTTGTGGCACCGTTCATCATCCGTGAGCTATCCACATGCCTCAGGTAGCACAGTACTTGTTTGTAAACCGACGGCTTGTGAAGAAAACTCCGGTGCACAAGCTCCTCAGCTCAGCATCCGTATGTACCAGCCAAGATGACCAAGGCGCGGATGGCGCAGCAGCCAGGGATGCCAGGAGGCACCCAGCGTTCTTCATCCACATCACCTGCGACCCCTCCCTCTACGACATCCTGTATGATGCGGACAAGTCCACCATTGAGTTCAAGGCAAGTGCCGCTCTCACCTTGTCGCAGGCTGCAGGAGTGGTGTGAGCATGGCTGGTGCATGTGCGGTGCGTGGGCCAGTGTTGGCCACCATCCCGTGTTGTCCTCGCTTGAACCCGTTCCTCTGCGCTCCCTGTCTGGACATCGTGCAGCGGTGGGAGCCTGTGCTCGAGTGCATCAAGACCCGCTTGCCGGCGCTTGTGCGGGAACAGTCGCGCTGCCCCAGGCTGGAACAGGATGTCTCGTGTTCAGGTATGCACCAGCTCGCTACGAGCCAAGAGTGCCAGGGATGAAGGGAGCTGTGCGGTTGTGACATGTGCCAACAAAGTAAGAAAGATCTGGGCAATGATGCATGAGGCTCAGTGGACAACAAAGGGCGGCCATAGGCTAAAGCGTCCAGCAGAGCAGTGCTTCTGCTAAGGGGTTTTGTAATTCGTCAAATGGTTGACTATTTGCCTCAGCACTTCGTCAAATGGTTGACTATTTGCCTCGGCAATTCGTCAAGCTGGTTGACTAATTGCCTTGGCAATTTGTCAACCCTTTGGGGGGGAGGGGGGGAGCTTTATTTCTTAATAATAAACTGAATCATCTGCTTAAGGTCCCTTACACACGCATCACGCATGTAATGCATGTGGATAAAACACAATATAACAAGGTGGTTGACTGGTTGTTGACGACAACATAAAACAACAGTTAGTATCGTTCACAGCTAGGCCAGTCGCCCAGTCCGCCAGTGCGGTGCAGCATGCATAGCACGAGGCCATTAAACAACCATAACATCCTCCTCGCTGCTGTCATCAGGCACTACTTGCACAGTTCTGCCCGAGCTTGGCCCTGCACCCTGCGCCTTGCGCGCGACTGTCCACTGGTTGCCCGTGCCACCGCCCATCCGGCGGGGGCCAGCTGCGTCAAGCCACATTCGGTATGCCCGCAGGAAGCCGTCACGCTTGCCGAATTCCTCCTCACCAGATTCCTCCTCGCCAGAAATTGAGTCGCTGTCAGATGGACCACTCTCGCTAGATGATGTTTCCTGGCCGCTATCTTCCTGTTCCTGCGCATTAGAACCATTCCCTTCGTCAAGCTCTACTCTCTTGCGTTTGTCGCGGCCCTGCCTGCCCTCCTTTCCATCTAAACTGGGACCTAGGTCCACGACATTTTCCGTTGCTTCCGGAACAGTTTTTCCAGCCTGCTTTTTAAACAGAGCATCTAAGGTACTAGTCTTGAACCCTGCCAAACCATTTTTCTTTGACATTCTCTACCTCAACACTACCTATACATCGCAGGCCGCCATTAAAGAAACAATTTGGCATGCAATATTATATTAGTCGCCAGACGGCATTCAGTTAATTTTTCACCTGCCTGCCTGCCTGCCCGCATTTAATTTTTCACCTGGCTGGTCGTGCCTTCCTCGTCTCACTTAACTGGCCGCTGCACTCAGGTTTTTGTATCTCACAGGTTTTTAGTTCAGTACCTCATCAGTACTTCAGTTTTGTGTCCTGAACTTTGGGCAGTGCACAAAGGCTTCAGCTGGTACGGGCTGACGGCCTGACGCCGCGCCGATGGACCTATGGTCTGGCCTCTCTATGGGAAAACCTGACTTGCGTGGTTGACGAATACACTAAACATTTCGTCAAACCGGTTGACGAATTGCGAAAGATATTCGTCAATTGGTTGACGAACTGCCGAATTTGTTGACGAATGTGGTTGACGAATGGCCCAAAATGTTGACGAATTTACGACTAAAATTAAAATTCGTCAACCAGTTGACGAATTCGTCACGTTAGCAGAAGCACTGCAGCAGAGAGTGCGCGGAGTCGACATGTTCCTTTGTCTTACTCCAGTGTCGCTTGCATATAGCGTGGCAAACCGTGTGGTTTTAGATACATGAGGTCCCGGCACCTGAATAGCAGAAGACGGAAGGGACACTAGCAGATCGTGAGAAAGGGGTAGTTACGGCATTTTACTTTCTTTCTGAGCTGACATGTACTTGAGGTAGTTGCGGCGCTGTAGCTGAGGAAGGGGTCGCCGACATGACATCCATGATTGAACGTGGCGACTTCTCTGTTCGGCCTTGGAGCATGTGAGATGCTGGAACATTTTGTAATCTAAGAAGCTAGAAACGCCAATCTAACTACGTAAGGATGATGTGTCGCACTTATCAAATGTTTGATCCTGTTTTCTGGCCTATCGCCTGCGGTGGTTTGGCTGTCTTCAATCCTGGCATGCAGCGCCAGCCTTCAAGACACACGCCAAGCCCAGTGTATCACACAACATGCGCGGTGAAACAATGTTCGTATCTCACTGCCATGAAATTGGTTGATGTCTGGCTGTGCTCTTAAGAGATATCCTTAGGATTAGGAAACTTGTGTTGCCGTGTTTGTTTTGCTGGAGCGTGCTGCGTTAGAGGACCATGTCTGGTGACTCCGCACTTTTGTGGCAGGAGATAGTTAAAGACAGCCAGTCTTGCTATGTTTTTCCAGGAGGCTCTTTTTTGCCATGGTGCACCAGCAGGGACCAGTATGATAGTTCAGTATGTTAGTTCTGTCCGTCAGGTGCTTCCTTACTGACAGCGTGAGTGGTACCTATGGCCATGCAGCGCATTCTTTTGTTGTACAAATTCCGTGTTAGGTTCTAGCATGTAACCAGCTAATAGTTGTCTTTAGATGAACATGTTTTGTAGAATGCACAGATACCGCTTGGTGGAACTGTAGGCCTGCAGCTGCCACCATCAAAGCTTGTCTGTTGGATGAAGATCCCTCAATTCGCCTCATGGGTGCCTCAGCTGATCCTAGCACACTCAAGTGACTACCCCATCATCTTCCTTATGTTATCTTGCAGGTTTTTCTGGAAAGCGTTAGAAAACCAAAGCAATGCTGACTTTCTCTCAGCTCTTTGTAACACAGCACCAAGCATGCAGGTTTTGTCCAGGCCGATGATCACCTGGGCTGCATCCTGAATTTTATAATTTCATGAATGGGGTTATTTTTCTGTGCTTCTGCTGGACTCGTGTCACACCGTCTTGAAGACTTCCTGTGGCCTTGCACAAGACACACGTGTATCCAGTGTTTACATAGTGATTGGTTTCGGGTTACACGCCAGACACCTCATGTTGATTACAAATTAGTGAAATAACACACCAGCGCTAGGTCTAGACTCTAAGCGGGATAACACACAAAATTTGGGACGGCAGTATAAACACCTAAACTGCCCGTCCCCGTCCCCCAAGGGTGGGTGGGTGGGGAGTCAAGAAAAACGGGTAGGCTCACCGCCATCCCCCTCTCCCTTTACAGGAAAACCTCCCTAGCAAGGGGGGGGGGGGTGACCTGTGCCAGAAATATATTTTTACAAATTCTTTCTAGAAGCTAGCGGCGAGTACCCTGACCCTAATGCACCATGTAGCACAAGATAATACGAGCATCAGCTCACAAAATCCAGTGTTTACATAGTGATTGGTTTCGGGTTACACGCCAGACACCTCATGTTTATTACAAATTAGTGAAATAACACACCAGCGCTAGGTCTAGACTCTAAGCGGGATAACACACAAAATTTGGGACGGCAGTATAAACACCTAAACTGCCCGTCCCACATCTCCATTCTGGCCCCTCAGGCCGTAGTAGACACAAGTAGGCTCACAACCCAGGCGCCCGCAGTGGGTGCGGGTCGGGTCACAGTAGATGGCCCCGGAAGTGGGCGCGCCAGTGCGCCGGGTCCCAGGAATGCGCCAGGGCCCAGAGGCGCGGGGGGAGGTCCAGCAGCAGGGCCCGTGGAGTCCCACGTAGCGCTGCACCGAGTCAGCCGCGCGCCAACGGCCGCGCCGCTGGATGTCCGCCGTCGGGATGTTGCGCAAGGCGTCGTGGGTGGCCCCACCATGCCGCAGCGAGTGCAGCGTGAACTTGCCCGGGAGCTGGAGCTGGGTCCAGACACTGACCCACTGTGACCGCGCCTGCGCATACGTGAGCCCGCCGAAGACCAGCGCCCCCGGTGCCCGGCCGCGGCACAGCGCGGACAAGAGGCCCAACGAGAGAGGGTCCTCCACGAGGACATGCTGGGTACCACCTTGGGCTGTCTTGGGGTCCCGGAGCAGGAGTGCCCCCTGACCACGCGCCGGCCCCAGGCGGGGGTCCCCTGGGAACGCCACGTCCCCAACGTGCAGGCCCAAAGCCTCGCTGATGCGCAGATACTGCTGGAAAGCCACCAGCACCAGCGCAGCCATGGCGGTCTGATGGCGGGAGAGTAGCAGGACAGCCGCGAGGTAGCACAGTCGCCACGGGACCGGGGGGGACTCTGGCAGGGGACCAGCCGACCCCAGCCGCGCAGCATGCGGTCAGCCATCTGCCACGAGTCGACCACCGAGGGCTGGTACAAACGGAGCCCCTGCTTCGCCTGCTGACAAAGAGTCCGCCCCCTGCCCCCACCACTCTCGTACACCGCCGAGACCCACTCGCAGAACAGTGCCTCGGCCTCGGTGGGGTCGTGCTCCCCGGGTGGAAGCCACGCCAGAAAGACCGACACGGCGCGGTGGTAGCGGGGCAGGGTGGAACGGGGGTTGACCGTGCCCTCCAAGAGCCGGTGACGGGCGTTGCGCAGCCGCGGCCCCGGATTGGCCTCCACGTCGCCGTCGGAGGTGAGGTCCCGGCGCCAGCCACCCGCCACCGGGGCACTGCGCGCTCGGCTGGGTCCATCCGCAGGGTTACTCGAGGTACGCACATACACCCAATGAGACCGGGTGTCCGCCGCCAAGGACAGGGCCGCTACGCGCCGGGCCACTTGGTTGAGCCGGTAAGAAGACGACCGGCCCTTGACCATGCAGCCGAGGACCGCGCTGGAGTCCACCATCCGCACAACGCGCGTCCCGCGGACGGCCAGGGAGCGACACGACCATTCCAGACCCTGGGCAGCCACGCGCGCCTCCTTGATGTTGATGTGCTCCCGCGGGTTGCCCCAGCGGTAGGACACCGCCGTCCGCCACGGCGCGGTGGCGATCACCTGGTAGTCCGCCTCCGTCAGCCGCTCAACGGTCCAAGGCGTATCCGAGGCCCCCAGCGCCACCGTGGCCCACCCCCGAGCCTCCCGGCGCTGGGCCAAGGACTGCACCTGTGCAGCCGGTAGGTCGGCGTACACGATCCCGGCCCCCTCCGTGCTGGCGTCTGTCACCACCACCCGGCCCGCGAGGGGGGCTGCCCGCGGCGCCCGTAGGAAGGGCGCCGTGGCGACAGCCGCCGTGAGCTCCTCCCGCACGCTTTGCCACAACTGCCAGCGGCGGCGCCGCGCGTACCAGTCCCACGGGTCTGCCCGCATGACGTGCAGCAAGCGGTACGTCTCCCCCCAGAGGGAGAGCAGCGGCCGGCACAGCAGCTGGATCCACACCCACTTGCCGACGAGGGACTCGAGCTCCCGCTGGTAGGTGAACCCGCGCCGCAAGACGGCCTGGGTGGCGGCAACGACCCCAGCCAGCCGCTCCGCGGTCGGGACGATGCTTCCGTCGCGCCGGTGCACGACACCCAAGGCCACCACGTCCCGCTGGTCGGGGCTGGCCGGCACCACCTTACTCGCCTTCTGCGGCAGCCCCGCTGCTGCATAGGCTGCCGCGGCCCGCGCCAGCTGCTGGTTGACACCCGTCGCCGTTGCACAGTGGGAGACGTGCAGGTCGTCGATGGTGATGGCATGGAGGCCCTCCTCGTCGTGCGGCGGGTCGAAGATGGCGGCGGGGGCCAAGGGGTTGGCCGGGTCCTCCTCCCACCGGAGGCGCACCGTCTGGCCCAGGGTCCCTTGTCCACCACCAGCAGGAGCTGGGCCATGTTAATGCTGACGCCCCGACGGGGATCCAAAGCCCCAGAGCGGTACAGCACCGCCATGTGGATCACCTGGGCGACCACCACGGCGTGCTTGTTACCCATGGGCCAGCAGCGCATCCACGGCCACACCCGCCGGGCGGGCCCGGGCAGCCCGACGTCCCGGGAGTCCACAGCCGGCCAAGCGCAGTACTTGCGCAGCCAGTCGGGGAGCCGCAGGCGGTTGTAGTAGCCCTCGAGGTCGGAAGTGCCCCCGAACACCGGGCAGCCAGCCCGCACCCACAGCTCGGCTATCACCCCAAGGTGGGGGAGAAGGGCCGCGGGGGGTCTACCAGGAGCCAGTTGCCAGGCCGGTTGTCCACGATGAGTCGCATCGAGCCGTCCGGCTTCTTGCGCCCCGCCACCCCATTTACTGCTGGGGGCGCCTGCTCATAAAACCCCCCGACAACCCCGGCCTCCAACGCGCGCAGCAACAGCTTGATGTACTCCGCAGGGGCGCACCCCCGGGTGGCCCGGAACCGCACCCGCCGCTCGCCGGGTGTCAACAGTCGCACCAGCGTCTCCTCGCTGGCATACACGGCCGCCACCGAGGGCGGCAAGAGCCCCAGCACGTCCACGGTGCCCCCCTCCCCCGGCGCGGGGAACGCGACCTTGTCCGCCTGAATTGTTGTGAAAGGTCCACTTGTGTTGTAGTCATCCCTGACTGGGGCCGGGCCAGCTGCCGCTACAACAGGCTGCTGGCGGCAATAGGCCCGGCAAGTTTTGAAGATCTCTGTAGAGCCGCCTCCTGGACCGGCCCCGTCGCCCGGGCCGGCAGGTTTAGCGGGTGTCGGCCCCCGCCCCCACACCAGTTTAAGGCCCCCACCGCCGCACAGGCGGCGTCCTGACCCCGAAGGGTCAAGGCCGCCCGCTGTCGGCGCCGGGCAGACCCCAGCGCGCCCCACCGGCGCTTTGCCAAGTCAACTGGTAGAGGCAACGGAAGCAAGGCATGTTGTCGATTGGTATTTACCCCAGATTCGCCCCTGGCGCCCAGCGGCCAAACAGGCCGCACCGGCACGCCAAGTGGAGCCACTGGCTGTGGGGGGCTTCCAGATTCCACCACCGAATCCCGACCAGGCCCTGACGTGCCCGTCAGAGTGCGCCCAGCCGTGCCACGCCCCACACCAGAATATTTCGAGAATTGATTCACACGATCCCCAGCAGAGGGGGCGGGGCCAAATTCCCCGGGCTGATTCTGCAGAATCTGGGAAAGCCCTAGCGTGCCCACTAGAGTGCGCCTCCCCAGATCCAAATTCGACAAAATCTGCCGATTCCGCGGCAGATTCTGGGAAAGCCCTAGCGTGCCCACTAGAGTGCGCCTCCCCAGATTCAAATTCGGCAAAGTCTCCCCTACTCCTTCTTCGGCCCCTTGCCCTTCTCTAGGCGGTTGGAGAGCTCGGCTGCCTTCATAGCGCTCTGCACTGCCGGATGCCACAGCAGGTTCGCATCCTCCTGCAAGGGGAGCATCGCTAATGCTGCCCCCTTGAACCCTTGCATGGTATCGGCCAGCGTGATCGCCGTCAGAATTTTCATCAGGTACTCGGGGGCTGCCATGTGCTTGATGGCATCGTCCCCCATTCCCCGCGGCAGCCAGCCTAACTCCGTGTTCAGAGTATCCAGCGTGAAGGCGATCTGGTGGGCCAGGAGCTTGCGCACCTCGGCCCCCTGACCCGTCCAGGTCGGCTTGGTGGCCAGCAGCCATCCCCTGATGCTCCCCCCGCCACCGACTCCGCAGACCGCAGAGCACTCGGCAGCAGGGGCTGCCGCGCTCCGCACTCCACGTTCACCGAGGTGGCGTGGGAGGGCAGCTCCACGCCCGGCGTGCAGGTCTGTCGACCCCCTTGCGCAGCTATGGCTTGCTCGCTGGTCAGCAGGCCGCTCATAACCAAGCGGCCCATTGCTAAAGCTAGAGCGTCGCCATCCTCCCCTGCCTGCTGCCGGCCGCGCTGGGTTGAACGCGCCGTCTGGGGAGGCTGGCGGCCCGCCCTGTCGCCAGATTTTCCCGCTTCCCCACCCGCCAAAAACTGGTCGACGCGTAGCCCCACCCCGGAGCTCACGCGTCGATTGTTCCCTGACTCCTCCCGGACTTCGTGCCGGGGCTCCTCCTCCTCCTCGTAATTTTCCTCCTCGCCCGGGTCCTGCAGCGCATCCCGCAGCATGGCAGCGATGGCGGACTGCATCGTCTCCCTGGGAGGGGCTCGACGTAAAACCACGTCGCCTCAAGTACTTCTCGAGGTTGTCGAGCCGACGACCGTCTGGTAGGGCCAGGATGCGATCCAGCCAGCGTGGGCCGCCCCCCAACAAGGCCCTCGCCCTGAGGGCGATGTCCTTTAGCGAGCCATCCATAGGGACAACCCGCATTCGGTTTAGCCACTCCGCTTCCGGTGGTCTCACCGCCGACGGAACCCCCGCGTCTGCCATTGCATCCTGAAAGACCTCCTCGGCCATTGGTAAGTTGTCTGATTGACGCCGTTATTAGCTAGGCGTATAATGCTTCACGAGTTTCGAGTCAAGAAAAACGGGTAGGCTCACCGCCATCCCCCTCTCCCTTTATAGGAAAACCTCCCTAGCAAGGTGGGGGGGGGTGACCTGTGCCAGAAATATATTTTTACAAATTCTTTCTAGAAGCTAGCGGCGAGTACCCTGACCCTAATGCACCATGTAGCACAAGATAATACGAGCATCAGCTCACAAATTGTTCACAAAGGGTCTTTTATCCAATTCCTGCTTCCCATTTTTTCCCTTTGCCTCCCTGACGCATCTACGTAACAGTGTGCTCTGCCTCTGGACATGCAGGATAGATGACTTCTTCCCGTGCAAGAGGAAAGCGGCCACACTGCCCCATGGTGCAAAGTGCATGCGATCGAGCAATGCTGCCCTGGATACATGCAGGGCAGTTCCCACCGCGCCAAGCAAGGCCCAGGGCAGCTCTTGGGGCTCCATGGCCCTGAGTGCTCTCCCACCTTCTACGAGCAAGGCAGCTGTGCCCACCGTTGCAGGTGCTGCCGCAGCATTTGGCGTCGAGGTGGACCCTGGGGTCAGACCATCGCGCGCCGTGCAGCCGTGTGTGAAGGAGAGGACGGGCGAACCCAGCATGCTGTCCGGCCTGGCGCCAGCTGACGTGAGTGGTGGGCTGACCGTAGTTATGCGAGATAGACAAGTTTGATGTATGCTGGCAGTTAGTAGGAGGATGATCGATTGAATGCAGTAGTGCATTCCGTCAGAAGTTTTTTACGTGTGTGTCCGTTCAACAGAAAATAACATGCTGTCTGCGTAGTCTGCATGCTTAGGTGATGTGCACGCAGAGTTGGTGCATGTAGTGCAATGCTTCTGGGTAAAACATAACCGCAGCTTTTTTTTTCATATTATGCTTGCAGTATCTTTTATCCGGGACGCAGGTTTACTTCAGGGTTGGGTGTATCCGGATTTTGCGACGTCAAACGCGTAATAAAATCGTGGCGACAAGTGTTACATAATGTCGTAATAGTTACGTTGACCCTAGCATTGACCTTTACAATCAGTTTCCTCTCAAAAACATGTACCATGATGAGGGTTTTAAGTTAACCAGCCTGGGAATGTTGGCAGATGTGTGCAAGGGGAAGTGGTCATGAGAGGTGTTCTTGGCCTAGTGGCGCCATGTGGTTCACGGGCAGCACGGCCTCATTTTTCCAAGTGAAAGATTGTGAAATAGTTGGAATGATTCAAGCTTTCTGCGGTTCAGGTGTTTACATTAGTTACATTGTTACGTTCAATGCTAGTTACATCGTAATCGTCAAGTTACGCACGTAGCCAGCTACGTCTACGTTACGCTTTACCTCGCCCTTTTTGCCTGTTTACGAGCTTACCTTGTGCCAACTCCCAGACCCCGGTTATGCCCTACCCTGGTTTACTTGATGGGCCATGTTGAGATTGGTTAGTGCAGCATTAGTTTATGCAGTACTTTTGTCGTATTTGGCAGTGTTCGCTACAGGGTGGAATCTTTTGAGTCCTAGTTGCACGAATTATGAGCACGGAATAACATCCTTGTCTGCAAAGGGAGGCTCTCAGTTGTTGTTGGCACAGGCTTGGCCTTGCCCACGGCCTGGTGGGCATCTGTCCGTCGCTGTTTCCTAACCATGAGGACGAAGTGATATTGTTCTAGTAGTATCTACTTGGGATGCCCCGCAAATTGTGTTAAGAACCATTGTTTTGCTCATATCATAATGTTGCTCATATCATGAAATCGCGCAGTGAGTTGTATGTGTGTTTTCTGTGTGCGTACAAGAGATACTGCGGTCATGCGGTCGTAAGCGGTCTGAGGATGGCACTGATCATAAACCTCTTGGCCTATTTCATGAGTGCTTTGTTGAATAGAGGGTTCGATAACCCTAAACCCTTTGTACTGCACGATGGTGCTACGCTCCCCACGTGTGCAGCCCACCGTGGGCTACCCATCTTGCAGTGTCAATCCCCATATCTCCATCAGCGCCCTAGTGCCTATCCATCCTTTCTGTAAAATGCACGGTTGTGTTTGCTGGCATGTGTAGCTGCTTACGTTAGCTAGCAACACTCCCCAAGCAGAGGATGCAGCTGAGGGCTAAGAGCACGAAGGTAGCCGTGTCCCTGACTGACATTCTGAACTTTCAAAATGACTCTTAACGGTATCGTTGGCTGATGGGTGTAGTAATCAAAGGCACACAGCGGGTGTTAAGTGAGTGTATCTACACTTGATCCCAAGTGAGTTTTATACTGATAAACAGTTCTAGATGGATATGTGCTAGGGTCTCGAATGTCATTTTATTATCGTGTGATGGTCAATTACATTTGAACTTGTTGCTTGGTCCATTGCCCGTGGTCTTGGAAGACTGCTTTGCCCTTTTGTGCTGGGTGGGTGCATGCTGCAAACAATGACACAACTTTTTTCTCCGTGTGGGCATGCAGGAATGCTCCTGGTACTGTCAAACCAAGGCTTCTTTTGTCAGTGAACTCCTGCTGGAGCATTCTCGTATTGATAACGTGCACTGTGCTTTACTGCTCTGAACACCTATACCCTCTCTCATTTCCAGCAACTGGAATGCAAAGTTGTTTCACTGGCAGATTTTAACAAGCAGCGCTTTGTGTGTGCGTGTGCAGTTTGCCAGGGTGTTTGGCGCCCCTGAGCCTGAGATCTTGGATCTCGCATCGGACACTCTATGGGAGCCCCTGACCGGCGCGTGCCAGCTCGTCCCGGGCGCGGTGACCAAGCGGGACATGAACCACGTGCGCGTGATCACGCAGCTGGACAACAAGTTCATCCTGCTGCTGGCGGGAGGCGGCGCCAAGCTGGCGATGGTGGACCAGCACGCGGCCGATGAGAGGGTGCGGATGGACACCTTCTGGCTATGTGAATATAGGCCTGTCGACATTGGATTGGCAGCTAGGTTTCTTTTGGTTGAGAACCAATTCATGTCAAACAGGCTTGTCATCACGCAGCTGCCTTTGTTTCAAGCTTAAACTTTTCATCCCATCTTTCACAAGTTTAGTCAGCTTGCCTTTCTCACCATTTGTAATGTTTACATGAACTTGTTTCGCTTCGATGGTGGTGTATTACTGTGGTTGTCTTCCAGATCCTCCTTGAAAATCTTCGCAAGCAGGTTTTTGACCCCAATCAAGCTGCCAGGGAGGCTCTGCTACAGAGTTGCTCTCTCAAGTCGCCGTTTGTCTTCCAGCTTTCTCCACTTGAAGTACAGCTATTGTGCGAGTATAAAGCGGCCGTGGAAGCATGGGGGTGGCGATTTCGGTGTGATGACATCCACCGGCCTGAAGAAGATGCCATCATGACAGGCATACGAGGTGTGCGCCGAGTCACACTCTTGGCAGCACCCACCTTGCTCGGCACACCACTGACTGTGGATGATCTCCAGGCCTTCTTGGCTCTAATGCACCGCTCCCATAGTTCTACTGTGGCACCTCCAGGAGTCTTAAGCATTCTCAGTTCAAAAGCATGCCGTGCAGCCATCAAGTTCGGGGACGCTTTGACAGCTGCTGAAAGTCTCAACCTCATGCAGCAGTTGCAAGAAACTCGCTTATGTTTCCAATGTGCTCATGGTCGCCCCACCATGGTGCCACTCGTGGATATGGCAGAGCTCCACCGAGCATTTGCGAGCAGCCGGCCGCCCCATTGGGGCCATTCCCCCTGTGAGCTGGGCGCACTGCACGACTCAACCAGTGCACACCAGTTGTCAGGAAGCAGTCTTGCCAGGATGAAGGAGCTCTGCTCCACACGGCATAAGGCAACACTTGCTCGTGCGATCGCTAGACTTTCATCAGCTTCCTAGTCGACAGCATAAATGTGGGAATGAAAGTTTATGGTACTACAGTTCTTTCGTTCCATCTTAGTCAGTGGGGTAAGCTTTTCTGTAGAGCTGCAGCCAGGGCTCATGATGTCAGAATGTTACCGAAAAAGAATTGCTTTATGCACGTGTGTGTCTGCATGCGATGCTTGTATAGCGGAATTGCCCACATCAATTCGACAACCAGCACCAACTGCTTGTGCCGTCTGTATGTCGCGCCGACACTAGTGTGCTTCCACGCGGTAATAAGCATGTTTCTTGCACATTTTCCTAGCCCCGGCAGATGCCCAGCTGACTCTTCTAGAGATTAGTCACGATTGCAATGGCCTGTGGCATGCATGTATAACTAAGTGTTAATTCATTAATTAAAGCACGTGCTCCTGTTGGGAGTAACGGAGCACCAGAGTGCAGTTTATCCCTGAGTGTGCACAGCGGGCAGGGGGCAGAGACCTCCCCCGTCCCTCATGCCACAGGGTGCACAATCGGACACGTCAAAACTATCCGGCATCCCCTGTGGGTGCAATATGACCCGTGTGAGTATTACATTACTATGTTGACGCGAGCATACAGGCAGTGCTAGGCGAGGCACGTTAATGAATTAATTAATTAAACACGTGCTTCCGTTGGGGAGTCACGGAGTATTCACCCCGATGAATGGATGGGTGGGCAACAGTCCTGCTGGTTCTATGTCTATTAATTAATTAATTAATAGACACGTGACTGCGTCACATGAGCATAAGTCCTCAGTGGCAGGGGAACATGGGATGGAATGGATGGTGTAAGCTATCTAGGTCCTAGTTACAGGGTTGTGGGCAACACGGCCCGAATCGCTATGAATGCCATACGCGGTCACACGCGGAGCCCCCACAGACTTGGGGGTGGTTTCCTTCATCACTACTTGCCATCTATCCTTGCGTACCATCTGCCTCTATTCTGATGCCTCTATGTCTATGTAATGCCCAAACTAACAAATCAAGGGACATTCCATGTGGCAGGGAGTGCCAAGCCCTAGCGGTCACGCCGGGCGTTATTCCCGTAGGGGGAGACGCACTTCTTCCCCACTGGGGGGGGGGTCATTGTCCTCTACGACCTGGGCCCAGATGGCTTTGTTCTGCATCTTTCTCCATCTCGTGAGGCCTGAGCCCCTCACGACCTCTTCGAGCTGCTCGTTGAACGCACGGGCAGCCCGGCGTGGCCGATCGAGGAACATAGCTAGGCTGGTGTCGGCGATGGGCCCCGAGGGCGTCATGACCTTGCGTTCCGGCTGTGCCAAGAACAGGATAATCGCCGCACATGCAGTCTTCCTTGTTCAGGCCCATCATTGGTGAGGGATTAAGACTTCATAGACGGGGTCAAGATCAGCAGGGCTCGCCCGGCACGCTATACGCCAATTCCGGGCCCTAGATGGCGCAGGCCCCTGCGCAAGCTCGAGAAGCAGGACCTGTTTGAGGTCCTGGTTCTCCCGGTGCTCACGTACGGGGCCGAGAGGTGGACCCGGCTCACCGCACGCCGCGCCGGAGAAGAAGCTGGATGGCGTGGTCACCAACCTGTTAAGATCCATTTTCAGTGTAGGATCTGCAGTCTACATCCGTAGGGAAGGCGGAGGTGGCGGGGAAGGCACGGCTGCTCGACCTGTTGGCTATGCGGCCGAGCTGGCGGGAGATATATGCCAGCGAGGAGAACTGCATCAAGCCAGTGGTCGTGGCGAGCGCAAAGTATTGGAATGTGCCCAAGCCCAGCCGGGGATGCTCCATGCCGGAATGGGGCAAGCTCATGAGCCGGGCAGCGGGCGTGGGCATGGTGGCGTTCCGGGAGAGGCGGCCCGGCAAGTGGGTGGATGGCTGCTTTGGAGTGGCCAAGGGGGTGGGTGAGCTACGGTTCATCGTCAACAGGAAGCTGGGCAACCCGGCTGCTGTTTGTGGACCCCCCCAAGATCCTGCTACCCCACCTGGGCATCCTCGTGGAGGTCTACATCAAGGGCTGGTGCTACTGCGCCAAGAGCGACCTCGTGTCATACTACTACTCCATCGAGGTGCCCGAGTGGTGGTGGGACTACCAAGGGCTTCCTAGTGTGTGGTCGACTAGCGTAGGTCTGGCAGGGCCGAGGCGGAGGGTGTGGCCCGTGCTCAAGGTGCTGGCCATGGGACATTCCCATGCGGTGGCGCTGGGGGAGGCCATCCATGAGATGGTGCTCTACATGACCGGTGCCCTGGATCCGAGGCGCCAGGTCAACTACCTCTCAAGCGCACGTGAGCTCACCTTGGTGCGCGACGAGTGTGGCCAGCCACTGCGCTTGGCCATCGAGTACAAGGAGGAGCGCGCCGGGGAGCTTCAGATTGACCTGGAAAACGCCCCTGCCCCCATGCTGACCATCACCATTGATGACTTGGTGGCCAGCAACGGGCGGACCTGCGAGGCGGTGAACCAGCTCATCACGCGCGCTATTGAGGAAGGCTACCTCCCTAACAACCTTGTGCCGTCTAAGGAGAAGACTAAGATGGCGAGCCTGGAAGGGGACGAGCTGGAAGCCCTAGGGGTGGTGCACCGACGGAACGGCGTGCTGGAACCAACGGTCAAGCAGCTCAACCTTGTGATCGCCCACACGCAGGCTATACTCACTCGAGGCCGAGCTACGGCCGAGGGGCTGGCTGCCATCTTGGGGCGGTGGTTGTGGCTGCAGATGTTACTGAGCCGCAGCTGCTTGTCCATTTGGCAGCAATGTTTCAAATTCATCAGCCTGCAAGGGTAGGGGCAGCGATCCTGGGTGCTGTGGGCCGGGGTGCGGGAGGAGTTAGAGTGTGCCCTGGCCTTGGCTCCCATACTAAGGGTTGACCGAAGCGCACCTTTGGCACGTGAGGTGGTTGCATCTGATGCATCCACCTACGGGCAAGGTGTCGTGTACGCAACCATGGAGCCGGGCGATGTGACAGAGCTGGCGAGGGCACGAGAGGTGCGGGGGTACCCGACTTTGCTCATACCAAGCGAGGTGGCCTACGCAGGCCCTAGGCCACTGAGCGCGCGGGCGCAACAAGCAATCACTAGCCAGCAATGGCGGGTTGGGGTGAGGAGTCGTTGGCGGGATCCGGGGATGCACATCAACGAGAAGGAGGTGCGGGCTGCAGTGAAGGGCGTGGAGAGGAGTGCGCGCAGCTTGGCAAACCGAGGCAAGCGGGTGGTGAGGTTGGTGGACTCCACCGCGGCGTTGGGCTGCTTGGCTAAGGCGGGCGGTCCTCATCCTGGCACAAGCTCAACAAGCAGTGCCGCCGCTTGTGCGCGCTGACCCTCGCCACTGGGAGTCGATCCCAGTGGGTGTGGACGCCGAGTGCACTTCAACCAGCCGATGGCGTTTCTCGTGGCCTATCCATGGCGACTTTCTTGGCAGGCTGGGTGCGCGACCTGACCGCGGAAGGCATATCCATCCTAACCCAGGGCCGGCCCCCTGCACCTGTTAGCTACCTTCCATTGCTAGAGGGGAAAGTAAAGCCGGCTACCTTGCTGGCCTATACCGTCGTGGTCTTGATTCCCTCTTGACTTGGTGGGAGGCCACACAGGTCCCAAAGCTAGCGGAGCAGACGGCCACCATTGCCTCCCAGCCACCCCGGCAGGATGCTGACCATGACCTCCCGCCGCTCTCCTATGCGGACCTGCTGCGGTCAGCGACCGCCTCCACCACCGACGCCATCGCCACGAAGCTCCAGGAGCTGGAGGACCACCGCCAGGCCCAGCAACGGGAGGTCACCGATCGCGCTCGCCGCGAGTGCCGAGTGGTGCTACGTCGCTTCCCCCAGAAGCCAGGTGAGACGTCAACCTCCCTTGCTGACGAGCTCAAGAACCAGCTTCTTACCCTCATGGGCCTGGTAGGTGAGGTAGAACTGCGTGGGTGCCACCGCCTTCCCCACTCACGGGACAAGGCGGCTCCCCCACCAGTCCTGCTCACCTTCCTCTCCCCTGAGGATAAGCAGCGGTTCCTCTCTCGTCGCAAGCGGTTGCACGACCTCACCTGGACGCTGGATGACGACCTCACCCCCGCTCAGCAACAGCAGCGACGCAACCTGTGGCCGGAATACCTCCGCCATAAGCAGGACCCCCAGAAGCCCAAGGTGTACTGGAGGGGCGGGGACCTGATGATCAACCACAAGATGTGGACGCCCCCAGCGGGCTAGAATAGTGCAATAGCCCTAGCTTGTAACCATTGGAGTCACTGCCGCTATAAGGCAGCCATGCCTAGAATGTTTGCCTAGCTGTGCCAACACACCTAGTCACGTGCCGCCAACGCACGATACACAACCAGCCATAGCCTTAGCCTAGTCCTAGAACAGCCATGCTACGCCCTGGCTATGTTCAGATTACTTGCCCACGCTATACTTGTAATTATGCTACGCTTACATGGGTCTTATTGCACCCACAGTTTGCCGGATCGTTAGCGTGTCCGTTTAGCTAGTAGCGCGCCCGAATGCAGCTGTGGCATGCCTTTGGCATGAAGGAGACTGGGGGTCTCTGCCCTTTCTCCTGTAGTGCACACACAGGGATTAAATTAAAGCACTTCGGTGCTCCGTGACTCCCCAACGGGAGCACGAGTTTAATTAATTAATTGATTAATTAATTGGTGGGAGGCTGGTGGGCGGGCGGACAGGTCATCGTCACGCGAGCTGACACCCTTGAGGAGACATTTTGTGCGTATGTCGCCTGGGCTCATTTTCGGGGATACAGCCGCCAGACGTGTGTCAATGCCTTGATGGGGTTGCAACTTTATTATCCCGGTATGGTGAAGCGGTGGGACTTGGCCCGTGGCGTCCTCGCTGGGTGGAAAACACTTGTGCCCCCCCGTGCCCCTCCTCCCATTCCATGGGAGGCGGCGTTTGCACTTGCCAGCACGATGGTCATGCAAGGTCAGCGCCTTGCGGGCCTGCTGGTGGTCATTGTGTTCCGCCATTACCTGCTAATCTCGGAGGCGCTGAACCACCATGTTGGCCATGTGCGCCTCCAGCCTGACGTTCGGCTTGGGCCGGCTCAACGGGGCGCCCTACCGTTGAGGTCTACCAAGACCTCTAAGGGCAAGACTCAGTCAGTGGTGGTAGAAGATGTGATGTCTGAAACCATCCTCCGTCACTGCATCGCGGGTAAGCACGCTAGGGAGGCCGTGTTCCCTTTCACCTACCCGCAATTCAGGCGCATTTGGCAGGATGCGACTCAGGCCTTAAGGGTCGCCCAGATTTTCTATTCCTGGACGCATTGTCGCGTCCGTGATCTATCACGTCCGCAATTCAGATTTTAGCGTAATTCTGACGTCCGCAGCCTTGTGCGGGTTGCTATACCGCGGCCCGGTACTGACGCCGCGGATCTCAATTGTACTCACGCGCCAAGTCCGCTGAATTTGCTGACGGAACTTTTGGGCGGACCTGAATTTCACTGACATTCGTCACAAGGGCAGTTTGCCGAATGCTGGTACGCAGCAAGCCGGCGAGGCACTGAGCAGATGTGCAATTTCAGGATTTCAACGTGGGACACCAGACACAAATGCAAGGAAGCCCCAGGCGGTGCCTGGCATAGCCGATAGATTTGCCCTTGTATATTTGTGTTCGCTTGACAGATAAAGCTTGAAGTTTAGCTTGTCGGAAATTAGACAATGTTATGATTGGCTGATGTCTAAAGTGGCGCTAGTGGCGCCAGCCGCCAGGCTTGAGCTTTGAGCAGTATAGAAGGATGAGCAACGAACCATGGTGGTCGTTGTTCGTCCGTTTCTCTCCCTCACAACTGGTTTGTTGTCTTCATGGGGTGAAATAGTTCGAGCAGCCCGGAGCAGCCCCCGTGAGTGGTTGCATGCAGTCAGTTGCCATGAGGATGGACTGACGGATATGACAATGTATTGGTTTTGTTAAGAATGTGTGTAAGACTGAGAACGAGACAAGGGACAGGGCCTTCGGGCACCCTGGTCGTCGTTGGCAAGAATGCCAGTAGGAACTAGGTCGGGAACACACGCGCACTGCCGCCACAAGGGGCCTGCAGTGGCGTCAACCAAGGGACCTCACAGCTGCTCTTATAACTACAACATTACAACTCGACACTCTTTGTAATTCGTCATGTATCTCATTGGAATTGAAATGTCTTTTGGTTGCTTTAATGATAAAGCATGGTCTCAAGAATCGGCTGGTTGGGCCGGATTGCCTGTCATGAAGGTGGCGGTGCCATAAAGGACCGCACCTTTCATTCTCATTTTAAACGGACGAACAACCCATGATGGGTTCAGTCCGGCCAGCCTGGATGTTCCTCCTGCTTCACCCAGGGAAGCACAAGGAAGAGGTTATTGCTTAGCCTTCAAAAGCATCTGAAGAGGTTAGGCTTTTCCCGGTAAAAAGCCATTGAAGGGGTTATTGCTAAGCCTTTAAAAGCATGCATGTTAAGGTTGTTGCTGATCCTGGAAAAGCATCTTGGAGCAGCTGGATTTTTTTTTCCTTTTTGCTGCTGCCTGGAATGACGCCCTCTTTGGGCTTCCTTCTTTAGTGTGAGATGCCTTTCTTTCACTTTTTGCTCTCACGTTGTTGTGAGCTAAATAGTGGGGGGGGAGGTGGCATATCTCACACATGATTACTGCTGATAGTGGATGCATTCCAAGTAGCGGTAATGACCAGTCCAGGATGATATGGCACGCAAACGCGACAGCTGTCGCGTCCGTGATCTATCACGTCCGCAATTCAGATTTTAGCGTAATTCTGACGTCCGCAGCCTTGTGCGGGTTGCTATACCGCGGCCCGGTACTGACGCCGCGGATCTCAATTGTACTCACGCGCCAAGTCCGCTGAATTTGCTGACGGAACTTTTGGGCGGACCTGAATTTCACTGACATTCGTCACAAGGGCAGTTTGCCGAATGCTGGTACGCAGCAAGCCGGCGAGGCACTGAGCAGATGTGCAATTTCAGGATTTCAACGTGGGACACCAGACACAAATGCAAGGAAGCCCCAGGCGGTGCCTGGCATAGCCGATAGATTTGCCCTTGTATATTTGTGTTCGCTTGACAGATAAAGCTTGAAGTTTAGCTTGTCGGAAATTAGACAATGTTATGATTGGCTGATGTCTAAAGTGGCGCTAGTGGCGCCAGCCGCCAGGCTTGAGCTTTGAGCAGTATAGAAGGATGAGCAACGAACCATGGTGGTCGTTGTTCGTCCGTTTCTCTCCCTCACAACTGGTTTGTTGTCTTCATGGGGTGAAATAGTTCGAGCAGCCCGGAGCAGCCCCCGTGAGTGGTTGCATGCAGTCAGTTGCCATGAGGATGGACTGACGGATATGACAATGTATTGGTTTTGTTAAGAATGTGTGTAAGACTGAGAACGAGACAAGGGACAGGGCCTTCGGGCACCCTGGTCGTCGTTGGCAAGAATGCCAGTAGGAACTAGGTCGGGAACACACGCGCACTGCCGCCACAAGGGGCCTGCAGTGGCGTCAACCAAGGGACCTCACAGCTGCTCTTATAACTACAACATTACAACTCGACACTCTTTGTAATTCGTCATGTATCTCATTGGAATTGAAATGTCTTTTGGTTGCTTTAATGATAAAGCATGGTCTCAAGAATCGGCTGGTTGGGCCGGATTGCCTGTCATGAAGGTGGCGGTGCCATAAAGGACCGCACCTTTCATTCTCATTTTAAGGTGGCATATCTCACACATGATTACTGCTGATAGTGGATGCATTCCAAGAAGCGGTAATGACCAGTCTAGGATGATATGGCACGCAAACGCGACAGCATGACAATCCAACGCCGTGGAATGACTAGTGTAGTTGTCTGAGAGGAAAGACGCGAAGACCGCGGGAGCCGCGTGGCTATCTGTAGGAAGAGTTGGAGGGAGACAGATGGTATCAAACCAAAAAAAGTGTATAGAAAAAACAAACTAAGAGGGAAAAAGAGAACACACACACGAAGGGGTTAAAAGAAAACGTAAGAAAGAACGATGGGAAAGGGAAAGAAAAGGACGAAATGGAAAAAAGAAATATAAAGAAAGAAAGAAAGAAAGAAAGAAAGAAAGAAAGAAAGAAAGAAAGAAAGAAAGAAAGAAAGAAAGAAAGAAAGAAAGAAAGAAAGAAAGAAAGAAAGAAAGAAAGAAAGAAAGAAAGAAAGAAAGAAAGAAAGAAAGAAAGAAAGAAAGAAAGAAAGAAAGAAAGAAATTAGAAAGAAAGAAATTAGAAAGAAAGAAAGAAAGAAAGAAAGAAAGAAAGAAAGAAAGAAAGAAAGAAAGAAAGAAAGAAAGAAAGAAAGAAAGAAAGAAAGAAAGAAAGAAAGAAAGAAAGAAAGAAAGAAAGAAAGAAAGAAAGAAAGAAAGAAAGAAAGAAAGAAAGAAAGAAAGAAAGAAAGAAAGAAAGAAAGAAAGAAAGAAAGAAAGAAAGAAAAGAGAAGTTAAAATTAACCCATGGTGTCTATCTACCTAGAAAAAGGCCTCAATTGAGGCCTTTTTATAAATTGGGTGTTGCATGTAATTACAATGAGCCAACAAACTTTATTCCAAATATGAGTGAAGGCCATGCATTGTTATGATTGTTTTGGGGTTCCCAGCACTTAACATCAGTCATATAGCCCTATTACATATTTAATTATGATTTAATAAAACAGGGTGTCGCTGCGACGGCACCATCAACACAACATGACCATAGATACAAGCGACCAAAAGGCGCCAGTACTCAGTTCCATCTGCATGTAACTTGTCTTTTGGACCTTACGAGGTTCCCCCACGACACGGTAAGCATGGCATGACCTGGCATGCTCCCCAAGGGACCCCTCACACACACTTGCACGGCCGGGGCTGTCGCGCAGCACTGCAGGCAGCAATAGCCTGCAATGGGTATTGCACGTAACCATGAGGAGTCCAAAGGCTCTATTACAAACACGCACAAGGATCATGCATTATAATGATAGGTGTGACCTTCCAAGCGCGTAGCTTCACTCACATAGCCCCAATATCTAGGTTGTTACGGTATATTATGACAGGGTTTTGCTGCCGCGGCAGCAGATGAACAGCACATGGCAAGATATACAAGCATAACTGGACAACATTTGCACAGCCTAGTAGACCTCTTAGCTTGATTTCGGGCTTTGCAAGGGTTGCCTGAGACATGGCCAGCATGGCAGGAACTGCCATGCTTCTTATGGAAAGCAAACACGTCTACACGGCGGGGGCCAGCCGCAGAGCACTGCACGAAGTACTATAACCTGCCTTACGTCACATCGGCACTAGGCGCCGATAGGCAGCTAAAAACTGACGATATCACAAGCAAATCGATGCCATTACCTTACTACCACCAGGACGCACTTACCTTTCACACCCCTCACACCCGGGATCACTAGGCACGCATATGCGCTGGCGCTGAACGTGGCTGCATTAGAAAAGCTGTTCAAGCTCGGCGTTTTCAAGTTGTCCGGAAGCTATGCAGCCCGCAAATCTGGCCGGACAGACGCTCCATGCGTCGTCCATTGACGTATGAAAGCGGCTGCAGCGGCCTCGCCAGCGCTGTTCGCATAATGGCGCTCCCATAGCTGGGGGCGCGCGCGCGTTTATTGTCCGCATCCCAGTTTTTCCCAGCTAAAAACACCCCTTCCTCTACCTACGGATCCACGCCAAAAGGCTCGAAAATAGCCAGTGCCCCTTTAGTCACGGCTGCCCCAACATCCCCCCCGCCGTTCCGCTAGTCTCTTCCCAGCATATCGAAGCACCGGCCTGCTGGCAGGCGCACTATCAACGCCAATTACGCCCCAGCTGAATTTCACTAACCTGGCATTCAGCACACAAATAACGACCCCACGAATTTAGAAATCGACTTTTGACCCATTTAGCGATCGGGATAGCTTCACGGATAATTTATCTACCCAACGCGCTCCTTACTGGTCGAAATGATGCACGAACGTGGCCATACGGTCTATTTTACTCGAGGCCGCCATGGTCGTGCATTCGTGAAAATTCGTCGTCCGGTTGCACGAAAGTGGCCAAAATAGGTACTTTTCCACCTCACATATCTTTCAGTAACCGTCGACCCCTGTCGACCCCAACGGGTCAGGACGCTCAGCACATATACCAGATTCGCGCCACTGGGGCCGGACGACCCATAGGACCGGTCCTTCCCGCCAAAATTACCGTCCCCATGTGATCGCAGGGAATTTGGCTGTGCACTTGTCCCACGCCGTGGACATTGGACAAGCCAGCCTTTGTCATCGTCTGCTGAAAACAGAATCTGCTGTTTTCGGGGAAATGGGTATATTTTATTAGCCAATTATGGACCAAAGAATCTGCTGTTTAACATTACTCGCTGAAATCTCTGCTGTCCATGTGCGGCGAGTTCATCTCATGTTGAGTTGAGTTGATTTGATTCCCACGCCGGTCATGTCATGTGTGGCGTGGGCAACAACAACAACAAAACAACAACAACAACTGATTACTTACTGACCGACAGTTGTGTCCACGTGGGTATTGTTGTTGTTTTTGTTGCTGTAACGCACGCCTTATAAGGGCAGCAAAGATTTGGAAACGGCCGAGTAGATGAAACGAATACCAACACGTTGTAGATATTTAGTACAAAGTTGGCGTAGTTTCAGTGTCAGTGTCACTTGTCTCCCAGGCCGCGCCGGCTCTTTGCAGACTCTGCTGCCCATGTGCGGCGTGGGCAACAACAACAACAACAACAGCCAGAGACTGACCAATCTCCGCTGCCCATGTGCGGCGTGGGCAACAACAACCGCCAGAGACTGTCGGGAATCTAGGGATTTGTGTTATCTCTAAGGGACTACAAATCAGATCACACCAGCGAATCCACCACCAGTCTTGTTGTTGTTGATGTGTGGGCGGTTCCGCTTACGGCACTGTAGTTGTTGATGTTGTTGTGTCCCACCAGTCTCGAAGAGTGACATTACCTGTCACTGAAGTCTTGAAGTTCATGCGTTAGGAGTTCCTGACCAATCGTTCGTTAACAAACTGCGCCCCACTGTGGGTGGTTATGACGTCATGATGTTGTTGTTGTTGTTGTTGTTGT
This sequence comes from Mesostigma viride, assembly GCA_009746045.1. Taxonomy (NCBI): domain Eukaryota; kingdom Viridiplantae; phylum Streptophyta; class Mesostigmatophyceae; order Mesostigmatales; family Mesostigmataceae; genus Mesostigma; species Mesostigma viride. The sequence continues at coordinate 637,789 of RPFO01000312.1, forward strand.
TGTTGTTGTTGTTGTTGATCTATCCTTCATTGGTTTTGGACTGCGTTATCGGAGGTTGGCGAGGTGACATGAAGGACTCCTTCGTGGTCTTCCGCCCCGCGCGGAACTTGGACGCAGACGCCTGGAACGATTTTTGCTCGCCGCAAACTCGTGGGAAAACTCGCTAAGGTGAGCATGTCTGCATGCCATTTTAATGACGTCCGCGGCGGCGCAATCAGGTGTGCCTATGCATAGCAGTGCAGCATGCCTATTTCTTGTTATAACCATTATACATGCTGTCAATCAACTAATTATAAGTACGACGTCGTGTATATATATGTACGGCGTTGCAGCCTCGACACTATCATGGCTTGTCTGCCCATGACTAATATCAATGAGATAACAATATATACATGTATAAAATTTGATGTTTATGGTAGAATTCACTTACCGCAACTCCATTACGTCTAAACTGCATCTGTGCCTGGCCTTTCTTCAGTTCGAACGAAGCTGCAGCCGTTTCGCGCACTGCTGCACGACGCGTACGGCAGCTAAAAAAATGGCGCCCGGCGCCTCCTTCACAGGCAGCTCAGCTTCGGCCTATGCCGGCCTGCTGATGCTGATCGCCCTGACCGCATCGACGACCGTTTTGGGCCATGCCCTTGACGAAGACGTCGCCATGGACGGCGCGGTAAGCACACACGTCATGAGCACGTGCACCCGACCCAGATATCGATGGCATCATTGGATCTCCGCGAAGATGCGCATGCATGTAGACGCCGTGCAGCTGTATCAATTAGACTATCAGCGCAGGCCAGAAATCTGTCGTATATAAACTGTGTGGTAAAGTTTGGGTGCATTCGCACCGCTGTAATTAAGTAGTTCTGTTATCAATTATAATATATGTATATATACCACAGTGATCCATGGCACATTTAATTTCTCTGTTCAGTGGCCTTTTTCTCTCATGTAACGGGAGGTGGCACCCCCAAAACCTTAAAAATTGACCTATGCTGATATCACTTGAAATTCATGTGCACAATGATGAAATATGATTGGGGGCACTAACTAACATCTCTGTTGAGTTGTCCATGCACTTGTTGGGGGTTACTACCCCCATGTACATGCCAGTATTGCGCTATAAATAGAAAAAGACGCTAGTTAGGGCTGGGTATGTCCCAGCCAATGCACACATTTGTTGGCAACAAAAAATAAACCATTTATAGTTCCGTGAGTTCGTTGCTTGCTGAGCTATTTACATCACGGAAATGGCAAAAGCTTGGACAGTTATTAATTTTTCCGCTAAACACCTGGCTAAACAGGTCTTTTTTTACCGGATATTGTGAATAAATACATCATAAACACTTCAGATAAGGCCACAAAACCAACCAAAAATCCGTCTAACAGGGGGACAGCTATGATATAATAGTCCAAGTCCCAGGTCATTCCGACAAGTCTAGCTCAAGTAATAAGGGTATTCGTGCTAAAACCTGAACATAAGCTAAAGGAGGTTTTTCTTTGTATAAGGCCACTTAGGCCTGCTGTTTTCCATCCAACATAAGCCAGAAAGCGTGCCCCACTCGATCGCAAAACATAAGCAAACGGCTAGGCACCTCATCTGCCCTCACCTGCGCGATTGGCATGGCCAACCTTGCCAGCGCGAGCATAGCAACATGATCGCTAGTAGGCATACATGCCAAGAGAGCATTCATTATACTCAACCCAAGGTTACTTTGCAAACTTCATGCCAAGAACTCAGCAAATCTATGCCCAAAAGCACATGTAATCAACTCTTGCACACTGAATTGACGACACATGCTCAAGGTTGGGGGTCACTGTGGCACGTGCGCACTGATGGGTTTCCTAGACGACCACCTGACAAGGCGCTAAGGACCACTCAGAAAGCAAGTAAACACAATCACAGTTTACATGACATCAACATGGAATCATCAAATCCATGGTGAGTATGTTATGAATTACAAAGGGGTGGCCGCGCACCTCATACTCCTTCACCGTCCCTCGAGCATGGCCAGACTTATGAGTACCGGAATAGCAATAATGATGATGGCACTGACATGCATTACCAGCATTTTCTATGTTTCTCCCAGGTTAGAGTGTAAGTTTTATGCCAACCAAGCTAATCAACGGAGCAACAACTCCTTAACCCTTAGTCCGGACACAGTTCGATATATCGAACTGTTTGACCCCCGGTGGCGTGGCGCTCAATTCCAGGAGCGCCGCGCCACCCGTGACGGAGGGAAGTTGTCCAGTGGGTCTGGGAACACTTAGGGACGAAGGTGATGCATAGGTTTGGGGGTAATATTCGCCATAGCCTGGTAAATACTACGTGTATTGAGACAGTATCACGTGACTTTGGCGGGAAATTTTCACTCGCGCGCGCGTAACGAGATATGGCTGCTAGCATGCCGTTATCAAGGAAATTTTGCGTCTCGCGGCTTGTAATGGTTCAGAATGTTGCTCAGAATGATGACGCGTGATTTTTGTAGATCAGGGGTGGCCAGATGTATAGCATTGGTAAAATACAGGTAGGAAATTACTGCTTTCTTGGTCTTCAGTACCAGATGAGTAATGGCATGTCATATTTCGATTTTCTTCTTTAATGGCCCGGCAGTCTGCGCCATCCCAAGCACCCAGTTTTGGTACGGGACGTCCGCAGCAGCGTCCCTGTGAATTCGGATGCGTTTATAGGTCATCTTTGCACAGAACATCAACCTGGTAATCATGTCGGATGCATTCACTATGCAGCTATGGCGGCCTATGCCTGGAAAGCATTAGCCAGTGTGAGACATGAGGGTCCCAGCCAGCAGAACCCGGAAAGGTCGTGATCAAGCCAGGTACGGCAACGTGTTTAAGCATGTCGTTTGCACGGGAATCTGTCGCTTATACATCGATTTTACACGAGTGTATCAGTGCCTCTTGCAGCAGGTTTCCATGCCTGCTGTATGAGTGCTATTAGCCCCAAATCTGCTCAGTTTGTGGTGTTTCTGTGGAGGATGCCATTCCGTTAGTGCTGGTTTAGCACTTCTTTGTTTCCCAGCACTTTTGACAGTCCTATCTGGCTGTATACAATGCATAACTGTGTGGCATTTGATGGATGGCTGCTTACGCGCGCGTAACCCACACACGTAAGTGAGCGCATTATATAGGTCAGATGGGCTATCCGTGTGGTCTGACCCAAGGAAAGCATGGTGGCACTATCCAATGAAATTGTCCAATGTTAATATTGAGGTTCCTGACCCTCCCAGTAGATGTTATTATCTAAGGGGCTTTTGCTTACCTGAACATGATCGTCTTTTGTCCAACTTTGGCAGTAAATATCTTGCAAATCACTTAATGGACTGGTGATATTATTGCATTTTCTGAAAGCCCTTGAAGTGTAAATACTCTTAGCACCTTGGTTGGGGGTATTTGGAGTTGTGGCCTATGAGTTACGATTTTTTTCATGTTCAGGGGTCTAAAAATGCCAAAAAAACATTCCTGGACTATGGGTTAAATCACCGTCTTCAACATTCAAGCATTTTATTTTCATTTCTGTAGCCCTACATTGCCAGTTTCGCCTACATGCAATCGCCTTCGCCACTTCCGCAAGTGGTGCGCGCACGGTGCACCCACTTTTCACGGTACGGTGCCGTGAATTTTTTCGCATGGAAAATATTCGGCGCGCCACGTCCCCTTAGTAAATTATCACTTTCGATGCATAGCTATATATGAGACAACCAGTGCATGCCAGAAATCTGGAGAATCTGGACCATGGTAGCTCGAGCCTGCCGTTATCTTGTCCGCGTTGTCGAGTGGTTCAGGATGATGGAAATGAATGGAGTTGGAAATTTGTAGCCTTGTTCGTTAAAATTATCGATGGCTAACGTTTAGAGCGACGAGATTACCTAGATGGTGTGTGTTTCTAGCCTAGCTGGCCGGAGTGTCGAGTGGTGAGCACCATGCTGCGATTGCTCTCCCACCATTTACGAGGAAATACCGCTTATACAAATTTGATTTGGCCTGCGCTGGTTGTCTCGTTGATATCTCTAGATCGAAAAAATTATGCCGCTTGACCTACGGACAGAGCTGTTGTAGTTGCGCTAGCTAGCTAGCTAGTATATATATTCATTATGTTGCATGCCTATCTCACCTCCGTAATCTATCATTCTCAATGAATATATATTCATTTTCCAATACTACTATATATTCATTGAGAATGATAAATTACGGAGGTGAGATTGGCATGCAACATAAGGAAAACCCCGAAAAGAAGAACCCTGAGGAAATTAATAGTAATCTGACACGGACATCCAAGGATCACGCCAGCTGCACAAGGTACAACTAAATACACTACTACTAGTATATATATGTAGTTGGGGGCTGTTAGTTGTTTGGTTGTTAGCTTTGTTGGATTTTGTCTTGCGTGGTAAAGTTTGGATATGTTCGCTTCACTGCATCAGTAATTATCTTTTTAGAAATATATTGTTGCGCAACATGCATGCAGTTTGAGTGTTACTTACATGAAATAATAGCAGCTCATCAATGCAATCCATTGGTTCATTGTGAGCTGATCATGCCATCATGCACTATGCAGGTCTTCCTACCTGGCAGAAATGCTTTGACGCTTTGTTGGAGCTAGTGTGCTTAGCATAGCTAACCTTGGTTCTTCAAGGACCCGGCGAAGCTGGCTTTGGCATATGGTTATCAATGGTTGTTCAATCGTCACTTCGGTATTTGCTTGACCGGTTGTGTGCACTACCAGATGCAGGTTGACACCGGTGCAGCAACCAGGTCTTTGCTGGCAGCTGCATTGCCACCAGCAGGAGGTAATAATGCAATACATTGCCATGGCAGCTTAGGATTGCATTATTAGCATTTCAGCCTGAGTGCCACCAAGTAGTGGCATTAGTTGTGCTCAGTATATATATGTTCAGTCAGCAGGTCTTGCTTGCAGTCGACCAATCCTTCCTTTGAAGGTAAACATCAATTGTCATAAGTGGTTTGAAGCCTTGTGTTGACAAGAGAATAGTGGGTAGTACCCTCAGCCGGTAGGACTAGAAGCTTGTTCTGCTTGTTGTGACAGTGAAGTTTTTTGTTGGTTTCAGGCTCCGGTTGCTTGCCCTCAGTTGATGATGCCCTTGGCAGTTTACAATACATGTAGGAACTGGTAAAGTATTATGTAGTAACTGCTCCAATACATAGTGCTGTTTGTCAGCATGGTCTAGTAGGTATGCAGCCAGCGGAACCCAGAAATTTGTGTCCTACTGGCCATAAGCATACTGTGACCTGACTATACTGTGACCTGGGCCATGGTCCGGATTCTCCAGATTTCTGACCTGCGCTGGTTGTCTCATTGATATGTGACCTGGGCGCGGGCCGGGTGGCCTTGCGATTTCAAGCGATAGGCACTGTTTCAAGTTAGATATAAATGCGCACGCAGGTTCTATGTAATAAGTAGTTCTCACCCACATTGCCTCATCTGTGACATCATCAATGCCAGTAGCCGCAGCCAACGCCACCTTCGTCGAATTTGGTGCAATTTTTACTATCACTTTCTCCTAGTCATGGGATTTTGGATCATCATATCCTGAATGGCATTGCAACCATGGCCTTTACGACCCTCACCTTTTGAATGCTTTGCCATATTTGCTTTGGTGGCATGCAGCTCGGCCTGTGCCCACCCTCAGCTCTGTGGGAGGATCCTACCTTAATGGTGTGTACTTCGTCCCGGCATCAGACACTCAGCCCCGTGTGCTTGCAACATTTACTGAGGATGTCACGCCTGTCAGCACCGTGGCGAGCACTCGCTACAACGGGTGGCTTCTAATCACAAGCAACTATCGCGACAATTTCGTGGCAGCAACCTCGCGGACCTTCCTGTTTGAAGTCATCGGTGTGCCAGTTGACACTCAGATCTCAGTCTGCATGACGGCGGGCAAAGTCAAGAATGCCGCCGGCCGCACTAGCGACAAGAGCAACTGCATCGACATCGTCAGAGGTAAGTCCCCTACCATGGCTGGCCAGACCATGTGTGAGTCTTCAAATGAATACATTATACGGTTGTATTAAAATTAACCAAATATATGTATGTTTCTTGTTGGGCAGGCACGGGTCGAGCATGCGCGAGCACATCACATATCTGTGCTGTCTATACGCTTTTAACCAACGTCAGCATGCATGTGTTGCATAGACAACAAGTTCACGTGGGGGGAGTTTTTATTGTAGCTCTGCTTTGTTTGGCAGGCCATCTGTTTTTTATCAGGACCTGTCATGCTGTAGTAGGGCCCTTTCATTACTCTTATCTGTATCCAGGGCTCCGGATTTTTCCCTCGAATATCCTCTCTTTTCACTGGTTAACCTACTGGTTAACCTACGCGCTGTTGCCAAGCTCCAGTTTTTGCTGGTGACTTTCGCTTGTTTTAAACTTGCGTAGCTTTTGCCTAGTTGTGTGTTTCCACATAGTAGTAGCCATGATCTGCCTGACACCTTGCCTTGGAAGTGTACTACCTGAATCGTGATCAATCGTATGCCAGCATCACCGCCAGCATCACCGGCCCCAAAGGACTGCCCACAGTCCAGGGCTCAAGAGGCCACCGGCAAAGTAACACCTGTAGGGTTCAGCCCGCCAGATGCCGCCAGCAAGGCTTTTGGACCTCTCAAGATGGCATGCGACAAAGCGGGTCCCTTTATAGTCGGCAAGCAGACTGTGAAGTGCCAAGCCGTCGACCCGGTTGGCCAGGGAGCTGCTTGTGCACCGTTCGACATTGAAGTTAGTAAGTGCTCCCCATTTTGATTACATTGCTGAACTGCCCATACTTACATTGCTGAACTGCCCATACTTACAGCTCAGGGACTACAAGAAACTGTGCAAAGAAAAAGAAAATCCAGCACATATACACCCAGCCTTGTATCTGTTGTACTTTATACTTTTGGATACATTAGAAGATGCCCTTCCGGCGTTTTCCACACAGACTGGCCATGCCTGCAACTTTTGTGCTCCGTTGCGGGCAGCAATAAAGCCAGTTCGTGATTTAAGTCGAGGCTGCCATCAGATGTAATGCTGGTGGGCGGACTGGTGTCAGCTCCATGGCATGCACTAACAGAGAATTGATGACATTTTCAGATGTGTGTTCTTATGGTCCTGTGCTTACCTGAACGGCTTTGCGAATGTCGTTCAAGCCTGCCGCACTGATGCCCCTCTACCCTTTTTTCCAGAGAACGAGAAAAAAATGCAATCAGGGAAAGCTAGGCAAGATGGAGAAAGAAAGAGAAACTGGGGGTGGGAGCAGAAAGAGGGAGAGAGCACAGGAAAGTCAGGTGGGCCGGGCTGCTTGTTTCGGTTAAGATTGTAATGCTAATGGTTCAAGTTCTGTACCGTCAGGAGAATTGTGAAAGAAAAGGTTTGCCTTTAGATGGAAGTACATACTACCCTGTGAGGACAGCCTTGAGATTTTAAACCTTGACCAAACCTAGTCATTTTAGCAGTGCACAAAAGTTGCATGCCAAAACCAAGCATCTGTAATGTTGGTATGTTTAGGCCCGCTCTACACGGAAAGTTGGGGGGGGGGTAAAAGTGAAAGTTTGAGCGGGCCAAGATGAAGATCAATGGTCCGTGGAGGAATCAGAAAATTGTCGGTCTCAAACTGCAAGCCGAGATTCTTGATTCCTGGAATCGTCTTTTCAACGCACTGTCACCAAACTTTCCTTTTCGGCCCGCTTTTTAGGGGTTCAAGTTTCTTGGTGAGGTCTCGCCAAAAAACTTGGTTTCCCCCCCAAATCCGAAAAGGACAGTTTACTTGCGTTGGACACGTCGGACTTCTGACATCCTGGACACAGGGGCAACTACACGAAAACTTACAAAAATCGGTTATCGATACAAAGGGGAAAGTCCAATCCGAGCGTCCTCCGTACCTCGCTGCCAGATTCTACAGGATTCCATGCGCTGACCCGCGCCGACCAAGCTTTCTTCTTTGGGTTTGGGGCGTCCCAACTTTCCGTGTAGAGCGGGCCTTAATGTTACCACCGGATGCCAGCTCTTCTTTTTGCCGCTATATAGTTAACAACTTGGGTGAGATTGCTGCCTAAGAACAACACATTGTTTATCTAAATAGAGACAAATGAGGCAGATAATCGATTTACATAGCCAGCTTGCAGATCTACAGTTAGGAAACGATTTACTTGGGGGGCATTGCCAAAGTTGCTGCCTGGTAATGTTACATTGCATATAAATGTGGGGCCTGCACATTTCTATTTCTATTCGATTCCCACCACCACCCGGGATTACAAAGACACTTGACTCCTTAAGGGTTGTTCTTCACAAGTCTGTGTGCGGATTAGTTAGATGCTTGTTTTGACATGTGCACCCTCCGCCTGGCACTGCCACCTTTGTGGCGATGCGTGCGTCGCTGGCAGAGGACACGACGCCTCCCCATATCAAGTGCCCAACAGAGCCCGTCAAGAAGGGTGCTGCTGCTGACCACTTCGCAAATGGCAAAAAGACCTTTGTGGACTGGGATGCATCTGCGGATGACGTTGTGGACGGCGAGATCGAGCTCAAATGCGAGGGTGGCAACAGCGGCGAAGGATTTGGCGTGGGCAAGCACAACATCAAGTGCACCGCTGAAGACGGGGCGAAGAACAAGGTCGAGTGCGATTTCGACGTGGAAGTCGGTAAGCAGTGTCTTGCTGGGCCTGATCCTGGATATGAGTGGGCCCTGTAGTTGCTGTCAGCTTGTGCAGGGTGCATGTCTGCTTGGGGTCTTCCGTGTTTCAGGCAGCGATAGCTACCCTGCAAATCCACCTCCGCTGATGTCACATTGTGGTTTGTGTGTCCAAGTAGGTACAAGAGTCACACATGCTGTGTTGCCATGTTGGCTATTCATGCTCGAGCTCCCTGTGCATGGAGAGCTCAATTGGCCAAGCGATGTGTTGGGTTGCCACCTGGACATCCGATATGTTCCAGGCCTTTTCTTACCCTGTCTTGCCCCAATGATGCAGTTGCACTGACCATGCATTGCATCACTTGGCGGCATGGAAGCTGCGAAAGTGCTCCTGAATGCATTGCTGAACACAGAGGCACCCCGCTTTGGGGTGTGCGGTATTGACTATTCCTGCATGATTCCAGAAAAGTAACCATTCACTTATGGGTATAGCATCAAATAACTTGTATGTTTAAGTGGTTTGCATTAAATATGTACTAAATACTTCTTTAAGTAAGGGTATCCCTAAGGAAGTTAAAATGGTGAACCAGAACAGGGAGCGTCTGTGCAAGGAAACACCTGCAGATCACTGAGGCTGAATAACCACAACGCAATAGGACTGCTCTGAATGTACAGGGTCAGCCATTGGGGTGGGTGTGCCAACTGGATGACTGTGGCCAGCTTATTGGAGGAAAGAATTCGGGGGGCTTTGCCCAACCTGCTGCCTTGGTTTAACAGTACCGTGCGTCGGTCAAGGCTGTATTTGTCTGCTCCCCACTAGATACCTCCCGGCATCATGAACAAGTCGTGCCGCTGTGAACGCTGACGGTTGGATGCTTGTTTTGGCATGTGCACCCTCCGCCTGGCACTGCCACGCTTTGTGGCTATGCGTGCGTCGCTGGCAGAGGACGAGACGCCTCCCGATATCAAGTGCCCAACAGAGCCCGTCAAGAAGGGTGCTGCTGCTGACCACTTCAAAAAGAACAAAACGACACTTGTGGACTGGGAGGCATCTGCGGAAGACAACGTGGACGGCGAGATCGAGCTCAAATGCGAGGGTGGCAACAGCGGCGAAGGATTTGGCGTGGGCAAGCACAGCATCAAGTGCACCGCCGAAGACGAGGCGAAGCACGTGGTCGAGTGCGATTTCGACGTGGAAGTCGGTAAGCGGCGTGACCTTGCTTGGCCTGATCCTGGATATGAGTGGGCGCTGTCGTGGCTGTCAGCTTGTGCAGGGTGCCTGTCTGCTTGGGCTCTTCCGCGTTTCAGGCAGCGATAGCTACCCTGCATATCCATCTCTGCTGATGTCACATTGTGCTTGTGTGTGCAAGTAGGTACAAGAGCCACATATGCTGTGTTTCCATGTTGGCTATTCATGCTCGAGCTCCCTGTGCATGGACAGTTTTCTATGGGATGTGTTGGGTTGCCACTTTTCTTTCCCCGCCTTGCCCCAATGATGCAGTTGCACTGATTGCACTGACCATGCATTGCGTCACTTGGCGGCAAGGAAGCTGCGAAAGTGCTCCTGAATGCATTGCTGAACACAGGGGCACCCCGCTTTGGGGTGTGCGGTATTGACTATTCCTGCATGTTTTCAGAAAAGTTTCACTTATGGGTATAGCATCAGATAACTTGTATGTTTAAGTGATTTGCATGAAATATATACTAAATACTTTTTTTAGTAAGGGTATTGCTAAGGAAGTTAAAATGGTGAACCAGAACAGGGAGCGTTTGTGCAAGGAAACACCTGCAGATCACTGAGGCTGAATAACCACAACGCAATAGGACTGCTCTGGATGTACAGGGTCAGCCATTGGGGTGGGTGTGCCAACTGGATGACTGTGGCCAGCTTATTGGAGGAAAGAATTCGGGGGGCTTTGCCCAACCTGCTGCCTTGGTTTAACAGTACCGTGCGTCGGTCAAGGCTGTATTTGTCTGCTCCCCACTAGATACCTCCCGGCATCATGAACAAGTCGTGCCGCTGTTAACGCTGACGGTTGGATGCTTGTTTTGGCATGTGCACCCTCCGCCTGGCACTGCCACGCTTTGTGGCTATGCGTGCGTCGCTGGCAGAGGACGAGACGCCTCCCGATATCAAGTGCCCAACAGAGCCCGTCAAGAAGGGTGCTGCTGCTGACCACTTCAAAAAGAACAAAACGACACTTGTGGACTGGGAGGCATCTGCGGAAGACAACGTGGACGGCGAGATCGAGCTCAAATGCGAGGGTGGCAACAGCGGCGAAGGATTTGGCGTGGGCAAGCACAGCATCAAGTGCACTGCTGAAGACGGGGCGAAGCACGTGGTCGAGTGCGATTTCGACGTGGAAGTCGGTAAGCAGTGTCTTGCTGGGCCTGATCCTGGATATGAGTGGGCCCTGTAGTTGCTGTCAGCTTGTGCAGGGTGCATGTCTGCTTGGGGTCTTCCGTGTTTCAGGCAGCGATAGCTACCCTGCAAATCCACCTCCGCTGATGTCACATTGTGGTTTGTGTGTCCAAGTAGGTACAAGAGTCACACATGCTGTGTTGCCATGTTGGCTATTCATGCTCGAGCTCCCTGTGCATGGAGAGCTCAATTGGCCAAGCGATGTGTTGGGTTGCCACCTGGACATCCGATATGTTCCAGGCCTTTTCTTACCCTGTCTTGCCCCAATGATGCAGTTGCACTGACCATGCATTGCGTCACTTGGCGGCAAGGAAGCTGCGAAAGTGCTCCTGAATGCATTGCTGAACACAGAGGCACCCCGCTTTGGGGTGTGCGGTATTAACTATTCCTGCATGTTTTCAGAAAGTAACCATTCACTTATGGGTATAGCATCAAATAACTTGTATGTTTAAGTGATTTGCATGAAATATATACTAAATACTTTTTTTAGTAAGGGTATTGCTAAGGAAGTTAAAATGGTGAACCAGAACAGGGAGCGTCTGTGCAAGGAAACACCTGCAGATCACTGAGGCTGAATAACCACAACGCAATAGGACTGCTCTGGATGTACAGGGTCAGCCATTGGGGTGGGTGTGCCAACTGGATGACTGTGGCCAGCTTATTGGAGGAAAGAATTCGGGGGGCTTTGCCCAACCTGCTGCCTTGGTTTAACAGTACCGTGCGTCGGTCAAGGCTGTATTTGTCTGCTCCCCACTAGATACCTCCCGGCATCATGAACAAGTCGTGCCGCTGTGAACGCTGACGGTTGGATGCTTGTTTTGGCATGTGCACCCTCCGCCTGGCACTGCCACGCTTTGTGGCTATGCGTGCGTCGCTGGCAGAGGACGAGACGCCTCCCGATATCAAGTGCCCAACAGAGCCCGTCAAGAAGGGTGCTGCTGCTGACCACTTCAAAAAGAACAAAACGACACTTGTGGACTGGGAGGCATCTGCGGAAGACAACGTGGACGGCGAGATCGAGCTCAAATGCGAGGGTGGCAACAGCGGCGAAGGATTTGGCGTGGGCAAGCACAGCATCAAGTGCACCGCCGAAGACGAGGCGAAGCACGTGGTCGAGTGCGATTTCGACGTGGAAGTCGGTAAGCGGCGTGACCTTGCTTGGCCTGATCCTGGATATGAGTGGGCGCTGTCGTGGCTGTCAGCTTGTGCAGGGTGCCTGTCTGCTTGGGCTCTTCCGCGTTTCAGGCAGCGATAGCTACCCTGCATATCCATCTCTGCTGATGTCACATTGTGCTTGTGTGTGCAAGTAGGTACAAGAGCCACATATGCTGTGTTTCCATGTTGGCTATTCATGCTCGAGCTCCCTGTGCATGGACAGTTTTCTATGGGATGTGTTGGGTTGCCACTTTTCTTTCCCCGCCTTGCCCCAATGATGCAGTTGCACTGATTGCACTGACCATGCATTGCGTCACTTGGCGGCAAGGAAGCTGCGAAAGTGCTCCTGAATGCATTGCTGAACACAGGGGCACCCCGCTTTGGGGTGTGCGGTATTGACTATTCCTGCATGTTTTCAGAAAAGTTTCACTTATGGGTATAGCATCAGATAACTTGTATGTTTAAGTGATTTGCATGAAATATATACTAAATACTTTTTTTAGTAAGGGTATTGCTAAGGAAGTTAAAATGGTGAACCAGAACAGGGAGCGTTTGTGCAAGGAAACACCTGCAGATCACTGAGGCTGAATAACCACAACGCAATAGGACTGCTCTGGATGTACAGGGTCAGCCATTGGGGTGGGTGTGCCAACTGGATGACTGTGGCCAGCTTATTGGAGGAAAGAATTCGGGGGGCTTTGCCCAACCTGCTGCCTTGGTTTAACAGTACCGTGCGTCGGTCCAGGCTGTATTTGTCTGCTCCCCACTAGATACCTCCCGGCATCATGAACAAGTCGTGCCGCTGTGAACGCTGACGGTTGGATGCTTGTTTTGGCATGTGCACCCTCCGCCTGGCACTGCCACGCTTTGTGGCTATGCGTGCGTCGCTGGCAGAGGACGAGACGCCTCCCGATATCAAGTGCCCAACAGAGCCCGTCAAGAAGGGTGCTGCTGCTGACCACTTCAAAAAGAACAAAACGACACTTGTGGACTGGGAGGCATCTGCGGAAGACAACGTGGACGGCGAGATCGAGCTCAAATGCGAGGGTGGCAACAGCGGCGAAGGATTTGGCGTGGGCAAGCACAGCATCAAGTGCACCGCCGAAGACGAGGCGAAGCACGTGGTCGAGTGCGATTTCGACGTGGAAGTCGGTAAGCGGCGTGACCTTGCTTGGCCTGATCCTGGATATGAGTGGGCGCTGTCGTGGCTGTCAGCTTGTGCAGGGTGCATGTCTGCTTGGGGTCTTCCGTGTTTCAGGCAGCGATAACTACCCTGCAAATCCACCTCCGCTGATGTCACATTGTGCTTGTGTGTGCAAGTAGGTACAAGAGCCACATATGCTGTGTTGCCATGTTGGCTATTCATGCTCGAGCCCCCTGTGCATGGAGAGCTCAATTGGCCAAGCGATGTGTTGGGTTGCCACCTGGACATCCGATATGTTCCAGGCCTTTTCTTACCCCGTCTTGCCCCAATGATGCAGTTGCACTGACCATGCATTTCGTCACTTGGCGGCATGGAAGCTGCGAAAGTGCTCCTGAATGCATTGCTGAACACAGAGGCACCCCGCTTTGGGGTGTGCGGTATTGACTATTCCTGCATGTTTTCAGAAAAGTAACCATTCACTTATGGGTATAGCATCAAATAACTTGTATGTTTAAGTGATTTGCATGAAATATATACTAATACTTCTTTAAGTAAGGGTATCCCTAAGGAAGTTAAAATGGTGAACCAGAACAGGGTCCGTTTGTGCAAGGAAACACCTGCAGAGGACTGAGGCTGAATAACCACAACGCAATAGGACTGCTCTGAATGTACAGGGTCAGCCATTGGGGTGGGTGTGCCAACTGGATGACTGTGGCCAGCTTATTGGAGGAAAGAATTTGGGGGGCTTTGCCCAACCTGCTGCCTTGGTTAAACAGTACCGTGCGTCGGTCAAGGCTGTATTTGTCTGCTCCCCACTAGATACCTCCCGGCATCATGAACAAGTCGTGCCGCTGTGAACGCTGACGGTTGGATGCTTGTTTTGGCATGTGCACCCTCCGCCTGCCACTGCCACGCTTTGTGGCTATGCGTGCGTCGCTGGCAGAGGACGAGACGCCTCCCGATATCAAGTGCCCAACAGAGCCCGTCAAGAAGGGTGCTGCTGCTGACCACTTCGCAAATGGCAAAAAGACCTTTGTGGACTGGGAGGCATCTGCGGAAGACAACGTGGACGGCGAGATCGAGCTCAAATGCGAGGGTGGCAACAGCGGCGAAGGATTTGGCGTGGGCAAGCACAGCATCAAGTGCACCGCTGAAGACGAGGCGAATCACGTGGTCGAGTGCGATTTCGACGTGGAAGTCGGTAAGTGGCGTGACCTTGCTTGGCCTGATCCTGGATATGAGTGGGCGCTGTCGTGGCTGTCAGCTTGTGCAGGGTGCATGTCTGCTTGGGGTCTTCCGTGTTTCAGGCAGCGATAACTACCCTGCAAATCCACCTCCGCTGATGTCACATTGTGGTTTGTGTGTGCAAGTAGGTACAAGAGCCACATATGCTGTGTTGCCATGTTGGCTATTCATGCTCGAGCCCCCTGTGCATGGAGAGCTCAATTGGCCAAGCGATGTGTTGGGTTGCCACCTGGACATCCGATATGTTCCAGGCCTTTTCTTACCCCGTCTTGCCCCAATGATGCAGTTGCACTGACCATGCATTTCGTCACTTGGCGGCATGGAAGCTGCGAAAGTGCTCCTGAATGCATTGCTGAACACAGAGGCACCCCGCTTTGGGGTGTGCGGTATTGACTATTCCTGCATGTTTTCAGAAAAGTAACCATTCACTTATGGGTATAGCATCAAATAACTTGTATGTTTAAGTGATTTGCATGAAATATATACTAAATACTTCTTTAAGTAAGGGTATCCCTAAGGAAGTTAAAATGGTGAACCAGAACAGGGTCCGTTTGTGCAAGGAAACACCTGCAGAGGACTGAGGCTGAATAACCACAACGCAATAGGACTGCTCTGAATGTACAGGGTCAGCCATTGGGGTGGGTGTGCCAACTGGATGACTGTGGCCAGCTTATTGGAGGAAAGAATTCGGGGGGCTTTGCCCAACCTGCTGCCTTGGTTAAACAGTACCGTGCGTCGGTCCAGGCTGTATTTGTCTGCTCCCCACTAGATACCTCCCGGCATCATGAACAAGTCGTGCCGCTGTGAACGCTGACGGTTGGATGCTTGTTTTGGCATGTGCACCCTCCGCCTGGCACTGCCACGCTTTGTGGCTATGCGTGCGTCGCTGGCAGAGGACGAGACGCCTCCCGATATCAAGTGCCCAACAGAGCCCGTCAAGAAGGGTGCTGCTGCTGACCACTTCGCAAATGGCAAAAAGACCTTTGTGGACTGGGAGGCATCTGCGGAAGACAACGTGGACGGCGAGATCGAGCTCAAATGCGAGGGTGGCAACAGCGGCGAAGGATTTGGCGTGGGCAAGCACAGCATCAAGTGCACTGCTGAAGACGGGGCGAATCACGTGGTCGAGTGCGATTTCGACGTGGAAGTCGGTAAGCGGCGTGACCTTGCTTGGCCTGATCCTGGATATGAGTGGGCGCTGTCGTGGCTGTCAGCTTGTGCAGGGTGCATGTCTGCTTGGGGTCTTCCGTGTTTCAGGCAGCGATAACTACCCTGCAAATCCACCTCCGCTGATGTCACATTGTGGTTTGTGTGTGCAAGTAGGTACAAGAGCCACATATGCTGTGTTGCCATGTTGGCTATTCATGCTCGAGCCCCCTGTGCATGGAGAGCTCAATTGGCCAAGCGATGTGTTGGGTTGCCACCTGGACATCCGATATGTTCCAGGCCTTTTCTTACCCCGTCTTGCCCCAATGATGCAGTTGCACTGACCATGCATTTCGTCACTTGGCGGCATGGAAGCTGCGAAAGTGCTCCTGAATGCATTGCTGAACACAGAGGCACCCCGCTTTGGGGTGTGCGGTATTGACTATTCCTGCATGTTTTCAGAAAAGTAACCATTCACTTATGGGTATAGCATCAAATAACTTGTATGTTTAAGTGATTTGCATGAAATATATACTAAATACTTCTTTAAGTAAGGGTATCCCTAAGGAAGTTAAAATGGTGAACCAGAACAGGGTCCGTTTGTGCAAGGAAACACCTGCAGAGGACTGAGGCTGAATAACCACAACGCAATAGGACTGCTCTGAATGTACAGGGTCAGCCATTGGGGTGGGTGTGCCAACTGGATGACTGTGGCCAGCTTATTGGAGGAAAGAATTTGGGGGGCTTTGCCCAACCTGCTGCCTTGGTTAAACAGTACCGTGCGTCGGTCAAGGCTGTATTTGTCTGCTCCCCACTAGATACCTCCCGGCATCATGAACAAGTCGTGCCGCTGTGAACGCTGACGGTTGGATGCTTGTTTTGGCATGTGCACCCTCCGCCTGGCACTGCCACGCTTTGTGGCTATGCGTGCGTCGCTGGCAGAGGACGAGACGCCTCCCGATATCAAGTGCCCAACAGAGCCCGTCAAGAAGGGTGCTGCTGCTGACCACTTCGCAAATGGCAAAAAGACCTTTGTGGACTGGGAGGCATCTGCGGAAGACAACGTGGACGGCGAGATCGAGCTCAAATGCGAGGGTGGCAACAGCGGCGAAGGATTTGGCGTGGGCAAGCACAGCATCAAGTGCACCGCCGAAGACGAGGCGAATCACGTGGTCGAGTGCGATTTCGACGTGGAAGTCGGTAAGCGGCGTGACCTTGCTTGGCCTGATCCTGGATATGAGTGGGCGCTGTCGTGGCTGTCAGCTTGTGCAGGGTGCATGTCTGCTTGGGGTCTTCCGTGTTTCAGGCAGCGATAACTACCCTGCAAATCCACCTCCGCTGATGTCACATTGTGGTTTGTGTGTGCAAGTAGGTACAAGAGCCACACATGCTGTGTTGCCATGTTGGCTATTCATGCTCGAGCCCCCTGTGCATGGAGAGCTCAATTGGCCAAGCGATGTGTTGGGTTGCCACCTGGACATCCGATATGTTCCAGGCCTTTTCTTACCCCGTCTTGCCCCAATGATGCAGTTGCACTGACCATGCATTTCGTCACTTGGCGGCATGGAAGCTGCGAAAGTGCTCCTGAATGCATTGCTGAACACAGAGGCACCCCGCTTTGGGGTGTGCGGTATTGACTATTCCTGCATGTTTTCAGAAAAGTAACCATTCACTTATGGGTATAGCATCAAATAACTTGTATGT
The DNA here is from genome assembly GCA_009746045.1 of Mesostigma viride. NCBI lineage: Eukaryota > Viridiplantae > Streptophyta > Mesostigmatophyceae > Mesostigmatales > Mesostigmataceae > Mesostigma > Mesostigma viride. The sequence goes on from RPFO01000312.1 coordinate 655,244, forward strand.
TTAAGTGATTTGCATGAAATATATACTAAATACTTCTTTAAGTAAGGGTATCCCTAAGGAAGTTAAAATGGTGAACCAGAACAGGGTCCGTTTGTGCAAGGAAACACCTGCAGAGGACTGAGGCTGAATAACCACAACGCAATAGGACTGCTCTGAATGTACAGGGTCAGCCATTGGGGTGGGTGTGCCAACTGGATGACTGTGGCCAGCTTATTGGAGGAAAGAATTTGGGGGGCTTTGCCCAACCTGCTGCCTTGGTTAAACAGTACCGTGCGTCGGTCAAGGCTGTATTTGTCTGCTCCCCACTAGATACCTCCCGGCATCATGAACAAGTCGTGCCGCTGTGAACGCTGACGGTTGGATGCTTGTTTTGGCATGTGCACCCTCCGCCTGGCACTGCCACGCTTTGTGGCTATGCGTGCGTCGCTGGCAGAGGACGAGACGCCTCCCGATATCAAGTGCCCAACAGAGCCCGTCAAGAAGGGTGCTGCTGCTGACCACTTCGCAAATGGCAAAAAGACCTTTGTGGACTGGGAGGCATCTGCGGAAGACAACGTGGACGGCGAGATCGAGCTCAAATGCGAGGGTGGCAACAGCGGCGAAGGATTTGGCGTGGGCAAGCACAGCATCAAGTGCACCGCCGAAGACGAGGCGAATCACGTGGTCGAGTGCGATTTCGACGTGGAAGTCGGTAAGCGGCGTGACCTTGCTTGGCCTGATCCTGGATATGAGTGGGCGCTGTCGTGGCTGTCAGCTTGTGCAGGGTGTCTGTCTGCTTGGGGTCTTCCGCATTTCAGGCAGCGATAGCCACCCTGCAAATCCACCTCCGCTGATGTCACATTGTGGTTTGTGTGTGCGAGTAGTTTGTGGGATGTACAAGAGCATCGGACTCACATGCTGTGTTGCCCTGTTGGCTATTCATGATCAAGCTTGCTGTGCATGGAGAGCTCAATTTGCCAAGCGATGTGTTAGGTCGCCACTCGCACATCCGATACCAGTCTGTAGCTCCCCGCCATTCCCCAACTGTGGATTTGCATCGCTTGGCCGTTTAGAGGCTGCAACCCTTCCTGTGAATGGTGGACATAGGGCAGCGAACCGGCATCACGTTGCCGAAGGCCAACTGCCATCTAGAAGCTAGAAAGCACCAGAAAATTCATCATGTTTGGTTCAATATGCCGTTGGTGTGCAGAAGTTTTGGTTGGATGTGATAACTGATTTCTATTTTGTAGTGCTCGTTTGACGTTTGCCACTCTGTTCTTTGTCGCGGTGCTTGCGATGGTGGCAGAGGATGAGACGCCTCCCGATATCACGTGCCCAGAAATGCCCATTGAAGAGGAGGCTTCAGACCAACACGGCAGTGACAAACACTGGACCGCCGCCACTTGGGAGGAGGCATCTGCGGAGGATAACGTTGACGGGAAGCTCCCGGTCGTCTGCGACCACAAGCCCGGTGACAAGTTTGATGTCGACTCAACGATAGTCAAGTGCAGCGTAAAAGATTCTGCAGGCAAAGCCACCGAGTGCTCCTTTGAAGTCAATATTAGTAAGTACTATACAAGCCGTGACCAATGCCTGCCACGGCCGTCAGCATGCATGTTGGGTGCTTTTTCGATTTGAGTCGGCAGCCCACCGACGCCGTCCAATGGTACGCTATGATGGTCAGCGTGGCGTCGATTTTTTCCATTAGCGATCTACCAGGGTACTGGCATAACCTTTTGTGTTGCTGGCAAACACCTGTGGATTTACTGTATGAAGAGCTCATGGCCGGCAAAACAGGGGGAGTGTTTACATTTCTGACACTTTGCTAATGTTAGGTTCTTCCCCTGAGGTGCTCTGAGTAGTGAGCATCACAGTAGTTGGCAGCAGGATTGCTGTTACATAGCCTGCCCAGGAACTCGTATACATGGTCAGTTGATGCACTATGTTTAGCGCATGCGCGCACACGCAAGCAGCGCAGTTGCTTGAGTTTTGTTTGTACGTGTTCGGCATTTAGACATCTTCTTTATGTACCACATTGGACACTTAGGGACTAGAAGGTTTCTCGCCCACTTGGAGATCTGCAGGCAGTAAGAAACTGGAATGTTTGTGGCCTAGCTGCAAGTGCGTGTCCTCCACGCACCTTGTTCTCTTGTACATACGGGATGCGTACATGGCAGCATGAAAACGCTTTCTCTCTCTGTCCCCCAATCATCACCTACTAACAAGAGTGCTAACAAGAGTGCTGGTCCGGCCCTGCATCGACACCTGCGTATGTTCCTGGCACTGTGCTTGCAGAGGATAACAAGAAGCCCGACCTGACATGCCCCAAGAGGATCGAGACCGCTCTCGGTGTGGCTACCGTTTGGGGTGACAATGCGGCTCCTACGGCGCTCGACAACGTGGATGGCCCACTGACAGGCATCAAGTGCGTTGACGAGGACAAACTCCCCGTGGATCTGCCACAAGAGTTCACTCTTGGCAACCATCACATTACGTGCTCGGCAGCTGACAGCCACGGCAACGAGGGCACTTGCCAGATCCTGCTAGTCGTGAGTAAGTGATACCCGCTCGTGCCGAGTGGGCATGGATGGTTTTTTATGCAGCTGCCTTATTGTTGTCGGACATGTAGAGAGTAGACTAATTAATTAGGAACATAACTCCGTTGGGAGTACATGTAGCACATATCCCTGAGAAGGGGCATATGGATTTTAATACATTCTGGGCTACTTCCTGCTAGGGTATGATGTAAACTACACCTGCTCTAGGTGCACAAAGGCACCTGCACCTCCATGATCTCTCAGAGCTCAAAGGGGGCCTGGCATGGGGTGGAAGAGTAGACTAAGATGGGGCTTAATGTTAGCAAGGCGGCAGCAACCCAGTTGTCTAACCTTGCCAGCTGGAATCTACAAGAGGCTTTAATAGCTGGGTATGTAATACTGCCTAAGCCCTTGTCTGTGTCACGCGGTGGGGGCCTTTTGGTCCCTGCCTGCTGCTGACTACCGGCCAGTATGCCTAATACATAGTGTGTGTGTGTGTGTGATCGGATTGGCCAGATGCTTGCTTGGCCACGTCCTCATCTGCCCCTTGCTCGGCTTTGCTGCATTCACGTGTGACTGTTTCAGGTGACAAGACGGCTCCCAACATACACTGCCCAGCATCCGTGGTCCAGGAAGCTTCTGATGATCACAAGAGTAACGGGCACAAGACCAAAGCTGTCTTGGACACAAGTGCGGACGACAGCGTGGATGGCACGGTCTCGGTCGACTGTGGCGGCAACAATGAGTTTGATGTGGGCAATACCATTGTCGAGTGCTCTGCCAGTGACAAGTCAGGGAACAAGGCCACTTGCCAGATCAAGGTCACAATCCGTAAGTCTTGTGAACAGTAGGCTGCACCATGAGCAAGAAAGTATGGAGAGGAAAGCCTGTCAGCCGTGCCTGTTTCATGGTGCCTTTGGCCCCACTCCTCCACCCACCAATCCCTCTCAGCCAGTGACAGGGTGCGAGGCCGCTTTGCACTGAGGCCCTTGGACCAGGGTGCTGGACAATTTCTTTGTCACACTGGCAAATATTTATTGATATGAAGTGGGTGGGCTACTAAGAAATCTGTCAAGAATAGTCGAGTCCATGCTTGCATTTCTGACACCTTGCTGTCTATCGTTTTATTTGTCAAGCACAAGATAAAGCCTTCTCTTTGATTTCCGCCACTTGGGTGCCCTTCTCCTGAGTTCAGTGTTGAGCCGTGCAACATGTGGCAGGAAATGCTGCATTTGGCCTGCCCACGACCCATTTACCAGAAATTATACTGTTTGCATTTACTTGGACACTGTCACTAGGCACCTGAGCAACGCTGCCAGCCATGCCTAAAGCAGATATATCTGCCTTGCCAATTCATTGGATCACGTGGCATTTTTGGTAGCGTAGGGATTAGGGTTCTATCCCACACATCAGAGTCTACATTACCCGAGTGAGGAACCATAGCCGGCTTGCAGGCCCACCAGCAACTTTCTTCACAATCTTTGACAAGTTTTGTGGCGTGATGCACCCTCGCTGACTTTGACAGACGCAATATTGGTTCTCGTTGTAAACTCGTGGCACCTGCATTAAGCATCTCTAGTTTTGGGCCTCAGTGCCGCAAAGCCTCTTTCATTCGTGATATGCCAACGGGCAAGAGACAACAGCTGTGCATGCTTGCCGCCCTACATCTAGAGAACGTTCCCGCCACACTCTATAGAACGGATCCATCTCCCCGTTCCCTCCACACAATGTCAACGTGCTTGCGCGCATTACCAGGAGCGCTGGCTCAAGACGGGCACAACAGATCCCATTGGCCCCGCAATGCCACCTGCCACGCCTGGCAACTGCATTTTTGTGCGCATAATGTCAGGTATCCAAAGTGCTATGGGGCCTATGAACAAGGTATCTGGCCACTGCGCCCTTTCCTGGTGTCGTGCTTGCAGAGGACAAGAAGAAGCCCACGGTGAGCTGCCCAGGCAACATCGAGGTCACCCAGGGTGTTGGTATCAGCTTGGCTGCCACGGCCAGCGACAACGTGGATGACTCGCTCAATGTCCAGTGCACTGACAAGGACGGCAAGATTGTGACGTCTACCTCGTCACTCCCCCTCGGAACCAACGGCATCACATGCACGGCGACCGACAGCAGTGGAAATGAGGGCAGATGCAGCTTCAACGTTAAAGTCGGTAAGCGATTCACCCCTGGTTTATGGTGTGCAGGTCGTTGTCGACTGTGCTTTATTATTATGCGTCTCAATGACTTCTCGTTATGAAATCAATAGATATGCTTCGGGTAATAGTTAGTCGAAGTACGAAGCCTACAAGTTATCACTGGCTGGAGGCGCCCTTGGTTTGGTCTCTCCCGAAGTATTAGTGCTGGGGCACGTGCTGCTATGCATCCTAAGCCACGCCTTGTGCGTGGCCTTGTGCACACCTTGCACATGGTCGGCTGCTTATACTTTGCGAAGGAGCGCCACTAAGGCAAGGCAACGCTACCCCTGCTAGTGAGTAAAGGCGGTGTGGGTGCATAGCTCATCGGTCATCACCATCCCCGCACTGCCCAGGCAGTGCTGATTTATCACAGCATGGGCCAGGCATTTTAGGAGACCGTACCTTGCAGTGGTACAGCGACCATGGCAATAGAGCCTTATGCTGGTTTCTTGCATACGGCATGGACTGGGCGTGGACTGCTGTCACTGCCGCCTGGGTGGTGCTGCTGTTCACCTCGACCCTTGGCTGCTGCTTACATTTCTTCTTACGTTTCCCCGCGCCGCTGTGTGCCGCTGCTTTTGTCTCTCTGTCTCTCTCTCTCTCTCTCACACACACACACAGCGCAAGCCACACCAGTGCCAGCCACACCAGTGCCAGCCACACCAGTGCCAGCCACACCAGTGCCAGCCACACCAGAACCAGAAACAGCTTGCCGCACCGACGCAGACTGCCCGGCTGGCAAACGCTGCCAGGGCGCCGTCGACAAGAAGAAGTGCGTCGGTTCTGGCTCTGCAGCCATCGCAGAGGCCACCGGCGGGGAAGCCAGCTTTAGCACCGCCACGGCCACCGATTTCCGCGCCGCTAAGTCTGGCGTCTCGATCGGCCTGATCGTTGGCGTGGTCGCTGCTGTGGCCCTGCTGGCCGCAGCTGTGATCGGCGTGATCATCACCCGCAAGCGGACGCACCCGAAGAGGCTGACGGTCTCAACCCATCAGGCCGCTGAGGAGCCCAACCCGGCCGTGACGGTGTCGGTCCGCTCAGGGGGTACCCCTCGCTCGCGCCGTGGGACCCCCAGGTCGGGTGCCGTCATGCACCCCGTCGCACGCCTTGGGGAGCTCAGGCAGGAACGTGTTCGCCGCTTCCGCCCGTCTGACGATGGGAGTAAGTTTTGTGATCATAGATGTATCACATAAGTATATTAAGTGAGGCGACTACATAATCGTAACCATATACTCCAGATTTCTGGCATGCGCTGGTTGTCTAATGGATAGTCTTAGACATATCGCGTGAAATGGTTTCCCGCGTTCGCCATGATGAAGCGCTGATATACAGGGGAGAGTTGTGGGAGTGATTTGTAGTAGCTTTCGAGGGAAGGACTAAAAGATGATGATGTCATCGTCTCTCTAAGTTTCTTTCTTGCTTAGGATGACGGAGTATGGCTTTTCTTGTCATAATCTTGATTGTTATTGTTATCATAGTTGATCGTTGTTGTCATCACAATACTAACACTACAGTAGTATTAACACGTCGTCTGTATCCAGTCCTACGGTGAGGACTGAGTTGAACTCAGTCCTTTCTAGAGGACTGAGTTTTGGGGTTTCGTAGAAAATTCACCTCGATCGGAATGTTTGACGGAAATTTTCTCTCAAAATTCATTCAAATACTACGTGAAAAGACCTTTCTTAGACATATTTTTTGGGGGGGGTCAATTTGGTTAGAGCGGCTAAATGTGCGGTCAAAGTACAGGTGGTAAGGGTACTTTTTCACGTGAAACGTGAGTTCGGGAAATGCACGACCTAGCCATGGCGGCTTGCGCCCATGCATGCAGTTTACGTGTGCGGACAATGTAGCTGGCCAAACGAAATAGATTTTTTATGTCCTAAAGTTGGTACAAGTCAATTTTTAGCTCGCGGGGATGCGATTTACTTGGAGTCTGCACTGTTCTTGCCGGAAAAAAAATGCGATCCGGCAGGTCGACGGAATTGATGAATACAACTTTTTTACAGCGAAGTTGAAAGATTTATAGGTTTCTTTCTACCTTTTATCATGCATTGTCGTAGAATAAATTGAGTGGTAGTACAGATTCGATGATTTTGACCACTCTGTCACGTCATGGTTTGTGTGCCGCAAAGTGCCACTTTTGCGGGCACCGCCTGGCCAAGGTAATGCCAGTCGTGCCACGTAAAGCCGGAATATCGTTGCCTCATCGTTTCTTGATGTTTGTACATGAGTTTGAGCTTGCGAGGCGTTGTCAGTTTCGAGTCTTGATGCTCTTTCTTGACCATTGCCTGCCCCTCTCTAACCCCCCCTTTTTAGCTTATGTTACCTGGCATTTGCCTTACCCTCGTAGTTGTTCAGGTTTTTAGTAGTAGTAGCAGTAGTAGTTGTTGTTCTTGTTCTTGTTCTTGTTCTTGTTCTTGTTCTTGTTCTTGTTCTTGTTCTTGTTCTTGTTCTTGTTCTTGTTCTTGTTCTTGTTCTTGTTCTGGTTCTGGTTCTGGTTCTGGTTCTGGTTCTGGTTCTGGTTCTGGTTCTGGTTCTGGTTCTGGTTCTGGTTCTGGTTCTGGTTCTGGTTCTGGTTCTGGTTCTGGTTCTGGTTCTGGTTCTGGTTCTGGTTCTGGTTCTGGTTCTGGTTCTGGTTCTGGTTCTGGTTCTGGTTCTGGTTCTGGTTCTGGTTCTTGTTCTTGTTCTTGTTCTGGTTCTGGTTCTGGTTCTTGTTCTGGTTCTTGTTCTGGTTCTGGTTCTGGTTCTTGTTCTGGTTCTTGTTCTGGTTCTTGTTCTGGTTCTTGTTCTGGTTCTTGTTCTGGTTCTTGTTCTGGTTCTTGTTCTGGTTCTTGTTCTGGTTCTTGTTCTGGTTCTTGTTCTGGTTCTTGTTCTGGTTCTTGTTCTGGTTCTTGTTCTGGTTCTTGTTCTGGTTCTTGTTCTGGTTCTTGTTCTGGTTCTTGTTCTGGTTCTTGTTCTGGTTCTTGTTCTGGTTCTTGTTCTGGTTCTTGTTCTGGTTCTTGTTCTGGTTCTTGTTCTGGTTCTTGTTCTGGTTCTTGTTCTGGTTCTTGTTCTGGTTCTGGTTCTGGTTCTGGTTCTGGTTCTGGTTCTGGTTCTGGTTCTGGTTCTGGTTCTGGTTCTGGTTCTGGTTCTGGTTCTGGTTCTGGTTCTGGTTCTGGTTCTGGTTCTGGTTCTGGTTCTGGTTCTGGTTCTGGTTCTGGTTCTGGTTCTGGTTCTGGTTCTGGTTCTGGTTCTGGTTCTGGTTCTGGTTCTGGTTCTGGTTCTGGTTCTGGTTCTGGTTCTTGTTCTGGTTCTTGTTCTGGTTCTTGTTCTGGTTCTGGTTCTTGTTCTGGTTCTTGTTCTGGTTCTTGTTCTGGTTCTTGTTCTGGTTCTTGTTCTGGTTCTTGTTCTGGTTCTTGTTCTGGTTCTTGTTCTGGTTCTTGTTCTGGTTCTTGTTCTGGTTCTTGTTCTGGTTCTTGTTCTGGTTCTTGTTCTGGTTCTTGTTCTGGTTCTTGTTCTGGTTCTTGTTCTGGTTCTTGTTCTGGTTCTTGTTCTGGTTCTTGTTCTGGTTCTTGTTCTGGTTCTTGTTCTGGTTCTTGTTCTGGTTCTTGTTCTGGTTCTTGTTCTGGTTCTTGTTCTGGTTCTTGTTCTGGTTCTTGTTCTGGTTCTTGTTCTGGTTCTTGTTCTGGTTCTTGTTCTGGTTCTTGTTCTGGTTCTTGTTCTGGTTCTTGTTCTGGTTCTTGTTCTGGTTCTTGTTCTGGTTCTTGTTCTGGTTCTTGTTCTGGTTCTTGTTCTGGTTCTTGTTCTGGTTCTTGTTCTGGTTCTTGTTCTGGTTCTTGTTCTGGTTCTTGTTCTGGTTCTTGTTCTGGTTCTTGTTCTGGTTCTTGTTCTGGTTCTTGTTCTGGTTCTTGTTCTGGTTCTTGTTCTGGTTCTTGTTCTGGTTCTTGTTCTGGTTCTTGTTCTGGTTCTTGTTCTGGTTCTTGTTCTGGTTCTTGTTCTGGTTCTTGTTCTGGTTCTTGTTCTGGTTCTTGTTCTGGTTCTTGTTCTGGTTCTTGTTCTGGTTCTTGTTCTGGTTCTTGTTCTGGTTCTTGTTCTGGTTCTTGTTCTGGTTCTTGTTCTGGTTCTTGTTCTGGTTCTTGTTCTGGTTCTGTTCTGGTTCTGGTTCTGGTTCTGGTTCTGGTTCTGGTTCTGGTTCTGGTTCTGGTTCTGGTTCTGGTTCTGGTTCTGGTTCTGGTTCTGGTTCTGGTTCTGGTTCTGGTTCTGGTTCTGGTTCTGGTTCTGGTTCTGGTTCTGGTTCTGGTTCTGGTTCTGGTTCTGGTTCTGGTTCTGGTTCTGGTTCTGGTTCTGGTTCTGGTTCTGGTTCTGGTTCTGGTTCTTGTTCTGGTTCTTGTTCTGGTTCTTGTTCTGGTTCTTGTTCTGGTTCTTGTTCTGGTTCTTGTTCTGGTTCTTGTTCTGGTTCTTGTTCTGGTTCTTGTTCTGGTTCTTGTTCTGGTTCTTGTTCTGGTTCTTGTTCTGGTTCTTGTTCTGGTTCTTGTTCTGGTTCTTGTTCTGGTTCTTGTTCTGGTTCTTGTTCTGGTTCTTGTTCTGGTTCTTGTTCTGGTTCTTGTTCTGGTTCTTGTTCTGGTTCTTGTTCTGGTTCTTGTTCTGGTTCTTGTTCTGGTTCTTGTTCTGGTTCTTGTTCTGGTTCTTGTTCTGGTTCTTGTTCTGGTTCTTGTTCTGGTTCTTGTTCTGATTCTTGTTCTGATTCTTGTTCTGGTTCTTGTTCTGGTTCTTGTTCTGGTTCTTGTTCTGGTTCTTGTTCTGGTTCTTGTTCTTGTTCTTGTTCTGGTTCTTGTTCTGGTTCTTGTTCTGGTTCTTGTTCTGGTTCTTGTTCTGGTTCTTGTTCTGGTTCTGGTTCTGGTTCTGGTTCTGGTTCTGGTTCTGGTTCTGGTTCTGGTTCTGGTTCTGGTTCTGGTTCTGGTTCTGGTTCTGGTTCTGGTTCTGGTTCTGGTTCTGGTTCTGGTTCTGGTTCTGGTTCTGGTTCTGGTTCTGGTTCTGGTTCTGGTTCTGGTTCTGGTTCTGGTTCTGGTTCTGGTTCTGGTTCTGGTTCTGGTTCTGGTTCTGGTTCTGGTTCTGGTTCTTGTTCTGGTTCTTGTTCTGGTTCTTGTTCTGGTTCTTGTTCTGGTTCTTGTTCTGGTTCTTGTTCTGGTTCTTGTTCTGGTTCTTGTTCTGGTTCTTGTTCTGGTTCTTGTTCTGGTTCTTGTTCTGGTTCTTGTTCTGGTTCTTGTTCTGGTTCTTGTTCTGGTTCTTGTTCTGGTTCTTGTTCTGGTTCTTGTTCTGGTTCTTGTTCTGGTTCTTGTTCTGGTTCTTGTTCTGGTTCTTGTTCTGGTTCTTGTTCTGGTTCTTGTTCTGGTTCTTGTTCTGGTTCTTGTTCTGGTTCTTGTTCTGGTTCTTGTTCTGGTTCTTGTTCTGGTTCTTGTTCTGGTTCTTGTTCTGGTTCTTGTTCTGGTTCTTGTTCTGGTTCTTGTTCTGGTTCTTGTTCTGGTTCTTGTTCTGGTTCTTGTTCTGGTTCTTGTTCTGGTTCTTGTTCTGGTTCTTGTTCTGGTTCTTGTTCTGGTTCTTGTTCTGGTTCTTGTTCTGGTTCTTGTTCTGGTTCTTGTTCTGGTTCTTGTTCTGGTTCTTGTTCTGGTTCTTGTTCTGGTTCTTGTTCTGGTTCTTGTTCTGGTTCTTGTTCTGGTTCTTGTTCTGGTTCTTGTTCTGGTTCTTGTTCTGGTTCTTGTTCTGGTTCTTGTTCTGGTTCTTGTTCTGGTTCTTGTTCTGGTTCTTGTTCTGGTTCTTGTTCTGGTTCTTGTTCTGGTTCTTGTTCTGGTTCTTGTTCTGGTTCTTGTTCTGGTTCTTGTTCTGGTTCTTGTTCTGGTTCTTGTTCTGGTTCTTGTTCTGGTTCTTGTTCTGGTTCTTGTTCTGGTTCTTGTTCTGGTTCTTGTTCTGGTTCTGGTTCTTGTTCTGGTTCTGGTTCTTGTTCTGGTTCTGGTTCTTGTTCTGGTTCTGGTTCTTGTTCTGGTTCTGGTTCTGGTTCTGGTTCTGGTTCTGGTTCTGGTTCTGGTTCTGGTTCTGGTTCTGGTTCTGGTTCTGGTTCTGGTTCTGGTTCTGGTTCTGGTTCTGGTTCTGGTTCTGGTTCTGGTTCTGGTTCTGGTTCTGGTTCTGGTTCTGGTTCTGGTTCTGGTTCTGGTTCTGGTTCTGGTTCTGGTTCTGGTTCTGGTTCTGGTTCTGGTTCTGGTTCTGGTTCTGGTTCTGGTTCTGGTTCTGGTTCTGGTTCTGGTTCTGGTTCTGGTTCTGGTTCTGGTTCTGGTTCTGGTTCTGGTTCTGGTTCTTGTTGTGGTTCTGGTTCTTGTTCTGGTTCTTGTTCTGGTTCTTGTTCTGGTTCTGGTTCTGGTTCTGGTTCTGGTTCTGGTTCTTGTTCTGGTTCTGGTTCTGGTTCTTGTTGTTGTTGTTGTTGTTGTTCTTGTTCTTGTTGTTGTTGTTGTTCTTGTTCTTGTGGTTGTTCTTGTGGTTGTTCTTGTTCTTGTTCTTGTGGTTGTTCTTGTTCTTGTTCTTGTTCTTGTTCTTGTTCTTGTGGTTGTTCTTGTTCTTGTTCTTGTTCTTGTTCTTGTGGTTGTTCTTGTTCTTGTTCTTGTGGTTGTTCTTGTTCTTGTTCTTGTTCTTGTGGTTGTTCTTGTTCTTGTTCTTGTTCTTGTGGTTGTTCTTGTTCTTGTTCTTGTTCTTGTGGTTGTTCTTGTTCTTGTTCTTGTGGTTGTTCTTGTTCTTGTTCTTGTGGTTGTTCTTGTTCTTGTTCTTGTGGTTGTTCTTGTTCTTGTTCTTGTGGTTGTTCTTGTTCTTGTTCTTGTGGTTGTTCTTGTTCTTGTTCTTGTGGTTGTTCTTGTTCTTGTTCTTGTGGTTGTTCTTGTTCTTGTTCTTGTGGTTGTTCTTGTTCTTGTTCTTGTGGTTGTTCTTGTTCTTGTTCTTGTGGTTGTTCTTGTTCTTGTTCTTGTGGTTGTTCTTGTTCTTGTTCTTGTGGTTGTTCTTGTTCTTGTTCTTGTGGTTGTTCTTGTTCTTGTGGTTGTTCTTGTTCTTGTGGTTGTTCTTGTTCTTGTGGTTGTTCTTGTTCTTGTGGTTGTTCTTGTTCTTGTTCTGGTGGTTTTTCTTGTTCTGGTGGTTGTTCTTGTTCTGGTGGTTGTTCTTGTTCTTGTTCTGGTGGTTGTTCTTGTTCTTGTTCTGGTGGTTGTTCTTGTTCTTGTTCTGGTGGTTGTTCTTGTTCTTGTTCTGGTGGTTGTTCTTGTTCTTGTTCTGGTGGTTGTTCTTGTTCTTGTTCTGGTGGTTGTTCTTGTTCTTGTTCTGGTGGTTGTTCTTGTTCTTGTTCTGGTGGTTGTTCTTGTTCTTGTTCTGGTGGTTGTTCTTGTTCTTGTTCTGGTGGTTGTTCTTGTTCTTGTTCTGGTGGTTGTTCTTGTTCTGGTGGTTGTTCTTGTTCTGGTGGTTGTTCTTGTTCTGGTGGTTGTTCTTGTTCTGGTGGTTGTTCTTGTTCTGGTGGTTGTTCTTGTTCTGGTGGTTGTTCTTGTTCTGGTGGTTGTTCTTGTTCTGGTGGTTGTTCTTGTTCTGGTGGTTGTTCTTGTTCTGGTGGTTGTTCTTGTTCTGGTGGTTGTTCTTGTTCTGGTGGTTGTTCTTGTTCTGGTGGTTGTTCTTGTTCTGGTGGTTGTTCTTGTTCTGGTGGTTGTTCTTGTTCTGGTGGTTGTTCTTGTTCTGGTGGTTGTTCTTGTTCTGGTGGTTGTTCTTGTTCTGGTGGTTGTTCTTGTTCTGGTGGTTGTTCTTGTTCTGGTGGTTGTTCTTGTTCTGGTGGTTGTTCTTGTTCTGGTGGTTGTTCTTGTTCTGGTGGTTGTTCTTGTTCTGGTGGTTGTTCTTGTTCTGGTGGTTGTTCTTGTTCTGGTGGTTGTTCTTGTTCTGGTGGTTGTTCTTGTTCTGGTGGTTGTTCTTGTTCTGGTGGTTGTTCTTGTTCTGGTGGTTGTTCTTGTTCTGGTGGTTGTTCTTGTTCTGGTGGTTGTTCTTGTTCTGGTGGTTGTTCTTGTTCTGGTGGTTGTTCTTGTTCTGGTGGTTGTTCTTGTTCTGGTGGTTGTTCTTGTTCTGGTGGTTGTTCTTGTTCTGGTGGTTGTTCTTGTTCTGGTGGTTGTTCTTGTTCTGGTGGTGGTGGTGGTGGTGGTGGTGGTGGTGGTGGTGGTGGTGGTGGTGGTGGTGGTGGTGGTGGTGGTGGTGGTGGTGGTGGTGGTGGTGGTGGTGGTGGTGGTGGTGGTGGTGGTGGTGGTGGTGGTGGTGGTGGTGGTGGTGGTGGTGGTGGTGGTGGTGGTGGTGGTGGTGGTGGTGGTGGTGGTGGTGGTGGTGGTGGTGGTGGTGGTGGTGGTGGTGGTGGTGGTGGTGAAGTAGTATGCCGCAAAGTCTTAAGTATGCTGCTGGTCAATTATGTGGGTCAGTGTCATATAAGGTCTACCCCATCAGGACAGGATAGGTATTATGGAATAGCTCAATGTGTTTCATGAAAGTCCTTCCGGGCAACTGTGATCATACCATCAAGTTGTCTCATTAATACCATCAGGTTTTACATCCACATGCCAGATCGGGGGCTGCTGTGCTTGCCAGATATGTCAGTCAGGATCAACAGTGCTGGTATGTCCGTCGGATTAATCTATCTATTTCGGGCAAAGCCAGGTTCACCATCAGATTAATCAATCTGTATGAATTTTTCTCGAAATGCCATTCATCCGAAATATATCAAAATATCATTTGAATATTATTCATCTTTCTATTGTTATTATATTTTATCTGTTCATTATATTTTATCTATTTTGTCTATTCATATACTAGTACTAATCTATTTATCTATTCATATAATATTATTATGAATATTATATATCATGTAAATATTATAGCTCAGATTATTAATGAGACAAGTAGACCCGGTAGGGGCCAAGCCCCTACTATTCGAGACTTTATTCAAGTCCCCTACCTAATTCATATAGACGCGTAACTGCGTCCCCTACTATACAATCCTCATTTTCCCTGTACGTTGATTGGGGGAGATGGGACAGGGGCCTTGGCTTGGGTGGTCGGGCTCCTATGCCTTGGCTACTTGGTTGCCGGTTGGGTTTGTGCAGTCTAGGGGCTAGTCTAGGGGTGCTCCGTGACTCCCCAACGGGAGCACGAGTTTAATTAACTAATTAATTAATAGGGCAACTTTGGCAGCTGAACAACCCGTGAATGATGCGAGTCACCAAGACAGCCACGGCCATGGGCACATGGTTTATCAAGGAGACAACATGTGCATGATCAGAACAGGTATTTCATTTATACAACAATTACTTAATCAGAGCACAGCCAAGGCCGAGTGTTTGCTTCATGGTCAGTGGGTGGCTGCTCGGTCAGTATGGTAAACTCATGCTCGGTCAGTGGATGGAACGTATGCTTGGTCAGTGGGTGGAACGTGTGCTTGCTCAGTGGGTGGAACGTGTGTTTGGTCAGTGGGTGGAACGTGTGTTTGGTCAGTGGGTGGCAGGTGTGCTTGGTCAGTACGGGGAACCCGTGCTTGCATGGTCAGTGGGATGAACGTGTGCCAGTATGGGGAACCCGTGCTTGGTCAGTGGGTGGAACGTGTGCTTGCTCAGTGGGTGGAACATGTGCTTGGTCAGTGGGTGGAACGTGTGTTTGGTCAGTGGGTGGCAGGTGTGCTTGGTCAGTACGGGGAACCCGTGCTTGCATGGTCAGTGGGATGAACGTGTGCCAGTATGGGGAACCCGTGCTTGCATGGTCAGTGGGTGGAGCGTGTGTTTGGTCAGTGGGTGGCACGTGTGCTTGGTCAGTATGGAGAACCCGTGCTTGCATGATCAGTGGGTGGAAGGTGTGCTTGGTCAGTGGGTGGAAGGTGTGCTTGGTCAGTGGGTGGAACGTGTGCGTGGTCAGTGGGTGGAACGTGCACTTGGTCAGTGGGTGGAACGTGTGCTTGGTCAGTGGGTGGCACGTGTGCTTGGTCAGTATGGGGAACCCATGCTTGCATGGTCAGTGGGCTGAACGTGTGCTTGGTCAGTAGGTGGAACGTGCACTTGGTCAGTGGGTGGAACGTGTGCTTGGTCAGTGGTTGGAACGTGTGCTTGGTCAGTATGGGGAACCCGTGCGTGGTCAGTGGGCTGAAAGTGTGCTTGGTCAACAGTGTGGGTGGGAGGATTACCATTCAAATGATAGCTCTTAAAAACATGACAAAGGCAGAGACACCATCTCCTTTAATGCATTAATCTAGTGATTCATCAGTAATGCCAAAAATGCCCAGTAAAGGTCCCTTTCATGAAAAGGAACAAATCAAATTCGAGCTCAAAATACAAAGGTTTTTTCCCCGGCCGTTTGCTTGGGCTTGACGCTCAGGATACCACGCCGTGTGCATGCCATCCCCCGCAGGCAGAATACCTGCTTTTAAAGCAACAGCCCACGCAGATGCAGCAAAAACAGGAACACTTCCCGTGGCTGACCGAAACACAATGGAAAAATAATGCGTGAGTGCAGGAAAAGGAATGGAAAGGCATTCGCCGGCATGTGTCCCCGACCGAAATACAGCAACAAAGAGCGGGAGGCATACCTGCCATGCGGGAAGTGACTCAACGAATGTTGTTGCCGAGGAAAATGGGCCTCCTTTCCCGCTGATGACGGAAACACAAAGCAAACAGACGGGCTCGAAGCATAGGAATGCATGAAACATGAAACGACGTTCCAAAGCGTCCCAAATCGAAATAAAACAAAACCGAGCGCAAAAGACGGTGGAATATGTGCATGGCGGGACAGTGCTGCTATGGAACCGCCCGGTAGGCAAACTGCCTCTCCCTATCCGCTCGGAAGAGACCGACTGGAAGCCGAAATGCTTATGTGACACCGTTCCAAAGCCCAGCAAACAACAAACGCAGCTTACCCAGGCGTCAGAACGGGTGCCACCTTCTTACCCCGACAGTCATCTTCCCCGCAATCTTTTCCAAGAGCTCGCGGCACCCACAGTCCAGGCGCTCCAAAGAACCGTCATGAAAGACGGCGTCGTTGTACCCCGTTTCAAAGCGTCCAACAATGAAAACGTAGCTTGCCCAACAGTCACGACCTCCTGAACAGGCGGCTGTCGACAGCCATCCCGTCTTCTCGCGGCCATCATTTGAAATTTCATGCTGGGCCCCGATGCTGCACGCTGCTGAAGTGGTGGGCCGACCGCGCGCTGCTGGGCGCTGGGGTGGCTCTAGCCCGTGGCCCATGGCCCGTGGCCCGTGGCCCATGGCCCGTCGGCGCTGGTTTCCTTCCGTCCCTCGCTGAAATTGCCCGTGCTCCTTCGCTGCGCTCCGGAGAGGAATCGTAAGCGGCCGTAGGTCTGAAAATCGTTGGCGTATCTTTTTCTAAGTAACGTGCTCCTTCGCTGCGCTCCGGAGAGGAATAGTAGAGTACGGTGCTCGCTTCGCTCACGGCTCGCTGCGCTCGCTGTGCGCTTTAGCAGTACGGTGCTCGCTCGCTCCGCTCGCTCGCCGTACGGTGCTCGCTCGCTCCGCTCGCTCGCGGTAGGGTGCTCGCTCGCTTCGCTCGCTCGCCGTACGTACTGTATCTGAGATATCTTCGATTCTCCCGTCGACCTCCGGAGTACCGCTCGCTTCGCTCACGGCTCGCTGCGCTCGCTGTGCGCTTTAGCAGTACGGTGCTCGCTCGCTCCGCTCGCTCGCCGTACGGTGCTCGCTCGCTTCGCTCGCTCGCGGTAGGGTGCTCGCTCGCTTCGCTCGCTCGCCGTTATCTGCGATATCTGCGATTCTCCCGTCGACCTCTGGAGTACCCCCCAATGGCTGATTTTTGTACCACGATTTTCTACCTAATTATCGGCGGTACTCCCCCTAATTATCGGACCAACGGTCACGAAGCTCGCTTTATATAGGGGAAAGGATAACCACCAGTAATACCTACTTATACTATAAATATCCATTTAGATTAATCTAGATAATAATGTTGGCCCCAGCCGCGACCACCTTCACATTAATCTAGATGTTAATGCCCGAACGGCGTTCACCTTCGGACGCAGTTAGGGGACTAAATATGCAACATTTATAAATCAAATATGTAAATACGGCCAAATATAATTTATATTCGTCCGACTTGTGTTGGAAACTGCATGAATAGCTTGCTATATAAACAGATGAGGGCTGTTACTAACGTACTTGTAACCTGCCCCTCTGCTTTCTGCTTGTGCTTGCATGCATGATATCTCATTGCAGCGGACACCATGTTCATGGATATTCCCCAAAACGAGGATTAAGTACGACCCCGCGAATTTGTTGGCATATCAAGGTGTAACAACCAAAAGTGATTTGTTGTTACGTCCTGAGTTTTGTGAGAGTTCGGGTTTTATTCGAGGTCTTTTGGATAAGTTATGGGTTTTCGAAGTAGGAAGTGTACCGGGCCCTGAAACTTTGTGGGACGCCTTGTTAGAACCCTCATTGGTCGTGGCCTGATCCATGTGGGGTTGTTTGGTCGGTCGGTTTTGTGTTGCGGCCCGACTCTTCGTTGAACGGGCGCAACAATGAAATAAATTGTGCTTTTGGCGTGCTTCCTTAGTCCGTGGGACTTTAGGACTCATTTCGGGACTTATTTGGGAATTTGTCCGCAGTTCGGGACTTTAGAATGAAATTGTCACAGTTTGTGTGATTCGGGCTAGTTATTTTGGGCCTAGGTGTTGCGGCCCGACCCTTGGAACGGGCGCAACAATGGAATAAATTATGTATTTTGGCTTGTTGTCATAGTCCGTAGGACTTTGGGACTCATTTCGAGACTTAATTCGGGAATTGTCCCTTGGTCAGGACTTTTGTATGGAACTATGATAGTTTGTGTGATTCGGACCAGTTATTTTGGGCCTAGGTTGATGTATGCGATCTTCTAGGGGCCGGTGCAGTCGCGCCGCGCTGCGTACTTTATAGCTGGTTGAGATATTGTACTCATGCGTGGATTCTGTAGGCGAGGGTCGATGTCGACCCGAGGATCTTGTGTGGATGCATGTTTTGGAAGGTCGGCGCCATGTCGGCGCCCCTTGCCAGCTTGGTGGCAGACCTAGGTGAAATTGGTCCGAGGACGAGAGTCTCGTCCTCTTGGTTTGATGAATGTTAAGTGCGATGACGCCTTCACGTTAAACCTGGGGCAACTATCCATTTGTAATTGGTCTTGCTAGCCTTTATAAGTGTGTAACAAATAGCTTGGCATCAAGCCGCGGTGCCAGATATCTCACGACTCACGTCGTGAAGCGCAATCTACATTAGGCCACCTTGAATCTTCCTAATTCCGGCATGGTTGATCTTTCGCTACGTAGCTCAGGTTAGGAGTGTAATTCTTGGGACGTAACACTGGTTATCGGAGGAAAATGTGCTGGCAAGGTTAGCTAACTCTCGCGGAGAGAGTTAGTGTAGCCAATTAGGAAACCAAGGCGGAGCTTGGGGTAGACAGAGGTTCTACCTCTGTCTACCCCAAGCTCCGCCTTGGTTTCCTAACGATCGCTGGACAGGTCGGCGGCCAGTCCGAAAGGATTTCAACGACGATCTAGACGGCGAGCGGCCAGTCGGGAATACTCGGCGGGGCCAACCATGGCTCTGTGGTGAGGTGCTATCGACAGTAGCGGTATTACGCCGGTTTTCAACGACACCAGAAGGTGGCGGCCAGCTCCGGGGTCCTCAACGATATCGACGATGGTACGTCACCTAGTTTAGATTTATATTTTAACCCGTGTTTTTTTTAATTAGAACGCGATATATCGAGTTGTAAGCTTTTTTTAGAACGTGTATAGCACCTAGGGAAAATTTTTTTTCATGGTCATGTATACACTTTCCTGAAAGCCCATAAATCAAAGTTTTTTCTTAGCTACTCAGACCTACAGCATGCTAATTTTTTTTACTAGGTTGTCCCCAGTTTACAAATTAACAAAATTAACAAAATTACCAAAATTAACAAATTAACACAAATCACAAGAAAGCAACATAGTGCAATTTAATTATGGAAATCATATATACCATTGAATTGAATTGAATTGAATTGTAACATAACTCCGTTGGGAGTATATGTAGCACATAGCCCAGAGAAGGGGCATATGGCCTATCATACATTCTAAGCTACTTCCTGCAAGGGTGGGAATGTAGACAACACTTGCTCTAGGTGCACTAGGGCACCTGCACCACCCAGAGTTTCAGGCAACACCCAGCGAAGGGGAGCCTGTCATAGGTGGGGAAGATCATCATGGCTATACAAGAGCTAGGACATAGCTTCTCTACAGAGAGCATCTCTCTGCATGGCATAGCATAACTAAATAAAGCTAGGCATCATCTGGAGTGTGGCTCATCATAGGCACACATGTACATGATTAAATAAAGCGCGTGGCTTAGCTGGGATAGGGCCTCTAGGAGGCGTACATGTACATCTGATCAGAATGTACATGGCCACGGTCTATCTATTCTACACTACTGCTGTATTCCCCTAAACTGGAGCGTCTGGGGTCGCTGGGGCCGCGGGGGTCGCCTGCCAGGGCTTGTGGCCGACGTAGATGGCCGCCCCCTTCCAGTACACCGGCTGCCCCGCCTTGGTCTGCCGGAGCTGGAGGTAGGTCGGCCATAGCTCCCGGAGGCATGTTCAGTATAATTTAATTTAATTTAATTTAATTTAATAGCCCAGAGAAGGGGCACATGGCCTATCATACATTCTAAGCTACTTCCTGCAAGGGTGGGAATGTAAACAACACTTGCTCTAGGTGCACTAGGGCACCTGCAACACCCAGAGTTTCAGGCAACACCCAGCTAAGGGGAGCCTGTCATAGGTGGGGAAGATCAGCACAGCTATACAAAAGCTAGGGCATGGCTTCTCAGCAGGGAGTGACCCCCTGCATGGGCACGGCATAATTAAATAAAGCTAGGTATCATCTGGAGGGTGGCTCATCATAGGCACACATGTACATGACTAAAAAGGCTGGTCTAGGCTGGTATAGTGCCTGTAGTAGGCGGGCATGTACAAGGCCACTGTCTATCTATTCTACACTACTGCTGCTGTATTCCCCTAGGCTGGGGCTGCCGGAGTCGCTGGGGCCGCGGTGGTCGAGGGGGTCGCGTGCCAGGGCTTGTGGCCGACGTAGATGTCCGCCCCCTTCCAGTACACCGGCTGGCCCGCCTTGGTCTGCCGGAGCTGGAGGTAGGTCGGCCATAGCTCCCATATATACCATATGATGAAAATTCACTCATAAAATGCTATGTCAGAGTCCCGGAGTCCGATGACAACAACATATCTGGGGCATCCTTATTTCGTTCGTCACGCAGGACTTTGTCAAGGAGTTGCTCATCTGTCAATTCATCATCATCACGAAGGGGCTTACGCACCTCTTCGATGATGGCATCTATGTCAAAATACCCAGAGGCCGGTGGCTCGTTAGTTGTGCGTGCAGCGCGTTCCTGGCGTTGAGCCGCGCGTGCATCTGGAAAAACTGCATCTACATCATCCGATTCAAAGTACCGCTCACGCGGATTAAACAGGGCTCTTTCAAGGCCGCGTGCTATAGCACAAAGAATGTTCACCAAGCCTAGGTTCAACCATGATCTCGAATGCAGCTTGTACACGTGGGTAATCAAGGCCCCTACCTGCAAGAAATCTAGCATCTAGGGAGTATCGCCCCGTCTTGAACATATGGGCGAGGGTTTTAATCAAGTTTGGACGCAAGCTGATACTATTGTGGTGCTTAAACCAGTATACAGCCGCACGCTCTAGTAAGTTGTAGGCGGTCAAGGAGCACCGTCCCTTGAGAGTGGGGGATCCGTGTAATAAATATTCTATCCGCCCTTCTTCTTTCTCGTCCTCATCAATGCCATGGCAATACAAAATCTGAAACCCCTCTTGCTCTTCCGATTTAAGCAAATAGCCTATCATCCCTGAATAATTCAATTTGTGGCTGGACTTCACTTGGCGTGCCACAAGGCTCGGCTTGGTTTTGTCATGTTTTCCTTTTTCATCTATTGGTTCACCCCACCCAAGTTCTTTCTTGAGCTTGAGTTTCACAGCATGGGCCGATGTAGCCTCAACGTCAATGAGCATGTGGACGTGCTTGTGCATTTCGAGTATTCCTTCCTCCACAATTGACATGCCCTTGCCGCCATTGGCTAGGTGGAAGGCCTCTATCTTGCCAAGCTCATCATCGTCAAGATCGCGAGCCCCCCCTGAAATGGAGATGTGGAGTGTCATATTTTTTAGCGCCGTAGGCCCACGTGCGCGCTTGGGTTGACGCAATGGGATGTACTCGTCAGTTTCGTGTGCTTGATCTTGGTGCTGTTTTTCGACTTCGTCTTGCTCATCCGTTGCGGTAGCCTCACGCTCTTGTAGTTGCTGTCTTGCTTGGCTGTGACGAGCATGGTACATGAAAAAAAAAAAAAATGGCAGATTTTTTGCAAGGATGGTGGTCAAGATTGGTTCAAAGACTTAATTTTCAAAGAAAAACTCACGTGGACAATTTTGGCAAGAATAACAGGTTGGAAAAAAAAACCTAGAAAGGATTCAGCGGCTTACCGTCCACGCTTTATCTTGCATGTTACGTGACGGGTGAGACCAGCTTGGCTCTTGGCTACGAAGGGCGGCTCGCAACAGTTGCACATGAAATTCTGATTTTTAATGGCCCCTTCGCCATCGCTGTCCTCGTCATCACTGGAAACACCAGCTTCATCATCTATGAATTTAACTCTTTTTGCCCAACGTGGAGGGGGATCCTCTTCGTCAACCTCATCCCCTTCCTCCTCCTCTGCCACTTCTTCATCCGCTTCTTCCTCTGCTTCTGGTTCGTCTTCCGATTCCTCTTCATCTCCCCCACCGATGTTGACCTTGTCGACATTATCTTCTTCCTCATCCTCGGAGGCATCGTCTAAAATAGCATGCCGTCCGCGCCGCCGTTGCCTTGTTGCACAGTTTAACTCAAGCACAACGTCGTCCTCCAGAATCTGGAGGTTCGCATGTGCTGGATCCATCGAGTCCCGTTCTTGGGGATGAACTAGTAGGTCCGGCCTCGTTGGCGGTTGCTGGGCTGGCGTGGTCGTCATGGACAGGGTCGTCATCTGGCGACGGCTCAAATGCAGGCGTTTCCTCATTGCGTTCGTCAAAATTGAGGGTTCGTTTAGTCCCCTTGCCAGGCCAGGACGACTTGCCGGCGTTTTGGTCTTGGCCATGTTGTTTTGTGGACGTTTGTGTTGATGATGATGGGGTTACAGATGACCCACCCCCAGCAAGCTTGCCGGCTGCAGACAAAACGGAATTCAATAATTCATCCTCCTCCGCCTGGGACCCCGTCAGATCCACGCTATCCACCGAAGCCCCTTTATTGATTGCGTTGGAGAGCAGGGGCCCTATTGTCTCAAGTGTCGACAGCACCTCATGTGTTGCATGTTTGACCACCCCCTCCCACAGTTGTTCCTTTTTGCCCAAGGCGACTTTCAGCCGCTCTAGCGTCTTTAGTTGGGGCTCTACGGTTGTCTCGTACGCCTTTCGCACTTTCTCCTCGCAGAGCTTTTCCTCCCTTTCCTTGAGTTCATGATACCTTGCCTTAGCAGCATTTACATTCTTTGTTTGTACCTGTACTCCTTCGTTGGCACGGTCCAGATTAAGCTTTCTGTCCCTGATGGCGTTAGTTAAGTCAACTCGCTGCTTGTTTACTTTTCCAACGAGGTCCTTGAAGAGGTCTTGTTGCACCAGATTTTTCATCGCCGCCATGGTCCCGGCCTTTCGTTTCTTTTTGTCCCTTCGTTCACACACCTATATTCGCGTGTATCCTGTCAATCACATGAATCGTGACGCGTGGCCGCTCCTTCTGCCTTTGGTCTTCGTGCCCCGTTAGTAGCCAGCCAATCACACACGACGTAAGGTTCGTAACCGCAATCAGTTTCCAACGTGTCGGCCATTTCCATTAAATGATATCCCTGTAACCGCTATTCTGTGATTGCAAGGTGTCAAAACTTCCACCTGGACCTTACTGGGCCTGACGCCCGGAAGTGCCGAACTAATCGCCATCTACAATTTCCTAGAACTACGGTCCAATAGATATTCGGTTTGAAACTGACAACTGCGACTCCCCCCCGGTGTAACACCGTTCCCCCCATTAAGGATTGGCTGATACTCATTTCCCCTCTCACCTCTTTGGTCCATAATTGGCTAATTTCCCCGATAACACCGTTCCCCCCCCCCATAAGTGCGTTCCCCCCCCGTTGTAACACCGTCCCCCCCCCCATAAATGCGTCCCCCCCCCGTTGTAACACCGTCCCCCCCACGTACAGTACTTTCAACCGCAGCTCTGCCTTTTAACCGTCGAATGCGCAATCGATCTAGAAAGTATCCGCGATTTCAGTACATGCCGTCACCCTTGACAGTTGTCGTACAATACTACAAATTAACGCCAATAGAAACTCGCCTCCAAACATATATCTCGATAGAGGTATGCGTCTTATTTAATTTCAAGGTACCTCTTAATTAATCTCGGCCCCCGCCTTCCGCTAATTTGCTAATTTGCTAAATTTGCTAAAAAAGAGCCAATTTTACCCCGACTAATTCATTAGAGAGATACACTGGTTTGAATACAGGGGGGTCTGACCATGACCGCGATTTGTTGACCCTAGGTCACAAGTCATGTGCTTATTCACAAATGGTCCATGAAAAAAATCTGGCTTCTTGCACGAGCTATGGGCAACATATGCAGGCTTTGTGGAACAAAACTCAGGCCCATTGGGCCACTGGAGCTATTTTTCATTAGCATCACAATTACAACGCAGTACAACGCAGTGGGAAAAATGAGAGCCCTTCACAACATGACGCAACGACACGAGCCCCATCAACGGGGCCATAGTGAGCTTGGAGGTCAAAACGTTGAAAATAGGTGTTGTATAAGTTATATAGCATCAAACATGCATCAAACTGCCAAACAGATCCCACGTCAATACATCGTTGCCATCTTGGTGGATGCCAACGCGACCCTGCCCGTGGGCCGCGGGGGCTGCATGTATGCGCCGCGCCTAACCGATAGCAATGCCAACACCCGGTGGGGAAGCGCCCGCGTGTGCAATCCCGTGGGAGGCACGCCAGACAGCTCCCCTAGGGCAGCGGCTGTCTAGATAGATGTTGTAGTTAGAATGATGTTAGCTAGATGTAGTATGTAGCTGATGTAGATAGATTAGACCGGTAGGACTGTTTGCACCCATCCATCCATCGGGGTTAATGCTCCGTGACTCCCCAACGGGAGCACGAGTCTAATTAATTACTTAATTAATTAATGCCAACACCCCCCTACTTGAGCAACTGCTCACTGAGGGCCGGGGACTTGACTGCTGCCAATACGCTGTTTGCTAAACCGCCTGATGCACTAGCTAGTGACCTTTGTGGGCCCCATGCGCAGGGCGGCTGGCTCGATGCTCCCTCGGCGGCGATGTGTATGCTTGGACTACATACTTGTGTGCAAGTGCTGGCGCTCTTCCGTCATTGATGCCCGTACGCTGACCACCCCCAGTGTCGCATCGGATCACCGCATGGTCACCGCAACCTTGCGCCTACGTCTTCAGGCCCCTGCGCGCCGCCGCCCCCGGCCCCGCCCTGACTGGACCTGCTTACGCCCCGTCCGTGGGCGCAGGGAGAAGTGGTCAGCGGATGAGATACGCCGCGATGCAATCAGGTCTGCCTTCGTGGACGCGCAACCTTTGATGTACCTGGACGCAGATCGCGGTGTAGATCTCACGCCACCCTACGAACTGTTCATCCCGTTTCGTTTAAGTGGCCAGCCGGAGCGGCTGCTTAGGTTTTAGCGGGCAAGTGTTCGAAGCGCGTCATTGGTGAATTACTCGGAAACTTGGGTTTCCCCGCGAAACTCCAACCGCACGTTCAGATTTCCAAATCTCAAGTAAAGTTCGGCGCAACTTTCTGAACGGGGGCAGTTGACGAGCAGCATTCCTCCGGACGAATGAATTGCGTTCCATACTTGCGCAAAATTTTGAAAGGTAGCTTGCGTGCAGCCCTACTAAAATTTGCGCGCACGTTCAGATTTCCAAATCTCAAGTAAATTTCGGCGGAACATTCTGAACGGGGGTAGTTGGCGGGCAGCGTTCCTCCAGACGAATGAAATGCGTTCCATACTAGCGCAAAATTTTGAAAGGTAGCTTGCGTGTAGCCCTACTAAAATTTGCGCAAAGTGTAGGACTGAAACTTCGTAACGGAAACTTTTTGGTAGTTGCCGTCACTTCCTCTTGTGCAAACGTGTGGGAGTGAAAATTCGTAACGGAAACTTTTTGGTAGTTGCCGTCACTTCATTTTGCGCGAGTGTTGGGCTGAAAATTCGTAACGGAAACTTTTTGGTAGTTGCCGTCACTTCCTTTGGTTCGACTGAAAATTCGCTGAAATTCGCTGAATTCGTACCGTAGCCTAATTTTTAGTACCTCGAAGTGACGGGGCACCTAAAAATTTGCCCACAAGTACACTTGGCAGCGCGCTCACTGGGAAAAATTGTACAGCCGCTCCGGCGGGCCACTTGAACGAATTGTAATGCATGCGATCGGTGGAGCTTGGCTCTAAGCTTCTCCCCGAGCAACCCCGCGCCCAACCAGCCCCGCTCTACCTGCGCGACGCCCGGGTGGTTGCCGCCCGGCTGGCGCTACCGCAGGCCCGCCGCTGCGGGGAGGACCTGTACCCGTACCAGGAACGGCTTACTGAAGCATATACTGCCGCACATGCGGAGGAGGTGGAGACACTTGCCGCCGAAATCAATCGCCACACGGCCGCCAACCAGCACAAGGCGGCCTGGCGCTCTTTCGACCGTCTCACCGGACGGCGGGAAACGCAACGGGCTGACATCCCAGGCACCCCCAGTGAACGCCTTGAGATTTGGTTCAGCTCCCAGGCCAAACTATCGGGGGGCCCTGGCCCGCCCCCCCCGCTTGACCCCGCTGCAGCTGCACGCCCTGCGGCCAGCCGAGGCGGCCCCATTGAGCCCCCGCAGGCGCCCACCAGCGAGACGGACTACCTGGTCCCACCGCTCTCCGGCCACCTGGTGCATCAAGTTTCGTCCGGAGCGGCTGCTTAGGTTTTGGCGGGCAAGTGTTCGAAGCGCGTCATTGGTGAATTACTTGGGGAACTTGGGTTTCCCCGCGAAACTCCAACCGCACGTTCAGATTTCCAAATCTCAAGTAAAGTTCGGCGCAACTTTCTGAACGGGGGCAGTTGACGAGCAGCATTCCTCCGGACGAATGAATTGCGTTCCATACGTGCGCAAAATTTTGAAAGGTAGCTTGCGTGCAGCCCTACTAAAATTTGCGCGGACATTCAGATTTCCAAATCTCAAGTAAAGTTTGATGGAAATTTCTGAACGGGGGTAGTTGGCGGGCAGCGTTCCTCCGGACGAATGAAATGCGTTCCATACTTGCACAAAATTTCGAAAGGTAGCTTGCGTGTAGCCCTACTAAAATTTGCGCAAAGTGTGGGACTGAAAATTCGTAACGGAAACGTTTTGGTAGTTGCCGTCACTTCATTTTGCGCAAAGTGTTGGACTGGGAAATTCGTAACGGAAACGTTTTGGTAGTTGCCGTCACTTCATTATGCGCAAAGTGTTGGACTGAAAATTCGTAACGGAAATTTTTTGGTAGTTGGCGTCACTTCCTTTCGTTCGACTGAAAATTCGCTGAAATTCGCTGAATTCGCACCGTAGCCTAATTTTTAGTACCTCGAAGTGACGGAGCACCTAAAAATTTGCCCACAACACACTTGGCAGCACGCTCACTGGGAAAAATTGTACAGCCGCTCCGGCGGGCCACTTGAACGAATTGTAATGGGACGGCCCCCACGACGAGTGGACTCCCAGGAATGGGCTGCTGCCATCTCCACCCTCCGCGATGATGCTGCCATGGGAGTGGACAATATTTCACCGGAGGTGGTTAAGATGCCTGAGCTTGAGCCTTTCCTCCGGGGTGTTTGCAACCGGATTCTACGAGATGGCCTCCCCCCGCCGACGTATTGGAAGACTGCTGTCCGGGTCATGCTCTACAAGGGCAAGGGGTCCGCCGCGGATACCGGCAACTACCGCGGCGTATGCCTCCAAAGCTGCGTGCTGAAAGTCTTCATGCGTCTCCTGCTGAACCGCATGCGCGCCAGCCTCGAACCCCACCTAGGTGAGTCCCAGATGGGCTTCCGTGTTGGTCGCAATTGTGTTATGGTCACTATTACCGCGCGCCGCCTGATCGAGGAAGTGGGCCGCCTGGCCCCCGGCCTCTTGCCATTGCTATTGATCTTCGTGGATTACACCAAGGCATTTGATACAGTTTGCTTGGACCTGTTTCGATGGTCCTCAACGACGAGCAAAGGTGGCCGGCTGCTGTCCCGTCGTTTGAGGGGTGGGCATAGAAATTTGGACCCGAAATTGAGTCGCAAGGCTGGAAAGTGCGGTAAGGGAACGAAAATTCTATTTCGGCCCTGGGCGTGCTTGTTCGAGCTGTTTTACGTTTGATACTGCCTTGCATGATGACCCTCAACGACGAGCAGTGTAAAAAATATAATAGGCTGCAATGCCGGCTGCCCAAGATCTGAATGCGGTATCATTAGCTATCTTTGGCTCTCGGGGCTTTGCGGGCAGGGCATACCGCGTCACAGCCCGATGGCTTTGAAGGAGCGGGTCGGCTGGTCCATTACGTGATGGTTACGTGAAAAAGAATATGGGGAGCCGAATTTTATGGGGAAAACCGGTGGCTGGAGGAGCGCTGGGTGTGGCTCCCTGGATTTTATTTCTCGAGGGCTTACGTGGTGGTAGGGCGGCTCGGCGGCCTTGGGCCAGTCCTGCCAGCCGTTAAGAATGTACTCCAGCACAAGTACATTTTGAGTTTTTCCAAGTTTCCTGTTGTTTGCTTGTTTCAAGTTCAGTTTTGCATAAAAAGTGTCCCCATAGCCCCTGGATCTCATCTGGAGGTAGTTGAACTAGTATATGCTACAATATACTAGGTTGTACTATTTTCTACTACATTTATACTATAATGTACTAAATTGAACTACATCTGAACTAATTGTAACTGTGATTGATGCCCCTGTAACGTCTCCCAATGCTCAATAACAGGTCTGGCCACCATTGGTGACCTCCTAGAGCCATTCACAGCTGCATTTCATGGATCACCGCACCAAAAAAAATTGTTTTACTTAGCCTTATCAACATGGGAATGAGGGCTTTGGTGTGCAAACATGCATATGTGCTAAAAATTGGACATTCTGACACTGCGCGAGAGTCTGGTAATACTTAAGCACTTCAGGTCATGATCGAAGTATAGAATGAACAGATGCAAGCAATCAAGCATTATGCAAGGAATGGAATGCTGCAATGAATTTTAGCAGAAATACTTGCAACTAGGGAACACACGATCAAGTCACGAATCTGACATGCATTGTGCCGTCATGGCACATGCATGAACATGTACACGAACAGAGGATCACGCGGACGCCCACGCGCAATCCCCATACCCCCCCCCCCACACACACACACAAGCCCCAACTCCAAACATTGCACCAATGACCCATGCACCCACCCAAACCCAAACCCAGCCCCCCTGACCCCCCCAACGCCCATGCACACGCCCCCGCCCCCGCCCCCGCCCCCGCCCCCGCCCCGCCCCCGCCCCCGCCCCGCCCCCGCCCCCCCGCCCCCCCCGCCCCCGCCCCCGCCCCGCCCCGCCCCCGCCCCCGCCCCCGCCCATGCCCACGCCCCTGCCCTCGCACCCGCCCATTCTCACCCACGCCCACGCCCACGCCCACGCCCATGCCCACGCCCACGCCCTGGCACGCCCACGCCCACGCCCACGCCCACGCCCACGCCCACGCCCACGCCCACGCCCACGCCCACGCCCACGCCCACGCCCACCCTAGCCTCACCCCTACTCCAAGCCACAAATATACCCAAAGCCACAGCCAGAAGTAGAGCGCAGCTGCAACAATAGCAGACGTAGCTGAGACACACACCTACCCACGCCCACGCCCACGCCCACGCCCACGCCCACGCCCACGCCCACGCCCACGCCCACGCCCACGCCCACGCCCACGCCCACGCCCACGCCCACGCCCACGCCCACGCCCACGCCTACGCCCACGCCCACGCCCACGCCCACGCCCACGCCCACGCCCACGCCCCACTAGGAGTTAATTTGAAGCCCCCGTAACCTGTCCGGTGACTTCGACGCCCCCGTAACCTGCCCGGTAACTTCGACGGGCCAGGTTACGGGTCCGTATTCGTTGGCGGTTTGGGTTACCGGACCGGTTACGGTACCATTCGGAATATTGGCCCCGAGATTCGGTGCGGCCCAGTAACTGGGCCGGTTATGTTTACGGGGCCGTGAACGGCTTCGGTTCAGGTTACGTTGGGGCATCCCGTTTCGTTTAAGTGGCCAGCCGGAGCGGCTGCTTAGGTTTTAGCGGGCAAGTGTTCGAAGCGCGTCATTGGTGAATTACTCGGGAACTTGGGTTTCCCCGCGAAACTCCAACCGCACGTTCAGATTTCCAAATCTCAAGTAAAGTTCGGCGCAACTTTCTGAACGGGGGCAGTTGACGAGCAGCATTCCTCCGGACGAATGAATTGCGTTCCATACTTGCGCAAAATTTTGAAAGGTAGCTTGCGTGCAGCCCTACTAAAATTTGCGCGCACGTTCAGATTTCCAAATCTCAAGTAAATTTCGGCGGAACATTCTGAACGGGGGTAGTTGGCGGGCAGCGTTCCTCCAGACGAATGAAATGCGTTCCATACTAGCGCAAAATTTTGAAAGGTAGCTTGCGTGCAGCCCTACTAAAATTTGCGCGAAGTGTGGGACTGAAAATTCGTAACGGAAACTTTTTGGTAGTTGCCGTCACTTCCTCTTGTGCAAACGTGTGGGAGTGAAAATTCGTAACGGAAACGTTTTGGTAGTTGCCGTCACTTCATTTTGCGCGAGTGTTGGGCTGAAAATTCGTAACGGAAACTTATTGGTAGTTGCCGTCACTTCCTTTGGTTCGACTGAAAATTCGCTGAAATTCGCTGAATTCGTACCGTAGCCTAATTTTTAGTACCTCGAAGTGACGGGGCACCTAAAAATTTGCCCACAAGTACACTTGGCAGCGCGCTCACTGGGAAAAATTGTACAGCCGCTCCGGCGGGCCACTTGAACGAATTGTAATGGTATACGGGACGGGTCAGGTAGTGGGTATGGCGCCATAGCTGCCCCAATATTAGGTACTGGGGTGGTTACGGAGCCGTTATCGTTAACTGGATCGTAAACCGCGACATAGCAGGCTAGCTACGCATGCACACTGTGGAAGACGTAGAAGACGCGTTAATTGACGACGAAGACATTGGTAATTAAGTCTTTCGCAGTCAGGACAGCTTATGTTGTGTATCGATGGAGGACGCGCGGGCCTGGAAAGCACGCTGGGAGGCAAAGCGCACAGCGGCAACCGCATTCGCAGCAGAATCTCTGGCAGCAAAGGTACGTCGGACCCCTCACAAGACGGCATGGGAATTAATGAATATAGATAGTAGCTGAGAACGCATATGCGTATATGTCGTCGGCAGGGGATGCTGTCGCAGACTATAGCTTCTCGCAAAGGTTTTAGGGGATTCATAAAACGTATTGTGGCAAGGATGATGTGGGTATGGTTGTGTGCACCCTATCGTCGCAGTTGACCACCCTATCGTCGCAGCGGCATCACAGCGCTCAGAAGCTGAGGGGCCGCCATGCAATGTCCCTGTACATTTTATTGCGCAGATAAGGAAGCGTTGTAGTGAGCACCATGTTGCATGTGTTGCATTCGTTAGACTGCCTGTAGATAGTGGCCACGACTAGTTTATTTGAGGTTACCCTTGTTGTAATGATGTGACAATACTTCAATGTGCTGAGCCAACCATGCTTGATGTAATTTACTGCATGCAAGCTGCCATAATACCATGATCCTGTTGAATGATCCTACTTGGTTCCTTGTCCTCCATTGGCCATGTTTGTTGCCCATGTCAGTTAGCGCAGTTTAGGATGTGTTGTTTTGTTGTTTACCTTGGTTGGCATAGGCCTTACACTCTAACCCAGGGGAAACAGAGAAAATGCTGGTTAGGCATGTGAATGCTACCATCAGTGTTCACATAGTTGCCATGCACCCAGTGCATTGTCGTGTCTGCCTCATCATCTGCCGGTTCACCATGCGTTGATTTCTGACTTTCCCTTGTTCTAATGATGTGACAATACTTCAATGTGCTGAGCCAACCATGCTTGATGTAATTTACTGCATGCATGCAAGCTGCCATAATACCATGATCCTGTTGGATGATCCTACTTGGTTCCTTGTCCTCCATTGGCCATGTTTGTTGCCCATGTCAGTTAGCGCAGTTTAGGATGTGTTGTTTTGTTGTTTACCCTGGTTGGCATAGGCCTTACACTCTTACCCGGGGGAAACAGAGAAAATGCTGGTTAGGCATGTGAGTGCTACCATCAGTGTTCACATGGTTGCCATGCACCCAGTGCATTGTCGTGTCTGCCTCAGCATCTGCCGGTTCACCATGCGTTGATTTCTGACTTTCCCTTGTTCTAATGATGTAACAATACTTCAATGTGCTGAGCCAACCATGCTTGATATAATTTACTGCATGCAAGCTGCCATAATACCATGATCCTGTTGGATGATCCTACTTGGTTCCTTGTCCTCCATTGGCCATGTTTGTTGCCCATGTCAGTTAGGGCAGTTTAGGATGTGTTGTTTTGTTGTTTACCTTGGTTGGCATAGGCCTTACACTCTAACCCAGGGGAAACAAAGAAAATGCTTGTTAGGCATGTGAGTGCTACCATCAGTGTTCACATGGTTGCCATGCACCCAGTGCATTGTCGTGTCTGCCTCAGCATCTGCCGGTTCACCATGCGTTGATTTATGCCTTGTTCCCCCGCTCCGCATTCGTTGGCATTCCGTTTTGGCGTTGCCGTTGAATACAGGTGAGGGAATGCAAAGAACCGCTTGACTTCTCTGAAGCATCAGCAAAGTATGATGTACATGGCAACCCATGGAAGCGTGCGGCGGGGGCAAAATATATGCTACAGGAATTGAGAAAATGGCATCAACAAAATCGCACGCTGTGGAAGAGCCTTAAAGTGGTAAAACAACGCCACAATGGAGGTGTGACCAGTCGGCTTCAGGGAAGAGTAGCGGTGAGTCACTCTCTTATTTTAGTTGGCGGCAATTCATTGCTGTGATGCAGGCTGCCATGCCAGCAGTCTTCCCTAATGTGTATGGTAGGAGTACAAGACTAAGGCAGTTATGTTGCTGGCCTCTGCACTGACCCTCCCGCTACATTGTTGGTAATGTTGCTGCTTGGTTGGCTTTCCTTTGACGTGCATATCGTCCAATTCTGTGATGCAGATTGAATGCCTAAGCAGCCACATCTATATCTGGAGCAAGGCATGAACGGCAGCAGAAAAGAGAGAGGAAGAGAGGGAAAGAGAGGCTGCGGAGAAGCGCGAGGAACAGCTAAGATGCAAGAGGCAACGGGTGGAGGAACATGGCAACGAAGCCAGCGGTTACTAGAGAGGAGCTGCGAGCAAGCACGTCAACTGCGGTGGATGCACACGTGGGGGAGGCACATGCGGGGCAAGCATGTGTAGGCCTGCAAATCGTGCCAGGGCCCACCGTGATTGCAATTGCCGAGTTCCTGCTGAAGCGAGCACTGGCCTCCTTTCCGCAGTTGGCAGCCAAGGACGCGACAATCACGCTTGTGGAGAGTTTGTGTAAGGAAGAAAACTCGGCATCGGGCAGTCCAGCGGTGGACCTGCTGAACAACACAGCCTGTGCCTGTGCGAATGCCGCGCTGCAGTTGGTCTCCAACTCCGTCCATCCATGTTGATGGCAAGGTTAGTTAGTTGTGCCACATTTTCTTCCTGTTTTGGGTATGACGCATCAATAATTGCCCCTTGTATGTACGGGTGCGGTCGATTGACCTCCCTCCAGCAACATTGCAACATCCGTTACTGATGTCCACTGCGGCGGATGCGTTCCTCCAGCATGTTAGTTGCCTTGTGAGCTGTAATTGTGCAGGGTGTCGTCAGTACATCCGATGAGAAGGATAACAAGGAGCTCAAGTGTCACTGGTGTCGCCTGGTTGATGGCGCGCGTAATATCCATGGGCATCAGCATATGGTCCCAAACACACTCAAACGGCTGGCCGAGTCGCTGGGAGAGGCAGTCCACATGCAGTTGGAGAGGGTGGGTGGGTGGGGTGGCGGGAGGGAGGGAGGGAGGGAGGGAGGGAGGGAGGGAGGGAGGGAGGGAGGGAGGGAGGGAGGGAGGGAGGGAGGGAGGGAGGGAGGGAGGGAGGGAGGAGGGAGGGAGGGAGGGAGGGAGGGAGGGAGGGAGAGGGAGGGAGGGAGGAGGGAGGGAGGGAGGGAGGGAGGGAGGGAGGGAGGGAGGGAGGGAGGGAGGGAGGGAGGGAGGGAGGGAGGGAGGGAGGGAGGGAGGGAGGGAGGGAGGGAGGAGGGAGGGAGGGAGGGAGGGAGGGAGGGAGGGAGGGAGGGAGGGGGAGGGAGGGAGGGAGGGAGGGAGGGAGGGAGGAGGGAGGGAGGGAGGGAGGGAGGGAGGGAGGGAGGGAGGGAGGGAGGGAGGGAGGAGGGAGGAGGGAGGGAGGGCGGGTGGGTGGGTGGTTATGGTGGGTGGATGGGTGCAAGGGTGGTTGCTTATAAGTGAATCGCCAGGTGGCTGGGGGATTGACGGGGTTTGGGAACTCCTAGCTAGGTGGGTGGATTGTTGGATGCCTGAGTGAAACTGTTGCATGGGCTGGAGGATTTGCACCGTTGGTTTGTGGCGGGTGGATGTGTAGCTGTGATTAGAAGTGGGTGGGCGTTCAAGTGGCCCGCCGGAGCGGCTGTACAATTTTTCCCAGTGAGCGCGCTGCCAAGTGTACTTGTGGGCAAATTTTTAGGTGCCCCGTCACTTCGAGGTACTAAAAATTAGGCTACGGTACGAATTCAGCGAATTTCAGCGAATTTTCAGTCGAACCAAAGGAAGTGGCGCCAACTACCAAAAAGTTTCCGTTACGAATTTTCAGCCCAACACTCGCGCAAAATGAAGTGACGGCAACTACCAAAAAGTTTCCGTTACGAATTTTCACTCCCACACGTTTGCACAAGAGGAAGTGACGGCAACTACCAAAAAGTTTCCGTTACGAATTTTCAGTCCCACACTTCGCGCAAATTTTAGTAGGGCTGCACGCAAGCTACCTTTCAAAATTTTGCGCTAGTATGGAACGCATTTCATTCGTCTGGAGGAACGCTGCCCGCCAACTACCCCCGTTCAGAAAGTTCCCGGCCGAAATTTACTTGAGATTTGGAAATCTGAACGTCCGCGCAAATTTTAGTAGGGCTGCACGCAAGCTACCTTTCAAAATTTTGCGCAAGTATGGAACGCAATTCATTCGTCCGGAGGAATGCTGCTCGTCAACTGCCCCCGTTCAGAAAGTTGCGCCGAACTTTACTTGAGATTTGGAAATCTGAACGTGCGGTTGGAGTTTCGCGGGGAAACCCAAGTTCCCCAGTAATTCACCAATGACGCGCTTCGAACACTTGCCCGCTAAAACCTAAGCAGCCGCTCCGGCTGGCCACTTAAACGAAAGTGAAGTGAGCGATGGGGAAGGTAGATGGGTGGGTGGGTGGTTTTGTAGTTGGGATCGACTCACCTATCGCGGGTGGAGGGCTGTGCATGTTAGGGGTGAGATGGGTGGGTGACCGGCTGAGAGGGTGTGGATGTGTGAGGGTGAGTGGGTGCAGGTCGGTGGGTATAAGGGTATGGGGGGAAAGAGTGGTCGAGTGGGAAGGGGCGTGGGTGGGTCAGGGGTGGGCGGCCCGGTGGGCACACATGGGGCCAGCTGGCTGGGTGGTTAGGTGGCTGCGTGGTTTTAGTAATGGGTGCCTGGATAAAAGGATGGGTGAATGCCTCCTTATTGCCTAGGTGGGTAGATTGCATATGTGGCTAGCTGGGTGGGTGGATGTCCCAGTGGGTGGGTATGTGGCTGGGTGCCTGGGTGCACGAGTGGTTAGATAGGTTGGTTTAGTAGGTGCGTGGCTGGCTGGCTGGGTCACCGGGTGGGTGAACGAGTGGGTGGCTGGGTACTCAGGTGCGCAAGTGTATGAGTACTTGTGTGGGTGGGTGGCCAGGTGGATGCATGGGTGGGTGACTGCATGGGTGACTCGGTACGCACAAAGGGCAACGGATATAGACATGGGGATATGCCAATGCCTTGGGGTGAGCATACGTGGATGCCAGGTGACATGTGCCAGCCTGTCGCAGTTATACTATACCTTGGCGTTTGCTTGGTGTGTCGTTGCCAATAATTTCACACAGGACGTACATGGTACGTGTTGGTAGCAATCACATGGCTGTGTTAGTGAGTGATGTTGCATGTATTGTTCAGCTTTCTTTCCCATTTTGCAATGTGCCAAGGTTCTTAAGTAGTTTAGAAGTATGGTGTCATGGGGTATACATCAAGGAGACAACTAGCGCAGGCCAGAAATCGGGAGAATCCGGACCATGGTAGCTCACATGCATGTGCACTGCACATCACACATTTGTGGCATACTCGCAATGTCTACCTTACATCTTGCATTCTGTTAGGAACAGTCGCCACTCAGGCATTCACATGCACCAGGGTTTCCCTCACTGTTTGTGCTGTAGTCATCGTTAAAGCAAAAATCTTTACAAAGCCTGGCAATTGTCATAATGTTGGGCTCCTTATGACATGAGATTTTGCACACGAAGTTTTGCGACCATGCTTCAGATGCTTGCATGATGACGACCAGTTTTGGTTGTAATATGACATCATATAAATTTTTAAAATCATTATTGATAGCAACACTACCTTGTTAGCATTTGTTACCATTCAGGGCTCCAAATGCCCTGAGGCGTTGTACAAGGTCTGAACAACCGTAATTCATTGTGGCTGTTGAGTTCCAGCTTCGTCGGGCATAATTCGTCTAACTATCTAAGTGCAAACGTTGTTTGGAAGGGACTCATTTTGGCCTTAATTAAGGATCTGGAGCAGGAGCACGTATTCCATGGACTGATGGGGGTGGGTGCATTAGAACTGAGCCGCGAAGACTACCGTAGTGGCTGAAATCACAT
Source organism: Mesostigma viride (assembly GCA_009746045.1). Lineage (NCBI taxonomy): Eukaryota > Viridiplantae > Streptophyta > Mesostigmatophyceae > Mesostigmatales > Mesostigmataceae > Mesostigma > Mesostigma viride. The sequence continues at coordinate 691,110 of RPFO01000312.1, forward strand.
TGCGAATAAATAATTTTTCGAGGGTTTTTTTGCATGTTTTTGACACTTTACGGGGAAAGTTCAGCCCGGGTTAGGTAAACTTCGAGCCCGGGAGCTTGTTTATATTAGGGCACCTAGTTCAGTGTCTGACTTGGATTCTAACCTATCAAGTACATTAATTACCCACCAAGCGCAGTTCCTATCTGACAATTAAGTGAGTACCAGTATGACATAAGGCCCTAATCAGTGCTAACAGGGCCCCGAATTGAACGCGTTCTCAATCTGGCGCGACGCGGCGAGGCGCGGCAAGCGCGGCGCTCCACTTCATCTAGCTGCGCCGCGGCCTGCAGCCAGAAACAGGTGTAGCGCCTCCCGGTTTTCATACTTTACGGGGTAAATTGAAGTATTATTTTAGCACTTTTCGGGGGGTCATTCGAAAAGATTTATTCGCAATGTGATTTCAGCCACTACGGTAGCTGATCTCACTCTAATCTTATACACAAAGTTGTCTCCTTGATAATATACAAAGTTGTCTCTCTTAATACAAAATCCTAACTACTCTACTCAGTCACGCACCCCTTCCTCCTGGCGTGGGGGAGGGGGGGCTCTTACATCGCCATGCGTCCAGGCATGATTTGTCTCGCTTCATGTACCATGATTGCCTTTAATTTGACCATTAATTAATTAATTAATTAATTAAGAACATCCATCCATCCATCGCGCTTTACTGCTCTTAAGGGGTTCGAGCCAGGCTTGGACATCCTTAACGTGAAAGAGCACGGCGGGGTTAGACCTGGTTACCGCCTTGCCAACCTGATTTATGCGGATGACACCACCCTCATCGAGAGCCCCGAGCACATTCAGACCTGGCTGGACTGTCTGGGCCTGGAGGCGCGGGCGGTGGGGTTGGAGATTAGTGTCAAAACTGAGGCGATGGTGATTGGGGCCTCCAGTACACCACCGCTGCCGCGCCTGCTCGACGGGACGGAGGTCCCGTTCCGCGACCGCTTCAAGCTGTTGGGGAGCTGGCTCCCTGACACTGCCGACGATGTGGACACCCGCATCGGCCTTGCCTGGGCCAAGCTCCGTTCGCTCAAGACCTACTGGCGCTCGAAGGGCCTGGGCGAGCACCGCAAGCGCATGCTCTTCAAGGTCCTCGTCCTCACGGTGCTCACGTATGGCGCCGAGGCGTGGACACTCCCACCCAAACTGGCAGCTATAGGCTAGACGGTACGGTTTACAGGATGCTCCGAGAGGTCCTTAACGTAGGGTTTTCCGAGCATCCGTCATCAGAGTCTTTGTATCATGGCATGCCTCGTATTTCGGATGAGATTAGGCAGCGTAGGATAGCATTTGTAGGACACCTTGCTCGCACCAGCCAGGTCGACACCGCCCTTGGTCTGGCCGGGCCCCAACGGCTTGGCCAGCCAGGGCGCCACATCCTGACCTGGCCTGGCCCCGAGGACATTCCCAAAAGGGTAGGGAAACCTGTCACGAACTACATCCAGATGTTGCTGGACGACCTAGTGGTCCCAGCCCAGTTTGAGCACCGCATCCACTCTCTCTCCCGTCTTTGGACTGCCATGCAGGACAAGACGCGGTGGAAGAGGATTGTCAAGGCGCACACGCCCGACCCTGTGGGCAAGCCCCCTCCCCCCAAGCGGAGGCGGCGTTTTGATGAGTAGTGTAGTTAGGATTTTCTAGACTAGATAGCTTAGAGTTAGGGTAGTTCGATTACGCGGCTTCCTCCACCCCATCCATCATGGAATATGTGCTACATGATCTCCCAACGGAGGCATGTTATAATTTAATTTAATTTTAATCCATCCATCCATCCATCCATCCATCCATCCATCCATCCATCCATCCCTCCCTCCCTCCCTCCCTCCCTCCCTCCCTCCCTCCCTCCCTCCCTCCCTCCCTCCCTCCCTCCCTCCCTCCCTCCCTCCCTCCCTCCCTCCCCTCCCTCCCTCCCTCCCTCCCTCCCTCCCTCCTCCTCCTCCCTCCTCCCTCCCTCCCTCCCTCCCTCCCTCCCTCCCCCTCCCTCCCTCCCTCCCTCCCTCCCTCCCCTCCCCCTCCTCCCTCCCTCCCTCCCTCCCTCCCTCCCTCCCCTCCCTCCCTCCTCCCTCCCTCCCTCCCTCCCTCCCTCCCTCCCTCCCTCCCTCCCTCCCTCCCTCCCTCCCTCCCTCCCTCCCTCCCTCCCTCCCATACTGTAGCAATACCCCACCACACTCATCGAAATGGCTGTGTTTGAGTGTATATTTTTCGCGACCGGTTCAGTCCTTTTCGGTCCCCAAGTACCGTCGAACCACAGCGCGGTACCTAAAATTGCGTAACGGAAACTGAAAGAACCGAAACTGTAGGATGTTGTCATGGACCGTATGAAGGAATTTTGTCACCCGTACGAGGGATTTGACGCACCGTACGAGGAGTTGTCATGGACCGTATCCGTAACCGTACGATGGAACCGTGAGTTATAGTGACCACCTGCCTCCGTGGCAGGGCAGGCAGGGAAGGTAGAGGCTATGGCACTCATTAATATTAATCGAAGGGGAAATTTCGCCAAACGTGCAACGTGCGTGCTCACATACGACTTTCGGTGGGTACCTAAAAGGAGTAAAATACTTGCCTCATGGCTTGTTCAAAGCCGACAGGGCGTACTGTGGGTTTACTGTATCCCTAAGGTGCAAATACTTAGGAGGCGCTGGGAGGCGTGCAAAATTTGATGGCCATTGCCTCGGACATGGTCAGATATGGACACTAGTTAACAGGAAGGTGAGAGTTAACTGGAAGGTGAGTGAACAAACTTATGGGAATATCGAAATTTGAAGCGGCAGGCACTCTAAAATTTCATCAAGAATCGCAGCCTTGGTTGGTCATGACGATGATGCGCAGTTTAAGAAGCGTCAGAAAATGGGGCAGGCTTTCATTTGCACCTTTAGTGGTACGGATTGAGGCCAGCTGTAGGGCTCTCAGGTCGTTGTTAGTATTAGTGTAGGCTTGCAGACTGTATGGCTTCTGGTGCCCCGTGCGAAGGTGTCTATTCTTTATCGTGTACTCACGAATCCGAGGCTTCGAATATTTTACAGCTGCAAAGCGTCACGACGGCCGCGGTTCCAGTGTGTTGAACAATTAAGGTATTGGAGGAACGATCTTTCCAATCATAAAGGAATGTTGTATTAAAGACACATTACTTTCAATTGTTCCGAGCTCCACAAACCCCGGACTCCATGGCTGGGGTCCAGTGGTATAAATTACGTGAGAACTAGAGCATCGTGCACAAGTGCATCACTTTTGTCCTAGAGGTATGAGTGGCGGCTGAGCACTTTTGACCGTCGATATAAAAATCTACGGCTCATACAACACAAGTGCGGAGTACCACATGTGCCGGCGCTCACACTGGTAGGTGACGCGGCGTACCAAAAACAGGACTAGTAGAATGCAATGTATGACATGCTGGAGCAAAGTCGCAGCGCCTCCAAGGCAGCATCAAACACTATAGAAAGTGTGGCGCAACGCGCCTACACAGAGGTACACTTTTCTCTGACACGGTACAGTCCAAAGTACTGCGCGAAGCGCGGATCCCTTTTGGCATCACAACGGCTAGTAGTCTGAGACACAAACGGCCCAGAACATAATTCAAGGTAAGGAAAACGCACAAGTCCAAAAGCCGCATAAACAGACAAGCAGACGAAAAAGATTCCGTCGAACATATCGGAATAAAAGATATTCCGTCGGGCTCTCTGATACTAGGCCCTCACAGTATCTTGGGCATCAGAAACGCAGCACTAAAAATTCGTAGCACGAATTAAATAGCCTGGATAAAAATCCATATTAGTCATCCCACTAATTCGGCTAACTGACAGCCAGAAAAAAAACTAGTGCCAAGACTACCTTGGCCCACTACGGCTGACACCCCCCTTAGTGGGACAAGCTGTAAACAAGGACTCGAAAAGGTATGGTGGCCAGGGCGCCCCTGGAGCAACGCACCACTGAAAAAGATACTACAGTTGGTCAGCAGGGGCCTCCACCCCAGTGTGGAAAACAAAACCAGGGGGCACCTCCAGTGCCTCCTGCTCACCAGATGTCAAGTTGGCCTGCGCCTTGGCCTCTCCGTCCTTCCCCCCCTTGCGAAGATGAGGGTGCTTCTTGAAACAGTTTGCGACCTTGTGGCCAGGTTTGCCACAGTGAAAACAGGCACCCTTCTTCCCGTCATCCATCGCCATGGTAGCAAAGACTCCAGCCAGAGAACTGGTGTCCCTGGTGTCTCCCTGCTTCCCCCCGCCTGTGTTGCGCATGATGGCCGCCTGGGCCTTGATGCTGTCCTCAATCCTCAGCACCCGTGCCTTGTACTCATCCCACGTGAGTGTGGTGATGCGTACATCCTGCGCTGCCATCATCACCCGGATCGCAGCGGGCATGAGATCATGAGTAGAGAGGACCATGTCCTGGTCGTCAAAACGCCCCTCCAGCTCCTGGACGTACTCCTCACGCGTCAGCTCCCTCGCTGCCAGAAACTCATTGAGGGGCTTGTCCACTGGTGCAGGCTCCTTGGAACGAAGCTTGCGACGCAGTTCATCCTGATAGGTCTCAGTCGTACGGTGGTGACCAAACCTCTTCGTCAGGAGCTCCCATGCCTGTTTCGCACTGGTCACATTCTTGACCAGCATAAGAGCCAGGCCATCTAAAAAGATGCCCATCGCGGCCTGGACTGCCGCGTCCTTGCCATCATCCTCAATCTCACCCGTGATGACCCCATACAGATTAAAGGCTTTCAGCAAACGAGTAAAGCGGACATTCGTTGCCTCCCACTTACGAGGATCCACACCATCAAACTTTGGTAACTTATCAGCAGCACTAATGAAGGCCCCGATGCTGGTAGCTGCTGCTACTGCTGCGTTGGCTGCCATTGTCACTCCTCGCCGGTAGGTCTCACTGTAGGATTCTCAGGAACAACTGTGGGCTCCTCAGGGATGAGTTGATCTAAAAACTCCGCCAAACGGCGCAGAGTTCTAGGGGTGCACACAATCTCCCAGTTAAAACAGGTACCCCTATACTGTACTTCCACAGATGCTCTGTTTGGAGAAGGGGATACCCCCTGATGGCCGGTGTTGTAATCAGGATTCGGAATAACAATAGGATCTCCAGCAGCTCTAGGACACCACAAAGCAGTGGTCAAATCCCTTTGCATAGACAGGTTTCTCCCCACTGAAAATGTTGCAGAAAAAAAACCAGATTCTTTACTGCCCAGGAAGAACAGAAAAACGTTTTATCTCAAAAAACGTCTCCACAGGAAGGATGCTTCAAGAATAAAGACAAACTTCCCAATACTCAAGTGGCCCTTATGCCAAGGGTCTTACACTTTCAGCAGAACACTGCAGTTCCCTCAAGAAGAACACCTCCCACAACTTGGGTGGCACGATTTCAACAAGAAGAAGCGAAAAAGGCGCATCCAAAGACTGCAACGTAAATGTGGGGCGTCCCCCTCACAGTCTTGGACAAGGTGAAGTGGATGGAGCTTGGCTTCACCAGATTTTGCCTGTCACTTTCTGGCGTGATACCATGTTGAACAATTAAGGTATTGGAGGAACGATCTTTCCAATCATAAAGGAATGTTGTATTAAAGACACATTACTTTCAATTGTTCCGAGCTCCACAAACCCCGGACTCCATGGCTGGGGTCCAGTGGTATAAATTACGTGAGAACTAGAGCATCGTGCACAAGTGCATCACTTTTGTCCTAGAGGTATGAGTGGCGGCTGAGCACTTTTGACCGTCGATATAAAAATCTACGGCTCATACAACACAAGTGCGGAGTACCACATGTGCCGGCGCTCACACTGGTAGGTGACGCGGCGTACCAAAAACAGGACTAGTAGAATGCAATGTATGACATGCTGGAGCAAAGTCGCAGCGCCTCCAAGGCAGCATCAAACATAGAAAGTGTGGCGCAACGCGCCTACACAGAGGTACACTTTTCTCTGACACGGTACAGTCCAAAGTACTGCGCGAAGCGCGGATCCCTTTTGGCATCACAACGGCTAGTAGTCTGAGACACAAACGGCCCAGAACATAATTCAAGGTAAGGAAAACGCACAAGTCCAAAAGCCGCATAAACAGACAAGCAGACGAAAAAGATTCCGTCGAACATATCGGAATAAAAGATATTCCGTCGGGCTCTCTGATACTAGGCCCTCACAGTATCTTGGGCATCAGAAACGCAGCACTAAAAATTCGTAGCACGAATTAAATAGCCTGGATAAAAATCCATATTAGTCATCCCACTAATTCGGCTAACTGACAGCCAGAAAAAAAACTAGTGCCAAGACTACCTTGGCCCACTACGGCTGACACAGTGGTGCGTCAAGGTTTGGTTGTTATATACATGAAGAGGGCCGCTCGTGTAACCATTCGCCACGATAGTTTGTGGATTACCTTGGCTGCTCAGGCAGTCTTCAGGATAGCTCTTATGAGCCAAGTTGATGCCGATTTATCAATGCAGCGTGACTGCAGCACATACCGGACCTGTGCAGTGAGAATAGCGGACATCATTGCTGCAGCTTTCTTTGTTTACTTGATGGTAGCAAAGCTGTGCAAACCTTCTGGAAGTCAGATATTGGCATGGTTGTGCAGCATTGTGGAAGCTCAATTTGTTCCCCAGTTTCTTGGCCCTTTTTTTCTATCAATAAGTAGGTATAGCAATATGGTATGGCTAACCGGCATGCAGGGGTCAGGCAGAGTCGGTATGCTTTCACTGCAAAGGGCAGCAACTTGCACGATGCACAGCTGGCTCATACATTATTTGCCTATATATTGCATGCATGAGTATTTCTTTGCATGGTAAGTGTCTTCAACGTGCATGTGTGCGATGTTTTATCGTGAGTCCAGCGATACTAGACTCCATGCGGCATGCGTGTATGATTGCTTCGTTGAACGACAGTAAAATCATGTTTCTTGTATGCAGGGCAGTGAGCCAGTGAGCCAACTGTGTATTCTATGCTTATTAGTGTCACAAACATGTCAGTGAGTGAGAAATGGTTGAAACAGCCCTGAAAACCATCAAATCTAGTGGTCACTTACGATCGTGTACTCTACCGTATTATACCGTATTATACTTTATACGGACCCTGTGCGTATAAGCGTGTATTACGTATAATGGAACTCTGACCCTGATGGATCGATGGGTGGGGACACACAATCCTACCGGTCTAATCTATCTACGACATCAAGCCAACTCTAGTCTAAGCTCTCTACCCTAGCTCTCTTCATGTATTATTTAGTTAGTTAGCTAGGTGGTATGCAATGATTGTGGAAATGTTAGGCCATTCGTGGTTGACATGCGTGGACATTCATTTATATTTATTCATTTATTTTTTATTCATGGACATTGGCTATTCTGATTTAATGATGTTATGGGTGGTAGCAGGATTAGTTAGCATCTTTGACACAGGAGTGTAACTCGCGACTCACACTAACTACTACTTGGAATAATGTATATCAATTCAGATCAGTAATTGAGCTTAGCTTGCATGCAGGCCTTATATCAAGGAGACAACCAGATATATTATTATTATCAAGGAGACAACCAGCGCAGGCCAATAATCATATCAAGGAGACAAATGGGTGGTAGCAGGATTAGTTAGCATCTTTGACACAGGAGTGCAACTCGCGACTCACGCTAACTACTACTTGGAATAATGTATATCAATTCAGATCAGTAATTGAGCTTAGATGGCATGCAGGCCTTATATCAAGGAGACAACCAGATATATTATTCTTATCAAGGAGACAACCAGCGCAGGCCAGAAATCATATCAAGGAGACAACCAGCATCTAGTCTCTACACGTAAGGCAGCCATAATTGCAATGCACAAGGCTACACATTTCCATCACCATTCATATTCATCATCCTGAACGACTCAAACACGCGGACAAGATAACGGCAGGCTCGAGCTACCATGGTCCGGATTCTCCCGATTTCTGGCCTGCGCTGGTTGTCTCCTTGACACTATGATGATTATCAAGGAGACAACCAGCGCAGGCCAGAAATCGGGCGTATGCTCACATGATACGGCATTGGAATATCCCATGTCTCCATCACTTGCACTTTGTGCGCACCGAGCCACCCATGCAGTCGCCCACCCATGCAGCCACCTGGCCACCCACCCACACAACTACTCACACACTCACGTGCCCGTACACCTAAACACCCACCCGTCCACCCACCCAGTGACCCACCCACCCAGCCAGCTGCGCCCGTGCTAACCCACCTTTTATAACCACGCGTGCACCTAGGCACCCAACCACCTACCAACCCACTTGGACATCCACCCACCCACCAAGGCACCTGCGCAACCCACGTACCAATCAGGTAATGAGGAGGCATTCACCCATCCGATGCGCCAACCACCCAATCACCCAGCCACCTAAACACCCAGCCAGCTGGCCCCATATGCACCCATGCGGCCGCCCACCCTTGACCCACCCACGCACCTACAAGTACCCACTCAACCACTCACTCCCCCCACACCCTTATACCCACTGACCCACCCACACATGCATTTTCTCAGCCAGCCAGCCACCTACCTCACCCCCAACGTGCACAGCCCTTCACCTGCGATAGGTGAGACGGTCCCAACCATAAACCCATCCACGCATCCATATCTGTGCGCGCACCTGTCCATCTACCCGTCCCTTCGCCCACCCACCCACACAGTCATCTACACATCCACCAGCCACCAACCACCAATGGCCTACCCACCAACCCACCCACCCACACGCATCCCTAACCAACCAACCACCAACCCACCACCCTCAATACCGTGCCATTGTTTCACTCACGAATCCAACAACCCACCCACTTCGCAGTCCCCAAAGCCTATCAATCACCCAGCCACCTGGACATCTACCTATGACCGACCACCCTTGTACTCATCCACCCACCATGACCAGCCAGCCAGCCAGCCACCCTCTCCAGCTGCCTGTGCTCCCAGCTACTCGGCCAGCCATTTACCAAGGCATCCACCTTTCAGCCAGCCACCTGCCATTGAACCCACCTACGCCTAGGCATCCCTTGAAGCATCTATAGCCTAAGCCTCCCACACAAGACTTCCTGGGCAACCAACCAACCAACCAGTCACCCAGCAACACAACCACCTAACCACCTAAACACTCGACAACCCAATTACCGAACCACCTAACTACCCAACACCCAAACCAGCCAGGCATGAGCCCGCCCTTTTGCCCTCGCATGCCCGCACCATCGCAACCCCCCATAAACGCCCCGCTCACCTAGCCAGCCACACGCCCAGCCAGCCACCTGCTCAACTCACGCATGAAGGCAATATCAGCCATGCATGGCCTCACCTTGCATCACTTGCATTGCCTGGCTAATTTGCATGAGGCAGCTTCCATCTCGTGGTAAGCAATTGCAAAGGCATTTTCTTCATAGTAATGAATGAGAAACAACGTCGCAAACGCTCTCCTTGCCCTCTTTGAAGCAGTATATAAATCAGAAAGACAAGGGAAAATATCTGGACAAGGTGGCAATAACCACTGCATAATGCCCTTGAGAAAGTCTTATTAATCCAGCTCTCTACCCTTTGAGAAGCTGCCTTGCCCCTTAGCAACGATTCTGGGACCTCTAGCTCGCTCACCTCGCTTAATCTGCGCTTCTTCATGGCTGCCGGGAGATGCGAAGCGTGAGCCCAGCGGGTCGTGGCGAGGTCGTCTGCCCAACCCATCACATCTCGAAACCGCATTGACGGCTAATAAAAAATGATGAACCCCTTTGCCTTTTGTATCTAGCGTCAAAGGAACAATAAACTCGCTTGGAAAACACTGTCGCAAAGAGCTTTCTACAGGCATTATAAGCAATTTTCGCAGCTTTTACCGCACTTACTGCACATCCGGAAGACCATTAGCGACCTTTGCGCGGAATCTTGGGCACGCCATATGTCCTGCTGGCTTATTGCCGCAGGCTGGGCAGTACAGGAAGGTCGGGCATAGCCTAAAGAGCTAATTATCTGACGACAAAGACATGTATTGTACGAAGCAAGAAACAGACGGATTTCGCGCCCCATATTTATTCAGGCGAATGCCGGAGAAAAAAAAGCGAAACTCAGAAAACGAAAACACTAACGTTTTCGGGGATATTGTAACGCATAATCTGAGCTATCGTGCCGGGATTTTAATCTCCTCTCGTAACCAGGACTTTTAGACACGTACCACCGAGAAATCTGGTTTTCGCGAAAAAAAATGGTGCGCTGCGAAAAAACAATTTGTCCCGTTCAATTCCCTCGTCGCAATCACAGCTCATATCATTCCAAAATTATTCCATGGATTAACCGTGATGTAAGCTTCGTTTTGACACCTCGAGCGGCTGCAGTGACGCAAGTTTCAAAACGCTAGCTGATACTCGACCGCCATGGGTGTTTTCGTCATTTTCGTCTCTGGGGTCGCGGGAAAAATCGAGATGACGACCTCCGAGTCTCGGTCACTGTAATGCCCAGCTCGTAACCGGCAGTGACCGTCGCGTGTCCGCCCCTGTAACCCCCGGTCTGTCAGTCAGTAACCCCCGGTCGCGTTTCCGTTTCTATACGTCGGTTGACCGTTTTTTACCGTTTTGCCCCCCGTTTTCTTCCGAGGCATTTAAGTCCAGATCTGAAGTAGGGTGGATCTCGCAGTGCCAGGTGCGTCGATTGAAAAAACGGCCGAAATCGGACAAACAAAGTTAACATAGGTTGATGGAACCGGTATTTTCCGGGGGGGCTCAAACACAGCCATTTTCGATGAGTGTGGTGGGGTATTGCTATGCTCCCTCCCTCCCTCCCTCCCTCCCTCCCTCCCTCCCTCCCTCCCTCCCTCCCTCCCTCCCTCCCTCCCTCCCTCCCTCCCTCCCTCCCTCCCTCCCTCCCTCCCTCCCTCCCTCCCTCCCTCCCTCCCTCCCTCCCTCCCTCAATCCCTCCCTCCCTCCCTCCCTCCCTCCCTCCCTCCCTCCCTCCCTCCCTCCCTCCCTCCCTCCCTCCCTCCCTCCCTCCCTCCCTCCCTCCCTCCCTCCCTCCCTCCCTCCCTCCCTCCCTCCCTCCCTCCCTCCCTCCCTCCCTCCCTCCCTCCCTCCCTCCCTCCCTCCCTCCCTCCCTCCCTCCCTCCCTCCCTCCCTCCCTCCCTCCCTCCCTCCATCCATCCATGATAAAATTTGGTCGGGTAAATTGCAATAGACTCGCCTTTTGATGACGAACACGCCGATCTAATTTTTGGCAGCCATCGCCCAGGATTTCGCAAGTTATCGCCAGCGGCCTGCCCAGCAGATCTCGCTATTTTTCTGCACATTATGGCGGCACCACGCACGTGATCAGTGTGCCTGCGCCCCCTGCCCTCGTCTAGGTGCTATTAAACGTAGCTATGGAGGTCCCCGCATCGTCTTCAGCTCTTGCCGCCGATTCTATTGATGCCCAGATTGCTGCAAACAAAATCGCCCACGACATTGTCGTCGCCAAGAACGCCGCTGACAAGCGATCCAAGACTTCGGAAGCAACTTCGGAAGCAACTCCGATAGCGGCTGAAACCTCCTTGCCGGACGCCATTTCTTCCTCATTCTACATGCCAGGCCAGCGTTTAAGCCTGGCAGACATCGATACCTTACTCGCCTACAACGACGCCGCTGTGACAAGCGTGCTGAAGCTCCGCAACGACAACGACGCCCCGATTCGCCACCCTAAGAGCGGCCAGGTTATGGAGGCTGCTTCGGATGAATGGCCTCATTGGGATGAGCGCCAGCGTCGGCTTGCCTGTCTTATTTCGTGCTGCCCTGAACTTGTCGAGCTGCCGGCGACGACCATCGCCAGGCCAGCAGTTAAAGCCCCCGACCGGCTGAGCTATGGCGGTCGGTCACGTTGAGCTTGGGATAAGGTGAACACAGAGAACTGCATGCTGTCGGAGCTGGCCAACCACTGGTTTATGTCTTAGCCAGCAAAGCCTATCCGGTTAGCCGTAACCTTTGGACAAGCTAGCTGTCCGTACCGACCCGGATAAGGCCCCGGACTGGGGCCTAGGTGGCGCCGGCCCTAGGCGCCGCCCTTAGACCGGTCGACCGCATCGGACCGCCGGATTATAGCCGGCGGCTTAGCGGACGCTACAGTAGCGGAAGGCGTGCGGACGGACATGGGGAACTTAGAGCCAGATCCTAGGGCGGGTGGTTTTACCGGATTAGGATACATTTGCACGGCTTCAAATGTATCCTAAATGCACCATTGGCAAACATGGTTTCTGGACATGGTCGATATCATTCATATGTTTGGCAAGCATGATATGATCATGCTTGCCAAAGATGTTGTCTCTTTTCATATTTCACACATATATTATCGGCCTCGGCGTGCCATGCTTCCACGTTTGTTGTCTCTTTTCATATCTTGTAAATATGATCAATAAAATTCCAAACATGACCATGTTGGAGACTTCAAGTGGAGCATCATGATTACTGTTTTCACTATTACGTAACCCATGGTTCATGTTAACATGGCATAATGAGCAATCCTATTGACCCCATGACTAATGGTGAAGTTAATAAAGTTACATCGTGGCACGTCACTATAGCATCAAGTTGCATCATTGTGCATAAAGTAGTTTAGCACTGAGTTGGCATGCCAACACCAGGTACACTAAATAAATTAAAACCAGAATTGATAAACAACCCAGTATCCAAATACAGTATCCATATATATGCAGGTCGTACTACAGGTACAGCCACGGCTGCCACGCGGCTTCTGCAGCGATCACGCTCTTTCTCCAAGACAATTGCTCTACTGGTCCCTACAGGTCGGTCGACTTGGACCATGATGCGTCAAGAACAGTTAATTGACCGACTTAAACAAGATGTTTGTCTACATGCAGCTGTCTGCACCTAACTAACGCGAAACCGCGTGCTACCAAATATAGGGGGAAATGCATGAGTAACACATGTCAACGCACAACCGGTGGAAATCACGCGATACCAACCGCGGCAACAGTGGTGTGAACATAGCGGGCACTGACATGCAAAAAAGCACCAGCAGCGGCATCAGTAGCAAATTGTAGTAGCGGAACAATAGCCACTACATCAATGCAACAACACATCAGCCCAGCAACACAGCAGCAGCATGACCGTAGCACAGCAGCAGCACAACTGTAGCACATCAACACGGCCGCATAGCAAGAGCACAAGTCAGCGCAGCAGCAACTTAGTATGCCGATTCCTGAATTTCCTATCAGTGGACTATAGTCCATTGATAGGAAATTCACGAATAGGCAGTACTAGCTCAGCAGCACGGCAGCAATGCAGCAGTGCATCAACACAGCAGCACGGCAGCAGCACGACAGCAATACATCAGCGGCACGGCAGCAATGCAGCAACACATCAGCACAATAGCACAGCAGCAGCACGGCAGCAATGCAGCAGCAGTAGCATGGCAGCACAGCAGCAGCAGCAGCAGCACATGAGCAGCTCAATGACAACAACGCTGCTTGCGCTTCAGCAGTCGTCGTCGTCGTCATCGTCATCGGCAAGGATGAGCGCTCGCTTCCGACGCCGGGAGGCGCCTGCGTTGTTGTTCTCCGCCACAACGTCGCTGGGTGGAACCATCTCGCGCAATCGAGCCTCGGCCAGGGTGATATCCGGCGCTTGCAACGCAGGGACGACCACACCGGGGCACCCGCAGATCTGTGCCTCCAGCTCGTGGAGAGGCACGCAAGAAACCGCGTCCTCCTCCCAACGGGCACCCCAGTACATGGCTACCATGTCGTTTTGCGTGTCGACAACAGCGACACGACCATGGTACCTGCCGTCCCGGCTTTCGGTGCGACCGTCCGCGGATGTCACACGCTCCGACGCCCAATGACACACGACTTGCCCTACGAGGTTGCGGCTGCCACTCTTGACCTGCAGCGTTACGCCTTCCCAGCATGCCTTCGCCATGCCGACGATGCCCTTCGAGCATTCAGCATCTTGCCACTTCACGACCGGGTGTTCCGCGTCATAGGGCACCTCCTTCAGCGCCTTTAGGCACTCCTTGGTGAGCTTTTTGTTCGCACCCAAGGAGACTCCATGGGGCGGCTGACCTCGCTTGCCCACCACTTGTGTCAAGACGAGGTCTGAGGCGGTGATGATCACCGTGTGCGCCGCAGTGGTTGGCGGATGGGGCCATTGCGCAATGTCTGTATTCCACGGGTGCCACGTGTCATGCAAATGCGTAGCGCGGTATACAAAGAGCTCAATAGAAGGTTGGCCGCCATCCTCCTTCGCAACCACCTCCTTGATGATGCCAAAGAGGACTGGAGTCCACGTGAGCTTCGAGTTGCAGAGAATACCAGCTGAAGGGTGCCAGTATAGAACAGCGGAGCCTTTCTCAACGCCTTGCATGCGCTTCAAGTAAGCGACCTTGGCTGCCATGGCCCTGTCTTCTGCCGCCCATTCCTGCTGTGTGTGGCCATCATGACGAACTCGGTCTACCAGCGGGGTGACGCGCACCGCCTCTGCGTCGACCAACGCCATGAAGTGCTCTTCTTGCGTCGGTGGTGGTTCAGGCGCTGCATCGTGCTCACGCAGGGCGGAGATGTCCGCGCGAGATGGCCACGGCAAAGGGCGCCACTCCTCAGGCACCTCCTCAGGGGCATGTGGGACTTGACTTGCGAAAAAAGGCCTTGTTTGGCTTGATGGTGTCGGGCGGAAAGTACCACTGCCAGATGCCATGGGGCAACTTCTCGACCCTTGTTTTGATCGACTCCAGCTCCTTCCCCAGAAACTCCATGTTCAATGGTGCGAAGGCTGGGGTGTCCTGCAACATCGGAATGCGGTCTGGATCCACAAGTCGGACGCCAAACAGCGGCCGCCCCTCCGCATCAAACCTGTAAGGCTGTGTCATCGCCTTCCCGCACCGTGGCGCGCCTTCCTGTCGAGTCCCCGCGGGCTGCCACGGCGTCTTTTGGGACTCCGTGGTCCGGTAGGACAACCAGGTCTCTGTGTTGCCCTGTACCTGGAAGAAGACGGCGTGGTGCACCTTCATTGAGCGACCGCGTTTTCAGAAGCAATATGTAAAGCCCGCCCACAAATCGGATTTCTTTACGAAAAACCTGTTTTACATTCGATGGGGTCTTGACAGATTCAAGCAGCAATACTCGTTTCTACCTGCGTGCGACTGCAGCGGCCGAGTGCTGCAACTTGCCTTCACGTCCCAGTCTTCACGTGACAGTCCTGGTCTTCACGTCTTCACGTCTTCACGTCTTCACGTCTTCACGTCTTCACGTCTTCACGTCTTCACGTCTTCACGACTTCACCTGAACTTGCGGCGTATCGTATCTTTGATACCTTGCATGCACGTCTTCACGTCTTCACGTCTTCACCGCGTCTTCACCTGTCTTCACCACGTCTTCACGTCTTCGCGTCTTCACGTCTTCACGGCTTCACCTGAACACCTGAACTTCACCTGAACTTGCCGTATCGTGTCTTCACGTCTTCACGTCTTCACGTCTTCACGTCTTCACGTCTTCACCGCGTCTTCACCTGTCTTCACCACGTCTTCACGGCTTCGCGTCTTCACGTCTTCACGGCTTCACCTGAACATCTGAACTTCACCTGAACTTGCCGTATCGTGTCTTCACGTCTTCACGTCTTCACGTCTTCACGTCTTCACGTCTTCACCGCGTCTTCACCTGTCTTCACCACGTCTTCACGGCTTCACGTCTTCACGTCTTCACGGCTTCATCTGAACACCTGAACTTCACCTGAACTTGCCGTATCGTGTCTTCACGTCTTCACGTCTTCACGTCTTCACGTCTTCACGTCTTCACCGCGTCTTCACCTGTCTTCACCACGTCTTCACGGCTTCGCGTCTTCACGTCTTCACGGCTTCACCTGAACATCTGAACTTCACCTGAACTTGCCGTATCGTGTCTTCACGTCTTCACGTCTTCACGTCTTCACGTCTTCACCGCGTCTTCACCTGTCTTCACCACGTCTTCACGGCTTCACGTCTTCACGTCTTCACGGCTTCACCTGAACACCTGAACTTCACCTGAACTTGCCGTATCGTGTCTTCACGTCTTCACGTCTTCACGTCTTCACGTCTTCACGTCTTCACGTCTTCACGGCTTCACCTGAACATCTGAACTTCACCTGAACTTGCCGTATCGTGTCTTCACGTCTTCACGTCTTCACGTCTTCACGTCTTCACCGCGTCTTCACCTGTCTTCACCACGTCTTCACGGCTTCACGTCTTCACGTCTTCACGGCTTCACCTGAACACCTGAACTTCACCTGAACTTGCCGTATCGTGTCTTCACGTCTTCACGTCTTCACGTCTTCACGTCTTCACGTCTTCACCGCGTCTTCACCTGTCTTCACCACGTCTTCACGGCTTCGCGTCTTCACGTCTTCACGGCTTCACCTGAACACCTGAACTTCACCTGAACTTGCCGTATCGTGTCTTCACGTCTTCACGTCTTCACGTCTTCACGTCTTCACCGCGTCTTCACCTGTCTTCACCACGTCTTCACGGCTTCACGTCTTCACGTCTTCACGGCTTCACCTGAACACCTGAACTTCACCTGAACTTGCCGTATCGTGTCTTCACGTCTTCACGTCTTCACGTCTTCACGTCTTCACCGCGTCTTCACCTGTCTTCACGTCTTCACGGCTTCACGGCTTCACGTCTTCACGGCTTCACCTGAACACCTGAACTTTGCGTATCGTATCTTTCAGACATTGCATCATTTGCATGCCTTGGAGCTGCACGTCTTCAAGCAGTGTCACCCAGTTCCCGCTTGATTCAAATGCACTTCGCGCTTGAATTCGCGACTTCGCCCCGCTCAAGGTGGAAAGAATGATGGGCACTAGCCACGGGAACTATGCCCGATGCTGATAGCCGAAGCGATGACATGGACGAATTGATTGATTTGTGTTATGCCGGGGACGATTGTAGAAAATGGGTGCTAGGAAAGAAATCTGGTGCCATGAAAGTAGATTTTTTGGCCGGTGCAAACCACCAATGCGCCGGCCGATGTGGCAAGGTCCTGCACGGCATCTGTACGCATATTTTCAGGCACGCAGAAGACGGTGACGGCACGGAATGGCAATGCTCTGACTGCGGCGGCCCTCGACGCACCCAGCCAGAGCGTACCCAGCCGCTGCCGCCGCCGACCCCCGTACTGGTGGGCGTGGAACAGACGATGAGAGAGATGCAACGAGCTATGGAGAACCAAAGCAAGAAGGTTGAAGAGCTTGGTTTGCAGCTGCGTCAAGAGGTGCAGAAACAAGTGGTCCAGCTGGAGCAGCAGCAGCAGCAGCAGCAGCAGCAGCAACTGCAGCAGCAACTGCAGCAGCAACTGCAGCAGCAACTGCAGCAACAACTGCAGCAGCAACTGCAGCAACAACTGCAGCAGCAGCAGCAGCAGCAGCAGCAGCAGCAGCAGCAGCAGCAGCAGCAGCAGCAGCAACTGCAGCAGCAACTGCAGCAGCAACTGCAGCAACAACTGCAGCAGCAACTGCAGCAACAACTGCAGCAGCAGCAGCAGCAGCAGCAGCAGCAGCAGCAGCAGCAGCAGCAGCAGCAGCAACTGCAGCAGCAACTGCAGCAGCAACTGCAGCAACAACTGCAGCAGCAACTGCAGCAACAACTGCAGCAGCAGCAGCAGCAGCAGCAGCAGCAGCAGCAACTGCAGCAGCAACTGCAGCAGCAACTGCAGCAGCAACTGCAGCAACAACTGCAGCAGCAGCAGCAGCAGCAGCAGCAGCAGCAGCGCTTCAGTTCCCGCAGGCAGCGTCGGCAATGTCGCAGTTTCCACAGGCATTGTCGGCACTGCAGCAGTTTTCGCAGGGACCGTCGGCAGCAGAGCAGTTCCCGCAGGGATCATCGGTGGTGCAGCAGTTCTTTGTGAGTCATTCGTGTAGTGTTGAGTGGGTGGGGTGGGGGTGTGTGGGGGGGGGGGTGTAGGGGGGGTTGACTGTGTGACTGCGTGGCTGCTTGGCTGGAAAGGAGGGTGCGTGGCTGTGTGGCTGCGTGGCTGCGCTGCTGCGTGGCTGCGTGGCTGCGCTGCTGCGTGGCTGCGTGGCTGCTTGGCTGGAAAGGAGGGTGCGTGGCTGTGTGGCTGCGTGGCTGCGCTGCTGCGTGGCTGCGTGGCTGCGCTGCTGCGTGGCTGCGTGGCTGCGCTGCTGCGTGGCTGCGTGGCTGCGTGGCTGCGTGGCTGCGCTGCTGCGTGGCTGCGTGGCTGCTTGGCTGGAAAGGAGGGTGCGTGGCTGTGTGGCTGCGTGGCTGCGTGGCTGCGTGGCTGCGTGGCTGCGTGGCTGCGTGGCTGCTTGGCTGGAAAGGAGGGTGCGTGGCTGTGTGGCTGCGTGGCTGCGCTGCTGCGTGGCTGCGTGGCTGCGTGGCTGCGTGGCTGGAAAGGAGGGTGCGTGGCTGTGTGGCTGCGTGGCTGCGCTGCTGCGTGGCTGCGTGGCTGCGTGGCTGCGCTGCTGCGTGGCTGCGTGGCTGCGTGGCTGTGTGGCTGCGTGGCTGCGCTGCTGCGTGGCTGCGTGGCTGCGTGGCTGCGTGGCTGCGTGGCTGCTTGGCTGGAAAGGAGGGTGCGTGGCTGTGTGGCTGCGTGGCTGCGTGGCTGCGTTGCTGGGAGGGAGGGTGCGTGGCTGTGTGGCTGCGTGGCTGCGCTGCTGCGTGGCTGCGTGGCTGCGTGGCTGCGTGGCTGCGTGGCTGCGCTGCTGCGTGGCTGCGTGGCTGCGTGGCTGTGTGGCTGCGTGGCTGCGCTGCTGCGTGGCTGCGTGGCTGCGTGGCTGTGTGACTGCGTGGCTGCTTGGCTGGAAAGGAGGGTGCGTGGCTGTGTGGCTGCGTGGCTGCGCTGCTGCGTGGCTGCGTGGCTGCGCTGCTGCGTGGCTGCGTGGCTGCTTGGCTGGAAAGGAGGGTGCGTGGCTGTGTGGCTGCGTGGCTGCGCTGCTGCGTGGCTGCGTGGCTGCGCTGCTGCGTGGCTGCGTGGCTGCGCTGCTGCGTGGCTGCGTGGCTGCGTGGCTGCGCTGCTGCGTGGCTGCGTGGCTGCGCTGCTGCGTGGCTGCGTGGCTGCTTGGCTGGAAAGGAGGGTGCGTGGCTGTGTGGCTGCGTGGCTGCGCTGCTGCGTGGCTGCGTGGCTGCGTGGCTGCGTGGCTGGAAAGGAGGGTGCGTGGCTGTGTGGCTGCGTGGCTGCGCTGCTGCGTGGCTGCGTGGCTGCGTGGCTGCGCTGCTGCGTGGCTGCGTGGCTGCGTGGCTGTGTGGCTGCGTGGCTGCGCTGCTGCGTGGCTGCGTGGCTGCGTGGCTGCGTGGCTGCGTGGCTGCGTGGCTGCTTGGCTGGAAAGGAGGGTGCGTGGCTGTGTGGCTGCGTGGCTGCGCTGCTGCGTGGCTGCGTGGCTGGAAAGGAGGGTGCGTGGCTGTGTGGCTGCGTGGCTGCGCTGCTGCGTGGCTGCGTGGCTGCGTGGCTGCGTGGCTGCGTGGCTGCGCTGCTGCGTGGCTGCGTGGCTGCGTGGCTGTGTGGCTGCGTGGCCGCGCTGCTGCGTGGCTGCGTGGCTGCGTGGCTGCGTGGCTGCGTGGCTGCTTGGCTGGAAAGGAGGGTGCGTGGCTGCGTGGCTGCGTGGCTGCGCTGCTGCGTGGCTGCGTGGCTGCGTGGCTGCGTGGCTGGAAAGGTGGGTGCGTGGCTGTGTGGCTGCGTGGCTGCGCTGCTGCGTGGCTGCGTGGCTGCGTGGCTGCTTGGCTGGAAAGGAGGGTGCGTGGCTGTGTGGCTGCGTAGCTGCGCTGCTGCGTGGCTGCGTGGCTGCGTGGCTGCGTGGCTGCGTGGCTGCGTGGCTGCTTGGCTGGAAAGGAGGGTGCGTGGCTGTGTGGCTGCGTGGCTGCGCTGCTGCGTGGCTGCGTGGCTGCGTGGCTGCGTGGCTGGAAAGGAGGGTGCGTGGCTGTGTGGCTGCGTGGCTGCGCTGCTGCGTGGCTGCGTGGCTGCGTGGCTGCGTGGCTGCGTGGCTGCGTGGCTGCTTGGCTGGAAAGGAGGGTGCGTGGCTGTGTGGCTGCGTAGCTGCGCTGCTGCGTGGCTGCGTGGCTGCGTGGCTGCGTGGCTGCGTGGCTGCGTGGCTGCGTGGCTGCGTGGCTGGAAAGGAGGGTGCGTGGCTGTGTGGCTGCGTGGCTGCGCTGCTGCGTGGCTGCGTGGCTGCGTGGCTGCGTGGCTGCGTGGCTGCGTGGCTGCGTGGCTGCGTGGCTGCGTGGCTGCGTGGCTGGAAAGGAGGGTGCGTGGCTGTGTGGCTGCGTGGCTGCGCTGCTGCGTGGCTGCGTGGCTGCGTGGCTGCGTGGCTGGAAAGGAGGGTGCGTGGCTGTGTGGCTGCGTGGCTGCGCTGCTGCGTGGCTGCGTGGCTGCGTGGCTTCGTGGCTGCGTGGCTGCGTGGCTGCTTGGCTGGAAAGGAGGGTGCGTGGCTGTGTGGCTGCGTAGCTGCGCTGCTGCGTGGCTGCGTGGCTGCGTGGCTGCGTGGCTGCGTGGCTGCGTGGCTGCGTGGCTGCGTGGCTGCGTGGCTGGAAAGGAGGGTGCGTGGCTGTGTGGCTGCGTGGCTGCGCTGCTGCGTGGCTGCGTGGCTGCGTGGCTGCGTGGCTGCGTGGCTGGAAAGGAGGGTGCGTGGCTGTGTGGCTGCGTGGCTGCGCTGCTGCGTGGCTGCGTGGCTGCGTGGCTGCGTGGCTGCGTGGCTGGCTGGGGGGGGGGGGGTGCCGGGTGCGTGGATGCGTGGATGTGTGGCTGGGTGGGTGCGTCACTGCGTGGCTGGCTGGCTCTGTGGCTGCGTGGGCGGCTGGATGGCCGGGTCAGCGTGGCTGCGTGTTCAATGGGATGCTAATATGTTGTTGCCTTTGGATGCCACAGTTCATGGATTCTTTTGTTCACATGCAGGTGCTGCCGTCTTCCCCATCGACGTCGTCAAGACCGATGTCGCCAAGAAGGATGATGCAATCACTCTCGGCCATGTTTAACTCATGTGGGCCTTCATGGCCATACGGGAAATATTATTGAATCAGTTCTTTGACACTGAGTTGGCACTACGCAACACCTTTGATGCACATGAGTGCAGGGCGCATGTGTTGAAACCATGCAACCATGGCGATCCCTCAAAAAGTTTGGTTATGTAATAAGTGACACAATTATTCCGGACGTATGATGGCCCAACGTCCTGTAAGGTTGAGTTGTCTTGGAGGAGGAGCGTGATGACCGCGGAAGCCGCGTGGGTGTCTGTTGTGCTATATCTTGAAGATGTACGGTCTTGGAAGAGTTATGGTCTTGGAATCATATAATAATGAGCTTGGAATAAAGTTGCGGGCAGCCTTCAATTGGCATATGTTGTCTCATTGATGTTGTCTCATTGCGTTAATGGGTCAATTGTCTTAGTTTATATAATGTATATCTTGGGAAACTCATTGCTTCAATAAAATGCATGCTAGGCGCAATCAACCCCCACAAACACATCTGAAAACTGCACAGTGCATCAAATGTATCCTAGACAAAAAAATGTATCCTAATCCGGTAAAACCACCCGGCTCTAGAGTTACTCCACTCCGACATACTCTTTTGTTCTTTGATTAATTATCAAAATAATTACATCAAATGCAGACCATACAAAACCCTCTAAGGTAGGGAACTCAAGGGGGCCTCAAGGCCGTCAAAATCACCACGGTATCGACCCGCGCCCTTGTGATCACACATGAATAGTGATGTAATAAGTATCGAGAAAAAAAAACAACTATGCCACCAGACAAAAGGTGACCCATTTATTAGGACCAGGGACCCGCCGACGGGCCCAAGGCACCGTCCAACGTGGCTAGGGTATGGTCAGGACAAGCAAAAAAAACTACCACCATGATATTCGTGAATGCTAGCAACACAGGGTGAGTTATGGCTGTATTCATAAAGCGCCCGAGCCGTAACCCTGTGTGGCTCACGGGTGTTGCATCGTCATGCGCTTGCGCAACACTGCGTACTGCGGGGCAGCCTCCCGCGCCTCCTTGGTGAGTGCATCCGCGGGATTGAGTTCATCCGCGATGTGCTGGAGACGCGTGACGCAGGAGGCCGCCTCAGCGAGTACGAGGTAATCAACGTCCTGTGACCGCGCATAGGGATTGTCAAGGAAGGCCAAACAACTTTGTGAGTCAGTGTGCACCGTGCTAGTCCAGTGAAGAGTGAACCCACACGAGCCAAATACCCAACCCAGCAAGTACCGCAGCCACATGCCATGTGAGATAGCTGAAACAATGCCCCGGCATTCAGCCGTGTTGGGGCTAGTGGCAATGCGGCTGTGCAAGCGCGAGTACCAATCTAACAACATGCCAGGCTGGCCCTCATTGCTGATAAAGAACAGTGCCCCCATGCGGGCCCGCACTTGGCTGACTGTGCGCGTCTCTAGATTAGCATCCGTCACTATCTCGAGGTGCACCGGCTGTGAGCAATCGAGCCCACGAAGCACAATGCCGGGCGTCATGGCCAGCTGCCGCCGAACATGAATGGACCCTAGTCCTTCCAGCACATCATCGGGCAGGCGAGCGAGCACTGCCAAATCAGGTGCCACCGTGTCCGCCAACCACCCGAGCTTGCCCTTAACCGAGGGCCCATGGGTTGCCAACAGCGGGGACGGGAGGTCGGCCAGCAGGTCAACCACATAGTTGCGGCTATCCTGCATGTGCATGACCCATTCGCCAGAACGCGAATCCCGCTGCAACGTAGACTGCACGCCGCAAAACACCACGGGTTTACCCTCCTCATGATCCACCGCCCTGCCCAGGGGAAACTTAGCCGCCACTGCAGCAAGAAACTGGGTAGCAAATGTGCGAGGTGCCACCAGCTTGAAGTCATCGCCATGCCACACGAAGAGGGCTGGCTCGCCAGGGACGCCGGTGGGGACCACAAAGAAGTTAGGATCAGCGCGATGGTACGTGGCCCCTAAGCTCTGCAAGACCTCCTCCGCGGAAATGCGGAAGATGATGGGAGAGCTCTGCAGCCCCTCCACCCCTGTCAACAGCTCGATATACTCGCTGCCAATGGTGCCATCCTGCCAGACCACCGGGACCTTCACCACGTAGCGGGTGCCTTGCCATGTTTGCTGCGCGACCCCAGCGTCGCTGTGGAGGAATGCCCGCTGAAAGTCACCGCACCACATCCCGTAGTCCTTGCCCGCGTTCCGCTTGCCCAAGTAGATGACCGTCAGTAGCCGATGCGAAACATGGTTGAGCCCAGGGGTATAAAGATCCTTGGCGTCCAGCGGGGAGGACCCCTTCGTCTCCGTGACCACGGGCCTACCCGGAACACCACCGAAGAGTTGGTCTCGTCCGGCTTGTAGGTGAGCACGAACTTCAACCGCAACCGCGTGGCCCCGGCTGGCACACTCTCCAATCCTCGGTAGACCTCGCGCTCTCGCCACTGCTCCTTGGCTCGAATGAACGCGTCGCGCCACAAAGCAAACTTGAGAGGATCTTGACAGTCCAGGACAAGTTGCTCCCACGTCACAGGGCTATCCGCCGCCAGTGAGTGTGAGTGGAGGCCGAAGCTGCGCGGGTGCCAATCCTGAGGCTGAATGATGGACTGGACGAGCGGCGGTGTGGAAAACGCCGCCATCGGTAAGCGCCGCACGACGCCGGGCTGCCCGACCACCACCCCCAATGGAGCGTGGTACTCGCGAAGCGGGATGCTGCCCACCCCCGCGACTGACAGCAAGTCAGCGGACACTGAGAACCCCGGGTATGATACGAAAGGTTCGCCCAGCAAGGCCACATCCTCGTAGCCATCCACGACGTGAAACGGCGTGTCAATGCCCAACACCGGCAGCACCACCATCCCGGTAACTTGATATGCCGAAGTGCCTGCAAAGTCGGTCACCGATTTGTACGGCGACTCTAGCACTGGATACAGGGTGGCTGCCCGACGAGAGATAATAGACACGGATGCTTGCGTGTCCACAGCCACCAGCTGCCACGGTCTACACGTAGGAAACAAGGCTGACTTAACCGGCCTGACCCCCTGTGAGAGAGTTTTGACCTGAGCCACCCCTGATGCAGCTTTCGCTTTAAGCGCCTGAGCACGCCACAAGGCCGTGACCGTTGAAGCCAGGTCCCTAGGTGGGCGAGGCGCATGGGCAGGACCCTGACCCTCCGGCGAGGCCACGCTAGGCGGGCCTCCCACATTATCCGTGGCTAGCACAGGAGGTGAGTCACTACGTGCACTAGGTCCCGTCAAACCCACCCCATCCTCATCCCACCCATCCACGGGGTCATATTGGGGCCCAGGGGAGGGGGGGGTGTAGCTGTGTCTGCCCCTGGGAGCGACCCGTGGGGTACCACCTCAGATGCTACGACAGGCGCATTATCCTTCACTACCCACCCCAGTGCCCTGTTGGCTGCCAGCTCACTCTCCATGCTATCCCCTTGCTTATAGCCTGCCACCGATGCCCATGGTACCCTATACACCCGATCATTCCACTCTATGTCTATGACCCGCAGCGGCCAGTCTAACTTTGTGATGGCCCCAGGCCCCTGCATGGTGCCCCGTTTGCCGCTGGGCGAGCTCTCCTTGTGGAACATGACCAACTGCCCGACCTCAAAAGCGCTAGACAAATCAGGCAGCGTGGCATCCTTGAGCCGCAGCTTGGCGGCGGTATCCTGTAGATGCTGTTGGTATGCCTCTACTACCTCGGGTGAGTAGGTGCCCGCTGACAGCCCCCGAGGCGTGACTAGCCCAAAGCCCTTGACATCAAGCACGTGCCTATGGTTGCACACATGCATGAGCTCCTTGCACCACGCCGTCTTGACCGCGTAGGATTTGCCATGTGGGTTATCCTGTCGCTTGGCTGCCACAGTCTTGACATAGCTTACAGTGCGATCTATCATGCCCATATTGCCGTGATCCTCACGCCCCACGATGACCACGGCCTCCATCCCCGGCAAACCTTGCACACAGCGGAACTGCTGGTCTAGCAGGAGCTCCACTACGGGATGAAAGAAAGCCAGGCTGATCTTGATAGCCCTGTGCAGGTCAGCCTCAAACATGTGGGGCAGCGGCTCAATGTAGGTGACCTTGCTGAACCTATCCTTGACTATGAAATAGGTGTCCCCCCCTTCCATGTGCATGACATCCCCCATGCACAAGGTACCCTCGCTCCAAGGGTGGAGTCTTGGCATGCCGCCTACGCGACTTCTTCCTGATCTTGATGCAGGCAGGACACTGAGCACGCACATTCTTCAGCTCGTTGTATAAAGGTGCCCCCAACATGTGTGCCCCCTCTACCTCGGCTTGGGCCTCATGCCCGTATGCACGGTGCATCTGGTATGCTAACAGTTTCAGGGTGACAGCCTGAGGTGCAGTGGCATTGTCAGGATTCTCAACAGGTGGGGTGACTACTGGGGTAGTGACATTGGCTCAGTGAACAGCCATACGGCGTATAATACGCCGTATGGCGCGTATTATACGCCATACGCAAGATTTCCGTATGAAAATGGGAAAAAAAATACGCACTGCGTATTTTTTGCGTATTTTTTGCGTATTGCGTATTTTTTGCGTATTTTTTGCGTATTTTTTGCGTATTTTTTGCGTATTTTTTGCGTATGAACCTCGTTCGAAGTAGCTTCTGGCATCATTTTGGACGGCACGTGGAGCCGGAACTAGATGCAGGTGCCAAGCTGGCCGTGCATGTACGACTGTACGTGCATTGCTGCAGATTGCTGCGTGTCGGACTAGGGTCTAGGAGACGAAGGACGAGGAAATTAGGTGACGAAGTTATGTTGTCTGCCAACAAGGGCGCGCATCTGGCACCTAACATTTAATCGTAGCACAATTGACATCCAGGCACCATGGCTAGCGACGGTGATGGTGTGGGTCTATGGAACACGATGATAATGGGGCCGACGAGATGCAGGCCGTATTCGAGACTGTCTGGACACACATCGTGAAAGAACAGACTCTCAACAAGAAAGGGCAGCCGACAGGTAACTACTAGCTCAGTGACGTGCACACTTTGGATGCAAAATTCTCGGGTTCTACCACCCGAGCAAGGCTAGCACCCGCCATATCATGGGCGCTACGTATGCGAAGGAGGCAAGAGTGAGCGAGTGCAAGAGGCCGCCGGAGGCATTACGTCGCAGGCTGCGGGGTATTTGGTGTGACTCGCGATGCACATAAATGCCTTATTTAGCCATGCAGGCTGCTGCTAGCCAGCCACCGTACCATATGTGTTAATGGTTTAGGGAAGCTGGGTCGGGTTGCTGGCATGCATGCTATCCTGCACGCTAGCCACATTGTTGGCAGCCCGTATGGATTCTTGCTTCATGTAGATCAATATTGCATGGTGGCCTACCACGAGTAGGCAAGATGTCTGTTTCTGGCACAATGTCTTATTACTTTTGGCAAGTTGGCCGACTGACCATGTGCAGTATTTCAGTCCTAGTATAGCCATTCCATGCAGTGATGGCATGGTTTTTTAACTTCAACATCCAGTAATGGTGGCAGCGATCTCTATACCACTGCAAGTGTCAATGTGCATGCATATCTACTTGTGTTATTATCCTTTTCAGGTGTGCACTGATTGTGCATACAACTTTGTTATTTTGTGCTATTTACAGACATTATTAATAACAACAGATGTACAATGCTTGTATTTGTAGGCATGCAGCGACGGCAACGGCAATATTATGTGATGATGTGTTAAATAAAGGCAAGTGGTGTTGCAAGAACACAAAAAAAAATGCCTGATTGGTCAGAATGTTGAAGACCCCCCTGAACCATGCAAAAAACAGCATTTTCAAGAGTCCCCGTATGATTTGCGTATTATACCCCGTATGGCGTATTATACACCATACCCATGGGCCCCGTATGATTGCGTATTGCGTATGGCTGTACACTGCATTGGCTAACTGGGCAGCTTCAGAGGCTGCACGAAAGGCCGCCCGTGTGAGCACCTTGCCAATGTGAAGATCCACACTAGGGTGGTGTGTACCGAGAACATCTGCCCGCCCAGCATTCTCCTGCACTGTCACAACATTCCTCATAGGCCCAACCGCCCCAGTATCTAGCTGGGGTGCTGCAGTAGTGCTTGGTCGCTCGGCGTTGTACACACCCGACCTAGAAGACACCACATTGCTTAGGTCACGCATTGTAGA
This sequence comes from Mesostigma viride, assembly GCA_009746045.1. Classification (NCBI taxonomy): domain Eukaryota; kingdom Viridiplantae; phylum Streptophyta; class Mesostigmatophyceae; order Mesostigmatales; family Mesostigmataceae; genus Mesostigma; species Mesostigma viride. The sequence goes on from RPFO01000312.1 coordinate 718,235, forward strand.
CCCGTGCTCAGGAAGCATGTGATCCTGGCGCGACAGAGCCAGAGCAGCATCAACGGATTGCGTGAGCACATCACGGAATGAGACAGAGGATGCAGTCACGTTGCTTTTAGGAACGACGTCAGGCTCTACGACGGCCCGGTTCAGCGTGACGCATTGAGCAAAAGAAGGGGTATCGAGCGTGCTCTCACCTGACTTTCGTGCTGCCCGTCGCTCTGCCCACTCCTCGCGTGTGCCGTGGACGACGATGCGCTTGGCCTTGCACGCCTCCACGCTGTGACCACGCAGAAAGTCGTGGCACTTGCGGCAAAGGTTGTCCTCGAGCTCCAGGTCCGGGCGAACTCGGCAGTCATCCCGGACATGGTGACGTCCGAAGCAGCGCTCACAGCGTTGCTTGCGGTCAGTAGACGCCCCCTGCTGCCGCTTGGCCGGGGGATTATCACCCTGCTTGGCGTCGCCACCATGTCGCGTCTGCGTACCACAATCTCCGGCGCCACCATGGCGGCTGGCCATGCTCAGCTTTGGGAAAACCCAAATGAGCTGAGCTGACGTGCCTGCCTTAACTGCATGCCCGATGGGGTGGGCGAGGACCTGTCCCATGATTAACGAAAGGAGGGCTCTCAGCCGAGGACAAGGAACTGTCCCTCGTGCCTGATGACCACCTTATTGCCTCCCCTGCTATAGAATAATGCTTTCACAACACACACTTTGCACAGTCTGATGATGAAGCCGCACATGCGGAATTTATTGAGAAAGTTAATACAATTACAACACGTTGATAGTCTCAATATCGATGCACTCCATGCTCACGAGCCCGCAGTTAGGCAGCGCTCCATGACATGCTACCGGCCTTGCTCCCAAGGAAAGGGAGAAACACGAAGGCCACTAACGAGAGACTCGAAGAGACTACACGCTACGTGAGAGTCCTCTTCGACTATGAACCAAACCATTCGTCATGCCACACGCATGACACACGCCACACTTGTCAGTCCAGCCAGGAATGCCCAAACTATCTTGCTGTCTGAACCATGCAAATAGAAACTGCATTCCAGTTGCCGTCCTGGCTTTCTACCACACATGCCAACAAAAGCAGGAAGGCATCCCGACAAATCTAAATTGCTACCCTGTTGCCGATCTCATCTCCTAGAGGCTCCGGCATTTCTGTCCCTGGGAATGTCCGGCATTGAGTCACGACCACCAAGGTCGAAGCATAATATCCTTCAAACAATCTGCACGCTCACACCTTGCGTGTGAGTGGCCCAGCAAACATTGCTTCTAATCTTTCCTTTCTAGAAGAAATCCCTTTGTAGGGCTGCCAGCGATTTCGCATTCATTCCAGCGATCTGGCTCCGCACCGCAAATTTTCCTTTTCCATTTTCTGTCCAGTCCTCATAACGTTGACCCGCTATTCTACACCACAAAGACACCTGGCCTGTCAATAGCCTCGGCGCTGTTGAAGTCCAGCAGTCCAGCTCCAGCTCCAGCTCCAGCTCCAGCTGTCCACTAACTCGCGTATGATCCTCTCGACGCTGCGCACTTGTGCTGCCGTCCGCTCAAGTACGTCAGTGCTGCGCGCCCAGCCGTGCCTGGCCCGGCGCGCGCGCACGTGCACTTTCGTCCGCTCTTATGCTGCAAGTGCTAGTGTCCCCCCCGGCCCCCGGTCACTAGCCTTTGTCGAGAATGCGCAGAAAACAAATTCCTTGCGCACGTCACCGGTATTGTGCATAGTGGGCGCCCGGATGACATAGCTCGCGTCCGTGACAGCTGTCGCGTCTGCGTACCACAATCTCCGGCGCCACCATGGCGGCTGGCCATGCTCAGCTTTGGGAAAACCCAAATGAGCTGAGCTGACGTGCCTGCCTTAACTGCATGCCCGATGGGGTGGGCGAGGACCTGTCCCATGATTCCCCCCCTCGCTGGCTCTCATGGCTCCTCACATGGCCAGCGACCGTGCCAACACCACAGCAGCTAAGGAAATGGTGACGCTACTGGTTGCGAAACGGGCAGCGACACAAACTGGGCAAAACCACTGGCCCGCTGGCACGGTGGTGAGCGCTGGCCGCAAGCAGTGCATGTGCCACCCACAATTACAGTGATCACACAGCAACATGGTATCCCCCTGGTCTACGCGATGGCAAACCTGACACTGTGCGTCCTTGACCCGCCTGGCCGTGTGCGGGGCGAGGTCAGGCAATAAGTTGGGCAACGAACACGGACTGAGGTTGCTTACGTTATCGGTGGTGCGACTGCCGTCGACGCCCTCCAGAATGGCGCCCCAGATGGCTTGATGGCGACGATCCGCAAGATGGTCGGCCCCGCAGTCACGTCAAGAGTGTCGGTCAGCTGCGTGCGGAGAAAGACGAACTGCCCCGGACGAAAATGCAGCTGACGGGCCATGTAAGCGCCCCCCCGGCGCTGAGCGTATCGCAGGGTATCTCGGTGCTGGGCGATGAACAAGTTGTTCATGGCGATGGGCATAACCTTGCGGAAAGTAGCCGCCCGTGCGGTCACCTCAGCCAGAAACTGACTGGCGTTGTCAAACGCCATAGGGGTGGGGTGTGCACTCTGCGCCTCCGTGGGGAGCAAGGGTGCGCGCCCAAACAACAGGAAATACGGGGAGAAACAGGCGAGCGACTCCTGGGGTGACATTCGGTAACCCATGGCTATCCACGCCAGTTCACGATCCCACATAGTGAATGATGCTGACTGCAGGCTCCACTTGCGCAAAGCCTGCTTGACAGTCTGCACCAATCTCTCAGCCAAACCATTGGCCTGAGGATGCTCGCGAGAAGTGCGACGGTGATCAATGAGACATGCATCCAACAATTCCTGAAATTCCCCACGAAACTCCCCGCCCTGGTCGGTGACCACCTCCGCGGGGGCGCCAAACCTGGCGATGATGTCGGCGAAGTGCTTGGCGGTGGTGGCGGCCTGCTTGTCAGCAATGGGGATGAGCTCGACCCACTTGCTAAAACTTTCGACACACACCATGACATACTTGTGGCCATCTGCACTTTCATCAAAGGGCCCACACAGGTCTACGTGCCAGCGGTAGAAGAGCCCTCTGATGGGTAGGCTCATCAATTCTTTCGCATCGTGGTCCACATTGAACCTGGCCTTCACCCGGGCACACTGCGCGCAGCTAGCGACGACCTGCGCGACTGTGGCACGCATGCCGTTCCACCAATAAGAGGCGCGCACTAGCGCCAAAGTGCAGTTACCACCCAGGTGGCCATACCGCTCATGGGCTTGCTGGACGATGGCGACCCGCTTGTGAGGCGGCGGCACCACCACTTTGCGCTTGCCGATCATTTTGTGGAGGACCCCGGCATCCCACGAGTAGGTGACCGCCCTATGTTGCACCCTATTCAACTCAGCGTCACGCTGGGCTGAGGACCAATCAACCGGGGTGGGGGTGAGAGCTATCCCTTGGACCTGCTCCAACACACGCCCATCGAGCCACACATCACCCATGTTGCATTCCACTGTGAGATGGCCAACCAACACCACCTGGAGTGCTAGGTATCGTGCCAAGGTATTGTCAATGTCAAAGGACGGAGAATTACCTTCCTCCAACGCGAGGAGGCCAGCGGCAGGGGTGAAGGGAGAAGGGTGAACTGCATTGCAGCTTGCCGCAAAGTCTGCGACTGTATACTCGACTGCGCGCCAGTCTGCCTCGGCGTCGGCGTCAGCGAAGCCTGCAGCATTAAGGGGAGGTGGCACCCCAAAAACCTTAAAATTTGACCCATGCTAATATCACTTGAAATTCATTTGCACAATGCTGAGTTATGATTGGGGGCACTAAATAACATCTCTAGTGAGTTGTCCATGCACTTGTTGGGGGTACTACCCCCATATATACGCCAATAATGCGCTATAAATAGCAAAAGACGCTAATTAGGGCTGGGTATGCCCCAGCCAATTCACTTATTTGTTGGCTACCAAAAATCAAGGTCATATAGTTCCCTGAGTTTGTAGCTTGCTGAGCTATTTACATCATGGAAATGGCAAAACCTTGAACAGTTATTAATTTTCCCGCAAAACAGGTCATTTTTTACCGGACATTGGGAATAAACATGTCATAAACACTTCCGATAAGGCCACAAAATCAACAAAAATTCCGGCTAACAGGGGGACAGCGGTGTTCCAAGTCCCAGGTCATTCCGACAAGTCTAGCTCAAGTTATTGCGTCAGACGTGTTTTCAGAAAAATGCCCGCTAAAACAGAAAATGTCACTATATCAGCCCTTGTAAGCATCCTGCACAAGGCAGGCAGGGCAAAACCAATCCCCCTTGGGCTTCTTAGTCAACGGGGGGTCAGCGCAGCACCCATGCAGTCCTCCCTTGCACCCGAATGTGCTGCACAGCAGGAAAGGACACCGTCAATTTCATCGGGGACGCACATGCAAGGCAAGGAATATCATCACATCATTCTCATCATCACTACTACCTTCCCCATCGTCCTCCTGCCCCTCCCTTTGCATCACGTCGTGGCAGCCACCCTTAAAACAGGTCATTCCGACAAGTCTAGCTCAAGTAATAAGGTTATGCGTGCTAAAACCTGAACATAAGCTTAAGGGGGTTTTCTTTGTATACATGGCCACTTAGGCATGATGTTTTCCATCCAAAAAGCCAGAAAGCATGCCCCACTCGATCACAAAACATAAGCAAACGGCTAGGCACCACATCTGCCCTCACCTGCCCTCGGCATGGCCAACCTTGCCAGCGCAAGCATAGCAACACGATCGCTAGGCATACATGCCAAGAGAGCATACACTATACTCTACCCAAGGTTACCTTGTAAACATAATGCCAAGAACTCAGCAAATCTATGATCAAAAGCACATATAATTAACTCTAGCACACTGATGACGACACATGCTCAAGGTTGGGGGTCACTGTGGCACGCACAGATGGGTTTCCTAGACGACCACTCACCACCTGACAAGGCGCTAAGGACCACTCAGAAAGCAAGTAAACACAATCACACTTTACATGCCATCAACATGGATCAAATCCATGCTGAATATGTTATGAAGTACAAAGGGGTGGCCACGCACCTCATACTCCTTCACCGTCCCTCGAGCATGGCCAGCCTTATAAGTACGCGAATAGCAATTATGATGATGGCACTAACATGCATTACCAGCATTCTCTATGTTTCTCCCAGGTTAGAGTGTAAGGGTTATGCCAACCAAGCTTACCAACACAGCAACAACTCCTTAACTGCCCTACCCGACATGGGCAACAAACTGGAACTATGGAGGGCAAGGAACCAAGGAGATCATGGCATACAAAGCTTGCATGCAGTCAACCATGTCAACCATGGTTGGCTCAGCACATTGCTGTCTTGTCACATCATCATAACAAGGAAAGCTCAAGTAAACCAATGATGGCAGCTATCTACATGCAGTCACACAAATGCAATATCTCCAACATGATCGTCGATAAAAAAACTTCCTTCCCTGCACGATAAAGTGCAAAGAAACCAGTGGCGGCCGTTCAGCTTCTGACCGCTGTGATGCCGCTGCGAGGAAAGGGTGCGTCACTATCACACGACAAGAAGCGTCCATACGCACAACATCCTTGCCAGAACACGTGCTATGAAATCCCTTACGCCTTCCCTAGGATCTATCGGTTGAGACTGAAGCGGATTTGATCAAGACATCAACGAAAAGAAGCTAAAGCTGCCAGGTATTCGTCAACACGACGGCGAGCAACGGAGAGTTAACTGGCGGAAACTGACCAAAACGAACGCAAAAAACTTCGAACGATGAGCTCTTCGAAGAAAGAACTGATAGTAGATAACAGTCGCCACAAATCTATACCTTGCCCTCGTAGATCCCTCGCCCAGGCGCGCAACAACTGCCGTTCTTCCATGGAAGGTTCCGACATGCACTGCGCAGGCCTCAAGAAATACTTACCGAGAATGGCCGAAAATGTAGCAAAAAGCACCCGTTCGGTTTAGAATTCGATGCTACCGATATGAATGCATCCTTCACGGTCAAAAAGACCCCCAAAACAGAGAATTTACTGCCGCAATCACGAATTCTATTTTATTCCGCGCGACCAAAAAATGCAGATTACCCCCCATGCCGATGGCAGTAAAAGAAAGCAGCGGTATTGTAAACCAGCCACTTGCCGCCGCAACCCAACATCATTAAATCATCGTCTTCAACATCCAAGCATTTTTTTTGCATTTCTCTAGCCCTACTACATTGCTAGTTTCGCCTAAACGCAGTCGCCATGGCCACTTCCGCAAGTGGTGCGCGCACGGAGCACCCACTTTTCACGGTACGGCCGGTGCCGCGAATTTTTTCGCGCGGAAAATATTCGGCGCGCCACGTCCCCTTAACAAAAACCACAGACCCAGGCGAGCTCTCGGCCCCTAGGGCCCGCGCACCAGTGTTGTCAACAGTGGTTGGTAGAGCATACCTGGACAGGACGTCCGCGTTGGAGTGATCCACACCTGGCCGATGGACGATTGTCAGGTGGTACTCCTGAATGATCATTGCCCACCGGGCCAGCTTACCCGTGAGTTTGTCGCTGGTCATCAACCACAATAAGGGCTGGTGATCAGTGACAAGTGTGAACACCCGCCCAAAGAGATATGGCCTGAAGTGCTTGATGGCCCACACAACGGCTAACGCTTCCCCCTCGTAGGAAGAGTACCGACTCTCGGCAGAGTTGTTACTCCGACTAGCGTACGCGATAACATGCTCGCGCCCCGCATCGTCCTTTTGTGCTAGCACAGCCCCTAGGCCTACCTTGGACCAATCGGTGTAAAGAATGAAGGGCAGAGCATAGTCGGGGGCGCGTAGGATAGGAGCGGCAGTCAGTTCCTGTTTGATGGTATCGATGGCTCGCTGCTGAGCCGGACCCCACGCCCAGACATTGCCCTTCTTCAACAACTCAGTCAGGGGTTTGACTTTGGTGCTGAAATTCTGAATATATCCTCGATAATAGCCAGCTAGCCCGAGATACGCGCGCACCCCCGAGATGTCGATGGGCACTGCGGCGTCGCTGATGGCTTCCACTTTGGCTGCCTCAGGGGTCCGGCCACCTGGTACAATCTGATGACCAAGAAACCCTATGGTCTGTTGGGCGAACTTGCACTTTTCAGGGTGCAGCCGCAGGTTGGCCTTATCTAGGGCGATCCGAACCTGATCGAGGTGAGCTAAGTGCTGGTCAAATGTCTCGCTAAAGACAATGACATCGTCTATGTAGCAGGCTGCAAATGGCAACCCTGCCAGCACCTGGTCCATGGCACGTTGGAACACCGCACTAGCGTTGCGATGTCCGAATGGCATGCGAACCCACTCGTACAGACGGGTCCCACCCCAAAAGGCCAGCTTGCGCTGATCTGCCTCTACGACCTTGATCTGATGGAAGCCGCTACGCAAATCTAGCGACGACACATACAGGGGTCACCCGCAGTATCGCAACAAGAATCGCAACTACGCAACTTTCCAGGAGGACCAAAAAACACTTTTGTTGCGATTCTTGCGAGGACCGATTTGGACGAAAAGTTGCGAAACGGCAAACGCGTGGTATCGCAACTAAAGATACTCTTCGACGTGAAGTATGTCACTCCTTGGCTGACCGGCGCGAAGAATCAACCGAAAAAAAATGAGCGGCGTCAGAAAAATGCTATAGCCGCTGTCGCGCAACATCTAATGATGCGCACATTATCTCGGGCTGGTTTTTACTGCGTCTACACGCGTTAATCATCACGGGGGTGACGATGAAAGGCAGCACTTGTTATTAGCTTCTGTATCATTGAATTTTTCGCAACCAGTAGTTTTCGTATGATGTATTTCGCGTATTTCATCATCGTTCAGGGCCAGGAAAGTCTCGACGCCGTGATGAGATTGCCTTTCTGTCATGAGATTGCTAGCTTTCCGCTAGCCTTCTTTTTGCGGTTTCGGCATGGCGCAGTTTAGTGTACCTGCGGATACCGTCAACAAGGTAAAGTCGTTATATCATTCGGTAAGTAATCTCGGACACGTTGTTGAAGGTTTGTGGTGTTAAGTTCGCTAACTTACTACTCCTGTGTACTAGTTTGTGGTTGTGGTTTTGTACAACCGTCGTCGTAAGATTTTCATCAGTTTTGTTCATGATTAGCTGCGTCTGTACCTAATTTTCTAGAATGACGATTGATTTAACATCTAAAGGAGTTGTAGATGGTAGCACGATGGTTTCTATTGCCTAAATTCTTCAGGAAAGATGGTATCATGGCCAGTTTTTTGTCAGCCTTTTGGCTTTGCTAGTAAAGGACGCCTGTGCAGTTGTGCAGTCCGTGCAACATCTATGGAGGCCCCAGTGCCTTGCTGACGTAGAAAAGAAGTTCGATGCAGTGTTTGTATATTTTCATCCTAGGCATGCAAATGGAGGTCATTTCTCATGTTCTGGATGCATGGGTAACACCGCCCCTTGCACCCCCTTGCTACGTGTGCATTTGGGCCTTGGTTTGTGAAGACGTCCAATATTGCATTATCACTTAACATTGCATTGTAAGTGTCTTTTTTATCGCACCCGTGCACCCCCTGAGATTAGTGCTGTATTTAGCACCCATAGGACATATAGGACATTGCAACATGACTAATGACATGACCCCGAAGTAACTCCCTATATGCGTGTGCTTTGGTCCCAGTATGGACACTAGATTGTTATCAGGCTGGTTTCTGGACATTATCATGCAAGGTGCAACCAGCCATAATTAGGGGTAGAGTTACACACTGGTCATCCAAGGGCTAAGTGCAGGCCAGCACGCGGTAAAATGGTGACTGTGCATTAATATTAAAAAATTAAATTACGACACGCAGACGCTACGCGTTGATCAGGCGTCGCGTGACCGCCATGCGAACATTAATAGTTGTCGCGTATATTACATCCTCAATGATGTGGAGGCGGAGATGGAATGAGTATCTATAATGTAACCTTGAGTGACAGGGTTGCTGACACCACGGCCCGAATCACTGTTATTACACTTGTACTGAATTGGGTCACATGCATACCCCCACCGACTTGGGGTTGGTATCCTTTATATATCCTGCCATGGACTGGAATCGTTGTCTCCTTGAATACATGTATAACTCACATGGGTCAGGGGGCCTGCCCATATTCACCACTATATTAATCCCTAAAAGGTGCTTACACTGTCCTCGGTCGCATTCATGCATGCATTCGCGTATCCATGCATGCAATCACTTCCATCCCTGCAAGCATTCACGCATCCATGCATGCAAACACCATCCATCCACGCAAGCATTCACGTATCCATGCATGCAAACACCATCCACCCCAAGCATTCACACATTCATGCATGCAAACACCATCCATCCATGCTAGCATTCACGAATCCATGCATGCAAACACCACCCATCCGTGCAAGCATTCACGTATCCATGCATGCAAACACCATCCACCCAGGCAAGCATTCACGTATCCATGCATGCAAACACCACCCATCCGTGCAAGCATTCACGCATCCATGCATGCAAACACCATCCACCCATGCAAGCATTCACGTATCCATGCATGCAAACACCATCCACCCCAAGCTTTCAGGTATCCATGCATGCAAACACCACCCATCCATGCATGCAAACACCATCCACCCATGCAAGCATTCACACATTCATGCATGCAAACACCATCCATCCCTGCAAGCATTTACGTATCCATGCATGCAAACACCACCCATCCCTGCAAGCATTCACGTATCCATGCATGCAAACACCATCCATCCCTGCAAGCATTCACGTATCCACGCATGCAAACACCATCCATCCCTGCAAGCATTAATGCAATATCGATTCGTGTAATTAGCACCCATCCTGCGAGCATCCATGCAATTACCACCCATCCTGCGAACATTCACGTGCAATCCATGCATGCAGACACCGCCATCCATTCGATGCAAGCATTCACGTTTCCATGCAGCCACCCATCCTCGGCCCGCAGCATCATGGTGAACACAGCATTTCCCTTGCCCGGCCTGCGGCCGGACTGTAACACTGGACTGTCTCACCGCTTTAACAAAGACGGTTCAGGGCGATATATGTAGTCGCCTCAAAGTTGCACCCGCACGGCCAGCAAATGCTGGGCCGCTGCCATCCCCACTTCACAAACACACCCTCTTTCAGAATCTGTCCAGTATTGTTGCCTAATGCATCCCCGTTCGAAAGAGCGACATAATGAAACCACACTGTGAATGAAACAACGCAGTTTGTTTAACATGCCACGGCGCCGACTATACCTCAAGACCATAGCTGTGTAATGTCGGCGGGACAATGACGGGGTAATGACGCGCAATGACGAGACGATGACGCGCGTGATGATTAGGGAACTGTTTGATAACGAAAGGTTAGTGGTTGTAGACTAATTATAGGTCGTTGATTATTCAATTAAGAGGCGGCACACTTCTGTTTTTTTTCATTATTGCACTGACTTCCGCGCGATGAATCCCACTGAACTGAACTGAACACCGCGCGGCCAATCAATCGTCAACGGCGGTAACTATTGCAAGTACATATCGGATCCTGCACGCCGATTGGCGACAATTTATTCCTTCCGGCGCACGTGTACGGCGTACTTTTGGTATACTTGCCAGGTTTGTTGCGATTCTGTTGCATTGCGGAACTCTAGAATTGGTGGGTTTGCAGTTGCGGAACTAGGTGTTGCGATACTCGAGCACGCTCCCATTTTTCATCCAAACATCACTTTTGAAAAGTGAAGGTGCCATGGTGTGCCCATACCTGCCCTTAATCGAAGTGGATGATAAAATTTTTTTTTTTGAGTTGCGATTCTTGTTGCGATACTGCGGGTGACCCCTGTACTTGACCTGGGGAGATATTTTATCCAAAACATCATCGACCCGAGGCATGGGGTACCTATCAACAGGAGTGTGCGCGTTCAGCTGACGCAGGTCAGTGGCCATGCGCATTCCTGTCCACTCGCCTGTGATGGTATCCTTCTTGGGTGCGACCACCGTGGCAGCTGCATAACTGGAGGATGAAGCGCGGATGATCCCAGCTGCCTCTAGCTCTCGACAGTTAGCATCTACGAATTCCAGCTCAGCCAAGCTCAGCCTATGCTGCCGCCTGAATAAGGGCTGATCCGTATCTAGTGGGACCCCCATGCAGCCCCCGTTGTAGCACCCTAGTTCTTCACTGCTGAAAGCGAATACTGAGCGTGCAGAATGCAACCAGTGCTCCATAGCCTTGCGTTGCGTGGCGGTGAGGTGCTCACCTATGGCCCATATGTGAGAGGCAGCAGGATCTGCGACTGCGGCACTCCTACTGTCGAGACAAGGCCCCCGGACAGCGGCATCGTGGAAAAGGGAAAATGCGGCTACACCGGGTGTGACGCTCACCTGCTGAATGGCACGGACTGCGCGACCGACCGATTTCTGCAGGGTGGGCGCTCCAGCGAACACCGTGCTGGACAACAAGGACGTCATGAGGATAACGCTCCATAGTTGAAGCAGCCGCGATCTCCATGGCGACCCAGTGCCGCCGGACGCTATTGGCCGGACACCAGCCGCGTGGGCACTGACAGGCGGTGGCGGTGTGGGGATATCTCCCCCACCCTGGCGCACTTGCATTGCGGCCCGCAGAACATACCCAACCTGGAAGGCTGACATGGCTTGCCCAACGAGAGACCACCTAGTGGCCTCTAAAACCCCCTCAGCGGCGGACGCCCCCACATGGAACCCCATGCTCACCTCCCGAAACTCAGCGGGCGGCTGCACCAACAAACCCGTACCGGTGTCCCATACCAAACCCTTGCCCCGGTCCCTGTAGGCCGATGACCCTGGTAACTAACCAAGGTGGGAAGAGCGCACATAGGCTTACCTACGTGATTGACGGGCGCGTAAGGGTGCCGATCGGCGACGTCTACCCGCTGCGTGACCAAATGTGGTGGCAGCGCCACCTCCGCGGGCATGCCGTCGTGCTGTCGTGTGATCGCATCTACCACTGCCTGGATGGTGGTGGTGAGTGCAAGGTTGGTCCAGAATGCGCGGTACCTGTGGGTGAGCCCGCCCAATCCTGCATTGTCGCACGTGACTGGTGCCCCTAAGATGTCCACGATCTGGGCCCAGTCCTTCCTCACTACCTCGTGAGGGCTGTCGTCGGCCACCACGTTCTCAAAAAGATACGCTAGTGGCTGGTCCTGCAGCTGCTGCAAGAGTCCAACGACTCGAAGCAGATCCCAAAACAACCCGCTCCTAGGATCCGCAAGCCCGCGTCCTACGCCGGCCTGACTCAACCCTTGACATTCCCAGCCCGCGAGGACGAGGTCTATCCTCTTGTGCCGCCTCAAAAGGCCTCGCACATGAACCTCCCCAATAGCACGGATATCCTGAGGGCACTCCCCAAACGGATCTGTCCACGCAGACGGAGGGAACTGAGAAGGATACAGGGCAGACAGCTGGGCACAGTGATGCCTATACACTGCCCGAGCGGTAGGAGACGGCTCTACGGCGATCAACGTGTGGCACGTACCGCCTGCAGCGAGAAAGCCAGCCAGCCCCCCTCCCATCCCAGCAAACAATTCTAGCAATACAACCCCTTCGGACAAGACCCGCGACTCTGCCACAACATCGGTGTTAGAATATTTGAGCCTTCATAGGCCGAAATTGATTGACAATAAAATAGATTACGCTTTATTTATCATGGCATTAACGAAATCCGGCTGCCACCGGTCATACCACCAAAGCTATGCTGTGGCTCCCCGGTGGGGACCATTATCGTCCATAGCTGACAGCTAGGACAGGTAAGGTGAAGGCATCGTGCACAAACATCGTGCCTATATCCACCAAAGGTGGCGGCTATGTGCAAGACAATAACTTAACGACTTAACTTCAGAGTCGTACATTCTAGAAGTCTTGCTAACATGCCAGCGCATTAAGTACGGGGCATCTAGTAACTCGTGTCGGTAGAAATATCCAACACGGAACAGTGGGCCGAGGATGGTACCGTCGGCACCTACAGTGCGTTAAGTCTTGTGCCGGAAATAGTACAACTTCGGCATACAATAACTTTCGCTGTACGGCACTATTTCTAGTGCTATAAACTGTGCCGTAATTATCACGGCAAGCCCTTCCTAACCTATTTAATTATCGGCCTGAAATACGGTAGGCGGGTGCGATTAATAATGACGCAACCCTAATTAATCCTCCGTTTACAACATGACGGCCAGGATTAAATATAAACAGGTAGTTGGGCACATAGGGTAAAATATACCCTTGACACCCCCCTTGCTCAACTAGCCAGTACTATGGTATAATCCTATGGTTGTAACTTTCCCTCTAGCTTAGGTAGGGTGTTTAGCCCCCCTTACTTGGGATAACATTCCATGGTGAACCATTGCAACAAAAAACTGGAGCTTAGGCGAGGTTAACACTTGTGCTTTGGGACATGGGGATTAGCAACAAAAAACCCGAATGTGTGCTTTTGTATACAGGGCTTAGCATCAGAACCCGATGACATGAACCGGAACAAAAAATCCCGATTTCCTTAACTCGTGGATGGCACTGGCTTCTCGGCTCTGGGCTCCGCCGCACTTGGCTTCTCGGCTCTGCGGCACTTGGCTTCTCGGCAGCTGGGCTCCTGCGCACTTAGCTTCTCGGCCTTCACAAAAAATTCGAGTCATAGAATGCAGGCGAAATAGCGCCTGGACGTCGTCACCCAAAAAAAATTACACGAAGATGGCCTGCGAATTTGCCCCCGCTGCGATTTGAACTTGAGCTTGTTAGATGGCTTCAGCTTCAGCAACGTTCGGCATGACTGCCGCGGCTACACTCTGGAATCTGGGGAAATTTTCCTGGAATCTGGAAATATAAGGCCTACGGTTGATCAGGCCGCGGCACTGGGCCAGTTCCTGGAATTCTGCGCAGCGTGACAACAACGCTGCCGCGAACCTCCGGACCATAATATTGCATGATATTCATGCGTATCTCGCCAGTTTATGGCTGTCATTCTTTTCGTCCATATGTAAGGGTTAGTTTCCGTAATAGCTTTGTGTTAGAATATTTGAGCCTTCATAGGCCGAAATTGATTGACAATAAAATAGATTACGCTTTATTTATCATGGCATTAACGAAATCCGGCTGCCACCGGTCATACCACCAAAGCTATGCTGTGGCTCCCCGGTGGGGACCATTATCGTCCATAGCTGACAGCTAGGACAGGTAAGGTGAAGGCATCGTGCACAAACATCGTGCCTATATCCACCAAAGGTGGCGGCTATGTGCAAGACAATAACTTAACGACTTAACTTCAGAGTCGTACATTCTAGAAGTCTTGCTAACATGCCAGCGCATTAAGTACGGGGCATCTAGTAACTCGTGTCGGTAGAAATATCCAACACGGAACAGTGGGCCGAGGATGGTACCGTCGGCACCTACAGTGCGTTAAGTCTTGTGCCGGAAATAGTACAACTTCGGCATACAATAACTTTCGCTGTACGGCACTATTTCTAGTGCTATAAACTGTGCCGTAATTATCACGGCAAGCCCTTCCTAACCTATTTAATTATCGGCCTGAAATACGGTAGGCGGGTGCGATTAATAATGACGCAACCCTAATTAATCCTCCGTTTACAACATGACGGCCAGGATTAAATATAAACAGGTAGTTGGGCACATAGGGTAAAATATACCCTTGACAATCGGCACAGAAGTTACCTTCGGTTGTCGCGACAGCCACTTGTGACTGCGTTTGCCGCGGGAGATGAGAGAGTTGTTGCTGCCGCACCGCGTTGGTGACGTGCTGGCGCAAAAGGGCCTGCCGCGCTTGCGGCTGCTGTCGCGCCGCCCACGTGCTCTGCAATGAGGCCCGTCCCACCAGCGCTGTTGGGATGCACGGCCGATGCTTATCACGCACAGCCCCCCCAGCTGCCGTGACCTCCCCCATCCGTACCTCCACCACCGCGTCGCGCAACCCAGCCTCGACCCGGTGGACCGTCGAGACACGCACTGCCCCAGTGTCCGAGCTGTAGCAGCTCACTGGGATGCTTGCTTGGCGCATGGCGTCACCGTCTCTGTCAACGATGTACACCGCGCGGCCCTCCCACATGCGTACCTCGAGCCGCATGGGAAACATGACCTCCATGCCGACCAGCACGTCATACGATGACTGCTCGGTCACAAGGGCATTCACAGGGATGCAGGCCATGTCGGATGGCCTGAGCGGGTTGAGGATGACCATTACTTGGACCGCAGTCATGGCAAAGGGTTTAGCGGCAGGGCCCTGCCAGCCCGCCACGGACACATGACTGTCCCGCAGCCCGCCATTCTCCCTGGTTAGGTTGAGCAACTGGGCCAGCCGAGCACTGATGACGAGTGGCTGGGCCCCGCTGTCCAGTTTCACGACCAACTCATGGTCAGTACTGTAGACCACGTTGCTCAGGGGCTCCCCATGCCCCTGCGCCTGAAACGCCATTGCTGGCTCACCATCCGGATATGAGGTGACAGTGGGTGCCCTAGGCACGACGCACGCCCGCTGCGCGTTGTCCAAGACACCATGAGCGACATGACCCACGACTACCGAAGCCGATGCAGGGCGATGCCCAACAAATGTGGCTGTCTCAGCGTTGTGCAACCTACGGGCGTCCATTGTGTCAGCGTACCGCTGTACCTCTGACGCATGCGACCCGAGCACCTCCACGGCCCGCTGACCGAACCACTCGACCACTTGCCGGGGAGTGTATGCCGGCGTGTCCACGACCGATGGCATAGGGTATAATGGCAACAACCTGCGCCGCTGCTCTGCCCCAGCAGGATTGTCGTGTTCCAGGGTGGAGCCGGTCCGAGCGGGAGCCATGCGAAAGGACTGAGGCAACTGCCCCACAGTCTCACTTGGCTGCCCCACCTGAAACGACGGTGGTGCACGTGCTTGCTTCCCGCGCGCGCCAACTGCGTGGATGTCCAACGCCATCACGTCGGCTGGCCGCCAGAAGTCCTCGTCCCTGTATTGAACCTGCGATCCCCCATCCTCCCTTTCACGCCCCCCCGCCTCGCCCGTCGGCTGAATGATGACCACCCCCGCGTCCACCTTCTTGTCCTCTACGTCCGCAAAGTGCACCCCCGGCGCTGGGCACTGCCCCGCCAGATGGGTTCGGACCGTTGCTGGGTGTGACTTCTTACACGCCTTGGGACAATCACGTTTGATGTGCCCATCCTGACCGCTGCCACAGGAAGCAGCCCGATTTGCGCGCATCCGTCCTACCCGTCTGTGAGGACGTGCCCCCCCCAGCTCGCGTCGGGGCGGCAACGTCCTTGTTGCCGCCAGCGGCGTTACCCTGGGTTGCATCATGCGATGAGGCGTTGCGAGACCCCCCTTGGTTCCTGCTAGCACCGTGGCCGCCTTGCGGGCGCGCTTGTCTTGTGGCAGACGACTCACCCGACTTGGCCTTGGTCAGCGCGTCGACCTTGGCCTGCAGCTCGGCCACCACCGTGCTTACCGAGATCCGGCCTTGCGCGTGTCGTCGCATCATGGCCCTGACCTCAATGCACAGTGACCGCAATCGCCACGGCTGGCCGTTGGGCGGCGTGGGCAGCTCCATCTCCTTGGAGCCTAGCGCTTGCAGCCATTTTGACACGCCAGCTTTTCGGACCAGTCCTCCACTTCGCCGGCGAACTCCATGAGGCGCTCGTAAGATTGCTCCGGGGTTTCACCCTCGGCTATCTTGAAACTGCGCCATTCACGCTCTGCCTTGATGGTCTCCACCGGGTATTCCTGGCGAAGGAGGTCCCACAGTTCCTCGCAGGGTCGACACCATACATGATGTTGTCATAGTCGGGCTGGCCACGCCCGTCGAAGCCGAACCACACGTCCGTGTGACGCGTGTACAGCGAGACCTCTCTCCACTGCTCCACCAGCCTAGCCACTCGCCTCAGCGTAAGGCCGTGAAAGAAGAAATGCATGTTGTTCATCACAAACTCATGCATTACAGCGCCTTGCGTAGTCATGTATTGCAGATCAATCCATGACTTGTACGCGTTGTAGGCCTGCGCCAGCGTGGCCAGATTGCCGGTTGTGGAGAACTTCTCGCGCATGTCCACCCGTGGTAGGGTGGGCATCTTCGCGCCTTCAGGTATGAGGCGCACCCTTTGCGGGTACTGCACCCCATCGGCATCCTCCGGCGGTCGCTGAGCTGCGCGTCCCTGCGCCAGCGTGCTTGGGCGTGCTGCCTCCCGTACTCGGAAAGCCAGCGGCGTGGTTATGTCCTCCATGGGCGGAATGCGCCCGATTGGCACACTTGACCACCGTGCAGTCGACCCGCCGGTCAGCGCCCCACCGCCTCGCCCAAACGGAATTGAGACCCCGCCTGGCAGCATGCGTCCTGGTGCACCCCTGCGTGGGTCCATCGCGCGCGCCAGCCCTGCCCCGTTCTCCTCGTGCAATCCGTCTCGCGCTTGATCGAAAGGCAGGCGCCTGGGCGCCAGCGTATACTCGCCCCGTGGCTGACCATCCGCCTCACCAAGCAAGTCGTGTTGGGTTAGCGACCCAGCCAAAACCCCCGGTTCCATCGAGCCCTTCCCGCCGCATTACCTGAGGTTGGCGGCTGGTCCCGCTCCCTCGGCTCCGCGGCAACACCATTGGGCCCGGCATCGATGCCTGCCCGTCCCATGGTGTGGACTGCAGATGACGACCCTCTACGGCCACCAATCTGTCGGTCACTTCCCGCATTTGCAGCGCCAGTTGCTGCTGCAACTGTTGCGACTGTTGCTGCATCTGCGCTTGCATCTGCGCGAACAGCGCCACCATACTCAGCGGCGCTTCTTGGTCGCGACTCCCACCCACTGCGGGTACGGCGGGAGGAATCCCGCCATTCGACCCCGGAGCGGACGTGTTGGCATCTGCTCTATTTGCATCCGCCATGGCTCGAGTCTGCGCTCGCGTCAGTGGCATGCACCAGCTGACCGATGGGCAAAACAAGAACCAACAAGCCTAGGTTAGCCTGCCAGAAAAAGACAAGAGCCAGCAAATTCTGGCTAGTTCTATTTTCTTAAAATCTGTCTCAAGACACTTCCTTTACAAACTGTCAGCCAGGCCGTTCCCTGTACTGCTGATGGTTGATAAACACTAAAGCCAACGTCTTGGCTTCGAACAGAAGGAAGCAGACTACCGGGTAGTCTCTTCGAGTAACGAAAGGAGGGCTCTCAGCCGAGGACAAGGAACTGTCCCTCGTGCCTGATGACCACCTTATTGCCTCCCCTGCTATAGAATAATGCTTTCACAACACACACTTTGCACAGTCTGATGATGAAGCCGCACATGCGGAATTTATTGAGAAAGTTAATACAATTACAACACGTTGATAGTCTCAATATCGATGCACTCCATGCTCACGAGCCCGCAGTTAGGCAGCGCTCCATGACATGCTACCGGCCTTGCTCCCAAGGAAAGGGAGAAACACGAAGGCCACTAACGAGAGACTCGAAGAGACTACACGCTACGTGAGAGTCCTCTTCGACTATGAACCAAACCATTCGTCATGCCACACGCATGACACACGCCACACTTGTCAGTCCATGCAGCCAGGAATGCCCAAACTATCTTGCTGTCTGAACCATGCAAATAGAAACTGCATTCCAGTTGCCGTCCTGGCTTTCTACCACACATGCCAACAAAAGCAGGAAGGCATCCCGACAAATCTAAATTGCTACCCTGTTGCCGATCTCATCTCCTAGAGGCTCCGGCATTTCTGTCCCTGGGAATGTCCGGCATTGAGTCACGACCACCAAGGTCGAAGCATAATATCCTTCAAACAATCTGCACGCTCACACCTTGCGTGTGAGTGGCCCAGCAAACATTGCTTCTAATCTTTCCTTTCTAGAAGAAATCCCTTTGTAGGGCTGCCAGCGATTTCGCATTCATTCCAGCGATCTGGCTCCGCACCGCAAATTTTCCTTTTCCATTTTCTGTCCAGTCCTCATAACGTTGACCCGCTATTCTACACCACAAAGACACCTGGCCTGTCAATAGCCTCGGCGCTGTTGAAGTCCAGCAGTCCAGCTCCAGCTCCAGCTCCAGCTCCAGCTGTCCACTAACTCGCGTATGATCCTCTCGACGCTGTGCACTTGTGCTGCCGTCCGCTCAAGTACGTCAGTGCTGCGCGCCCAGCCGTGCCTGGCCCGGCGCGCGCGCACGTGCACTTTCGTCCGCTCTTATGCTGCAAGTGCTAGTGTCCCCCCCCCCGGTCACTAGCCTTTGTCGAAAATGCGCAGAAAACAAATTCCTTGCGCACGTCACCGGTATTGTGCATAGTGGGCGCCCGGATGACATAGCTCGCGTCCGTGACAACCATGCCCGCGCTTGCGCCCTCGCTGGCCCCCGTTGTTGCCGTGGCCGACGACCTTTTTCAGGATGGCCGTAAGCTCCGACCGCGTAATTGGAGCCTCTGCGCCTGAAGAAGAAGACGCGCCGGTATCCACCTTGCGCAGGGATGGCAGAGCGGCCGAGGCAGTCTGCTTGGACTGCGCACTCTTGAAGCATGAGATCAAATACAGCATGCCCTCGTCGAAACTGACGGCACTCTTCTTTTTGAGTTCCGTCGCTATGGTCAGATGCACATCCGACGAGAGGTCGCATTTCTTGAGAAATCGATTGCACAGGAAAATGGGCTTGAGAGTATCTAGTAGCAGCTTGTGCTTGTGCACGAAGACCTGGAAATCACGTGCAGCCCCGGGCAAATTTGCATAGCCCTCGAAGTCATTGAAGGCTTGCTCGTCGGCCTCTTCCTTAGACCGCGACAAGTGGGCATCTAGACCGTTGTAAAAAACTTCCCAGGTTTGTTTGTTGTCGGCCGCAATGCGAACTAGATTGGCAATGTTTGGGTGCTTGGTTGTACTGCAGAATACTGCACGGAACTTGCCAATCAGCTCCGAATCTTTGTCTGCGCGTCCATCGCGCAGACGCTTGAGAGCAGCTAGAAAATCTGCTGCGTCGTCCGCCGTATAGTCGGCAGGTAGATCAGCGGGCACCTCCGTTTGCTTCAGAGGGCCGCGATTCAGTGCATCGTCAGCAGCAAGCATCAAATGCTTGAACTGCTTGGCCAGTTCAGGTTGCGCCACGAGGGTTTGCATCAACCTCGTGGCCTCGTCCGCACTAAAGCGTGGCAGGACGGACCCTGCGGCCTCGCCACTTGGCGTATCTGTGTGTTCGCCCGTGCGGCTCCGTGTACCGGAAGCCATCGTGTCCAAAAACCAAATGTCCTCATTTGAGGACATAGTCCTCGTTTGAGACGGGGGGGGTCAGGGGCGCGGTTTTGGCGCCAAATTTGGTCCTAGGGTCACTTGGTGGGTTTTGGCGCGAAACTGGGATAGGTACTGAGCGCGCCAAGCCCCTGGGGTCGACAGGGGTCGACCGTACCTGGAAAATATGAGGCGACGAAAAGTACCTACAATAGCAAGAACATCGCAATGCAATCGAGTGTTTTGTCGAGTGGCGGCTATAAGGTCGTGCCAGTTCCGAGGCTTGCCTGAATGTTATAGGGCATTATTTTGCCCCGGACGAAGACAGCATTTTAGATCGTCATCTAGTGATTTCGAAGATGCTATTCTCCACGTGCAGGTGCTTTGTATATGTCGAAAATTTTGTTCATGAACGGATTTTGGCATTGTTGAAGAAAATCTGAGAGCTACGTAGATCGCATGATAGGTCAGTTCGCAGTTCGGTTTTACAATTTCTTTTTCCGCCCAGGCGCTGCGGATATCGCGAGTATGGGTTATGGTACGCTTCTGGGCTTATGGGCGACATGGGGAGAAGAGGGACCTGGGCAGTTGCATGCGTCAAAGAGTCTCTATTTTTTCGTCGTGATGTCGCAGTCGCGCCTGGCGAAAAGCAGGGCGAGCGCGAGCCATATTTTTCTTTTGCCGCAAGGCTGGGTGCTTCCCACGCGTCACCGTCCTTTAATATATATTTCTTGAGCTGACCCGCGCAGCTGGCGGCCCGGGCGCACGTCAAGAGCACGGTTCCGACTGTCATTCTCAACCGCATCGTTCTAAGTAAGCGTGTTAAGCGGATTGTAAC
This sequence comes from Mesostigma viride, assembly GCA_009746045.1. Classification (NCBI taxonomy): domain Eukaryota; kingdom Viridiplantae; phylum Streptophyta; class Mesostigmatophyceae; order Mesostigmatales; family Mesostigmataceae; genus Mesostigma; species Mesostigma viride. The sequence continues at coordinate 739,275 of RPFO01000312.1, forward strand.
CTATAATAACTCTCGCAGACGTGATAATTCCGGTTGCTTTCAATGCCCAACTTCGTGGTTTTGATTACGTTTATGTCCGGGGAATAACGGAAGTTTGCTGGGCAGTACTTTCTTTTCCCGCTGCGTCACTGAAAAGGTAAACGGCCTTGCGTTATCAAAACAGCAGCGACTAGAAGTCGCTGTGCTTAATTGCGATGTGCTAGTTTGATTCAACACATATACTGCCTTGTTGCTGAGAAGTTTTTCAAGGCTTGCTGGTATGTTGCCCATATGTTTCTAATGCTTCAACTCATGTCCAAGTGATCAAGACTGGCTTGGAAACTTGAGCTTGTCATGTTTACATTGTGCTTGTGTTACAACTTGTGCCTCTTTGCAGTATATGTTTCATATATAACGTAAGGGTTCAGCATCATGGTTTAGCACCGTGGTGGCAGCCGAGCCTCTACCAACGATCATGGACCTAACCTTGGCGAGTATTTGCTTCATATTTCACTCGTTGGACTGAGCTAGCTTTACACCTGCTGTATGGCCTGCACCATGGTCCCTGGTTGCCAGTTACATTTTGTCCCCCCTCCCTGGCAGGCTGCAGGGTCTAGGACTGCGAGGGTGTAACATAGACATTTTGTGGGCACCCTGCCCCCTGGGTGCATTTTCAGGGCCAGCCATGACCTGGCCATTAATTAATTAATTAATTAAACTCGTGCTCCCGTTGGGGAGTCACGGAGCACCGAAGTGCTTTTAATCCCTGTGTGTGCACTACAGGAGAAAGGGCAGAGACCCCCAGTCTCCTTCATGCCAAAGGCATGCCACAGCTGCAATCGGGCGCGGCTAGCTAAAAGGACAGGCTAACGATCCGGCAAACTGTGGGTGCAATAAGACCCATGTGAGCATATCATAGCAAGGAGCGTGGGCAAGTAAACCTGGCCATGCCTTCTCTCTTGGCATATTGTTGACTTGAGTGCTATTTGGTCAATCGCGTAGCGACCCCCCTGCATTCATAAATCGTAAACAATTATACAATGAGCATATTTCATGGATGTTAAGGTGAGGGTATGGTGCCAGCCCCCCTGAAACCATACCATAGAATAACATGTACTGTTGACCTGGGGGGACCCAAGAGATGATTTTGGCATGTAAATAGGATGTATGGGGGTCCATCCCACCACTTGTTGAGGGTGGCATGCACAGTTACACGCTCGTATTGTGCTTTTGCATGTTTCAATATATTCCCATTTAGTTGCCCCAGTTTGCAAATTTTCCACCTAATTGGCACCCCAAAATGGTGAGTATTTCATCAGTTATTAATTTTCCCCCAAAAGAGGTACTTTTTTGGGCTGAAAAAAATAAAACAAATCATAGACACACAATTTGACCCTGGGGAGATATACACAAATACTAGACATGGGCATACACAATCCCACAAAGTTTGAGCTCATTCTGACTACAAACGTGGAAGTTATAGCGTTTGGCAGTTGGCCACCTGTGCAGCCGCTAAGGAAGGCAATAGTGAGTATTAAGGCACACTAACACTTTCTATGCCATCCAAATGGCTCCAGACCATGCCCAATTCGAGCACAACGTAGAAGGAGGTGGCTGGGCACCTCATGTGCCCTTGCCTTACCTTGGCACGCCCCAATCCCATTTACATTTGGTGGATCCCACTACACCAAAATGGTTTTTTATGAAATTGTGGATTTTGCTTGTGTTGTGGCTTATTATCATTTGGGAACATACAACAACCCCCCAGCCACCCACCCCCACCCCACCCAAGGACCTAGCATGCCCCCACTGCCCCCCCCCCCCCCCCCCCCCCATCACCCAGGCATGCAGGCACCTAGGCACCCAGGCAGGGTCCAGGCACCAAGGATAACTTGCATCTATACTGACTTACTATCATGTGGGAACATATAAATCCCCCCTCCAAGCACACCCCTTTGGACCCCCCCCCCCCCCCCCCCCAGGCCCCAGGCACCCAGGCACCCAGGCACCCAGGCACCCAGGCACCCAGGCACCCAGGCACCCAGGCACCCAGGCACCCAGGCACCCAGGCACCCAGGCACCCAGGCACCCAAGCACCAAGGGTGGATCATGCATATATTGATCATGATGGATTATTATCATGTTCATGTTATCATGCAAGCAACTAGTAAAGTGCCATGAGTGTACCACCACACTGGTGGGAGCTGGTCCATTACAGCGGCAAAATAGGTGAACCGTGTCTATCTTTAAAATATTCCTGCTGACCTAAGCTTATTGGATAGCTTGTGTGGCTTTACTTTATGTGGAAGATACATGAGGCCTATTTCTCACTGCTGAGCCAAGTGGCAACCACTACAAGGGGTGCCGGCAGCTGGCCCCCTAGACCAAAGCACAGAAAAATTGCTGCCGGCTAGCATTTCTTTGCCAGCACTCAAGGTAGGGCCACTTTGAACAGAGTTTGAAGTACGTGTGCAAAACCTCATCCATAACTCAAGAAGCTCCAGCAACTGACATGTGATGAAAAAATCGCATGACTATGCCTTCAAGAACGATAACCGGGAAAGTGTTCATCGAGGCAGGCGGACGAAATGCGTCCCTTGTTCTTGCGCAGGCTGGACCGGGTGGCCACCGCGCGCATAGGTGGCGCGCGCTTCTTAGACGGCGGCGGCGTAACACCCCTGCGTGCATCCTCCTCCAGCTCCTCCTCCTCCTCCAGCTCCTCCTCCTCCTCGTAACCATGCGTGTACGCCAACTGCTGCGTGGGAAGTTGCTGTTGGGGATATGGCTGGGGATGGCGGGGCCGGGGATACTGCCGAGGCTTCCCCGCGCTGGGCAGTTTAGCGGGCCCAGCTGCAGGAGGGTAGGCCGCTGCCGCCGGCCACGCTGGCACTTGCACCGACATCATCGTCTTCTAGTTGGCTTGAACATGCTGGATCTGCCACTCAAGCGCTGCGATCTTTCTGCCCTGATCTTCCACGGTTTCTTGTGCTGCAGCCAGGTCTTTCCAAGGTGTTGAACTCCGGCGGGAGCTGCTCAAGGCGCTGCTGCAGCCGGCTGCAGCTTCTTGACCTCTGCCGTCACAGTTTCCGTCACAATCTTCTTCTCGTCTGATTTTGCGCCATTGACTGCCCTGGAACAGCCGGAGACTTGCTTCGCCATAGTGGTCAGCCGCTGCTCCACGGAAGTCTTCCCAAATGCTTCCACCTTTTCGCCATGCTGCTTGACCTTTGCCTCGAGACAGGCCACGGTGGCGTGCACTGCGTCCCGGGAGGCTGCCCCCCCAGCGCACCCCCCCGAGGCTGCCCCCCAAGCGCCCCCCGGTCATCCTACTCGTCTCCCGTGGTGTGGTTGAGGTATTCTTGGCACGCTTGCCCTTCAGAAGCGGGGACTGGGCGGCATCAGGGTCCGCCTCATCATCTTCATCCGACTCCACGTATGCCCACACGTCCTTGTCGGGGATACGAGATCTGGACAGAGACGGCGCTGGTTCGGGGACTGTAATAATAAGCACGTGACTGCGTCACGTGGGTGCCAATACAGAGTAAAGGAACCTTCAACCCTACATACACAAAGAGAAGGCGGGAGGGCGCCCTAGCTTCTCTCACTGCCGCAAGGCCACAGAGCGCCCTCTCCACAGGATGGTGCCGGGGCGCAACACAGTGGGTGCAATACAACCAATGCAATACCATAGGTAGGCTGACGCATAGCTTATGCTACAAAGGTGAGGTGGGCTCAAGACGTCGGCTAAGGCGCAAGCTGATGGCCACAAGGCCTGCCAGAGCTAATTGAAGATACTATAACGATGTGCGCTATAATAATCGTAATATAATCATTTCAAGTGCTGTCTAAGCTATCCCATAATCGATTGCCCCCAGGTAGACAACTAGCTTGAGTGCTCTATCCCGGGGGAGCCCGGGGGGGCTTCCACAGTTTCTTGTTGACATAAAGGTCCCCGCCCCGCCAGTACACTTGGGGCTTCTCGGGGTTGGTCTTCTGGCGGATTTAGTCGGGGACTGTAACCATGCACCTGCAATATATGAAGACGAAGGGCAGCAAAAAGAAAAGGGATATTTAAACTACTAGTCAGCTACAGACCAGACATGCATGTCTACTATAGGAAATGTAATGATGAAAAGCAAGCCGGCGCCCAAAGAGAAATACAGCAAGGAAGCAACATGCATAACGCAACGCGCCAAGGCAGCCCCCCCCCCCCCCCCCCCCCAAGACAATGGTTTGATAAGCTATTAAAGCCAATGCAAGCAAGGACAATGAATAAAATTGGCAGCGTGACGCGACAGTACAACAGGATCGGTTGACCCCTTCAGAATCTCAGCTGCTGAGCGGCGTTTCCCGTGATGTCCCATTTCGTCACAATTTCGTCTGCAATTTCACAAAATCCATGGTACAAGAAAGCATAGAATGCAAGCACTATTTCGATACCTTAGGTCCAATTTATTTGTCTAAATTCTGGCTCATCATCAGCCTTACTTTGATGTAACAAGTAACTACGCAAGCTAACAAAAATTCCGTCAATGGCGCAAAACTGCAAGGTAGATTCTAATAATTTAACTGCGGAATGCCGACCCTGTTACCATCTAACTTCGTTTCACAAGGTATCGGTATGAAATACACGTTTCCCACTACGAACTGCCCACTAGACACCAATGAACTAACCGTGGCTTCTCCAGCGTGCATGCGTGCATTTTCTGTCGGGTACTAGCCTATTTTCATGGCAGCGTGCATCGTCCTCGCTGCATGTCACGGCGCGCCGCGTCAGGAACACGCCAAGTCAGCGAGGACGATGCACGCTGCCAACAATTAGATGAAATTAGGTGAGTCCCGACCAGCAAACGCAGGCATGCGCGTGGAAAAAGCCACGGTGAGTTCATAGGTGTCTAGTCGGCAGTTCGTACTGGGAAACGTGTATTTCATACTGATACCTTGTGAAACGAAGTTAGATGGTAACTGGGTCGGCATTCCGCAGTTAAATTATTAGAATCTACCTTGCAGTTTTGCGCCATTGACGGAATTGTTGTTAGCTTGCGTAGTTACTCGTTACAACAAAATAAGGCTGATGATGAGCCAGAATCTAGACAAATAAATTGGACCTAAGGTATCGAAATAGTGCTTGCATTCTATGCTTTCTTGTACCATGGCTTCTGTGAAATTGCAGACGAAATTGCGACGAAATGGGACATCACGTGAAACGCCGCTCAGCAGCTGAGATTCTGAAGGAGTCAGCCGATCCTGTTGTACTTGCTCGAGACGCCGGCGCCCGCTGGAAATGTGGCAAGACAGATGCTGGCTACTGTGCGGGCATGACTGTTCCAGAGCTGCGGGGGCTGCGCACAAGGTTTTCGATGATGCGCCTTGCTGACCAGAAGGAGGAGATCAAGGCGGAACTCCGACATGGTGGCATAAGGCGTGCAACGGCAAAGCCCTGGTTGATGTGTAGGTATGATGGTGTCTACTGTCTAGTGGCCAGTTCTTGAGGGGAAAGGCGGCTTTTCTGTCAGTTCAGTGCTGGGTGAACTTTTACGGTGACAGGGGCGGCATCTCGATCGTATTTATTTGACAACAGCTGTCAGATTTTGCACGTTCTAGACTTCGCGAGGCGCAAATGGTCACGTTTTAACAATGCCAAAGGATTTCAGTGCATTCTAGTGCTAGACGAAGCTACGGTAAACGAATGGGGACTTTTGCCCAAGGTTATGTTCTGATTTGAGTGGGTCTTGCAATGCCTGTCTGCATGCTTGATTTTTCTGATTGCCTTAACCCTAGACCCTTATTCCTAAATAATTTGTTCATGGCGTGCTGTGCTGCAGTGAGTCAGTTCGTTTTACCTGCCATCTTATTGTAATCGAGGGCAAGGTGGCAGCTCTAGGCTATTACGACATTGCATGATACTTTCCAGAGCAACGTGTACGTATGATCGGTAACTGCTGCTCGGTACAGTAACTGAGATTGGTGGGAGGGAAGGTAGGGGCCTACCATGGGGTGGGCTGGGCTGTGAGGGCTGGCCTGGCCTGGCCTGGCCTGGCCTGGCCTGGCTGTATGGCCTGGCCTGGCCTGGCGTGGCCTGGCATGGCATGGAATGGCCTGGCATGGCAGGGCAGGGCAGGGCAGGGCAGGGCAGGGCAGGGCAGGGCAGGGCAGGGCAGGGCAGGGCAGGGCAGGGCAGGGCAGGGCAGGGCTGGGCTGGGCTGGGCTCGGCTGGGCTGGGCTGGGCTGGGCTTTCAGGGCTGGGCTGGGCTGGGCTGGGCTGGGCTGGGCTGGGCTGGGCTGGGCTGGGCTGGGCTGGGCTGGGCTGGGCTGGGCTGGGCTGGGCTGGGCTGGGCTGGGCTGGGCTGGGCCGGGCTGGGCTGGGCTGGGCTGGGCTTGGCTGGGCTGGGCTGGGCTGGGCTGGGCTGGGCCGGGCTGGGCCGGGCTGGGCTGGGCTGCAGGGCTAGCAGCAGCTCGACGGCTGGCTGGCTGGCTGGCTGGCTGGCTGGCTGGCTGGCTGGCTGGCTGGCTGGCTGGCTGGCTGGCTGGCTGGCTGGCTGGCTGGCTGGCTGGCTGGCTGGCTGGCTGGCTGGCTGGCTGGCTGCCTGGCTGCCTGGCTGCCTGGCTGGCTGGCTGGCTGGCTGGCTGGCTGGCTGGCTGGCTGGCTGGCTGGCTGGCTGGCTGGCTGGCTGGCTGCCTGGCTGGCTGCCTGGCTGGCTGCCTGGCTGCCTGGCTGCCTGCCTGCTTGGCTGCCTGGCTGGCTAGCTGGCTGGCTGGCTGGCTGGCTGGCTGGCTGGCTGGCTGCCTGGCTGCCTGGCTGCCTGGCTGCCTGGCTGCCTGGCTGCCTGGCTGCCTGGCTGCCTGGCTGCCTGGCTGCCTGGCTGCCTGGCTGCCTGCCTGGCTGCCTGGCTGCCTGGCTGCCTGGCTGCCTGGCTGCCTGGCTGCCTGGCTGCCTGGCTGCCTGGCTGCCTGGCTGCCTGGCTGCCTGGCTGCCTGGCTGCCTGGCTGGCTGGCTGGCTGGCTGGCTGGCTGGCTGGCTGGCTGGCTGGCTGGCTGGCTGGCTGGCTGGCTGGCTGGCGGGCTGGCTGGCTGGCTGGCTGGCTGGCTGGCGGGCTGGCGGGCTGGCGGGCTGGCGGGCTGGCGGGCTGGCGGGCTGGCGGGCTGGCGGGCTGGCTGGCTGGCTGGCTGGCTGGCTGGCTGGCTGGCTGGCTGGCTGGCTGGCTGGCTGGCTGGCTGGCTGGCTGGCTGGCTGGCTGGCTGGCTGGCTGGCTGGCTGGCTGGCTGGCTGGCTGGCTGGCTGGCTGGCTGGCTGGCTGGCTGGCTGGCTGGCTGGCTGGCTGGCTGGCTGGCTGGCTGGCTGCCTGGCTGGCTGGCTGCCTGCCTGGCTGGCTGGCTGCCTGCCTGGCTGGCTGGCTGCCTGCCTGGCTGGCTGGCTGGCTGGCTGGCTGGCTGGCTGGCTGGCTGGCTGCCTGGCTGGCTGCCTGGCTGGCTGCCTGCCTGGCTGCCTGCCTGGCTGGCTGGCTGCCTGCCTGGCTGGCTGCCTGGCTGGCAGTGGCTGGTATGTTCGGCGGCTGATATAGTGTCTGTGACGGTAAGGACGGGGGGAGGCCCCGAGATTCGAGCAGACATGAGGCGCAGGGCTCGGGAGGGTGCCAGCATGCAAGGGGGGGAGGGTGTGTCAAGCGCGGTGCGTGGCGGGTCAACCATCTTCACCGTCAAGGCCAATCTCTTGACCATGGGTGACTTGGTTGTGGTGAGGGGGCCGACACCAGTTTCCGGGCACGGCATGCAGTGGATGGGACATATGCTCGCCAAGGTGGTGGACATCCATGGGTTGGATTCCGATGCAACTATCTGTGTGGCCCCTTACTATGCCACCAGTTGGGGCAGCCGGTTTGACAAGGTTTCCCTTGCAGGGGGGCTGGCAACCGTCAATGGTAGGTCAACCGGGGTCGGCTGGGTCGTCCCGGTGGAGGACATTGCTATCCAACACTGGTCCGTGAACGGCAACGCTGCAGTCTTCACGCCCAAGCTGTCAGCCCAAGGCAGCAAGCTGACACGCACGACCCAAGATGCCATGCGCGACCATCCGGGCATTGACTGGGAGGGCTACAAGACGACGGGCGCTGCGGTGAAGTCGGCACAGGCTGCATGCGCCGCCTACTTCCAGGAGAAGGGGCAGGAGGAATTGCACGGCATGCGCGTGTGCGCCCTGTTTGCAGATGGCCGCTCCAGGATGAAGGATAGGTTTCATGGTTGGGTGGTGGCCATAGCTGGCAATGTTACCGTTGTGTGGTCAGACGGCAAGTTTGAGGAGTACACTGCCTTTGACAAGGTCTTGGAATTTGTCTGCGCCTGCCCGCATGGCCCTGCCGCGTTCATGCGCAATGAGGTCTTGTCACGGTACAGTGAGCAGACGGGGCAGGCCCTCAGCCCCAAAGTCATGCGAGAAGAGGGCAACACGGCCTTTGCAGTTGCCATCACAATGCCACTGCATGTGGATGTGCACAACAGCAGTGACGACGAGGACTATGTGGATGATGGCACGGCCGACGTGGCCGATGAGGATGCAGACAACATGGAGGAGGAGGAGGAGGAGGAGGAGGAGGAGGAGGAGGAGGAGGAGGAGGAGGAGGAGGAGGAGGTGCAGAAGAAGCAAAGCAAGCGCCGCGGCCGCAGCACCACCCAGGGAAGGAGGCGTGGCCAGAAGCAGCAACAGCAGCTGGAGGAGGAGGAGGAGGAGGAGGAGGAGGAGGAGGAGGAGGAGGAGGAGGAGGAGGAGGAGGAGGAGGAGGAGGAGGAGGAGGAGGAGGAGGAGGAGGAGGAGGAGGAGGAGGAGGAGGAGGAGGAGGAGGAGAAGGAGGAGGAGGAGAAGGATGTGGAGGAGGAGGAGGAGGAGGAGGAGGAGGAGGAGGAGGAGGAGGGAGGAGGAGGAGGAGGAGGAGGAGGAGGAGGAGGAGGAGGAGGAGGAGGAGGAGGAGGAGGAGGAGGAGGAGGAGGAGAAGGAGGAGGAGGAGGAGGAGGTGGAGGAGGAGGAGGAGGAGGAGGAGGAGGAGGAGGAGGAGGAGGAGGAGGAGGAGGAGGAGGAGGAGGAGGAGGAGGAGGAGGAGGAGGAGGAGGAGGAGGAGGAGGAGGAGGAGGAGGAGGAGAAGGAGCAGGAGGAGGAGGGGGAGGAGGAGGAGGAGGAGGAGGAGGAGGAGGAGGAGGAGGAGGAGGAGGAGGAGGAGGAGGAGGAGGAGGAGGAGGAGGAGGAGGAGGAGGAGGAGGAGGAGGAGGAGGAGGAGGAGGAGGAGGAGGAGGAGGAGGAGGAGGAGGAGGAGGAGGAGGTGCACAAGAAGCAAAGCAAGCACCGCGGCCGCAGCACCACCCAGGGAAGGAGGCGTGGCCGGAAGCTGCAGCAGCAGCAGGAGGAGGAGGAGGAACTGCAGGAAAAGCAGAGCAAGCGCCACAGGTGCAGCACCATCACCACCCACTGATCAAGGACACGGGGCCGGGAGTAGCGGGTGAACATGAGGACAAGGTGGAAGAGGCCGTTGCAACGGGGATGAGGACAATGAGGAGGCCAAGGCAACGCGCATGATGATAAGGATGATGCTCATTGGGTGAATGATAGCTGGCCCGTGCCATGGGCCTTGACCAGTGTGTGCTACCACGAGGGGCATTCCAGCCATGTCTAAGCCCTCATTGTCTTATTTTCATAGGTGTTGTGGCATCATTATAGTCTAATTTGGTTGGCTGATGTGGCTTATGGATTTCCAGCCATGTTTCTTGACCAGCGTGTGCATGGGTGGGTGGGTGGGTGGGTGGGTGGGTGGGTGGGTGGGTGGGTGGGTGGGTGGGTGGGTGGGTGGGTGGGTGGGTGGGTGGGTGGGTGGGTGGGTGGGTGGGTGGGCGGGCGGGCGGGCGGGGCGGCGGGCGGGCGGGGTGGGCGGGCGGGCTGGGTGGGTGGGGGGCGAGTGGGTGGGTGGGTGGGTGGGTGGGTGGGTGGGTGGGTGGGTGGGTGGGTGGGTGGGTGGGTGGGTGGGTGGGTGGGTGGGTGGGTTGGGAAGGTGTGCTTTTTATTATGACGATTAGCTTAGTTACATGTGTGTAATCATGCACATGTTGACGTTGTATCATGGGCGTGTGCCCCTAAGTTTGCCTTCCTGCAATGTCACATAGTATATAATCTAGATGTGTTGTTTGGAACCTGACTATTTATCCCAAACTGGAATGATTGACAATGCAACTATGTGATGAAACCCTTGAAAAACAATTACTAATGACTGCATTTTTTGTGCTATGTTTGCAAGCATCTGTCACCTATTTGTCATGCAAACAGTCTGATTTTCTTGTGGGCAGTTAACATGGATGTTTTTATGAGCTGTGCAAAGTTCTAGGCTTGAGTGAGTTCATTGATATATGCCCCCATGTGTTGGAACCCTTGGAAAACCATGAAAAACTGCATTTTGGGGGTATTTATGCTAGCATTTGTCACCAGCTTGTCATCCAACCAGCATGAAACTTTGTGGGCATGCTATTTGGGATGTGCTAAAAAATGTGCAATGTTCCAGGCCCAACTGAGTTCATTTGGTGTCATTGTATACGTGTATGTGTGATGAAACCCTTGGAAAACCATGAAAAATTGCATTTTTGGGGTATTTATGCTAGCATTTGTCACCAGCTTGTCATCCAACCAGCCTGAAACTTTGTGGGCATGCTATTTGGGATGTGCTTAAAACATGTGCAATGTTCCAGGCCCAACTGAGTTCATTTGGTGTCATTATATATGCATATGTGTGATGAAACCCTTGGAAAACCATGAAAAACTGCATTTTGGGGGCATTTATGCTAGCATTTGTCACCAGTTTGGCATCCAACCAGCCTGAAACTTTGTGGGCATGCTATTTGGGATGTGCTTAAAACATGTGCAAAGTTCCAGCTTCAACTGAGTTCATTTGGTGTCATTATATATGCAGACATGCCAGAAAGTGCTGAAATACGGTATTTTATGCTAACAAATGTCACCATCTTACCATGCTGCCGACTCCCAGAATTTTTTTGACCACATGGCATCATAAGATATCTGATTAGGAACCTTGGTGCCAAATTTGAGGTCAAACTGGCCATTATTCTGGCATCATGTATTATAGCTCTTAGCTATGAGTCCAAGGAAAGTTGTGACATTGTACCTGTATACCAAAATGCGTGTTATTTGGTGCAAACAAGCACCATTTTCCCATGAATCTTGGTTCTTAGGCCTTGGATGATGTTTGTACATGGTTCTGGAAGCTAAATGAGCAATTTTGAGAATTTTGTTATTTACCACCAAAATGAGTGGGATCCACCAAATGTAAATGGGATTGGGGACGGGCAACCTCATGGGTGTGTGCCCAGCAACAAGGCAGGTAGCTCTACATGTCTAGCCAGCACTTCTGAAGCAAATTCTAGGCGTATGCTGTGATCATCATACCAAAAACAAGGTGTCCAATGCAAATAGACCCTAGAAAGCCATATCCACTGATTGCCCAATCAAGGGGAACAACAGACAGTCCACAGAGAAAGCATACTAATCATAAATGCTGCGTGCCAGGGCTTCTTACCATGGTTACTTTGCCTTGCTAGCATATGACAGGGCTGTCTCATAATTCAGTGGGAGAGAGGCCAAGAAAACAACGGTATCCCCTACCTACATGCAGTTCCACCCATGCAATATGCCCCTCAGAACGCCCACTATAGCTTTTCTTTTCAGCGCGATTGTTTGCTAAGAAACAACCTCGACCTTGTGAGCCTCTAAGCACACTGAAACCACTGCTAAGAAAGGCTGCGTCAATATCCATACAAAACTGAGTGTTTTTACCAAACTCCTTCCAAGAAACCACTCGACAAATCCCTGACAACTTGCCAACATGCCACGGCTCATGATTTGACAAGTCCCAGCGATGCAACCTAGATAAAATCACTGAAAGCTGCCAGGAATCTGGCGATGCGCATCACGGAATGGCATGCTACCTGGCGCTAACTGCGCGGATAGAAGGCGAAAACTTGCGTTGACAACTCTTAAAAGAAGCGAAAGATTCATAGGGGGACGCTAAGCACGGGATCGTACCATTACCGGCAGTGTCATATGCCCAGTGGCGCAAGAAAGACCAACCTTCCATGGAAGGATGAGACGCGCATCCGGCGAGCCTGGACAGTGTCTTACCGAAAATGACGGAAATCTTGCAAAAACCCGGCGAGTTTCTTTAGGATTCTCTATTCACAATGCAAACGCATCCTTGACGCTAAGTAAAGCCCATAAAACCTGACAATCACCGCCGCCAGCGTGCATTCTTATTTATTCCTCGCGACGAAAATTTCGGATTGGACCCCCGCGGCGATGGTCATCAATAAAATTATCGACATTGCAAAGCGCACAAGCTTAGCGATGAAATAATATCATAAACTCATCGCCTTCAAGATTCTCGCAATTTCTCTGCATTCCGCTTGTTATATTTGTCTAGTTTTGCCTGAAAGCCGTCGCCATGGCCAGCTCCGCTAGGGGTGCGCGCACCGTGCACCACTTTTTCACGGTACGGACGGGTACCGCGAATTTTTTCGGCGCCAAAAAATTCGCGCCCGGACCCTCACCTTAAGCATTGCAACTCTTGAACGTATCATAAATGAATATGGTTCCATACCGTACCCATGGATGTGTTGACATGTGTTAGTTATTACAAATGGTATCCATGCTTAAAAATGTCCTCATTTGAGGACATTTTCTTGGTGATTAGACAATCGGGATTTTTATGGATACAAGTTAAAGCCCCCGACCGGCTGAGCTATGGCGGTCGGTCACGTTGAGCTTGGGATAAGGTGAACACAGAGAACTGCTGTCGGAGCTGGCCAACCACTGGTTTATGTCTTAGCCAGCAAAGCCTATCCGGTTAGCCGTAACCGTTGGACAAGCTAGCTGTCCGTACCGACCCGGATAAGGCCCCGGACTGGGGCCTAGGTGGCGCCGGCCCTAGGCGCCGCCCTTAGACCGGTCGACCGCATCGGACCGCCGGATTATAGCCGGCGGCTTAGCGGACGCTAGCGGAAGGCGTGCGGACGGACATGGGGAACTTAGAGCCAGATCCTAGGGCTCTAGAGTTACTCAACTCCAGCCCCCGCGACCGATGTTAACGTGCAGCTGCAGGACGTCGCACAGTCTTTTACGACCGTGCAGGGCGACATTAAGGTCCTGACGGAGGCGTCTGCAGCTGCGACGGCACAATTGCTGGAGCTGAAGAAAGCCATGGCAGCCCCCGCCAAAACTACCACGTTTGCCGACGTCACCGGCAAGCAGTTGACCACCATCGTTCAACAGGCGGCCAAGTCTGCAGCTACCGCTGCGGTCACCCAGAAGGCAGTGCAGCAACGCCAGCGCAATATGGTAATCAAAGGCTTCCAGACAGGCGCGGCAGCACATGAGACAGCACACTCACTTGCCGAGGAGCTGCGCGGCCCAGCGTTTCTGGGGAAGATGCAGCTCCAGAACCGTGTTGTCATTGAACGAGCCATTCGGCTGCCAGGCCCTCCGGGCCTGGTCGTCGTCACCATGGCCTCCATGCACGACAAACGCCTTGTGCTGGGAGCACGTCGTCTGCTCCAGCCCGGCGACTCCAGCCTCGACGAGGACTACACGCCGGCTCAACTGAAGGCGAGGAGCGCGGTGTGGAACAGCACCATCGTCCAGGGGGAGCGGCGTTGCCACCCTCCATCGCCTGACTACGTATGCATTGAGTCGTCCCCCTCTGCTTCCCCCTCTTTTTCAACCGCCACCGGCGGACTGCTTCGGCCACTTGCCGCTTTCTCTTGTCCTGTTTTTGCGCGATGTCAACGGGATTTTCCATGGTGGCTGTACTTTCGCTCGTAATTAATCATTTACTTTAAGCGCAGGCTTTCGACCTTCGTTGTTCCATTTCAACACCCAACAACTCCATCCTCTGTGCATGCTTTCAGGTTCACTTTGTTTGAGAAGGCACCAGAACTTGTTTATTGCAAAATTATATGCTTAAGCCGCTTGCAGGCCTTGGTAGACCGAGAGACTGGCGAATTGTGCGCAAGTCCCAGGCGGCTGCCACCATATAACACCCCCAGAGACAAGAAACAAACAAACAAACAAAAGAGGGTGGGTGGGTGGGGAAAACTGATAAAGCATGCGCCGCCATGTCTTCCTCAATAAATTGGCTGCATTGCATGCGCACGGTGACGAATGCAAGTCCGGTACAGTACTGGCGCGGCGCCTAGGTGCCACTGACCAGTTGTACTACAAAGAACCCACTTGTACTGATTCTTTCGACATTGTACTACGTTTAGTCACTGTCTACTTCAACCCAGGTGGTCATACCACCTCCTAGGCAGGTTGTGCTACACCTGAACGAATCTTTACTAGCCTGAGCTAGTTTGAACTAGTTTGAAGTAGATTGTACTACCCTGTAGTACCAATGAAGTACTTTGAACTACATCCAAGTACTTGGAAACAGTCCAGAGGTCATTTGCAGGGACTTTCACCCTTTCCAGGAGCATTTCTCGCAGATCAGCCATGAGGCAGCGGCACCGACTCGCACTCCGCTCCCCTTAGTCGCAAATCAGGGAATCCAGATCGTAAGATCAACCATCCTCTGTGCATGCTTTCAGGTTCACTTTGTTTGAGAAGGCACCAGAACTTGTTTATTGCAAAATTATATGCTTAAGCCGCTTGCAGGCCTTGGTAGACCGAGAGACTGGCAAATTGTGCGCAAGTCCCAGGCGGCTGCCACCATATAACACCCGCATCTCCAACCTGGCCGTCCCCGGCCGCATCTGGAGTGGTTGTAGAGGGGGAAGCCCTAGCGTGGCTGCTAGAGTGCGCCTCCCCTGCACCTGTCAACGCAGGTACCCGCAGAGCCCTAGTGTATCCACTAGAGTGCGCCCCGCCGGCTCTGTCCAAGGCAGGATACGGTCGAAGGTTAGCCAAACTGGAAATCAGGATGATGGCGCGACGCCCAAAACCAGCAGGGCCCCAGCGTGTCCACTGGAGTGCGCCCTGCCGACTCCTCCAACGGAGCTGCATCGTTTTATACTGCGCCCCCCCGGCCTAGACCGGGGCAGGCGCATCCCCACACTGGCTACTGCCAGTGTGAACTCCACTGAGCGGGGGGGAACTCCTCAGCCAGCAACCACACCCACCGCGGCACTTGCACCGCTAGAGCACGGTGCAGGCCCACGTAGTGGTCCACCGACTTGAACTGGCGCCAACGCCCGCGCTTCTGGATGTCTGGGAGTGAAACGCCCTGCAGGTAGTCGTACGTTGCCCCACCATGTCGCATGGAGTAGGGCGGAAACATCCCCCGCAGGCCCAGAACATCCCACGCCGCGTGCCACCGACGAGAGAACTGGCTGTAGTTGAGGCTCCCAAACAAGGGCTCCTCGGGCTCCCGCCCAGCGCACAGGCGCTCGAGCACGTACAGCGAGAGGGGGTCCTGCACCACCACCGCCTGTGCACCCCCCTTGGCTGTCTTGGGATCCCGCAGAAGCAGCGCGCCCAGGCCTCGCTGCCCCAGGCGACGGTCGCCGCGCAGCGCCACGTCCCCCACTCGGAGCTTGAAGGCCTCCCCGATGCGCAGGTATTGCTGGAAAGTGATGACGCACACGGCTGCTGCCATGGGCGCCCCCTGCCAGCGGAGGATCTGCACCACCAGGTAGAGCAGCTCCCACGGCACCGGATTGGGGCTATGGGTTTGCACGCGTCGCTGCCACCCGTACAGGAGTCGGCGGGCCTCGCGCCACCCCTGCACTTGGCTGGGGTAGTACAGTTGCAGCCCACACAGCGCCCTCATGCACATGGAACGCCCTGCTCCCCCTCCATCCTCGTAGACAGACACGAGCCACTCGCAGAACACGCTCTCCGCTTCCTCCGGCGGTACAGCACCATAGGGCTCAGCCCAAAGAAGGTACGCGATCACTGCGCGATGGTAGCTGCGCAGGGTCGCGGGCAGCACGGTGCTCTCCAGTAGCTCCTGCCGCCCTCCCGGCCCCGGGTTACTCTCCACATCGCCATCGGCGGTAAGGTCCCGCACCCACCGGCCCCGGCTGGGCGCGTCCGCGGGGTTTCGCTCCGAGCGGATGTACACCCAGTGGTACCTGGTGTTGCTGGCACAGCCCAGGGCGGCAGCGCGGCGGCACCACGTGTTGAGGCGGTAAGATGATGACCGCCCCTTCACCAGTGCGCCCAGAACGGCGGTGCTATCCACCAGCCGTACGTGCCGTCGCCCCCACCGGGCCCGCGTGCGCAGCCCCCACTCCAGGCTCTGCACGGCTGCGCGCGCCTCTTTCTCATTGATGTGCGCACCCGCGTCCCTCCACCGGTGTTTCACCGCCACACGCCAGCGGGCGGTCGCCACCGCCCGATGTTCCCTCTCCCCCGTTCGCTCCACACCGACCTCTTCCGACCCGACACACAGAGTCTTCCACCCCTTCATCTCACGGCAGTTGGACAAAGCTTTCACGTCTGCCTCTGCCAGACGGGCGTACACCACACCGGAGCCCCGGCTCGACGCGTCACTGGCCACGACGGTGGTGTCCAGCGGCTGGTTGCGCTGCGCATGCACCAGGGGAGCCAGGCAGACAGCCGCCCAGAGCTCCCGGCGCACACTTGCCCAGAGTTGGAAGCGTCCTCCCTTGCGGAGGGCCAGCACTTGGTGGAGCATCCTGTAGGCATGGAACCAGATGCTTAGCAGACTCCTGCGAAGCAGTTGGATCCATACCCAGCGTCCCAGTAGGGAGGCCAGCTCATGGTAGCTTGCTCGTCCCCGGGCCAGCACCGCCTCAGTGTCATGGACGAGGAGGGCTAGTCGCTTCGCCGACGGCCACAAGCTCCCATCTTGGTGAAACTCGATGCCCAGGATCTCCACAGCTTGGCCCTCCCGCGCCCGCTCGACCTTTTTCTCATTCACCACCAGGCCAGCTGGCGCGTAGCACTCAGTGCATGCGCGGTCCAGCAGCGCGTTCGCCTCCGCTGCGCTGCGCGCGTGTGTGGTGCCCAGGTCGTCGATCATGACCAACTGCGCCGGCCGAGGAGGGTCCTCGGGCAGCAGCTGCCAGTCAAGCTCGGCGGCCCCCACCAACTCCATCCACTCCCGTCCTCCCTCACGCACTGTGCGCACCCCGAGCTGATGCATCGGGACGCTCACACTCAGCCCGGGGTTCAGCTTCCCCGGCCCGAACAGGGTCTGCATGTGCGCCACCTGCGCCAACAGGACCGAGTGGGACCACCCCATCACCAGAACACGGAACCTGGGATAGAGCCGGCGGCGCTCCCCTGGTTGGCCGACCTCGTCTGACCAGACTGGGGGCAGCGCGAACCACTTCCGCCACTCCGTTGGCACAGAGAAGCGGTAGTAGTACGTCTCCAGGTCCGTTTTACTCGAGTAGCTGGGCGCGCCCCCGGCCATCTCGGCCACCGCCCCCACATCTGGCAGGTAACAGCTGCCAGGGGTGAGGAACTTGTCGTTGCTCTGCACCATGTTGCAGATGAGTCGCTGGCGCTGGGCTGACGGGTCCACCACCCCTGGATCGCGCTTGGGCACGCCGAACAGGCCGTTGGTGACCGGTGGTTCCTCCTCGCTATACTCTGTCATCCCGGTCTCCGCCAGCCGCACGCTCAGGCGCGCGTACTCCGTGTCGCTCGCACAGCCATGCGTTACTCGCCGTCGACGCCCTGGCTGCGCTGCCTCTTCCCTCAAAATATTTTTTATATTGCCATATACCTCCCTCCACTGGGGGGGAGGCAGTCCATCAGCGGCACGCTGCCCGCCACTCCGCCCGCGGGCAGCGCAAGTCTCTCCGGGGCAATTATTTCATATTGCCCGTCGGGCCCATAGGGCCCAGACTCAACGTCATGCACCAGGTCCTCTGCCGCTACGGCTCTCAGCCGGCGCTCATGGACCTGGGCGGCAATCTCCAGCCCTTGTAGGGCCGCCTGCTGGGCCGCAGTGCAGGGGGTCACTAAGGACACCCCGCTGGTACCGCAACCCGCGGGCTCCTGGGCAACAGGTGCGGGCAAAGCCATCCGCATGCCACCGACAGGACCCGTTTCAGGCGGTTCCTGTGCTCCCCTCCACAACCAGTTGAGGCCATCCACGATTCGCGCGCTGCGCAGGAGCAGGGCCCGCCGCCGCATGGCCCGCTGATACCTACGTCGGGACCGTAGGCGCGCGCGGTCGAGGGGCTTGATGGCCACCTCTGGGAGGGGGAATACACCTCGCCCTCTCACTTCTTCTGGGAAGAGCCCGCCACTCCTCCCTCCGCCTTGTCCTCCTTTCCTCGCGCCGACGCCAACGCATCGCGCTCCTTCTTGTGTGCCCGCAGCGCTCGTCGAGCCGCCCGCGTGCGGACACCCCCTGCCGGCCGGTAGGGCAGCATGTACCCGGACGCGTTCCAAGACCCGCTGGTCTCCACCAGCAGGAGAGCCTCCACGCAGAGCGCCAGGTACTCCACGCCCGCCAGCTCGCTGCACACGTTGGGACTGAGCTCCTTGTTGAGCGTATCCCAGACGTGGCACAGGTTCTGGGCCAGCTCCATCCTCTCCTTGGATGCCCACCCAAGTCCCGTCCCCTCCTTCTGCTGGCGCAGCACGGGGGCCCTTTGCACGTTCAGCCAGGCCACCATGTTGCCGTTGTGGCCCTGTATGGCGGTCTCCATGTGCTTGGGGGCCGTGCGCTGGTGGTACTTGTGGTCTTCCACGTCCCACACCACGCTGAGCGCCCGCCCCGCCGGCAGGTACTCGAGCAGGTTGACCCCGCGGGTAACTGGCAGGTCGGTCAACCTCCCACCTGTGCCCCGGCCACCCGCGCGCCCTCGCCCGCTCCCCTCCGAGTCGCTGCTCGTGCTGTCGCTGGACGTGCACCGGCAGTGCCGATGCCCGCACTCCCGGCACTTGGACCGCTTGCTCTCCCGTTTCCTCTGCCCACCTTGGGCTGCTGCGAGCGCCATGTGGTACGGGGTTCCAGCCGCTGGCACCCAGGTACCGTACGCGGTACCCGCTGGTGGGTAGGGCTGAGGCCAGGCTGCACCCATCTGCCCTGGGTAAGCGTACGCTGGGCCCTGCGTTCTTTCCACGCCTGTCGGTGTGCCCGGGTACCCATGGGGCCCGCTTGTCCACCCGGCAGGGCTGGGCCCTGCTGCCCCCGCCCCCCCCATGCGCCCCCTTCCTGCACGCTGGGTGCTGGCACCCGTACTGCGGCTCCCAACCCCTGGGCGCCGCCAATCCCCAGCTGTTGGAAGCCCCCCATGAGGGCATTCATCTGCGCCATCATTTCGGGGCTCAGTCCCATTCCGGCCGCCCCGTCCCCCTTGGCACTGCGCGGGAGACCTGCTTTCTCCTCCTTGCCTCCCCCGCGCGCGCCCGCTTTTAAAGTGCCTGAGCGTGGCACTGCAGACACCCCCTCGCCTCCCCCAAAACTAGCGCCAGCCGCGTTTGCCAAGCTCCTCCCTGCATTTGCAAGCTGTTTCCTGCCATCCCCTCCGACGACAGGCGCCATATGACCAAAAACGGCGGGAAAAACGGCACCTGGTGCGCCAGCAACTGTGCTAGCACCTGGGGGGCGAAATCCCTGCGCCTGCTCCTCTTTGGCCCCTGCCAAAGCTTCCCCGACATCAGTGTCCTCCTCTGAGGAGTCCCCGTTCGGTTCCTCATCGTTTGTAATGCCTGTTGTACCTTGTGCTAACATTTTCGCCACCTTGGCTGAAATATTTTGCGCCAGCTCCTCACGAGTGTCATACCCATTGATTTCAAACCCAAAGATCCGAAGCTTTTCTGCCAAACTTCGTAACTTGTTTTCCGAGCTACGCAACAATATTTTAGGGTATTCAGAGCCGAGTTCTGCCGCTATAAAATAGGCGACAGCTGAGGCGTTCCTGCCATGGTTCACATAGATTTCCTCCACACGACTCGCAAATCCGCGCGGTAAATCCCCCGTCTCGCTAGCGTATTCATCCCCGCTAGCCATCATAATCGTAAAGAGGAAGTCGTTAGCTTTAAAACGGATCTATTCCGAGGTAAAACGGCCAAAAGATGGCTTAGAAAACCGAAAAACGAATTTGAAAACTGATAAAGCATGCGCCGCCATGTCTTCCTCAATAAATTGGCTGCATTGCATGCGCACGGTGACGAATGCAAGTCCGGTACAGTACTGGCGCGGCGCCTAGGTGCCACTGACCAGTTGTACTACAAAGAACCCACTTGTACTGATTCTTTCGACATTGTACTACGTTTAGTCACTGTCTACTTCAACCCAGGTGGTCATACCACCTCCTAGGCAGGTTGTGCTACACCTGAACGAATCTTTACTAGCCTGAGCTAGTTTGAACTAGTTTGAAGTAGATTGTACTACCCTGTAGTACCAATGAAGTACTTTGAACTACATCCAAGTACTTGGAAACAGTCCAGAGGTCATTTGCAGGGACTTTCACCCTTTCCAGGAGCATTTCTCGCAGATCAGCCATGAGGCAGCGGCACCGACTCGCACTCCGCTCCCCTTAGTCGCAAATCAGGGAATCCAGATCGTAAGATCAACCATCATCTTGTGTAAGTTAGGGTCTTAGGGGCAGTGCAGCTTGTCTGGACGATAGATCATGCAGACAAGCACGTGACCCTGACCGAAATGATTACCAAAAAAGGACAATGATTACCGATTTTTACCGATGATTACACATGATTACTCATGATTACACGTCCACTGTGCATTGCCTAGGTCCACTTCTGGTTGAAGGGCACCAGAACTTGTTTATTACACTATATGTTGAAGCCGACCGGACTTAGTAGACAGAGAGACATAAAATATTTTTTGGCAGTCCCTGGCCGCCGCTTCCACTTGACCCCCCAAGACAAAACAGAAAAGGGTGGGTGGGTGGGGAAAACTGATCAGCTGGCTTGGCAGCCATCACCACCTTGAAATACATCGCATCAACGTTGCATCCGTGACACACGCAAGTGCGGCGCCCCGCTGGCGCGGCGCTCCATGTAAGAATGACCTCAGAATACTACTGTACTAGATCTAGGACCCTGATACTACTTTTTTCAACATTGTACTACATTTTTATGATGTCACACATGTTCTGTCATGCCAGAACCGTTCAGCAACCACCTGGCATATCTTGAGGGTCCCTGGATACTAGTTGAAGTAGATTGAACTCGTTTGAACTAGTTTGTACTACCTGTACTAACTTTGAACTAGTTCGAACTACATCTGAGGCCCATCCAAGGCTGTCAGACCCTCCAGAGAGGGCGTGGCCACCCCGTTTGGCTCCCGCATGTCGACTTGCACCACTGGGCAACGGTGTAGCGCCTCCAAGGTAGCGGCGCACCTCCATCCCTCCGCTCCCCCAGGCAAAATCAGGGAATCCCGATCGTAAGATCAATCATCCACTGTGCATTGCCTAGGTCCACTTCTGGTTGAAGGGCACCAGAACTTGTTTATTACACTATATGTTGAAGCCGACCGGACTTAGTAGACAGAGAGACATAAAATATTTTTTGGCAGTCCCTGGCCGCCGCTTCCACTTGACCCGCATCTCCAACCTGGCCGCAGGCCGTACATCTGGAAACCGCGTCAGGAGCCATGGGAGGGCACATCCTTACCCTCCAGCTGGTGAAGCCCTAGCGTGTCCGCTAGAGTGCGCCTCACCGAAGTATGGCCGAAATCTATGGCCCAAAGTGACGACGCCAGTCACGGGGGGCAGTCTGCCCGCGAGGTCCCACACCACCTGGGGCACCCGCACCTGCAGGGCGCGGTGGAGCCCCACGTAATGGTCCACGGACGAAAACTGGCGCCACCGGCCACGCTTTTGGATGTCCGCGATTGGTACCCCGCGCAGGTAGTCATGGGTGGCCCCCCCGTGGCGCATGCTGTAGGGTGAAAACATCCCCCGCAAGCCAAGGAGGTCCCAGGCGGCGTGCCACCGCCGCAAGAAACGGCTGTAGCTGAGTGCGCCAAAGAGCAGCTCCTCGTGCGCCCGCCCAGCACACAGGGCGCCAAGCAACGTGAGTGAAAGGGGCTCAACAACCACCACTGCCTGGGCCTGGCCCTTGGCTGTCTTGGGGTCGCGTAGCAGCAGCGCACCCTGGTTACTGGGCCCCAGGCGGAAGTCCCCGCGCAGAGCCACGTCCCCCACGCGAAGCTTGAACGCTTCTCCGATGCGCAAGTATTGCTGA
This sequence comes from Mesostigma viride, assembly GCA_009746045.1. Lineage (NCBI taxonomy): Eukaryota > Viridiplantae > Streptophyta > Mesostigmatophyceae > Mesostigmatales > Mesostigmataceae > Mesostigma > Mesostigma viride. The sequence goes on from RPFO01000312.1 coordinate 761,434, forward strand.
AAAACAATGATGCAGCAGCAGGCAGCTAATATCGAGCCTTGTGCACGAAGAATGTTTGCCACGAGGTACAGTAGCTGCCACGGGACGGGGTGAGGGCTCTGCACGGGAACTCGTCGCGCCCAGCCGGCCAGCAAGCGACGCGCCTCGTACCACCCCTTAATCTCGTTGGGGAAGTACAGCTGCAGCCCGCATAATGCGCGCACAACCATGGTCCGGCTTCCCCCTTCCTCATACACGCTGACCAGCCACTCACAAAAGACGCCTTCCGCCTCCGTCTTGGCCACGGGAGCGAGGGGTTGACCATACTCCACGTACGCCCTCAGCGCTCGGTGATATGCAGCTAGCGTGCTGGGCTGCACAGTGGCCTCCAGCAATTCCTGCCGCCCATGTGGCCCCGGATTGCTCTCCACGTCGCCATCCGCAGTGAGGTTGCGCACCCATCGACCACGACTGGGCGCGTCGGCCGGGTTGCGCTCCGACCTCACATACACCCAGTGGTAGCGGGTGTTGCTGGCCAGCCCTAGCGCGATCGCCCGGCGGCACCAGGCGTTCAGCCGGTAGGACGACGAACGCCCTTTGACGAGCGCACCGACAACTGCCGAATTGTCCACCAGCCGCACGTGACGTTGCTGCCAGTGAACCTGTGAGCGCAGGCCCCACTCGATCCCTTGCACAGCCGCACGAATCTCCTTCTCGTTGATGTGGGCCGAGGGATCGAGCCACCGGTGGGCAAGAGCGGTCCTCCACTGCGCCGCTGCCATGGCTCGGTGCTCAATCTCCCCTGTGCGCTCCACGCTGGCCGTCTCAGAGTCCACACAGAGCGTCTTCCAGCCCTTCCGCTCCCGACAGTTGGACAGGCCACGCACCGCAGGCGCCTCCCACCGGCTGTACACCACCCCAGAACCGTGGGTTGACGCATCAGTGGCCACCACGGTGCAGCTCAGGGGCTGGTCGCGCTGCGCATGCACCAGCGGGGCCAAGTCCATTGCAGCCTGGAGCTCTTCCCTTACACTACCCCACAGCCGATAGCTCCAGCCCCGCTTGTGCACCAGGACTTGCTGCAGCAAGCGGTAGGCGTGAAACCAGATGGACAGTAGACCCCGACGCAGCAAGTGGACCCACACCCACCGTCCCAGCAACGAGGCCAGTTGGTGGTAAGTGGCCCGTCCACGCCCCAGCATTGCCTGCGTGTCGCGCACCAAGGCCGCCATCCGGGCCGCGCTCGGCCGCATGGACCCGTCCTGGCAGAACTCAATCCCCAAGATTTCCACCGGGCGCCCCTCCTCAGCTCTCTCCACCTTCTTCTCGTTGACCACCAACCCCTTGGGACCGTAGCTCTCCTCGCACGCCTTGGTGAGCACGGCGTTGGTCTCCTCCGCGCTCCGCCCATGGGTGACCCCCAGATCATCGATCATGACCAGCTGAGCGGGATGTGGGGGATCCTCCGGCAGCAGCCGCCACGCTGCACTGGCTGCGCTCTCCACCAACTCCAGCCGGTCCATGCCATCCCCGCGCACTGTGCGCACCCCCATCAAGTGCATGGGATATGACAGCCCTCTCTTGGCATCGAGCACCCCGCCCCGTAGAGACAGTGCAGGTGGGCAACCTGTGCAAGGACCACCGAGTGGCTCCAGCCCATGACAAGGACCCGGAACCTGGGGTACAACTTTCGCCGTCGTCCCAGCTGGCCGACCTCATCGGACCACACGGGGGGCAGCGAGAAATAGGGGCGCCAGCTCTCAGGTACCTCGAACCGGTAATAGTAGGTGTCAAGGTCTGTCTTGCCCGAATAGCATGGCGCCCCCACACTCAGCTCAGCGACCTCGCCCAAGTTAGGCAGGTAACAGGTAGGCGGCTTGAGGAAGCGCCGGTTGCACGGCACCATATTCCCTATAAACCGCTGCCGTCGTTCGCTGGGCTCCACAACCCCGGGGTCTTTCTTGGGGACGGCAAAACAGCCGTTCACCACAGGGGCGCCTCCTCACTGTACTCGATCATCCGCGTCTCCGCCAGCCTGATGCTCAGTCGTGCGTACGCCGCATCGCTTGCACAACCATGAGACACCCGGCCCCGCCGCATCCACGCCCCCGCCTCCGCGTCGCATCTTTGTAGAATGTTGTTTATGTCCTCATACGTCCTCTGCCATGCCTCCGGCAGGCAGTCCAGCAGCTTGACACTACCTGCAGCTCCTCCTTTTGGCAGTGCCAGCCTCTCCGGGTCAATAATTTCGTATTGACCGCCCGGCCCGTATGGCGCGGGCTCTGCGTCCCCCGTGTCTGTCGCCTCCGCTACGGCGGTAAGCCGGCGGTTGTAGACGCGGGCAGCATCCTCCATCCCTTGTAGGGCGGCCCTTTGGGCGACGGTGCAGGGGCTCGCAGTAATAGCCTGCTGCTGCACCGCCGGTCCACCGGACCGTTCCCGGGTCCTGCCCCACAGCCAGTTCAGGCCCCTTGTGGCCCGCTCTTGACACCGCAGCCTTGCTCTGGCACGCAGAGCGCGCTGCAGCCTGCGGTTGGATCGCAGGCGGCTGCGGTCGAGCGGGGGACCATCTTCACTGGCAGCGGGAGCACACCCCTGCCCCTCACTTGTCCTTTTTGGCCGCCGCCGCCGCCGCCGATGCCAGCTCCGCCTCCTGGCGAGCCGCCTTCCGCGCTGCCCGGGCTGCTGCGCTTCCAATAGTACTGCCCTCCACCAGTGGCAGCAGGTGCATCGCCCCGTTGTTCCAGCCGCTGGTCTTCTCCACCATGAGGAACGCCTCGACCACACGCGCCAGGTACTCGAAGCAGGCCAGCTCCGTCACCACATCCTCCCCCAGCTCTTGGATGGCCACATCCAGAATGTAGGTCAGGTTGTTGCACACCAGATGGTGCGTGCTGTTCTTCCACCCGCGGGGGGCTCCCGGTGCAGCCCCAACGCCCTCCTGCTCCTTGCGAAGGGCCAAGCGGGCCTGCAGGCTCCCGTGCGCGACCTGGCGCGCATCCAGCACCTGCAGCGGCAGCACCCTGTCGTCGCGGTCCTTGACCAACAGGCGCCAGGCCACTTTGAAAGCTCGCCGGGGGAGACGCACCCCCTTGGTGGTTCGGCGCAGGTCTCTCTCCCTCACACGCTCCCGCGATCGACGCGAGCTCCGCTGGGAGGAGTCCCGACTCGTGCTCCGGCTGCTGGACCGCTGCCGCTCCTTGCGACGCTCGCGGGAGCGATCCCGACGCCCCTTGGGCTCCGCAGAACGGCCCCTGCCATGCCCACGTCGCTCCCGGGACTTGTCGCGGCGCGACCGAGCGCCACCCCTGCCCCTGCCACGGCCTCTGCTCTCGCTGTCGGAGCTGTCGCTGCTGCTGCTGCTGCTGCTGCTGCTGCTGCTGCTGCTGCTGCTGCTGCTGCTGCCGCGACTCTCGTCGCTCCCACTGCTGGTGTCTGTCGAGCCTGGGCTGCTCCCGCGCCGCGCGCGTCTCTTCTCCTGGCGCTTGCTCTTCGGATGGCCCTTGCCCCCCTTGTCCTCGCGCTGGCTCTTCCCTTTCCTCGCGTCCCTCCTCTTCCCCCGCGCCAGGGCTTGCAACTCCGCTCCGATGAGCTCGCGGACGCCCGCCAGAAGGGCAGCATTCTCTGCCAGCTTTCGGTTCCTGCCCTGAGACTTCTTTCCCTTGGCGCGAGCAGCAGCAGGGGCCAGCTGCTCGCGCGCGTCCAAAAAATCCTCAGAGCTCGTCGCGTCCTCCTCTTCCTCGTCGGTGCCGTTGCTGGGAGGATCCTTTCGGGTCCTTTCGCCCCTGGCTGGACCAGTCTTCCCCTTGCCCCCAGTGGCCACTGGGGGCTTCTTCATCTCTAGAGTAATGGCCTTGCACAACATGGAACCCATGTCGGAATCACTTGACCCCTCACTAATCTGGAGCCCTGCAGTCTTGAGAAACTGTCCCAAGGATGTCAAACGACCCTCAGACATAGTAGTAAGCCTTTGGGCCCAGTTTGGACCGAGATACTCAGTCAAGAACTTCAAAGTCGTTAACAACTCCTTGCCCCCCTGAAAATACGATTTTTTCACATTTAATAAGAAATCTCGGTCTACTGCCTCAAGGGTGGTGTCTTCGTGATCACTAGCCATTATAGAATTCAAAGATGAAGAAATTTCTCACAACTAGGCTCAATATTCCGCAATCTTGGAGACTGAGAAAAATTTCGGACTGAAAATTTGTCACTCAGTTCTACCTTGCGGACTTTTACTCCCGTTGCGCAAACCCGTCAAAACTTGGTGCGAAAACCGTCAAAATGTTGTCGGCTATTGTCTCACGATTAGTTTGACACCAACTTTGTCAAAAACGGTGAAGTATTGCTCTAGTTGTGTTGAAAACTGATAAGCTGGCTTGGCAGCCATCACCACCTTGAAATACATCGCATCAACGTTGCATCCGTGACACACGCAAGTGCGGCGCCCCGCTGGCGCGGCGCTCCATGTAAGAATGACCTCAGAATACTACTGTACTAGATCTAGGACCCTGATACTACTTTTTTCAACATTGTACTACATTTTTATGATGTCACACATGTTCTGTCATGCCAGAACCGTTCAGCAACCACCTGGCATATCTTGAGGGTCCCTGGATACTAGTTGAAGTAGATTGAACTCGTTTGAACTAGTTTGTACTACCTGTACTAACTTTGAACTAGTTCGAACTACATCTGAGGCCCATCCAAGGCTGTCAGACCCTCCAGAGAGGGCGTGGCCACCCCGTTTGGCTCCCGCATGTCGACTTGCACCACTGGGCAATGGTGTAGCGCCTCCAAGGTAGCGGCGCACCTCCATCCCTCCGCTCCCCCAGGCAAAATCAGGGAATCCCGATCGTAAGATCAATCATACATGATTACCAAAAAAGGACAAATGATTACCGATTTTTACCGATGATTACACATGATTACATATAATTACATGCCCGTATTACATAGGAAGGTGTGACTATGTACTCCACCCTATGTACTCCAAGAGTACATAGGGTGGAGTGCATATGATCCGGGATTTCCGAATAGGGGACTGCCGACGCGGTGAGACACGCCCGTATTACATAGAAAGGAGTGACTATGTACTCCACCCTATGTACTCCAAGAGTACATAGGGTGGCACCCTATGTACTCCAAGAGTACATAGGGTGGAGTACATATGATCCGGGATTTCCGAATAGGGGACTGCCGACGCGGTGAGACACGCCCGTATTACATAGGAAGGAGTGACTATGTACTCCACCCTATGTACTCCAAGAGTACATAGAGTTAGGTGAAATAGTGCCGGAACCTTTTTGCCGATGGGGCAAATCGGTCCGGAACACTATTTTGCCCGGATTCACCACTTCCGAGCACCCAAGTTAATTCGGCCGAATAAACTTGGGTGCTCGGAAGTGGTGAATCCGGGCAAAACAGTGTTCCGGACCGATTTGCCCCATCGGCAAAAAGGTTCCGGCACTATTTCACCTAACTAAAACCTGGCCCCGTGGAGGGGGAGTCGAATAGACCTGGAGACAACCGCCCGGGCTAGTGCACGCAAATGATATTGCGCCGGAACTGTCTCTGGCAGGTTTCGAACCCCTGACCTCCAAGGTGCACAGGTCTTAGTTAGGTGAAATAGTGCCGGAACCTTTGTGCCGTTGAGCACCCAAGTTAATTCGGCCGAATTAACTTGGGTGCTCGGAAGTGGTGAATCCGGGCAAAATAGTGTTCCGGACCGATTTGCCCCAACGGCAAAAAGGTTCCGGCACTATTTCACCTAACTAAGACCTGTGCACCTTGGAGGTCAGGGGTTCGAAACCTGCCAGAGACAGTTCCGGCGCAATATCATTTGCGTGCACTAGCCTAGGCGGTTGTCTCCAGGTCTATTCGACTCCCCCTCCACGGGGCCAGGTTTTAGTTAGGTTAAATAGTGCCGGAACCTTTTTGCCGTTGGGGCAAATCGGTCCGGAACACTATTTTGCCCGGATTCACCACTTCCGAGCACCCAAGTTTATTCGGCCGAATTAACTTGGGTGCTCGGAAGTGGTGAATCCGGGCAAAATAGTGTTCCGGACCGATTTGCCCCATCGGCAAAAAGGTTCCGGCACTATTTCACCTAACTAAGACCTGTGCACCTTGGAGGTCAGGGGTTCGAAACCTGCCAGAGACAGTTCCGGCGCAATATCATTTGCGTGCACTAGCCTAGGCGGTTGTCTCCAGGTCTATTCGACTCCCCCTCCACGGGGCCAGGTTTTAGTTAGGTGAAATAGTGCCGGAACCTTTTTGCCGTTGGGGCAAATCGGTCCGGAACACTATTTTGCCCGGATTCACCACTTCCGAGCACCCAAGTTTATTCGGCCGAATTAACTTGGGTGCTCGGAAGTGGTGAATCCGGGCAAAATAGTGTTCCGGACCGATTTGCCCCAACGGCAAAAAGGTTCTGGCACTATTTAACCTAACTCATAGGGTGGAGTACATATGATCCGGGATTTCCGAATAGGGGACTGCCGACGCGGTGAGACACGCCCGTATTACATAGGAAGGAGTGACTATTATGTACTCCACCCTATGTACTCCAAGAGTACATAGAGTTAGGTGAAATAGTGCCGGAACCTTTTTGTCCGTTGGGGCAAATCGGTCCGGAACACTATTTTGCCCGGATTCACCACTTCCGAGCACCCAAGTTAATTCGGCCGAATAAACTTGGGTGCTCGGAAGTGGTGAATCCGGGCAAAATAGTGTTCCGGACCGATTTGCCCCAACGGCAAAAAGGTTCCGGCACTATTTCACCTAACTAAAACCTGGCCCCGTGGAGGGGGAGTCGAATAGACCTGGAGACAACCGCCTGGGCTAGTGCACGCAAATGATATTGCGTCGGAACTGTCTCTGGCAGGTTTCGAACCCCTGACCTCCAAGGTGCACAGGTCTTAGTTAGGTGAAATAGTGCCGGAACCTTTTTGCCGTTGGGGCAAATCGGGCCGGAACACTATTTTGCCCGGATTCACCACTTCCGAGCACCCAAGTTTATTCGGCCGGCACTATTTCACCTAACTAAGACCTGTGCACCTTGGAGGTCAGGGGTTCGAAACCTGCCAGAGACAGTTCCGACGCAATATCATTTGCGTGCACTAGCCCAGGCGGTTGTCTCCAGGTCTATTCGACTCCCCCTCCACGGGGCCAGGTTTTAGTTAGGTGAAATAGTGCAGGAACCTTTTTGCCGTTGGGGCAAATCGGGCCGGAACACTATTTTGCCCGGATTCACCACTTCCGAGCACCCAAGTTTATTCGGCCGAATTAACTTGGGTGCTCGGAAGTGGTGAATCCGGGCAAAATAGTGTTCCGGACCGATTTGCCCCATCGGCAAAAAGGTTCCGGCATGATTGATCTTACGATCGGGATTCCCTGATTTTGCCTGGGGGAGCGGAGGGATGGAGGTGCGCCGCTACCTTGGAGGCGCTACACCGTTGCCCAGTGGTGCAAGTCGACATGCGGGAGCCAAACGGGGTGGGCACGCCCTCTCTGGAGGGTCTGACAGCCTTGGATGGGCCTCAGATGTAGTTCGAACTAGTTCAAAGTTAGTACAGGTAGTACAAACTAGTTCAAACTAGTTCAATCTACTTCAACTAGTATCCAGGGACCCTCAAGATATGCCAGGTGGTTGCTGAACGGTTCTGGCATGACAGAACATGTGTGACATCATAAAAATGTAGTACAATGTTGAAAAAAGTAGTATCAGGGTCCTAGATCTAGTACAGTAGTATTCTGAGGTCATTCTTACATGGAGCGCCGCGCCAGCGGGGCGCCGCACTTGCGTGTGTCACGGATGCAACGTTGATGCGATGTATTTCAAGGTGGTGATGGCTGCCAAGCCAGCTTATCAGTTTTCAACACAACTAGAGCAATACTTCACCGTTTTTGACAAAGTTGGTGTCAAACTAATCGTGAGACAATAGCCGACAACATTTTGACGGTTTTCGCACCAAGTTTTGACGGGTTTGCGCAACGGGAGTAAAAGTCCGCAAGGTAGAACTGAGTGACAAATTTTCAGTCCGAAATTTTTCTCAGTCTCCAAGATTGCGGAATATTGAGCCTAGTTGTGAGAAATTTCTTCATCTTTGAATTCTATAATGGCTAGTGATCACGAAGACACCACCCTTGAGGCAGTAGACCGAGATTTCTTATTAAATGTGAAAAAATCGTATTTTCAGGGGGGCAAGGAGTTGTTAACGACTTTGAAGTTCTTGACTGAGTATCTCGGTCCAAACTGGGCCCAAAGGCTTACTACTATGTCTGAGGGTCGTTTGACATCCTTGGGACAGTTTCTCAAGACTGCAGGGCTCCAGATTAGTGAGGGGTCAAGTGATTCCGACATGGGTTCCATGTTGTGCAAGGCCATTACTCTAGAGATGAAGAAGCCCCCAGTGGCCACTGGGGGCAAGGGGAAGACTGGTCCAGCCAGGGGCGAAAGGACCCGAAAGGATCCTCCCAGCAACGGCACCGACGAGGAAGAGGAGGACGCGACGAGCTCTGAGGATTTTTTGGACGCGCGCGAGCAGCTGGCCCCTGCTGCTGCTCGCGCCAAGGGAAAGAAGTCTCAGGGCAGGAACCGAAAGCTGGCAGAGAATGCTGCCCTTCTGGCGGGCGTCCGCGAGCTCATCGGAGCGGAGTTGCAAGCCCTGGCGCGGGGGAAGAGGAGGGACGCGAGGAAAGGGAAGAGCCAGCGCGAGGACAAGGGGGGCAAGGGCCATCCGAAGAGCAAGCGCCAGGAGAAGAGACGCGCGCGGCGCGGGAGCAGCCCAGGCTCGACAGACACCAGCAGTGGGAGCGACGAGAGTCGCGGCAGCAGCAGCAGCAGCAGCAGCAGCAGCAGCAGCAGCAGCGACAGCTCCGACAGCGAGAGCAGAGGCCGTGGCAGGGGCAGGGGTGGCGCTCGGTCGCGCCGCGACAAGTCCCGGGAGCGACGTGGGCATGGCAGGGGCCGTTCTGCGGAGCCCAAGGGGCGTCGGGATCGCTCCCGCGAGCGTCGCAAGGAGCGGCAGCGGTCCAGCAGCCGGAGCACGAGTCGGGACTCCTCCCAGCGGAGCTCGCGTCGATCGCGGGAGCGTGTGAGGGAGAGAGACCTGCGCCGAACCACCAAGGGGGTGCGTCTCCCCCGGCGAGCTTTCAAAGTGGCCTGGCGCCTGTTGGTCAAGGACCGCGACGACAGGGTGCTGCCGCTGCAGGTGCTGGATGCGCGCCAGGTCGCGCACGGGAGCCTGCAGGCCCGCTTGGCCCTTCGCAAGGAGCAGGAGGGCGTTGGGGCTGCACCGGGAGCCCCCCGCGGGTGGAAGAACAGCACGCACCATCTGGTGTGCAACAACCTGACCTACATTCTGGATGTGGCCATCCAAGAGCTGGGGGAGGATGTGGTGACGGAGCTGGCCTGCTTCGAGTACCTGGCGCGTGTGGTCGAGGCGTTCCTCATGGTGGAGAAGACCAGCGGCTGGAACAACGGGGCGATGCACCTGCTGCCACTGGTGGAGGGCAGTACTATTGGAAGCGCAGCAGCCCGGGCAGCGCGGAAGGCGGCTCGCCAGGAGGCGGAGCTGGCATCGGCGGCGGCGGCGGCGGCCAAAAAGGACAAGTGAGGGGCAGGGGTGTGCTCCCGCTGCCAGTGAAGATGGTCCCCCGCTCGACCGCAGCCGCCTGCGATCCAACCGCAGGCTGCAGCGCGCTCTGCGTGCCAGAGCAAGGCTGCGGTGTCAAGAGCGGGCCACAAGGGGCCTGAACTGGCTGTGGGGCAGGACCCGGGAACGGTCCGGTGGACCGGCGGTGCAGCAGCAGGCTATTACTGCGAGCCCCTGCACCGTCGCCCAAAGGGCCGCCCTACAAGGGATGGAGGATGCTGCCCGCGTCTACAACCGCCGGCTTACCGCCGTAGCGGAGGCGACAGACACGGGGGACGCAGAGCCCGCGCCATACGGGCCGGGCGGTCAATACGAAATTATTGACCCGGAGAGGCTGGCACTGCCAAAAGGAGGAGCTGCAGGTAGTGTCAAGCTGCTGGACTGCCTGCCGGAGGCATGGCAGAGGACGTATGAGGACATAAACAACATTCTACAAAGATGCGACGCGGAGGCGGGGGCGTGGATGCGGCGGGGCCGGGTGTCTCATGGTTGTGCAAGCGATGCGGCGTACGCACGACTGAGCATCAGGCTGGCGGAGACGCGGATGATCGAGTACAGTGAGGAGGCGCCCCCTGTGGTGAACGGCTGTTTTGCCGTCCCCAAGAAAGACCCCGGGGTTGTGGAGCCCAGCGAACGACGGCAGCGGTTTATAGGGAATATGGTGCCGTGCAACCGGCGCTTCCTCAAGCCGCCTACCTGTTACCTGCCTAACTTGGGCGAGGTCGCTGAGCTGAGTGTGGGGGCGCCATGCTATTCGGGCAAGACAGACCTTGACACCTACTATTACCGGTTCGAGGTACCTGAGAGCTGGCGCCCCTATTTCTCGCTGCCCCCCGTGTGGTCCGATGAGGTCGGCCAGCTGGGACGACGGCGAAAGTTGTACCCCAGGTTCCGGGTCCTTGTCATGGGCTGGAGCCACTCGGTGGTCCTTGCACAGGTTGCCCACCTGCACTGTCTCTACGGGGCGGGGGTGCTCGATGCCAAGAGAGGGCTGTCATATCCCATGCACTTGATGGGGGTGCGCACAGTGCGCGGGGATGGCATGGACCGGCTGGAGTTGGTGGAGAGCGCAGCCAGTGCAGCGTGGCGGCTGCTGCCGGAGGATCCCCCACATCCCGCTCAGCTGGTCATGATCGATGATCTGGGGGTCACCCATGGGCGGAGCGCGGAGGAGACCAACGCCGTGCTCACCAAGGCGTGCGAGGAGAGCTACGGTCCCAAGGGGTTGGTGGTCAACGAGAAGAAGGTGGAGAGAGCTGAGGAGGGGCGCCCGGTGGAAATCTTGGGGATTGAGTTCTGCCAGGACGGGTCCATGCGGCCGAGCGCGGCCCGGATGGCGGCCTTGGTGCGCGACACGCAGGCAATGCTGGGGCGTGGACGGGCCACTTACCACCAACTGGCCTCGTTGCTGGGACGGTGGGTGTGGGTCCACTTGCTGCGTCGGGGTCTACTGTCCATCTGGTTTCACGCCTACCGCTTGCTGCAGCAAGTCCTGGTGCACAAGCGGGGCTGGAGCTATCGGCTGTGGGGTAGTGTAAGGGAAGAGCTCCAGGCTGCAATGGACTTGGCCCCGCTGGTGCATGCGCAGCGCGACCAGCCCCTGAGCTGCACCGTGGTGGCCACTGATGCGTCAACCCACGGTTCTGGGGTGGTGTACAGCCGGTGGGAGGCGCCTGCGGTGCGTGGCCTGTCCAACTGTCGGGAGCGGAAGGGCTGGAAGACGCTCTGTGTGGACTCTGAGACGGCCAGCGTGGAGCGCACAGGGGAGATTGAGCACCGAGCCATGGCAGCGGCGCAGTGGCGCACCGCTCTTGCCCACCGGTGGCTCGATCCCTCGGCCCACATCAACGAGAAGGAGATTCGTGCGGCTGTGCAAGGGATCGAGTGGGGCCTGCGCTCACAGGTTCACTGGCAGCAACGTCACGTGCGGCTGGTGGACAATTCGGCAGTTGTCGGTGCGCTCGTCAAAGGGCGTTCGTCGTCCTACCGGCTGAACGCCTGGTGCCGCCGGGCGATCGCGCTAGGGCTGGCCAGCAACACCCGCTACCACTGGGTGTATGTGAGGTCGGAGCGCAACCCGGCCGACGCGCCCAGTCGTGGTCGATGGGTGCGCAACCTCACTGCGGATGGCGACGTGGAGAGCAATCCGGGGCCACATGGGCGGCAGGAATTGCTGGAGGCCACTGTGCAGCCCAGCACGCTAGCTGCATATCACCGAGCGCTGAGGGCGTACGTGGAGTATGGTCAACCCCTCGCTCCCGTGGCCAAGACGGAGGCGGAAGGCGTCTTTTGTGAGTGGCTGGTCAGCGTGTATGAGGAAGGGGGAAGCCGGACCATGGTTGTGCGCGCATTATGCGGGCTGCAGCTGTACTTCCCCAACGAGATTAAGGGGTGGTACGAGGCGCGTCGCTTGCTGGCCGGCTGGGCGCGACGAGTTCCCGTGCAGAGCCCTCACCCCGTCCCGTGGCAGCTACTGTACCTCGTGGCAAACATTCTTCGTGCACAAGGCTCGATATTAGCTGCCTGCTGCTGCATCATTGTTTTTCAGCAATACTTGCGCATCGGAGAAGCGTTCAAGCTTCGCGTGGGGGACGTGGCTCTGCGCGGGGACTTCCGCCTGGGGCCCAGTAACCAGGGTGCGCTGCTGCTACGCGACCCCAAGACAGCCAAGGGCCAGGCCCAGGCAGTGGTGGTTGTTGAGCCCCTTTCACTCACGTTGCTTGGCGCCCTGTGTGCTGGGCGGGCGCACGAGGAGCTGCTCTTTGGCGCACTCAGCTACAGCCGTTTCTTGCGGCGGTGGCACGCCGCCTGGGACCTCCTTGGCTTGCGGGGGATGTTTTCACCCTACAGCATGCGCCACGGGGGGGCCACCCATGACTACCTGCGCGGGGTACCAATCGCGGACATCCAAAAGCGTGGCCGGTGGCGCCAGTTTTCGTCCGTGGACCATTACGTGGGGCTCCACCGCGCCCTGCAGGTGCGGGTGCCCCAGGTGGTGTGGGACCTCGCGGGCAGACTGCCCCCCCGTGACTGGCGTCGTCACTTTGGGCCATAGATTTCGGCCATACTTCGGTGAGGCGCACTCTAGCGGACACGCTAGGGCTTCACCAGCTGGAGGGTAAGGATGTGCCCTCCCATGGCTCCTGACGCGGTTTCCAGATGTACGGCCTGCGGCCAGGTTGGAGATGCGGGTCAAGTGGAAGCGGCGGCCAGGGACTGCCAAAAAATATTTTATGTCTCTCTGTCTACTAAGTCCGGTCGGCTTCAACATATAGTGTAATAAACAAGTTCTGGTGCCCTTCAACCAGAAGTGGACCTAGGCAATGCACAGTGGATGATTGATCTTACGATCGGGATTCCCTGATTTTGCCTGGGGGAGCGGAGGGATGGAGGTGCGCCGCTACCTTGGAGGCGCTACACCGTTGCCCAGTGGTGCAAGTCGACATGCGGGAGCCAAACGGGGTGGCCACGCCCTCTCTGGAGGGTCTGACAGCCTTGGATGGGCCTCAGATGTAGTTCGAACTAGTTCAAAGTTAGTACAGGTAGTACAAACTAGTTCAAACTAGTTCAATCTACTTCAACTAGTATCCAGGGACCCTCAAGATATGCCAGGTGGTTGCTGAACGGTTCTGGCATGACAGAACATGTGTGACATCATAAAAATGTAGTACAATGTTGAAAAAAGTAGTATCAGGGTCCTAGATCTAGTACAGTAGTATTCTGAGGTCATTCTTACATGGAGCGCCGCGCCAGCGGGGCGCCGCACTTGCGTGTGTCACGGATGCAACGTTGATGCGATGTATTTCAAGGTGGTGATGGCTGCCAAGCCAGCTTATCAGTTTTCCCCACCCACCCACCCTTTTCTGTTTTGTCTTGGGGGGTCAAGTGGAAGCGGCGGCCAGGGACTGCCAAAAAATATTTTATGTCTCTCTGTCTACTAAGTCCGGTCGGCTTCAACATATAGTGTAATAAACAAGTTCTGGTGCCCTTCAACCAGACGTGGACCTAGGCAATGCACAGTGGACTATTTCACCTAACTCATAGGGTGGAGTACATATGATCCGGGATTTCCGAATAGGGGACTTCCGAACTCGAGTAAGTCGAGTCCCCCAGAGTACTAACTAGGCTGACTATGTACTCGAGTCACGACGCAGTGAGATACGCCAAGCCGCCCGAAGCAGATCTCTGCATGCGCCACATGTAACGAGGGTTCTGCTTGCGAATTCGAATTGCGATGAGCCGTTGCAGACGCGCCGCGTAGATGTTTGAATTTCATCAACGAGCCTTGAACGAGCTGGTGAAGTTTGCCTGCCCTTGCATCACCTTGCGCTGGCTATCCACTGTGCATTGCCTAGGTCCACTTCTGGTTGAAGGGCACCAGAACTTGTTTATTACACTATATGTTGAAGCCGACCGGACTTAGTAGACAGAGAGACATAAAATATTTTTTGGCAGTCCCTGGCCGCCGCTTCCACTTGACCCCCCAAGACAAAACAGAAAAGGGTGGGTGGGTGGGGAAAACTGATAAGCTGGCTTGGCAGCCATCACCACCTTGAAATACATCGCATCAACGTTGCATCCGTGACACACGCAAGTGCGGCGCCCCGCTGGCGCGGCGCTCCATGTAAGAATGACCTCAGAATACTACTGTACTAGATCTAGGACCCTGATACTACTTTTTTCAACATTGTACTACATTTTTATGATGTCACACATGTTCTGTCATGCCAGAACCGTTCAGCAACCACCTGGCATATCTTGAGGGTCCCTGGATACTAGTTGAAGTAGATTGAACTCGTTTGAACTAGTTTGTACTACCTGTACTAACTTTGAACTAGTTCGAACTACATCTGAGGCCCATCCAAGGCTGTCAGACCCTCCAGAGAGGGCGTGGCCACCCCGTTTGGCTCCCGCATGTCGACTTGCACCACTGGGCAACGGTGTAGCGCCTCCAAGGTAGCGGCGCACCTCCATCCCTCCGCTCCCCCAGGCAAAATCAGGGAATCCCGATCGTAAGATCAATCATCCACTGTGCATTGCCTAGGTCCACTTCTGGTTGAAGGGCACCAGAACTTGTTTATTACACTATATGTTGAAGCCGACCGGACTTAGTAGACAGAGAGACATAAAATATTTTTTGGCAGTCCCTGGCCGCCGCTTCCACTTGACCCGCATCTCCAACCTGGCCGCAGGCCGTACATCTGGAAACCGCGTCAGGAGCCATGGGAGGGCACATCCTTACCCTCCAGCTGGTGAAGCCCTAGCGTGTCCGCTAGAGTGCGCCTCACCGAAGTATGGCCGAAATCTACGGCCCAAAGTGACGACGCCAGTCACGGGGGGCAGTCTGCCCGCGAGGTCCCACACCACCTGGGGCACCCGCACCTGCAGGGCGCGGTGGAGCCCCACGTAATGGTCCACGGACGAAAACTGGCGCCACCGGCCACGCTTTTGGATGTCCGCGATTGGTACCCCGCGCAGGTAGTCATGGGTGGCCCCCCCGTGGCGCATGCTGTAGGGTGAAAACATCCCCCGCAAGCCAAGGAGGTCCCAGGCGGCGTGCCACCGCCGCAAGAAACGGCTGTAGCTGAGTGCGCCAAAGAGCAGCTCCTCGTGCGCCCGCCCAGCACACAGGGCGCCAAGCAACGTGAGTGAAAGGGGCTCAACAACCACCACTGCCTGGGCCTGGCCCTTGGCTGTCTTGGGGTCGCGTAGCAGCAGCGCACCCTGGTTACTGGGCCCCAGGCGGAAGTCCCCGCGCAGAGCCACGTCCCCCACGCGAAGCTTGAACGCTTCTCCGATGCGCAAGTATTGCTGAAAAACAATGATGCAGCAGCAGGCAGCTAATATCGAGCCTTGTGCACGAAGAATGTTTGCCACGAGGTACAGTAGCTGCCACGGGACGGGGTGAGGGCTCTGCACGGGAACTCGTCGCGCCCAGCCGGCCAGCAAGCGACGCGCCTCGTACCACCCCTTAATCTCGTTGGGGAAGTACAGCTGCAGCCCGCATAATGCGCGCACAACCATGGTCCGGCTTCCCCCTTCCTCATACACGCTGACCAGCCACTCACAAAAGACGCCTTCCGCCTCCGTCTTGGCCACGGGAGCGAGGGGTTGACCATACTCCACGTACGCCCTCAGCGCTCGGTGATATGCAGCTAGCGTGCTGGGCTGCACAGTGGCCTCCAGCAATTCCTGCCGCCCATGTGGCCCCGGATTGCTCTCCACGTCGCCATCCGCAGTGAGGTTGCGCACCCATCGACCACGACTGGGCGCGTCGGCCGGGTTGCGCTCCGACCTCACATACACCCAGTGGTAGCGGGTGTTGCTGGCCAGCCCTAGCGCGATCGCCCGGCGGCACCAGGCGTTCAGCCGGTAGGACGACGAACGCCCTTTGACGAGCGCACCGACAACTGCCGAATTGTCCACCAGCCGCACGTGACGTTGCTGCCAGTGAACCTGTGAGCGCAGGCCCCACTCGATCCCTTGCACAGCCGCACGAATCTCCTTCTCGTTGATGTGGGCCGAGGGATCGAGCCACCGGTGGGCAAGAGCGGTCCTCCACTGCGCCGCTGCCATGGCTCGGTGCTCAATCTCCCCTGTGCGCTCCACGCTGGCCGTCTCAGAGTCCACACAGAGCGTCTTCCAGCCCTTCCGCTCCCGACAGTTGGACAGGCCACGCACCGCAGGCGCCTCCCACCGGCTGTACACCACCCCAGAACCGTGGGTTGACGCATCAGTGGCCACCACGGTGCAGCTCAGGGGCTGGTCGCGCTGCGCATGCACCAGCGGGGCCAAGTCCATTGCAGCCTGGAGCTCTTCCCTTACACTACCCCACAGCCGATAGCTCCAGCCCCGCTTGTGCACCAGGACTTGCTGCAGCAAGCGGTAGGCGTGAAACCAGATGGACAGTAGACCCCGACGCAGCAAGTGGACCCACACCCACCGTCCCAGCAACGAGGCCAGTTGGTGGTAAGTGGCCCGTCCACGCCCCAGCATTGCCTGCGTGTCGCGCACCAAGGCCGCCATCCGGGCCGCGCTCGGCCGCATGGACCCGTCCTGGCAGAACTCAATCCCCAAGATTTCCACCGGGCGCCCCTCCTCAGCTCTCTCCACCTTCTTCTCGTTGACCACCAACCCCTTGGGACCGTAGCTCTCCTCGCACGCCTTGGTGAGCACGGCGTTGGTCTCCTCCGCGCTCCGCCCATGGGTGACCCCCAGATCATCGATCATGACCAGCTGAGCGGGATGTGGGGGATCCTCCGGCAGCAGCCGCCACGCTGCACTGGCTGCGCTCTCCACCAACTCCAGCCGGTCCATGCCATCCCCGCGCACTGTGCGCACCCCCATCAAGTGCATGGGATATGACAGCCCTCTCTTGGCATCGAGCACCCCGCCCCGTAGAGACAGTGCAGGTGGGCAACCTGTGCAAGGACCACCGAGTGGCTCCAGCCCATGACAAGGACCCGGAACCTGGGGTACAACTTTCGCCGTCGTCCCAGCTGGCCGACCTCATCGGACCACACGGGGGGCAGCGAGAAATAGGGGCGCCAGCTCTCAGGTACCTCGAACCGGTAATAGTAGGTGTCAAGGTCTGTCTTGCCCGAATAGCATGGCGCCCCCACACTCAGCTCAGCGACCTCGCCCAAGTTAGGCAGGTAACAGGTAGGCGGCTTGAGGAAGCGCCGGTTGCACGGCACCATATTCCCTATAAACCGCTGCCGTCGTTCGCTGGGCTCCACAACCCCGGGGTCTTTCTTGGGGACGGCAAAACAGCCGTTCACCACAGGGGCGCCTCCTCACTGTACTCGATCATCCGCGTCTCCGCCAGCCTGATGCTCAGTCGTGCGTACGCCGCATCGCTTGCACAACCATGAGACACCCGGCCCCGCCGCATCCACGCCCCCGCCTCCGCGTCGCATCTTTGTAGAATGTTGTTTATGTCCTCATACGTCCTCTGCCATGCCTCCGGCAGGCAGTCCAGCAGCTTGACACTACCTGCAGCTCCTCCTTTTGGCAGTGCCAGCCTCTCCGGGTCAATAATTTCGTATTGACCGCCCGGCCCGTATGGCGCGGGCTCTGCGTCCCCCGTGTCTGTCGCCTCCGCTACGGCGGTAAGCCGGCGGTTGTAGACGCGGGCAGCATCCTCCATCCCTTGTAGGGCGGCCCTTTGGGCGACGGTGCAGGGGCTCGCAGTAATAGCCTGCTGCTGCACCGCCGGTCCACCGGACCGTTCCCGGGTCCTGCCCCACAGCCAGTTCAGGCCCCTTGTGGCCCGCTCTTGACACCGCAGCCTTGCTCTGGCACGCAGAGCGCGCTGCAGCCTGCGGTTGGATCGCAGGCGGCTGCGGTCGAGCGGGGGGACCATCTTCACTGGCAGCGGGAGCACACCCCTGCCCCTCACTTGTCCTTTTTGGCCGCCGCCGCCGCCGCCGATGCCAGCTCCGCCTCCTGGCGAGCCGCCTTCCGCGCTGCCCGGGCTGCTGCGCTTCCAATAGTACTGCCCTCCACCAGTGGCAGCAGGTGCATCGCCCCGTTGTTCCAGCCGCTGGTCTTCTCCACCATGAGGAACGCCTCGACCACACGCGCCAGGTACTCGAAGCAGGCCAGCTCCGTCACCACATCCTCCCCCAGCTCTTGGATGGCCACATCCAGAATGTAGGTCAGGTTGTTGCACACCAGATGGTGCGTGCTGTTCTTCCACCCGCGGGGGGCTCCCGGTGCAGCCCCAACGCCCTCCTGCTCCTTGCGAAGGGCCAAGCGGGCCTGCAGGCTCCCGTGCGCGACCTGGCGCGCATCCAGCACCTGCAGCGGCAGCACCCTGTCGTCGCGGTCCTTGACCAACAGGCGCCAGGCCACTTTGAAAGCTCGCCGGGGGAGACGCACCCCCTTGGTGGTTCGGCGCAGGTCTCTCTCCCTCACACGCTCCCGCGATCGACGCGAGCTCCGCTGGGAGGAGTCCCGACTCGTGCTCCGGCTGCTGGACCGCTGCCGCTCCTTGCGACGCTCGCGGGAGCGATCCCGACGCCCCTTGGGCTCCGCAGAACGGCCCCTGCCATGCCCACGTCGCTCCCGGGACTTGTCGCGGCGCGACCGAGCGCCACCCCTGCCCCTGCCACGGCCTCTGCTCTCGCTGTCGGAGCTGTCTGCTGCTGCTGCTGCTGCTGCTGCTGCTGCTGCTGCTGCTGCTGCTGCTGCCGCGACTCTCGTCGCTCCCACTGCTGGTGTCTGTCGAGCCTGGGCTGCTCCCGCGCCGCGCGCGTCTCTTCTCCTGGCGCTTGCTCTTCGGATGGCCCTTGCCCCCCTTGTCCTCGCGCTGGCTCTTCCCTTTCCTCGCGTCCCTCCTCTTCCCCCGCGCCAGGGCTTGCAACTCCGCTCCGATGAGCTCGCGGACGCCCGCCAGAAGGGCAGCATTCTCTGCCAGCTTTCGGTTCCTGCCCTGAGACTTCTTTCCCTTGGCGCGAGCAGCAGCAGGGGCCAGCTGCTCGCGCGCGTCCAAAAAATCCTCAGAGCTCGTCGCGTCCTCCTCTTCCTCGTCGGTGCCGTTGCTGGGAGGATCCTTTCGGGTCCTTTCGCCCCTGGCTGGACCAGTCTTCCCCTTGCCCCCAGTGGCCACTGGGGGCTTCTTCATCTCTAGAGTAATGGCCTTGCACAACATGGAACCCATGTCGGAATCACTTGACCCCTCACTAATCTGGAGCCCTGCAGTCTTGAGAAACTGTCCCAAGGATGTCAAACGACCCTCAGACATAGTAGTAAGCCTTTGGGCCCAGTTTGGACCGAGATACTCAGTCAAGAACTTCAAAAGTCTGCCTCAAGGGTGGTGTCTTCGTGATCACTAGCCATTATAGAATTCAAAGATGAAGAAATTTCTCACAACTAGGCTCAATATTCCGCAATCTTGGAGACTGAGAAAAATTTCGGACTGAAAATTTGTCACTCAGTTCTACCTTGCGGACTTTTACTCCCGTTGCGCAAACCCGTCAAAACTTGGTGCGAAAACCGTCAAAATGTTGTCGGCTATTGTCTCACGATTAGTTTGACACCAACTTTGTCAAAAACGGTGAAGTATTGCTCTAGTTGTGTTGAAAACTGATAAGCTGGCTTGGCAGCCATCACCACCTTGAAATACATCGCATCAACGTTGCATCCGTGACACACGCAAGTGCGGCGCCCCGCTGGCGCGGCGCTCCATGTAAGAATGACCTCAGAATACTACTGTACTAGATCTAGGACCCTGATACTACTTTTTTCAACATTGTACTACATTTTTATGATGTCACACATGTTCTGTCATGCCAGAACCGTTCAGCAACCACCTGGCATATCTTGAGGGTCCCTGGATACTAGTTGAAGTAGATTGAACTAGTTTGAACTAGTTGGTACTACCTGTACTAACTTTGAACTAGTTCGAACTACATCTGAGGCCCATCCAAGGCTGTCAGACCCTCCAGAGAGGGCGTGGCCACCCCGTTTGGCTCCCGCATGTCGACTTGCACCACTGGGCAACGGTGTAGCGCCTCCAAGGTAGCGGCGCACCTCCATCCCTCCGCTCCCCCAGGCAAAATCAGGGAATCCCGATCGTAAGATCAATCATGCCGATTGCAGTCCAGCCGACTGATAGTGGTGAAAGAATAAGCGCCCCCCTAAACCCGCATGCTCACGATGCTTGAAGAAGAAAAAGCAAAAGGCGCACTAGGATGCATGACAAGCCCTTTTGGAGCCCCAGTTTAGCATGATTCGGTCATCCGTTTCCAGCCATCGGCAGCGCCAACTCCGATACAGCTTACTATGGCGTAGTCGGTAGCACCGCTTTTCTTGCCTTTGTTACTACATGCAAACTTCAATTCGTTACATCGTGCGCCTGCGGCATATTTAAGAAAGCGGCTGCAAGCGCACCTTGCTGAGCCAGGTACACAATGTCTTCAGTCAGCGACCGCGTATGCATGCCACGTTTAGTCGCATCGAGTCGCGTAGACAATGTGTCAGCCGTAGTGGGCCAAAGCAGTCTCGGCACTAGTTTTTAGCTGTCAGTTAGCTGAATTAGTGAGACGACAATAATGGATTTTTCCAGGCTATTTAATTCGTGCTACGAATTTTTAGTGCTGCGTTTCAGGTCCGAGATACTGTTAGGATCATACTTTACGAGACCCGTTCTGACTGTTTTTGGGTCTGGACTATATGTGGAGTGCTACAAGATGTTGTACCGGTGCTGGTGTGGCACCGGCGGTACGTTTTTGGGATTGCTTATGCTGTCACCGTACGTTACGTAGCAGGATCCGCGCTTCGCGCGGCCCTTGGGGACGTTGGTACTGTAGGCGCTGTATCGCGCCAGATTCTGGTTTTCACCTATGTGAGTGACTTTTTGTCTAAGTCCGAGCCTTAGTGGCGCACGCCTGAGAAAGAAATCATATGAATGGTAGAGTATCAGGCGCGGCGCAACTTTTTCAGTCACATGTGTGCTTGAATGCATCCGACCACCTAGAATGCGCCGCCACGTATCGTACGGCTGTGATCTGTTTGTGTCGTGACCTGTCCTTTGGGCGGCGTAGCATTTAGCCTAGGCACTGCTCCTTGGCAACTCACGCTCATGCCTTATTTTCACACGTTTTTTCACCATAAAAGACGTGAACTGTGGGCGTCGGCATTTGTGAATTAATGCTTGTCTTTTAAGCGTTATTTAATAACCAAGATCAATTCCCTATGCATGTCTCAACTCGTTCACTCCATCACTGAGGGCTCCAGACATTATTTTTTACAAAATACGTTTACGCACAAGAGACTCTTGGTCCAAAGTCGCATAATTGGTGAATAAAGCATCTGCAGGCCCCCCAGCCAGCTGATGCTGCCATCTCACTTCCCTCGGGGTGGGTGGGGGGGGCTAATAAAAACGAATACCAGCACAGGCACACCTCGGCTGGTTATATGCCAGCACTTTTTCTCAGACTTGGGCCGGCGGCGGCCCAGGTCCTTCTAATTCGGGTCGAAACACAATTCTGTGACCCATACAATATTCGTACACCATGCGAAGTGGCAGCGTACTTGCCCACTGTGGCGGATGCAAGTCCGGTACACCTGGTTTTGGCGCCAAAAGCACCCTTGGCCAGTTGTACTACAAGGAACCCATTCCTACTAATTCTTTTGACATTGTACTACGTTTAGTCTTGGTCTACTACACCCCAGTAGGTCCGTTCACCTCCTGAGCGTCCAATGCTACGCCGAAGCACGTCAGCACTGGTTTGAACTAGAATGAACTAGTTTGAAGTAGATTGAAGTAGACTGTACTACCCTGTAGGCCAAGTGAAGTACTTGGAACTACGTCCAAGTACTTAGAACTAGTTTACAAGTTACTTGTACGGACTTGCACCCTATTAGAGGGCAGTTCTCGTACCACCACACTGGCGCCCCTTATTAAATTCCAGGGCCCTTATACATTGTGACTACTGCCCCTTATAAAAGACCAGGGCCTATTATAAAATATTAAATGCTCTATTTATTTTTTATATGTGCTGTCACCCAGCGGCGTCCCTCGCCTCCTTCGCTCCCTCCGCCCCGACAAATCAGGGAATCCAGATCGAGGGAGATCAACCATCCCTATGCATGTCTCAACTCGTTCACTCCATCACTGAGGGCTCCAGACATTATTTTTTACAAAATACGTTTACGCACAAGAGACTCTTGGTCCAAAGTCGCATAATTGGTGAATAAAGCATCTGCAGGCCCCCCCAGCCAGCTGATGCTGCCATCTCACTTCCCGCTTCCCCCAGCCTGGCCATTCTGGCCGTGGAGGACCCGTCACCAATAGTGAAGGCCTAGCATGACTGCTAGAGTGCCCCTCACTTACTGGTCGCGGGGAAGCCTGTCACCAACAGTGGGGCCCCAGCTTGTCTGCTGGAGTGCGCCCCACTAGCGAAGTCTCAAACAATGCCTTCATCCCCCTTGGATAGGAGAGAACAGCGTCCAACCAAAGGTACGGTCAATCAATCCCCCACACCTTTCCCCCCTCCTCGTCCAGCGAAAATAGCTGGCACGTCTGCCAACTTCCACCCTACACCATCCTCCTCGCGCTCCTCATGCCATAACTGTCACGATCCAGTGCTATGGCCCAGCGACTCGCCAAAAGTCACATGCCACAAGCTGCCGCTACGGTCACAGCCCTCTGTTTGCAGGGCGTAACCCGGGGTGCAAGCATCCCCAGGTACTCGCCCTAGAGGGCTGCCGGCGGCATACATAGCAAGGTGTAATCTCCATTCCATTCTCAGGACAGCTAGCCGGTCACTTAGGCTATCTTGAGCAAGCGCCCCTGCTCTTAGCCCTCACAACCGTCAAAACCAGCCGGTCTCACCAGGCTCCCCCCATTAAAATTGCCACCTCTTGGATGCCATTACAGATGTCATCCCAAAGCTCTCAGGGTTCCAGCCTGGCAGCGCCCAAAAGTCTTTTTACGTAGGCCGCTCATTTTGCCTCCCCCCAGTTCCAAAACACCACAGTCCTTAGCTCCCCAAAGCCGTCAAGAAAGGCACCTCCCCCAACCGGCCACCACTGGCCCAAGGCCGCCGAGCCGCCTTACCACCACGTAAGCTCTCGAGAAATATAATCCAGGGAGCCACACCCAGCGCTCCTCATGCCACCGGTTTTCCCCATAAAATTCGGCTCCACATATTCTTTTTCACGTTACCATCACGTAATGGACCAGCCGACCCGCTCCATCAAAGCCATCGGGCTGTGACGCGGCATGCCCTGCCCGCAAAGCCCCGAGAGCCAAAGATAGCTAATGATGCCGCATTCAGAACTTGGGCAGCCGGCTTTGCAGCCTACTATATTTTTTACACTGCTCGTCGTTGAGGGTCATCGTGCAAGGCAGTATCAAACGTAAAACAGCTCGAACAAGCACGCCCAGGGCCGAAATAGAATTTTCGTTCCCTTACCGCACTTTCCGGCCTTGCGACTCAACTTCGGGTCAAAATTTCTATGCCCACCCCTCAAACGACGGAACAGCAGCCGGCCACCTTTGCTCGTCGTTTAGGACCATCGAAACAGGTCCAAGCAACCTTTATTCGCCTCGTCCCAGGTCAGTTAAGGCCGAAAAAGATTGCCGGCACCCTACCGCAGATTTCGGCACTAAATCCGCAATTTCTGCCCCGATTTTCAACGTCTGGCCCTCAAACGACCGCTTGGACGCCGACCACCGTCGCGCGTCTCTAAATAAAATTCATTCCCAGCCCCCCCGGACTCGGGGAGGCCTTTTGCATTCGTTTAAATCATTGCCAGCCACCATGGCTGGCCGTCACCACTAATAAAAACGAATACCAGCACAGGCACACCTCGGCTGGTTATATGCCAGCACTTTTTCTCAGACTTGGGCCGGCGGCGGCCCAGGTCCTTCTAATTCGGGTCGAAACACAATTCTGTGACCCATACAATATTCGTACACCATGCGAAGTGGCAGCGTACTTGCCCACTGTGGCGGATGCAAGTCCGGTACACCTGGTTTTGGCGCCAAAAGCACCCTTGGCCAGTTGTACTACAAGGAACCCATTCCTACTAATTCTTTTGACATTGTACTACGTTTAGTCTTGGTCTACTACACCCCAGTAGGTCCGTTCACCTCCTGAGCGTCCAATGCTACGCCGAAGCACGTCAGCACTGGTTTGAACTAGAATGAACTAGTTTGAAGTAGATTGAAGTAGACTGTACTACCCTGTAGGCCAAGTGAAGTACTTGGAACTACGTCCAAGTACTTAGAACTAGTTTACAAGTTACTTGTACGGACTTGCACCCTATTAGAGGGCAGTTCTCGTACCACCACACTGGCGCCCCTTATTAAATTCCAGGGCCCTTATACATTGTGACTACTGCCCCTTATAAAAGACCAGGGCCTATTATAAAATATTAAATGCTCTATTTATTTTTTATATGTGCTGTCACCCAGCGGCGTCCCTCGCCTCCTTCGCTCCCTCCGCCCCGACAAATCAGGGAATCCAGATCGAGGGAGATCAACCATTCCTCCGATCACCTTGGTTCAGTGCAAATGCAACACAATGCGTTCCGGATTAAATTGTTCACCGTTCAATTGCTCAGCGCTGCCTGAATGCAGCGCGCTTTATTACTGATTCTGTCCTCTTTGCATGCATTGCAGTCGATTGTATGTTATTTTCACGTTGTCCATCTTTCCACTCGCTTTCATTGTTTACCAGATACCAAAAGTCTCCCACGAGGTAGGCGACACTTCAATCTGGCTTATTTTACACCTGGCACACCTGGGCTTCTCTGTATGTGCCGATGCCCATCGTAAGTTGTTGAACGTTTTTTGCCCTCCATGGTTGCCAATTTTACTAGGAGTTCTTAGGAGCTCTATCTCGATTGACTTCTCCGTCTCTTTTGCTTTGGCCATGCCATGTTAGTGTAATGTCTTCCTTGCTGCCATGCTAGCGGGCCCACTGTCAGAAGTTCTACCGTTTTGTGCCACAGTCTCGCATTTTTATTAGTGCAGGCTTGGGCCACTTGCTCGTGTTTGTATTATCGTTTATTCTGCCGTCGGGACATTGACGGAATTATTACGTGGGATATGCCGTGATTTACCTTGCCGGCACAATTCTGTGTGACTTGCTTTATTTTCAGTGTCGACTTTCCAGTACGGAAGTTACTGTGGACTTTTTTACCGTCCGTAGGTCTTACCTGATTGATCTTACGATCGGGATTCCCTGATTTTGCCTGGGGGAGCGGAAGGATGGAGGTGCGCCGCTACCTTAGAGGCGCTACACCGTTGCCCAGTGGTGCAAGTCGACATGCGGGAGCCAAACAGGATGGCCACGCCCTCTCTGGAGGGTCTGACAGCCTTGGATGGGCCTCAGATGTAGTTCGAACTAGTTCAAAGTTAGTACAGGTAGTACAAACTAGTTCAAACTAGTTCAAACTAGTTCAATCTACTTCAACTAGTATCCAGGGACCCTCAAGATATGCCAGGTGGTTGCTGAACGGTTCTGGCATGACAGAACATGTGTGACATTATAAAAATGTAGTACAATGTTGAAAAAAGTAGTATCAGGGTCCTAGATCTAGTACAGTAGTATTCTGAGGTCATTCTTACATGGAGCGCCGCGCCAGCGGGGCGCCGCACTTGCGTGTGTCACGGATGCAACGTTGATGCGATGTATTTCAAGGTGGTGATGGCTGCCAAGCCAGCTTATCAGTTTTCAACACAACTAGAGCAATACTTCACCGTTTTTGACAAAGTTGGTGTCAAACTAATCGTGAGACAATAGCCCACAATATTTTGACGGTTTTCGCACCAAGTTTTGACGGGTTTGCGCAACGGGAGTAAAAGTCCGCAAGGTAGAACTGAGTGACAAATTTTCAGTCCGAAATTTTTCTCAGTCTCCAAGATTGCGGAATATTGAGCCTAGTTGTGAGAAATTTCTTCATCTTTGAATTCTATAATGGCTAGTGATCACGAAGACACCACCCTTGAGGCAGTAGACCGAGATTTCTTATTAAATGTGAAAAAATCGTATTTTCAGGGGGGCAAGGAGTTGTTAACGACTTTGAAGTTCTTGACTGAGTATCTCGGTCCAAACTGGGCCCAAAGGCTTACTACTATGTCTGAGGGTCGTTTGACATCCTTGGGACAGTTTCTCAAGACTGCAGGGCTCCAGATTAGTGAGGGGTCAAGTGATTCCGACATGGGTTCCATGTTGTGCAAGGCCATTACTCTAGAGATGAAGAAGCCCCCAGTGGCCACTGGGGGCAAGGGGAAGACTGGTCCAGCCAGGGGCGAAAGGACCCGAAAGGATCCTCCCAGCAACGGCACCGACGAGGAAGAGGAGGACGCGACGAGCTCTGAGGATTTTTTGGACGCGCGCGAGCAGCTGGCCCCTGCTGCTGCTCGCGCCAAGGGAAAGAAGTCTCAGGGCAGGAACCGAAAGCTGGCAGAGAATGCTGCCCTTCTGGCGGGCGTCCGCGAGCTCATCGGAGCGGAGTTGCAAGCCCTGGCGCGGGGGAAGAGGAGGGACGCGAGGAAAGGGAAGAGCCAGCGCGAGGACAAGGGGGGCAAGGGCCATCCGAAGAGCAAGCGCCAGGAGAAGAGACGCGCGCGGCGCGGGAGCAGCCCAGGCTCGACAGACACCAGCAGTGGGAGCGACGAGAGTCAGCAGCAGCAGCAGCAGCAGCAGCAGCAGCAGCGACAGCTCCGACAGCGAGAGCAGAGGCCGTGGCAGGGGCAGGGGTGGCGCTCGGTCGCGCCGCGACAAGTCCCGGGAGCGACGTGGGCATGGCAGGGGCCGTTCTGCGGAGCCCAAGGGGCGTCGGGATCGCTCCCGCGAGCGTCGCAAGGAGCGGCAGCGGTCCAGCAGCCGGAGCACGAGTCGGGACTCCTCCCAGCGGAGCTCGCGTCGATCGCGGGAGCGTGTGAGGGAGAGAGACCTGCGCCGAACCACCAAGGGGGTGCGTCTCCCCCGGCGAGCTTTCAAAGTGGCCTGGCGCCTGTTGGTCAAGGACCGCGACGACAGGGTGCTGCCGCTGCAGGTGCTGGATGCGCGCCAGGTCGCGCACGGGAGCCTGCAGGCCCGCTTGGCCCTTCGCAAGGAGCAGGAGGGCGTTGGGGCTGCACCGGGAGCCCCCCGCGGGTGGAAGAACAGCACGCACCATCTGGTGTGCAACAACCTGACCTACATTCTGGATGTGGCCATCCAAGAGCTGGGGGAGGATGTGGTGACGGAGCTGGCCTGCTTCGAGTACCTGGCGCGTGTGGTCGAGGCGTTCCTCATGGTGGAGAAGACCAGCGGCTGGAACAACGGGGCGATGCACCTGCTGCCACTGGTGGAGGGCAGTACTATTGGAAGCGCAGCAGCCCGGGCAGCGCGGAAGGCGGCTCGCCAGGAGGCGGAGCTGGCATCGGCGGCGGCGGCGGCGGCCAAAAAGGACAAGTGAGGGGCAGGGGTGTGCTCCCGCTGCCAGTGAAGATGGTCCCCCCGCTCGACCGCAGCCGCCTGCGATCCAACCGCAGGCTGCAGCGCGCTCTGCGTGCCAGAGCAAGGCTGCGGTGTCAAGAGCGGGCCACAAGGGGCCTGAACTGGCTGTGGGGCAGGACCCGGGAACGGTCCGGTGGACCGGCGGTGCAGCAGCAGGCTATTACTGCGAGCCCCTGCACCGTCGCCCAAAGGGCCGCCCTACAAGGGATGGAGGATGCTGCCCGCGTCTACAACCGCCGGCTTACCGCCGTAGCGGAGGCGACAGACACGGGGGACGCAGAGCCCGCGCCATACGGGCCGGGCGGTCAATACGAAATTATTGACCCGGAGAGGCTGGCACTGCCAAAAGGAGGAGCTGCAGGTAGTGTCAAGCTGCTGGACTGCCTGCCGGAGGCATGGCAGAGGACGTATGAGGACATAAACAACATTCTACAAAGATGCGACGCGGAGGCGGGGGCGTGGATGCGGCGGGGCCGGGTGTCTCATGGTTGTGCAAGCGATGCGGCGTACGCACGACTGAGCATCAGGCTGGCGGAGACGCGGATGATCGAGTACAGTGAGGAGGCGCCCCTGTGGTGAACGGCTGTTTTGCCGTCCCCAAGAAAGACCCCGGGGTTGTGGAGCCCAGCGAACGACGGCAGCGGTTTATAGGGAATATGGTGCCGTGCAACCGGCGCTTCCTCAAGCCGCCTACCTGTTACCTGCCTAACTTGGGCGAGGTCGCTGAGCTGAGTGTGGGGGCGCCATGCTATTCGGGCAAGACAGACCTTGACACCTACTATTACCGGTTCGAGGTACCTGAGAGCTGGCGCCCCTATTTCTCGCTGCCCCCCGTGTGGTCCGATGAGGTCGGCCAGCTGGGACGACGGCGAAAGTTGTACCCCAGGTTCCGGGTCCTTGTCATGGGCTGGAGCCACTCGGTGGTCCTTGCACAGGTTGCCCACCTGCACTGTCTCTACGGGGCGGGGTGCTCGATGCCAAGAGAGGGCTGTCATATCCCATGCACTTGATGGGGGTGCGCACAGTGCGCGGGGATGGCATGGACCGGCTGGAGTTGGTGGAGAGCGCAGCCAGTGCAGCGTGGCGGCTGCTGCCGGAGGATCCCCCACATCCCGCTCAGCTGGTCATGATCGATGATCTGGGGGTCACCCATGGGCGGAGCGCGGAGGAGACCAACGCCGTGCTCACCAAGGCGTGCGAGGAGAGCTACGGTCCCAAGGGGTTGGTGGTCAACGAGAAGAAGGTGGAGAGAGCTGAGGAGGGGCGCCCGGTGGAAATCTTGGGGATTGAGTTCTGCCAGGACGGGTCCATGCGGCCGAGCGCGGCCCGGATGGCGGCCTTGGTGCGCGACACGCAGGCAATGCTGGGGCGTGGACGGGCCACTTACCACCAACTGGCCTCGTTGCTGGGACGGTGGGTGTGGGTCCACTTGCTGCGTCGGGGTCTACTGTCCATCTGGTTTCACGCCTACCGCTTGCTGCAGCAAGTCCTGGTGCACAAGCGGGGCTGGAGCTATCGGCTGTGGGGTAGTGTAAGGGAAGAGCTCCAGGCTGCAATGGACTTGGCCCCGCTGGTGCATGCGCAGCGCGACCAGCCCCTGAGCTGCACCGTGGTGGCCACTGATGCGTCAACCCACGGTTCTGGGGTGGTGTACAGCCGGTGGGAGGCGCCTGCGGTGCGTGGCCTGTCCAACTGTCGGGAGCGGAAGGGCTGGAAGACGCTCTGTGTGGACTCTGAGACGGCCAGCGTGGAGCGCACAGGGGAGATTGAGCACCGAGCCATGGCAGCGGCGCAGTGGCGACCGCTCTTGCCCACCGGTGGCTCGATCCCTCGGCCCACATCAACGAGAAGGAGATTCGTGCGGCTGTGCAAGGGATCGAGTGGGGCCTGCGCTCACAGGTTCACTGGCAGCAACGTCACGTGCGGCTGGTGGACAATTCGGCAGTTGTCGGTGCGCTCGTCAAAGGGCGTTCGTCGTCCTACCGGCTGAACGCCTGGTGCCGCCGGGCGATCGCGCTAGGGCTGGCCAGCAACACCCGCTACCACTGGGTGTATGTGAGGTCGGAGCGCAACCCGGCCGACGCGCCCAGTCGTGGTCGATGGGTGCGCAACCTCACTGCGGATGGCGACGTGGAGAGCAATCCGGGGCCACATGGGCGGCAGGAATTGCTGGAGGCCACTGTGCAGCCCAGCACGCTAGCTGCATATCACCGAGCGCTGAGGGCGTACGTGGAGTATGGTCAACCCCTCGCTCCCGTGGCCAAGACGGAGGCGGAAGGCGTCTTTTGTGAGTGGCTGGTCAGCGTGTATGAGGAAGGGGGAAGCCGGACCATGGTTGTGCGCGCATTATGCGGGCTGCAGCTGTACTTCCCCAACGAGATTAAGGGGTGGTACGAGGCGCGTCGCTTGCTGGCCGGCTGGGCGCGACGAGTTCCCGTGCAGAGCCCTCACCCCGTCCCGTGGCAGCTACTGTACCTCGTGGCAAACATTCTTCGTGCACAAGGCTCGATATTAGCTGCCTGCTGCTGCATCATTGTTTTTCAGCAATACTTGCGCATCGGAGAAGCGTTCAAGCTTCGCGTGGGGGACGTGGCTCTGCGCGGGGACTTCCGCCTGGGGCCCAGTAACCAGGGTGCGCTGCTGCTACGCGACCCCAAGACAGCCAAGGGCCAGGCCCAGGCAGTGGTGGTTGTTGAGCCCCTTTCACTCACGTTGCTTGGCGCCCTGTGTGCTGGGCGGGCGCACGAGGAGCTGCTCTTTGGCGCACTCAGCTACAGCCGTTTCTTGCGGCGGTGGCACGCCGCCTGGGACCTCCTTGGCTTGCGGGGGATGTTTTCACCCTACAGCATGCGCCACGGGGGGGCCACCCATGACTACCTGCGCGGGGTACCAATCGCGGACATCCAAAAGCGTGGCCGGTGGCGCCAGTTTTCGTCCGTGGACCATTACGTGGGGCTCCACCGCGCCCTGCAGGTGCGGGTGCCCCAGGTGGTGTGGGACCTCGCGGGCAGACTGCCCCCCGTGACTGGCGTCGTCACTTTGGGCCGTAGATTTCGGCCATACTTCGGTGAGGCGCACTCTAGCGGACACGCTAGGGCTTCACCAGCTGGAGGGTAAGGATGTGCCCTCCCATGGCTCCTGACGCGGTTTCCAGATGTACGGCCTGCGGCCAGGTTGGAGATGCGGGTCAAGTGGAAGCGGCGGCCAGGGACTGCCAAAAAATATTTTATGTCTCTCTGTCTACTAAGTCCGGTCGGCTTCAACATATAGTGTAATAAACAAGTTCTGGTGCCCTTCAACCAGAAGTGGACCTAGGCAATGCACAGTGGATGATTGATCTTACGATCGGGATTCCCTGATTTTGCCTGGGGGAGCGGAGGGATGGAGGTGCGCCGCTACCTTGGAGGCGCTACACCGTTGCCCAGTGGTGCAAGTCGACATGCGGGAGCCAAACGGGGTGGCCACGCCCTCTCTGGAGGGTCTGACAGCCTTGGATGGGCCTCAGATGTAGTTCGAACTAGTTCAAAGTTAGTACAGGTAGTACAAACTAGTTCAAACTAGTTCAAACTAGTTCAATCTACTTCAACTAGTATCCAGGGACCCTCAAGATATGCCAGGTGGTTGCTGAACGGTTCTGGCATGACAGAACATGTGTGACATCATAAAAATGTAGTACAATGTTGAAAAAAGTAGTATCAGGGTCCTAGATCTAGTACAGTAGTATTCTGAGGTCATTCTTACATGGAGCGCCGCGCCAGCGGGGCGCCGCACTTGCGTGTGTCACGGATGCAACGTTGATGCGATGTATTTCAAGGTGGTGATGGCTGCCAAGCCAGCTTATCAGTTTTCCCCACCCACCCACCCTTTTCTGTTTTGTCTTGGGGGGTCAAGTGGAAGCGGCGGCCAGGGACTGCCAAAAAATATTTTATGTCTCTCTGTCTACTAAGTCCGGTCGGCTTCAACATATAGTGTAATAAACAAGTTCTGGTGCCCTTCAACCAGAAGTGGACCTAGGCAATGCACAGTGGAATATATTTCTGAGTTGTCTGGTATAACGCGCCGCATGGACTTTGGCATTTTTGCCAGACGGACCAGCTGTGGCGCCGCGTCACTTCCCTTGTGACAAATGTAGACGAAAATAAGTTGAGCCTGCGCCGACCTTAGAGAAAGAAACCTAATATAAGTGGTAGAGTACCTTTTGGCTCCGGCGCCGCGCCTCTGGCGCATGTGCATGACTTTTTGTGCATCCGACAATGTTGTATGCGCCGTCACTTATCTGACGGCTACAATGCGTTGTTGTGGTTTTGCCCTTTGGGTGGACGTAGCACTTAGAGGAAAATGTTGCTCCTTGTTGTTTACAAGCCAGGTGACCCAAAGGGCTGGCCCCTAGACATGGTGGCCGCCCATATTATTAATGTTTAATCAACGAATGGGATGTGAACATAATTCCTAACGTGATATACATTTTCCCTCAAGTACTAGGCTCAAGAAAGATCAGGTTCCTCCAATACCTGGTTATTTTCACATGGTATCGAGTTACAGAGTTGAATTCCGTTTTTGACCTTGGGGGGTTCTTGGAAGGCGGTTTTTTGATGCAAAAAGGACCTAGGGGTGATCATCACACCTTTGGGCAACTTTTGCCATCCTAAGAGCAAGATTTGGGGTCCCAGATATCAAGTTTTGGACTGTGTCAAGTCCATGTCCGGAACTGAAAATCCTGCACCAGCTTCATCAGAGCCAGCCTCCAACCCTGTAAAGCCTATTAAGGTTACCTTCGAGTATGAGGGTCAAAGTTTCTCATTTGCTGTAGACCCTTTACAAGCTTTCTCTTGGTTGCATCAACTTTTCCAGGCTGGAAAAAACGAGGACAACACTTGGCATTTTGGCCTGTGGGACTTTTACTACTACATTGAAAGGGTTGTGGTTGACAACATCACAGGAGGGTCCGGCGACGACTAGGTGCTGACTATTTCTTTTAAGGGGAGGTGGCACCCCAAAAACCTTAAAACTTGACCCATGCTAATATCACTTGAATTTCAGTTGCACCATGCTAAATTATGATTGGGGGCACTAAATAACATCTCTAGTGAGTTGTCCATGCACTTGTTGGGGGTACTACCCCCACATATACGCCAATATAGCGCTATAAATAGAAAAAGACGCTAATTAGGGCTATGTATGCCCCAGCCCATGCACTCATTTGTTGGCAAAAAAAAATGTAGCGTCTATAGTTCCCTGAGTTTGTAGCTTGCTGAGCTATTTACATCATGAAAATGACAAAACCTTGAACAGTTATTAATTTCCCCGCAAAAGTACCCTTTTTTTACCGGACATTGGGAATAAACATGTCATAAACACTTCAGATTAGGCAACAAAATGTAGCCAAAATCCGGCTAACAGGGGGACAGCAGTGGTCCAAGTCCCAGGTCATTCCGACAAGTCTAGCTCAAGTTATTGCGTTTGGCGTGCTAAAACCTGAACATACGCTAAATGAGGTTTTTCTGTGTATAAGGCCACCTAGGCATCATGTTTTCCATCCAAGAAGCCAAAAAACATGCCCAACTCGATCACACAACATAAGAAAAGGCTAGGCACCTCATCTGCCCTCCCCTGCCCTCAGCATGGCCAGCCTTGCCAGCGTGCGCATAGCAACACCATCACTAGGCATACACGCACCAAGAGAGCATACACTAAGCTCAGCCCAAGGTTACCATGTAAATTTATGCCAAGAACTCAGCAAGTATACGTGTAAAAACCTTAGAAAGACTGCCCAAGCAATAGAGGCAACTGCAGCCTGCAAACTTGGCAGCAAATCATACATGGTGTATGCCAAGCATTCACATCCTATCCAGCTTGCCTTGCTGCACACATAGCAGGGAAGTCTTAATGGTTATAGCTCAAGGAAAGCAATGGAAACACCTATCTAATGCAATGCCACTCATGCAGTATGGCCAGCAAAAGAACCACTCTCACCTTCCTTTCCAATAGGGCAATTTGCTAAGAAGCTGATGCCAGCTTGTTAGCCTCTAGGCACATGCCGGATGTCGTTCTAAAACAGGCGTGTCAGATCCGGCACATAACAAAGCGTCTGAGCAAGGTCACGTCCAAAGGATTATGGAAAACAAATGTCAACACATTACCAACAACTTGACCTCGGCGCATTTAGCATGCCAGCCACAAACTACACGAAATTGTACGAAATAGCTAGGAATCTGACGATGCAACCGAAAGAAATGGAGCGCTTCCTGCAGGGAAACTGCCCGAAAAAAAGGCGAAAGGCCGACGTTAATGCACCTGCCTGCGTGGAAATGTTTCATGCATAAACTGGCACGCAAGCTCGAACAATAAAAGACATCATCCATCGATCAGGCGAACAAGGAAGGTGCGCCTTCCGTGAATACGTCGAAGGCGACATGCGCAGGCCTGCGTAGGTTCTTACCTTGAATGCCGGAAATGTAAAAGAAACCGGGAAGCTTCGGCACAAACTCGACAACACCATTAAGTTAGCTTCATAATCGCTCTTTAGAGCCTACGTTGCCTCACAATAGCTGCCGTAAACCTGCATTAAATTTCATGATCCGCAAGAGAAATTATATCCTGGACCCCCACGCCCGTAGCCGTTCGAGAAATTAGCGATATTGCAAACCGTAAACTTTCCGCCACGCAATGAGGTAATCAACTAATCTTCTGCGAAATTCAAGCATTTTTTCTAGCTGTTTACGTGCCATATCGATTAATATTGCATAAAGGCATGCCGCCATGGCCACCTCCGCGAGGGTTGAGCGGTCCGGGCACACATTATACACCGTACGGACGGTACCGCGAATTTTTTGGCGCGGAAAATATTCGGCGCGCCACGTCCCCTTAAGTTGGTACTGTTTAAGCGGACTATACCCCTGTTTTGAACCAGACCTGAGCCCCAGCATTACCATACCCCTGTTCAGAATGACTAGCCGGGCTGCTGACCGCGCTGCGGAACGCCTAGCCAACACACTTTTTCTTTCTCAAGCAGTGAAAAACGTCACGAAGATTAACGGCAAAGATATCGACAAGTGGATCACAATTAAGCTACAGTTTACAACGCTGTGCCGTTCCCAGGGCATCGCTGATATCCTTCTGGGGACAGCGGAAGACAACCCAGGAACTTAGACGAGGTGCTGCTTGCACCCCTTCTCTTGTGCCTGGAAGACTGGGCTGTTTCCTTGGCCGACTCATGCCCGGACCAGCGAGCATCGACAGTGTTTGCACGGCTGCGTGACACAATCGAACAGCCAATGATGACTGACAGTTACAAAGCGGAGAAAAAACGCGAGATTGCAAGGATTGAGATGAACCGAGCGGCAGAGTCGGGGATAAGCTACTGGACAAGGGGTGAGGTCCTCCGAGGCCGCCTTCATGACCTCGGCATCCCCCTCATGGATGAAGCGTGGCGGGATTACATGCTGGCCGGCCTGCCTACACAGTATCGACAGGCACTGGCCGCCCGCCGGCGCGATGGGATGACCTTGGGGGAGGTGAAACTCCTGTTTTTGGAAATCGACGACTTTCTGGTTGATCGCCGTACTGGTTCCAAGGGGCAAGGGGGTGCTGCCAAGCCGCAGGAAGGCACCTCTGGTGCCCAGCCACCTGGGCAGGTCTATGCGACTGGAGCAGCCAGCACGCCCAAGCGCTGTTCTTTCTGCAGGAAGCCCGCTCACACACCTGCCACCTGCTGGCGGAAGCACCCCGAGCTGCGACCCAAGGAGAAGCCAGCTCAGGCACACATGACACTGGAGGCCCGCGAACTTCCACCCGGTTTCTGTTTTGCCACCGACGCAGGCCCATCCGGGACCCTTGAGACAGTCCTGTGAGCCGCTGACAGTGGTGACATGATATACTCCTATGGCCGGGTTCAACACCTGATTATGTGAAACCAGACGCAGTGCTTTTGTCAGGGGGTGTTTAGGACGGACGCGTCCAACTGCTCACCTATACTAGAGTAACAAGTGTTTTTGGTGACAAGCCAGGTAGTTCTCGCCCATGGCCCAAGGGGGTGTGTCAGAAGTTCTACCGTTTTGTGCCACAGGCTCGCATTTTTATTTGTGCAGGCTTGGGCCACTTGCTCGTGTTTGTATTATAGATTATTCTGCCGTCGGGACATTGACGGAATTATTACGTGGGATATGCCGTGATTTACCTTGCCGGCACAATTCTGTGTGAGCTACGTCAGTGCCTTGCTTTATTTTCAGTGTCGACTTTCCAGTACGGAAGATACTGTGGACTTTTGTACCGTCCGTAGGTCTTACCATATATTTCTGAGTTGTCTGGTATAACGCGCCGCATGGACTTTGGCATTTTTGCCAGACGGACCAGCTGTGGCGCCGCGTCACTTCCCTAGTGACAAATGTAGACAAAAATAAGTTGAGCCTGCGCTGACCTTAGAGAAAGAAACCTAATATAAGTGGTAGAGTACCTTTTGGCTCCGGCGCCGCGCCTCTGGCGCATGTGCATGACTTTTTGTGCATCCGACAATGTTGTATGCGCCGTCACTTATCTGACGGCTACAATGCGTTGTTGTGGTTTTGCCCTTTGGGTGGACGTAGCACTTAGAGGAAAATGTTGCTCCTTGTTGTTTACAAGCCAGGTGACCTAAAGGGCTGGCCCCTAGACATGGTGGCCGCCCATATTATTAATGTTTAATCAACGAATGGGATGTGAACATAATTCCTAACGTGATATACATTTTCCCTCAAGTACTAGGCTCAAGAAAGATCAGGTTCCTCCAATACCTGGTTATTTTCACACCCACGTGCTTGTTCCTTGTCAAAGTAGGGAGGCTCGCGGGGTAGGTGGCTGGTCATGCTTGTACCTTATCAAGGGAGGGGCCCACGTAGGGTAGGTGGGTGGGCATGCGTGTACCTTGTCAAGGGAGGGATTCACGTATGGTAGGTGGGTGCACGAGCTTGGTCCTTGTCAAGAGGCACATACGTAGGGTAGGTGAGTGCACGTGCTTGTTCCTGGTCAGGGGAGGCATGGATGTGGGGTAGGCATGTGCACGTGCTTATTCCTTGTCAAGGGAGGGACGCACGTAGTGTAGGTGAGTTCATGTGCTTGTTCCTTGTCAAAGGAGGGGTGCACATAGGGTGGGTGGGTGCACGTGCTCGTTCCTTGTAAAGGGAGGCATGCACGTGCGGTAGATGAGTGCACATGCTTGTTCCTTGTCAAAGGAGGGGGGCATGTGGAGTAGGAATGTGCACATGGTTGTTCCATGTCAAGGGAGGGATGCAGGTAGGGTAGGTGGGTGGGCATGCTTGTACCTTATCAAGGGAGGGGCGGACATCGGGTAGGTGGGTGCACGTGCTTGGTCCTTGCCAAGGGAGGGATTCACGTACGGTAGGTGAGTGCACATGCTTGTTCCTTGTCGAAGGAGGGGGGCACTTAGGGTAGGTGAGTGCACGTGCTTGTTGCTTGTCAAGAGGCACGTACATGCATAGGGTTGGTGGGTGCACGTGCTTGTTCCATGTCACAAGAGGGATGCACGTAGGGTAGGTGGGTGCACGTGCTTGTTACTGGTCAGGGGAGGCATGGATTTGGGGTAGGCATGTGCACGTGCCTATTCCTTGTCAAGGGAGGGACGCGCGTAGTGTAGGTGAGTTCATGTGCTTGTTCCTTGTCAAAGGGGGGGTGCACACAGGGTGGGTGGGTGCACGTGCTCGTTCGATTCTTGTCAAGGGAGGCATGCATGTGGGGTAGGCATGTGCACGTGCTTGTTCCTTGTCAAAGGAGGGGTGCACATAGGGTAGGTGGGTGCACGTGCCCGTTCGATTCTTGTCAAGGGAGGCATGCATGTGGGGTGGGGCATGTGCACGTGCTTGTTCCTTGTCAAGGGAGGGACACAACAGGGTATGTGGGTGGTTTTGCTGGTTCCTTGCCATGGGAGGGACGTAATAGGGTAGGTGAGTGCACGCATCATTTTTTTCCTTATTCTCAGCCCATCAACTAGAACTTTCAGCTGCCAGTCCTCACTAGTCTACGACCGTAACTGCATTCGGGTTCATGTTAAATACGTTGCGTTTTTCTTGGACGGCGTGGAAGATGCTGTCATTTTCAAGAGAGGGATGCACGTACGTATTGGTGGTGGTGCACGCATCGTCCCTTTTCTTACTAGTTGCCTGTGTACTAGAAATTTCAACTGCTATTCCTCGCTACCGTATGGCCGTAACTGCATTCGGGGCATTTTGCGTTTTCTATGAGTGCGTGACAGTTGCTGTCTTACTTGGACAAAGGCGGAATGAACTGCAGGCAATCCGGAATGATTAAGACGGGAAGTTGGTCAACTCGCACCAAAAGCGGAGCCGCCATATATGGACGGCGGTACCTTTCAAATCAACATGGGCGATTACCCCTGGCCGAGCGGACTTGAGGGTGACAACAGCTTCAAGACGCCACCCTCATCGGCCAAGGTTCTACTGCCGTAACGGCTTAATTTATTACCTAAGATGTTCCGTGAACTTCATGTGCGTCATCTCCACGATTTCATCATGAAGCCCACGTTGACAACATCGGATGGAAGTGATTCGTGCAATTGATTATTAATGACTTCTTAAACATTTTAATGAAATGCCTAATTCAAAAATGCATCATGAAAAGCACCATATCATGCAAGCCACTCACCATAGCCGGAGTCAATGCATTTTAGAATTCGGGGCCATAATCCGGACAGGCTGCGTTGTAGGCATGGGTTACTATTATTACTGGGGCATAACCGGCCCCGTAACCACCGCAGTAGCCAGGGTCAACTACTGGGCCGTAACTACTGCAGGTTACGGGACGGTTGACGGACCCGTAACCAGGCCAGTAGCCAGGCCCGGTTATCAGAACTGGTCCCGTAACCATGCCGGTAACCCATCCCGGTTCTCAGAACTGGTCCCGTAACCATACCAATTTACCGCCCGGTAACTTCTACTTGGGCCGTAACCATGACCGTAACCCAGATAGGTTACGGGCATGGTTACGGCTCCGGTAAAAGTTACCGCCCAGTAAACGTTCCGGTAACTATTACCGCCCGGTAACCATTACCGGCCGGTATTTAGTCTGTCGCGTTTAAGGTTACCGGCCGGTAACCTGGCCGGTAACCTTAAACGCACATGGTTACTGGCCAGTAACCGCCCCGGTAACCTCAACCGGGGCGTTTACGCCCCGTAAAATTAACTCCTAGTGCCACGCCCACGCCCACGCCCACGCCCACACCCACACCCACGCCCACGCCCACGCCCACGCCCACGCCCACGCCCACGCCCACGCCCACGCCCACGCCCACGCCCACGCCCACGCCCACGCCCACGCCCACGCCCACGCCCACGCCCACGCCCACGCCCACGCCCACGCCCACGCCCACGCCCACGCCCACGCCCACGCCCACGCCCACGCCCACGCCCACGCCCACGCCCACGCCCATGCCCACACCCACGCCCACGCCCACGCCCACGCCCACGCCCACGCCCACGCCCACGCCCACGCCCACGCCCACGCCCACGCCCACGCCCACGCCCACGCCCACGCCCACGCCCACGCCCACGCCCCACGCCCACGCCCACGCCCACGCCCACGCCCACGCCCACGCCCACGCCCACGCCCACGCCCACGCCCACGCCCACGCCCACGCCCACGCCCACGCCCATGCCCACGCCCACGCCCACGCCCACGCCCACGCCCACGCCCACGCCCACGCCCACGCCCACGCCCACGCCCACGCCCACGCCCACGCCCACGCCCACGCCCACGCCCACGCCCACACCCACGCCCACGCCCACGCCCACGCCCACGCCCACGCCCACGCCCACGCCCACGCCCACGCCCACGCCCACGCCCACGCCCGCGCCCATGCCCACGCTCACGCCCACGCCCACGCCCACGCCTGCGCCTGCGCCCACCCTAGCCTCACCCCTACTCCAAGCCACAAATGCACCGTAAGCCACAGCCAGAAGTACAGCACAGCAGCGACAATTGCAGACTTAGCCCAGACACACACCTACCCACGTCAATGCCCCTGCCCAGAGACTCGCGGCCTCATCCTACCCCCCTGCATGAACAGTTCCCAAACAAAAGAAAAGGCAAACAAAAGAACAAGAGTAGCAAGCTGCATTGCGAGCACATATGCCAGTTCTGGCGCACATGCCAGGCCGAAAGCAACTCATGATTGCCCCTTCCCCTTCCCCTGCCCCTGCCCCTGCCCCTGCCCCTGCCCCTGCCCCTGCCCCTGCCCCTGCCCCTGCCCCTGCCCCTGCCCCTGCCCCTGCCCCTGCCCCTGCCCCTGCCCCTGCCCCTGCCCCTGCCCCTGCCCCTGCCCCTGCCCCTGCCCCTGCCCCTGCCCCTGCCCCTGCCCCTGCCCCTGCCCCTGCCCCTGCCCCTGCCCCTGCCCCTGCCCCTGCCCCTGCCCCTGCCCCTGCCCCTGCCCCTGCTCCTGCCCCTGCCATCACCATTCTAACCACCACACAATACGAAAAGCAAGAAGAAATTATAATAAACAAGCACAAAGTTGACTGCACATGCGACTGTACCAGCAGGCACGTAGCAAATTTTAGCTGCAGCTTCAATTTCAACTTCATTGCAATTGCAAGTGTGACTGCATGTGTAATTGCACTACCAATGCCTAATGCCCACTGCATGTGCCCAGTGCGAATGCAATTCAAAAGCAACATGCAATCGCAATTACAGCTGAAGCCGGCTATTAACAAAGATATTTAAAGCAGTTGTTAACTGCAGAGACCCAATGCAAATGCAAATGCAATGAAAAAGCAACAGAAGTTGAAGCCACTGCCACTCTACCTGCCGACAGTAACACCACCGCCAGCACCCACTCATATCCCAACGACAAGGAAATAGAATTGCCCAAAGCCAGACATACATTGGGACGCATAAGCAAACGGCAACGCAAGCGCACATGCAAATGTATACGCAAAGGCAAACGCAAACGCAAACGCAAACGCAAACGCAAACGCAAACGCAAACGCAAACGCAAGCTTGTTATGTACCTACGCCTAACTGCAAACGCAAACTGTGCACGAAGCAAAAAGATTGGATGGCCAAGATCATGGCAAATACGAGGGCCGAAAACAATCCAACTTCATCTAAATGTCCGAAATCCTCACGACGTTTCGATGCGCGCTTGAATGTCGAAGGCCTGCGCCGATTATCGATCATAAGTCGAATGTGTAATTGTCGGCTTATGAGAACTGCTTTGCGACAGTATCACGTCAGGCCGTTCCTGTGCAGCCATTTTCCCTGTGCAGCGGGTGGACAACGTTCACTTTCCGCATTATTCATGGCTATCGAAGTTAATTCTTACCGACCCCGGCTGCCATGGCCACTGGCCACGCATATCAAGTTCAGGTATTCCCGACCTGTAGCGCAGCAGATTTCTGTCGGAAGGCATCCTAAGCATCGTGATAAAAGAAATCCGAACAATAGACATTCATGCTGCATCTAAGGACATTATGGCATTTGTATATACTGCAAGTACATGTATCGACATTGCCGTGATTGCTAACCCCGACTCACCATGAACAAGAACTTTCCCTCTGCCTCCATGAAATGTTCTTCGTGAAATGTACTGCAATACATATGATGTACTACGATGATAATCATCCCAGCAAAGCCATAGCACACCTTCCGTTTCGACCGCCATGACGGCCACTAGTCCGGATAGCTCCATGTGCACCTGGCCTTAACACTAATCGCATAAACAGCCACAATTTTGCAAGCAAGAAGACATGGCTACCTCGGCATTTCATGAAATGTACTTCGTGAAATGCACTCCGTGAAATGTACTAAGGAACGTGATTGGCCGGCGTTCGCTCGCCAAATCTCGCAAAATGTACTAAGGCACGTGATTGGTCTCGCAAAATGTACTAAGGAACGTGATTGGCCGGCGTTGATTCTGTAGGCAATTTTAATTTTCAACAGAATCTTCGCCAATCACGTTCCTTAGTACATTTTGCGAGACCAATCACGTGCCTTAGTACATTTTGCGAGATTTGGCGAGCGAACGCCGGCCAATCACGTTCCTTAGTACATTTTCACGAAATTTTTCACGAAGTACTTCATGAAATGCCGAATATTGAGTCTTCTTGTGCAAAATTGTTCTCTTTGTGCTATTAATGGCTAGGATCAGGTGACACATTGAGCTATCCGAGACTAAGTGTGAAAAAATCGTATTTTCAGGGGGGAAGGAGTTGTTAACGACTTTGAAGTTCTTGACTGAGTATCTCGGTCCAAACTGGGCCCTGGCTTACTACTATGTCTGAGGGTCGTTTGACACCTTGGGACAGTTCTCAAGACTGCAGGGCTCCAGATTAGTGAGGGGTCAAGTGATTCCGACATGGGTTCCATGTTGTGCAAGGCCATTACTCTAGAGATGAAGAAGCCCCCAGTGGCCACTGGGGGCAAGGGGAAGACTGGTCCAGCCAGGGGCGAAAGGACCCGAAAGGATCCTCCCAGCAACGGCACCGACGAGGAAGAGGAGGACGCGACGAGCTCTGAGGATTTTTTGGACGCGCGCGAGCAGCTGGCCCCTGCTGCTGCTCGCGCCAAGGGAAAGAAGTCTCAGGGCAGGAACCGAAAGCTGGCAGAGAATGCTGCCCTTCTGGCGGGCGTCCGCGAGCTCATCGGAGCGGAGTTGCAAGCCCTGGCGCGGGGGAAGAGGAGGGACGCGAGGAAAGGGAAGAGCCAGCGCGAGGACAAGGGGGGCAAGGGCCATCCGAAGAGCAAGCGCCAGGAGAAGAGACGCGCGCGGCGCGGGAGCAGCCCAGGCTCGACAGACACCAGCAGTGGGAGCGACGAGAGTCGCGGCAGCAGCAGCAGCAGCAGCAGCAGCAGCAGCAGCAGCAGCGACAGCTCCGACAGCGAGAGCAGAGGCCGTGGCAGGGGCAGGGGTGGCGCTCGGTCGCGCCGCGACAAGTCCCGGGAGCGACGTGGGCATGGCAGGGGCCGTTCTGCGGAGCCCAAGGGGCGTCGGGATCGCTCCCGCGAGCGTCGCAAGGAGCGGCAGCGGTCCAGCAGCCGGAGCACGAGTCGGGACTCCTCCCAGCGGAGCTCGCGTCGATCGCGGGAGCGTGTGAGGGAGAGAGACCTGCGCCGAACCACCAAGGGGGTGCGTCTCCCCCGGCGAGCTTTCAAAGTGGCCTGGCGCCTGTTGGTCAAGGACCGCGACGACAGGGTGCTGCCGCTGCAGGTGCTGGATGCGCGCCAGGTCGCGCACGGGAGCCTGCAGGCCCGCTTGGCCCTTCGCAAGGAGCAGGAGGGCGTTGGGGCTGCACCGGGAGCCCCCCGCGGGTGGAAGAACAGCACGCACCATCTGGTGTGCAACAACCTGACCTACATTCTGGATGTGGCCATCCAAGAGCTGGGGGAGGATGTGGTGACGGAGCTGGCCTGCTTCGAGTACCTGGCGCGTGTGGTCGAGGCGTTCCTCATGGTGG
Organism: Mesostigma viride; assembly: GCA_009746045.1. Classification (NCBI taxonomy): domain Eukaryota; kingdom Viridiplantae; phylum Streptophyta; class Mesostigmatophyceae; order Mesostigmatales; family Mesostigmataceae; genus Mesostigma; species Mesostigma viride. The sequence goes on from RPFO01000312.1 coordinate 804,493, forward strand.
AGAAGACCAGCGGCTGGAACAACGGGGCGATGCACCTGCTGCCACTGGTGGAGGGCAGTACTATTGGAAGCGCAGCAGCCCGGGCAGCGCGGAAGGCGGCTCGCCAGGAGGCGGAGCTGGCATCGGCGGCGGCGGCGGCGGCCAAAAAGGACAAGTGAGGGGCAGGGGTGTGCTCCCGCTGCCAGTGAAGATGGTCCCCCCGCTCGACCGCAGCCGCCTGCGATCCAACCGCAGGCTGCAGCGCGCTCTGCGTGCCAGAGCAAGGCTGCGGTGTCAAGAGCGGGCCACAAGGGGCCTGAACTGGCTGTGGGGCAGGACCCGGGAACGGTCCGGTGGACCGGCGGTGCAGCAGCAGGCTATTACTGCGAGCCCCTGCACCGTCGCCCAAAGGGCCGCCCTACAAGGGATGGAGGATGCTGCCCGCGTCTACAACCGCCGGCTTACCGCCGTAGCGGAGGCGACAGACACGGGGGACGCAGAGCCCGCGCCATACGGGCCGGGCGGTCAATACGAAATTATTGACCCGGAGAGGCTGGCACTGCCAAAAGGAGGAGCTGCAGGTAGTGTCAAGCTGCTGGACTGCCTGCCGGAGGCATGGCAGAGGACGTATGAGGACATAAACAACATTCTACAAAGATGCGACGCGGAGGCGGGGGCGTGGATGCGGCGGGGCCGGGTGTCTCATGGTTGTGCAAGCGATGCGGCGTACGCACGACTGAGCATCAGGCTGGCGGAGACGCGGATGATCGAGTACAGTGAGGAGGCGCCCCTGTGGTGAACGGCTGTTTTGCCGTCCCCAAGAAAGACCCCGGGGTTGTGGAGCCCAGCGAACGACGGCAGCGGTTTATAGGGAATATGGTGCCGTGCAACCGGCGCTTCCTCAAGCCGCCTACCTGTTACCTGCCTAACTTGGGCGAGGTCGCTGAGCTGAGTGTGGGGGCGCCATGCTATTCGGGCAAGACAGACCTTGACACCTACTATTACCGGTTCGAGGTACCTGAGAGCTGGCGCCCCTATTTCTCGCTGCCCCCCGTGTGGTCCGATGAGGTCGGCCAGCTGGGACGACGGCGAAAGTTGTACCCCAGGTTCCGGGTCCTTGTCATGGGCTGGAGCCACTCGGTGGTCCTTGCACAGGTTGCCCACCTGCACTGTCTCTACGGGGCGGGGTGCTCGATGCCAAGAGAGGGCTGTCATATCCCATGCACTTGATGGGGGTGCGCACAGTGCGCGGGGATGGCATGGACCGGCTGGAGTTGGTGGAGAGCGCAGCCAGTGCAGCGTGGCGGCTGCTGCCGGAGGATCCCCCACATCCCGCTCAGCTGGTCATGATCGATGATCTGGGGGTCACCCATGGGCGGAGCGCGGAGGAGACCAACGCCGTGCTCACCAAGGCGTGCGAGGAGAGCTACGGTCCCAAGGGGTTGGTGGTCAACGAGAAGAAGGTGGAGAGAGCTGAGGAGGGGCGCCCGGTGGAAATCTTGGGGATTGAGTTCTGCCAGGACGGGTCCATGCGGCCGAGCGCGGCCCGGATGGCGGCCTTGGTGCGCGACACGCAGGCAATGCTGGGGCGTGGACGGGCCACTTACCACCAACTGGCCTCGTTGCTGGGACGGTGGGTGTGGGTCCACTTGCTGCGTCGGGGTCTACTGTCCATCTGGTTTCACGCCTACCGCTTGCTGCAGCAAGTCCTGGTGCACAAGCGGGGCTGGAGCTATCGGCTGTGGGGTAGTGTAAGGGAAGAGCTCCAGGCTGCAATGGACTTGGCCCCGCTGGTGCATGCGCAGCGCGACCAGCCCCTGAGCTGCACCGTGGTGGCCACTGATGCGTCAACCCACGGTTCTGGGGTGGTGTACAGCCGGTGGGAGGCGCCTGCGGTGCGTGGCCTGTCCAACTGTCGGGAGCGGAAGGGCTGGAAGACGCTCTGTGTGGACTCTGAGACGGCCAGCGTGGAGCGCACAGGGGAGATTGAGCACCGAGCCATGGCAGCGGCGCAGTGGCGCACCGCTCTTGCCCACCGGTGGCTCGATCCCTCGGCCCACATCAACGAGAAGGAGATTCGTGCGGCTGTGCAAGGGATCGAGTGGGGCCTGCGCTCACAGGTTCACTGGCAGCAACGTCACGTGCGGCTGGTGGACAATTCGGCAGTTGTCGGTGCGCTCGTCAAAGGGCGTTCGTCGTCCTACCGGCTGAACGCCTGGTGCCGCCGGGCGATCGCGCTAGGGCTGGCCAGCAACACCCGCTACCACTGGGTGTATGTGAGGTCGGAGCGCAACCCGGCCGACGCGCCCAGTCGTGGTCGATGGGTGCGCAACCTCACTGCGGATGGCGACGTGGAGAGCAATCCGGGGCCACATGGGCGGCAGGAATTGCTGGAGGCCACTGTGCAGCCCAGCACGCTAGCTGCATATCACCGAGCGCTGAGGGCGTACGTGGAGTATGGTCAACCCCTCGCTCCCGTGGCCAAGACGGAGGCGGAAGGCGTCTTTTGTGAGTGGCTGGTCAGCGTGTATGAGGAAGGGGGAAGCCGGACCATGGTTGTGCGCGCATTATGCGGGCTGCAGCTGTACTTCCCCAACGAGATTAAGGGGTGGTACGAGGCGCGTCGCTTGCTGGCCGGCTGGGCGCGACGAGTTCCCGTGCAGAGCCCTCACCCCGTCCCGTGGCAGCTACTGTACCTCGTGGCAAACATTCTTCGTGCACAAGGCTCGATATTAGCTGCCTGCTGCTGCATCATTGTTTTTCAGCAATACTTGCGCATCGGAGAAGCGTTCAAGCTTCGCGTGGGGGACGTGGCTCTGCGCGGGGACTTCCGCCTGGGGCCCAGTAACCAGGGTGCGCTGCTGCTACGCGACCCCAAGACAGCCAAGGGCCAGGCCCAGGCAGTGGTGGTTGTTGAGCCCCTTTCACTCACGTTGCTTGGCGCCCTGTGTGCTGGGCGGGCGCACGAGGAGCTGCTCTTTGGCGCACTCAGCTACAGCCGTTTCTTGCGGCGGTGGCACGCCGCCTGGGACCTCCTTGGCTTGCGGGGGATGTTTTCACCCTACAGCATGCGCCACGGGGGGGCCACCCATGACTACCTGCGCGGGGTACCAATCGCGGACATCCAAAAGCGTGGCCGGTGGCGCCAGTTTTCGTCCGTGGACCATTACGTGGGGCTCCACCGCGCCCTGCAGGTGCGGGTGCCCCAGGTGGTGTGGGACCTCGCGGGCAGACTGCCCCCCGTGACTGGCGTCGTCACTTTGGGCCATAGATTTCGGCCATACTTCGGTGAGGCGCACTCTAGCGGACACGCTAGGGCTTCACCAGCTGGAGGGTAAGGATGTGCCCTCCCATGGCTCCTGACGCGGTTTCCAGATGTACGGCCTGCGGCCAGGTTGGAGATGCGGGTCAAGTGGAAGCGGCGGCCAGGGACTGCCAAAAAATATTTTATGTCTCTCTGTCTACTAAGTCCGGTCGGCTTCAACATATAGTGTAATAAACAAGTTCTGGTGCCCTTCAACCAGAAGTGGACCTAGGCAATGCACAGTGGATGATTGATCTTACGATCGGGATTCCCTGATTTTGCCTGGGGGAGCGGAGGGATGGAGGTGCGCCGCTACCTTGGAGGCGCTACACCGTTGCCCAGTGGTGCAAGTCGACATGCGGGAGCCAAACGGGGTGGCCACGCCCTCTCTGGAGGGTCTGACAGCCTTGGATGGGCCTCAGATGTAGTTCGAACTAGTTCAAAGTTAGTACAGGTAGTACAAACTAGTTCAAACTAGTTCAATCTACTTCAACTAGTATCCAGGGACCCTCAAGATATGCCAGGTGGTTGCTGAACGGTTCTGGCATGACAGAACATGTGTGACATCATAAAAATGTAGTACAATGTTGAAAAAAGTAGTATCAGGGTCCTAGATCTAGTACAGTAGTATTCTGAGGTCATTCTTACATGGAGCGCCGCGCCAGCGGGGCGCCGCACTTGCGTGTGTCACGGATGCAACGTTGATGCGATGTATTTCAAGGTGGTGATGGCTGCCAAGCCAGCTTATCAGTTTTCCCCACCCACCCACCCTTTTCTGTTTTGTCTTGGGGGGTCAAGTGGAAGCGGCGGCCAGGGACTGCCAAAAAATATTTTATGTCTCTCTGTCTACTAAGTCCGGTCGGCTTCAACATATACGTGGACCTAGGCAATGCACAGTGGAGCAGCAGTTGCTGGACGGATGGATTGAGCTGGTGCCAAAGTCCGTGGAGGATGTGCGTGCCAACAACGAGAATCTGTTCGACATCATGGAGCAAAAGCTCAAAGAGAAGCGTGAACTGCAAGCGAACAAGGCGGTACCCTTACCACTGCGATCTGCAGGCGACCAGTCGGTTGCGCGGGCAACACGAGCACTGAGGCTGCCCATAAAACAAGTCATCTCACACGCCACTTGCCCTGCCCGCGAGATTCAAGCGCAGATCAACCGCGCATGTGCGCCCGCTGCGCGAGGGAGCACATCAACGGCAACGCCCGCTTTGCGCACACTGATTTCCGGCAGGCACACCTTCAAGGTGAATGGAAGCCTCATACGACGCAGCGACCTACTCGTTGTTAAGCGGCCAGCCGTCACCTGCGGGCAGGGAATGCCGTGGGCACCACACATGCTGGTGAAGGTCCTTGATCTGGAAGGGGATCGCACGGAGCGTGACAGCATTGTCGCCTCTCCTTACTACGCACCGTCGTGGACGGGCCAGTTTTCTAGAGTGACATTAGGTGGCGGCAGCGCAGGGATGACGGTCCCCATTTCTGATGTACACCTGCAGCACTGGACAGTGGGCGGTACGGCATGGTTGATCTTACGATCTGGATTCCCTGATTTGCGACTAAGGGGAGCGGAGTGCGAGTCGGTGCCGCTGCCTCATGGCTGATCTGCGAGAAATGCTCCTAGAAAGGGTGAAAGTCCCTGCAAATGACCTCTGGACTGTTTCCAAGTACTTGGATGTAGTTCAAAGTACTTCATTGGTACTACAGGGTAGTACAATCCACTTCAAACTAGCTCAAACTAGCTCAGGCTAGTAAAGACTTGTTCAGGTGTAGCACAACCTGCCTAGGAGGTGGTATGACCACCTGGGTTGAAGTAGACAGTGACTAAACGTAGTACAATGTCGAAAGAATCAGTACAAGTGGGTTCTTTGTAGTACAACTGGTCAGTGGCACCTGGGCGCCGCGCCAGTACTGTACCGGACTTGCATTCGTCACCGTGCGCATGCAATGCAGCCAATTTATTGAGGAAGACATGGCGGCGCATGCTTTATCAGTTTTCAAATTCGTTTTTCGGTTTTCTAAGCCATCTTTTGGCCGTTTTACCTCGGAATAGGTCCGTTTTAAAGCTAACGACTTCCTCTTTACGAATATGATGGCTAGCGGGGATGAAAATGCTAGCGAGACGGGGGATTTACCGCGCGGATTTGCGAGTCGTGTGGAGGAAATCTATGTGAACCATGGCAGGAACGCCTCAGCTGTCGCCTATTTTATAGCGGCAGAACTCGGCTCTGAATACCCTAAAATATTGATGCGTAGCTCGGAAAACAAGTTACGAAGTTTGGCAGAAAAGCTTCGGATCTTTGGGTTTGAAATCAATGGGTATGACACTCGTGAGGAGCTGGCGCAAAATATGTCAGCCAAGGTGGCGAAAATGTTAGCACAAGGTACAACAGGCATTACAAACGATGAGGAACCGAACGGGGACTCCTCAGAGGAGGACACTGATGTCGGGGAAGCTTTGGCGGGGGCCAAAGAGGAGCAGGCGCAGGGATTTCGCCCCCCAGGTGCTAGCACAGTTGCTGGCGCACCAGGTGCCGTTTTTCCCGCCGTTTTTGGTCATACGGCGCCTGTCGTCGGAGGGGATGGCAGGAAACAGCTTGCAAATGCAGGGAGGAGCTTGGCAAACGCGGCTGGCGCTAGTTTTGGGGGAGGCGAGGGGGTGTCTGCAGTGCCACGCGCAGGCACTTTAAAAGCGGGCGCGCGCGGGGGAGGCAAGGAGGAGAAAGCAGGTCTCCCGCGCAGTGCCAAGGGGGACGGGGCGGCCGGAATGGGACTGAGCCCAGAAATGATGGCGCAGATGAATGCCCTCATGGGGGGCTTCCAACAGCTGGGAATTGGCGGCGCCCAGGGGTTGGGAGCCGCAGTACGGGTGCCAGCACCCAGCGTGCAGGAAGGAGGCGCATGGGGGGGGGCGGGGGCAGCAGGGCCCAGCCCTGCCGGGTGGACAAGCGGGCCCCATGGGTACCCGGGCACACCGACAGGCGTGGAAAGAACGCTGGGCCCAGCGTACGCCTACCCAGGGCAGATGGGTGCAGCCTGGCCTCAGCCCTACTCACCAGCGGGTACCGCGTACGGTACCTGGGTGCCAGCGGCTGGAACCCCGTACCACATGGCGTTCGCAGCAGCCCAAGGTGGGCAGAGGAAACGGGAGAGCAAGCGGTCCAAGTGCCGCGAGTGCGGGCATCGGCACTGCCGGTGCACGTCCAGCGACAGCACGAGCAGCGACTCGGAGGGGAGCGGGCGAGGGCGCGCGGGTGGCCGGGGCACAGGTGGGAGGTTGACCGACCTGCCAGTTACCCGCGGGGTCAACCTGCTCGAGTACCTGCCGGCGGGGCGGGCGCTCAGCGTTGGTGTGGGACGTGGAAGACCACAAGTACCACCAGCGCACGGCCCCCAAGCACATGGAGACCGCCATACAGGGCCACAACGGCAACATGGTGGCCTGGCTGAACGTGCAAAGGCCCCCCGTGCTGCGCCAGCAGAAGGAGGGGACGGGACTTGGGTGGGCATCCAAGGAGAGGATGGAGCTGGCCCAGAACCTGTGCCACGTCTGGGATACGCTCAACAAGGAGCTCAGTCCCAACGTGTGCAGCGAGCTGGCGGGCGTGGAGTACCTGGCGCTCTGCGTGGAGGCTCTCCTGCTGGTGGAGACCAGCGGGTCTTGGAACGCGTCCGGGTACATGCTGCCCTACCGGCCGGCAGGGGGTGTCCGCACGCGGGCGGCCCGACGAGCGCTGCGGGCACACAAGAAGGAGCGCGATGCGTTGGCGTCGGCGCGAGGAAAGGAGGACAAGGCGGAGGGAGGAGTGGCGGGCTCTTCCCAGAAGCAGTGAGAGGGCGAGGTGGATTCCCCCTCCCAGAGGTGGCCATCAAGCCCCTCGACCGCGCGCGCCTACGGTCCCGACGAAGGTATCAGCGGGCCATGCGGCGGCGGGCCCTGCTCCTGCGCAGCGCGCGAATCGTGGATGGCCTCAACTGGTTGTGGAGGGGAGCACAGGAACCGCCTGAAACGGGTCCTGTCGGTGGCATGCGGATGGCTTTGCCCGCACCTGTTGCCCAGGAGCCCGCGGGTTGCGGTACCAGCGGGGTGTCCTTAGTGACCCCCTGCACTGCGGCCCAGCAGGCGGCCCTACAAGGGCTGGAGATTGCCGCCCAGGTCCATGAGCGCCGGCTGAGAGCCGTAGCGGCAGAGGACCTGGTGCATGACGTTGAGTCTGGGCCCTATGGGCCCGACGGGCAATATGAAATAATTGCCCCGGAGAGACTTGCGCTGCCCGCGGGCGGAGTGGCGGGCAGCGTGCCGCTGATGGACTGCCTCCCCCCCCAGTGGAGGGAGGTATATGGCAATATAAAAAATATTTTGAGGGAAGAGGAAGCGCAGCCAGGGCGTCGACGGCGAGTAACGCATGGCTGTGCGAGCGACACGGAGTACGCGCGCCTGAGCGTGCGGCTGGCGGAGACCGGGATGACAGAGTATAGCGAGGAGGAACCACCGGTCACCAACGGCCTGTTCGGCGTGCCCAAGCGCGATCCAGGGGTGGTGGACCCGTCAGCCCAGCGCCAGCGACTCATCTGCAACATGGTGCAGAGCAACGACAAGTTCCTCACCCCTGGCAGCTGTTACCTGCCAGATGTGGGGGCGGTGGCCGAGATGGCAGGGGGCGCGCCCAGCTACTCGAGCAAAACGGACCTGGAGACGTACTACTACCGCTTCTCCGTGCCAACGGAGTGGCGGAAGTGGTTCGCGCTGCCCCCAGTCTGGTCGGACGAGGTCGGCCAACCAGGGGAGCGCCGCCGGCTCTATCCCAGGTTCCGTGTTCTGGTGATGGGGTGGTCCCACTCGGTCCTGCTGGCGCAGGTGGCGCACATGCAGACCCTGTTCGGGCCGGGGAAGCTGAACCCCGGGCTGAGTGTGAGCGTCCCGATGCATCAGCTCGGGGTGCGCACAGTGCGTGAGGGAGGACGGGAGTGGATGGAGTTGGTGGGGGCCGCCGATCTTGACTGGCAGCTGCTGCCCGAGGACCCTCCTCGGCCGGCGCAGTTGGTCATGATCGACGACCTGGGCACCACACACGCGCGCAGCGCAGCGGAGGCGAACGCGCTGCTGGACCGCGCATGCACCGAGTGCTACGCGCCAGCTGGCCTGGTGGTGAATGAGAAAACGGTCGAGCGGGCGCGGGAGGGCCAAGCTGTGGAGATCCTGGGCATCGAGTTTCACCAAGATGGGAGCTTGTGGCCGTCCGCGAAGCGACTAGCCCTCCTCGTCCATGACACTGAGGCGGTGCTGGCCCGGGGACGTGCAAGCCACCATGAGTTGGCCTCCCTACTGGGACGCTGGGTATGGATCCAACTGCTTCGCAGGAGTCTGCTAAGCATCTGGTTCCACGCCTACAGGATGCTCCACCAAGTGCTGGCCCTCCGCAAGGGATGGTTGATCTCCCTCGATCTGGATTCCCTGATTTGTCGGGGCGGAGGGAGCGAAGGAGGCGAGGGACGCCGCTGGGTGACAGCACATATAAAAAATAAATAGAGCATTTAATATTTTATAATAGGCCCTGGTCTTTTATAAGGGGCAGTAGTCACAATGTATAAGGGCCCTGGAATTTAATAAGGGGCGCCAGTGTGGTGGTACGAGATCTGCCCTCTAATAGGGTGAAAGTCCGTACAAGTAACTTGTAAACTGGTTCTAAGTATTTGGACGTAGTTCCAAGTACTTCACTTGGCCTACAGGGTAGTACAGTCTACTTCAAACTACTTCAAACTAGTTCATTCTAGTTCAAACCAGTGCTGACGTGCTTCGGCGTAGCACTGGACGCTCAGGAGGTGAACGGACCTACTGGGGTGTAGTAGACCAAGACTAAACGTAGTACAATGTCAAAAGAATTAGTAGGGATGGGTTCCTTGTAGTACAACTGGCCAAGGGTGCTTTTGGCGCCAAAACCAGGTGTACCGGACTTGCATCCGCCACTGTGGGCAAGTACGCTGCCACTTCCAACTCTGGGCAAGTGTGCGCCGGGAGCTCTGGGCGGCTGTCTGCCTGGTTCCCCTGGTGCATGCGCAGCGCAACCAGCCGCTGGACACCACCGTCGTGGCCAGTGACACGTCGAGCCGGGGGTCCGGTGTGGTGTACGCCCGTCTGGCAGAGGCAGACGTGAAGGCTTTGTCCAACTGCCGCGAAATGAAGGGGTGGAAGACTCTGTGTGTCGGGTCGGAAGAGGTCGGTGTGGAGCGCACGGGGGAGAGGGAACATCGGGCGGTGGCGACCGCCCGCTGGCGTGTGGCGGTGAAACACCGGTGGAGGGACGCAGGTGCGCACATCAATGAGAAAGAAGCGCGCGCAGCCGTGCAGAGCCTGGAGTGGGGGCTGCGCACGCGGGCCCGGTGGGGGCGACGGCACGTACGGCTGGTGGATAGCACCGCCGTTCTGGGCGCACTGGTGAAGGGGCGGTCATCATCTTACCGCCTCAACACGTGGTGCCGCCGCGCTGCCGCCCTGGGCTGTGCCAGCAACACCAGGTACCACTGGGTGTACATCCGCTCGGAGCGAAACCCCGCTGACGCGCCCAGCCGGGGCCGGTGGGTGCGGGACCTGACCGCCGATGGCGATGTGGAGAGTAACCCGGGGCCGGGAGGGCGGCAGGAGCTACTGGAGAGCACCGTGCTGCCCGCGACCCTGCGCAGCTACCATCGCGCAGTGATCGCGTACCTTCTTTGGGCTGAGCCCTATGGTGCTGTACCGCCGGAGGATGCGGAGGGCGTGTTCTGCGAGTGGCTCGTGTCTGTCTACGAGGATGGAGGGGGAGCAGGGCGTTCCATGTGCATGAGGGCGCTGTGTGGGCTGCAACTGTACTACCCCAGCCAAGTGCAGGGGTGGCGCGAGGCCCGCCGGCTCCTGTACGGGTGGCAGCGACGCGTGCAAACCCATAGCCCCAATCCAGTGCCGTGGGAGCTGCTCTACCTGGTGGTGCAGCTCCTCCGCTGGCAGGGGGCGCCCATGGCAGCAGCCGTGTGCGTCATCACTTTCCAGCAATACCTGCGCATCGGGGAGGCCTTCAAGCTCCGAGTGGGGGACGTGGCGCTGCGCGGCGACCGTCGCCTGGGGCAGCGAGGACTGGGTGCGCTTCTTCTGCGGGATCCCAAGATAGCCAAGGGGGGTGCACAGGCGGTGGTGGTGCAGGACCCCCTCTCGCTGTACGTGCTCGAGCGCCTGTGCGCTGGGCGGGAGCCCGAGGAGCCCTTGTTTGGGAGCCTCAACTACAGCCAGTTCTCTCGTCGGTGGCACGCGGCGTGGGATGTTCTGGGCCTGCGGGGGATGTTTCCGCCCTACTCCATGCGACATGGTGGGGCAACGTACGACTACCTGCAGGGCGTTTCACTCCCAGACATCCAGAAGCGCGGGCGTTGGCGCCAGTTCAAGTCGGTGGACCACTACGTGGGCCTGCACCGTGCTCTAGCGGTGCAAGTGCCGCGGTGGGTGTGGGTGCTGGCTGAGGAGTTCCCCCCCGCTCAGTGGAGTTCACACTGGCAGTAGCAAGTGTGTGGATGCGCCTGCCCCGGTCTAGGCCGGGGGGGCGCAATATAAAACGAAGCAGCTCCGTTGGAGGAGTCGGCAGGGCGCACTCCAGTGGACACGCTGGGGCCCTGCTGGTTTTGGGCGTTGCGCCATCATCCTGATTTCCGGTTTGGCTCAACTTCGACCGTATCCTGCCTTGGACAGAGCCGGCAGGGCGCACTCTAGTGGATACACTAGGGCTCTGCGGGTACCTGCGTTGACAGGTGCAGGGGAGGCGCACTCTAGCAGCCAAGCTAGGGCTTCCCCCTCTACAACCACTCCAGATGCGGCCGGGGACGGCCAGGTTGGAGATGCGGGTGTTATATGGTGGCAGCCGCGTGGGACTTGCGCACAATTTGCCAGTCTCTCGGTCTACCAAGGCCTGCAAGCGGCTTAAGCATATAATTTTGCAATAAACAAGTTCTGGTGCCTTCTCAAACAAAGTGAACCTGAAAGCATGCACAGAGGATGGTTGATCTTACGATCTGGATTCCCTGATTTGCGACTAAGGGGAGCGGAGTGCGAGTCGGTGCCGCTGCCTCATGGCTGATCTGCGAGAAATGCTCCTAGAAAGGGTGAAAGTCCCTGCAAATGACCTCTGGACTGTTTCCAAGTACTTGGATGTAGTTCAAAGTACTTCATTGGTACTACAGGGTAGTACAATCTACTTCAAACTAGCTCAAACTAGCTCAGGCTAGTAAAGACTCGTTCAGGTGTAGCACAACCTGCCTAGGAGGTGGTATGACCACCTGGGTTGAAGTAGACAGTGACTAAACGTAGTACAATGTCGAAAGAATCAGTACAAGTGGGTTCTTTGTAGTACAACTGGTCAGTGGCACCTGGGCACCGCGCCAGTACTGTACCGGACTTGCATTCGTCACCGTGCGCATGCAATGCAGCCAATTTATTGAGGAAGACATGGCGGCGCATGCTTGATCAGTTTTCCCCACCCACCCACCCTCTTTTGTTTGTTTGTTTGTTTGTTGTCTCTGGGGGTGTTATATGGTGGCAGCCGCCTGGGACTTGCGCACAATTTGCCAGTCTCTCGGTCTACCAAGGCCTGCAAGCGGCTTAAGCATATAATTTTGCAATAAACAAGTTCTGGTGCCTTCTCAAACAAAGTGAACCTGAAAGCATGCACAGAGGAGAGGTGCACCAGCCTGAGTTGATCAGTACCGGCAAACTGTCAGCTGCCATGGTGGCGGCGTTGAAAGAGCACCCGCAGATTGACTTTGAGCATTACAAGACTGCCACCGCCACCAGGGCAGCAGCAAAGGATGACTGCAATGCCTACTTTGCCGAGCATGGAGCACGTGCGCTTATCGGGATGTGCCTGTGTGCCCTGTTTCCGGGGACAGCGAGGAAGAGGGAGCGCTTCCATGGCTGGGTCACTAAGGTTCAAGAAAGGGGAGGTCACCTGCTCATCAAGGCGATGTGGGCTGATGGGCAGTATGAGGACTATCATGCCCTGGCGGAGGTGACGCAGTTCGTGTGCGGCTGCCCACACCCAGTCGAGGCATTTGGCCGCGCTCGCTTCTTTCCACAGGAGCTAGGCTGGCATCGTGAACGCAGGTGATGGCACCCACACAGACGATGCCGTCCCTGCTGTGCACAGTAACAGTGAAGGCGGGGAGGAGGAGGAAGAGGGAGAGGAAGAGGGGGAGGAAGAGGGGGAGGAGGAGGGGAGGAGGAGGGAGAGGGGGAGGGAGAGGGGAGGGAGAATGGGAGGGGGAGGGGGAGGAGGAAGAGGGAGAGGGAGAGGGAGAGGAGGATGCGGAATGGGAGCCGGGGATGACTGGTAGATGAGACGGTGCCATCTACCGGCGCATGAAATGAAGTGGTAGACAAGTTTACTCATGGTTATCGGCAAGTAGAGCATGCACGCCTGGCCTAGTTGCATTTGAATCAATGAGTTGAGTTTGGAGAGCCTGCATTTTGCTTGGATGAAGAATGTGTTAGCATGGCCAAACTTTTATGGCTTGTAGCCAAATCGTCTTGGGGTATGTGCACAGTGTACTAGCGGTGTGCAATTGCGAGGATTCCTGTCTTGTAGCGATGTGGCCTCTCACCCTGCAGCCTGGTAGATGTGTTGGCATGCAGCCACCCATCATTGGTCATCCGATCTGGTGTGATTTGCATTTGCACACCTTGTATTAAGGCCATGATATGATGATGTCTTGTTATTTTTAATGTGTATATGCGAAAAGAGGCATAATATGCTTGTATATAGTGCTAGCAAATGTCACTACCTTTACCTATGCCTGACCTTACAAGTTGAGGATGGTCTAATGTAGTGGCAAACAGGTTATTTACAACAATTCACAGTTTTCTGACATAGTTTGAGGCAACTATACTTACCAAAATGCTTGAAAAAGGCGAAAATTGCACCATTTATGCTAGCAAACGTCACTATTTTGAGATCAAACTGGGCCCAAACTTGGCGCCCATGGTCTAATCTAGTGGTGTTTAGGTTGCTTCCAATATTTCATAGCTTTCTGACATAGTTTGATATTGTTTAGTAGCTTACACTGAGCAAAATGCTTGAAAATGGCAAAAAATGCACAATTTATGCTTGCAAACGTCACTATTTTGACGTCAAACGGAGCCCAAACTTGGCCCATGGTCTAATCTAGTGGTGTTTAGGTTGCTTCCAATATTTCATAGCTTTATGACGTAGTTTGATATTGTTTAGTAGCTTACACTGAGCAAAATGCTTGAAAATGGCAAAAAATGCGGTATTGATGCTAGCAAACGTCACTATTTTGAGTTCAGATTGACCCCAAACTTTGTGCATGGTCTATTCTAGTGGTAATTAGGTTGCTTGCAAATATCCATGATGGTTTGACGTGATTTAGTACTGTTTCCTATTTATTACTATTTAATTTAAGGGGACGTGGCGGGGCGAATATTTTCCGCGCCAAAAAATTCGCGGTACCGTCCGTACGGTGTATAATGTGTGCCCGGACCGCTCAACCCTCGCGGAGGTGGCCATGGCGGCATGCCTGTATGCAATATTAATCGATATGGCACGTAAACAGCTAGAAAAAATGCTTGAATTTCGCAGAAGATTAGTTGATGACCTCATGTCATGGCGGAAAGTTTACGGTTTGCAATATCGCTAATATCTCGAACGGCTACGGGCGCGGGGGTCCAGGATATAATTTCTCTTGCGGATCATGAAATTTAATGCAGGTTTACGGCAGCTATTGTGAGGCAACGTAGGCTCTAAAGAGCGATTATGAAGCTAACTTAATGGTGTTGTCGAGTTTGTGCCGAAGCTTCCCGGTTTCTTTTACATTTCCGGCATTCAAGGTAAGAACCTACGCAGGCCTGCGCATGTCGCCTTCGACGTATTCACGGAAGGCGCACCTTCCTTGTTCGCCTGATCAATGGATGATGTCTTTTATTGTTCGAGCTTGCGTGCCAGTTTATGCATGAAACATTTCCACGCAGGCAGGTGCAATAACGTCGGCCTTTCGCCTTTTTTTCGGGCAGTTTCCCTGCAGGAAGCGCTCCATTCCTTTCGGTTGCATCGTCAGATTCCTAGCAATTTCGTACAATTTCGTGTAGTTTGTGGCTGGCATGCTTAAGGCGCCGAGGTCAAGTTGTTGGTAATGTGTTGACATTTGTTTTCCATAATCCTTTGGACATGAGCTTGCTCAGACGCTTTGTTATTATGTGCCGGATCTGACACGCCTGTTTTAGTAAAGACATCCGGCATGTGCCTAGAGGCTAACAAGCTGGCATCAGCTTCTTAGCAAATTGCCATATTGAAAAGGAAGGTGAGAGTGGTTCTTTTGCTGGCCATACTGCATGAGTGGCATTGCATTAGATAGGTGTTTTTATTGCTTTCCTTGAGCTATAACCATTAAGACTTCCCTGCTATGTGTGCAGCAAGGTAAGCTGGATAGGATGTGAATGCATGGCAGACAGCATGTATGATTTGCTGCCAAGTTTGCAGGCTGCAGTTGCCTCTATTGCTTGGGCAGTCTTTCCAAGGTTTTTACACGTATACTTGCTGAGTTCTTGGCATAAATTTACATGGTAACCTTGGGCTGAGCATAGTGTATGCTCTCTTGGTGCGTGTATGCCTAGCGAAGGTGTTGCTATGCGCACGCTGGCAAGGCTGGCCATGCTGAGGGCAGGGGAGGGCAGATGAGGTGCCTAGCCTTTTCTTATGTTGTGTGATCGAGTTGGGCATGTTTTTTGGCTTCTTGGATGGAAAACATGCTGTCTAGGTGGCCTTATACACAGAAAAACCTCATTTAGCGTATGTTCAGGATTTAGCACGCAAAACCTTATAACTTGAGCTAGACTTGTCGGAATGACCTGGGACTTGGACCACTGCTGTCCCCCTGTTAGCCGGATTTTCGCTTGATTTTGTGGCCTTATCTGAAGTGTTTATGATATGTTTATTCCCAATGTCCGGTAAAAAAAGACCTGTTTTGCGGGAAAATTAATAACTGTTCAAGGTTTTGTCATTTCCATTATGTAAATAGCTCAGCAAGCTACACACTCAGGGAACTACAAATGGTTGATTTTTGGTTGCCAACAAATGTGTGCATTGGCTGGGGCATACCCAGCCCTAATTAGCGTCTTTTTCTATTTATAGCGCAATATTGGCGTATACTTGGGGGTAGTACCCCCAACAAGTGCATGGACAAGTCACAAGAGATGTTATTTAGTGCCCGCAATCATATTTCAGCATTGTGCAAATGAATTTCAAGTGTTATTACCATAGTTCAATTTTTAACCCCTAAATGGTCTGAGATCCTGCCGATAAATCGGCTAGATCTTCACAATTTTGCAAACCAGATGCCATCCAACCTACCCATATCCAATGGCTGTCCTTGGGGGCCAAGCATGTCCATGAGTTGCCCTTCGGGTTGGTATATCACAACCTCACATATATGCAGGGTAGGCCATGTTTAACTGCCGTCAAAGTCAGGGGGGTCAAGACGCGCGTTTTCATTTTTGGTAGAATGTGCATTTTGAATTATGTTATAAGACCTAGGCACCTACCACTTCAGGGATGATAAACAACTAGTTGCTGAACAGTTTGAGCCATTGGGGTCATCATTTGGGTGGGTATACCAGCAGTTACACCCAGTACAGCCCATAGGGGTACCGTGGGTAAAAAGCAACCAAGGGAGTAGGGGTGGGCATACGACCTCCTACTAATATGGCCACCAACCATGCCAAACAATACATTTCCCTTCCACAATGATGGGGAAACATAACTGCTTCATCACACTGCCCTTACATGGCACCTATGTGCAGGTGCCACCTTGTCCATGCACGTAGGTAACGTGGTACGGACACCCTACGCAAGGCATGCATTCTAGGAGGCAGCCACCAACAAACTAGTGGTGTTGAGCCTATTTCAGCCTGCCCTAGCAAGGATAAACTAGGCCTAAGCTGCTATAGCTTGCCAGGTGATGGCCAGCACACCTGGTGGCACATGCTGTCAATGGGAAGCTTTTACTCACCAGTTACGTGCTTGATGATGCCACAGAGACCAGCCAACTGCCTCACACTCATGCAATATGTGTATGGGAAATGTATAACAAACATATATGGAGGTATTCAAACCCATACAGCCTCTAAAACTTATCACCATCACCCTGTGGCAGGTCAACTGACTGAGGGAAGCATCTAAGAATGGTGTTTTAGAAAGGGGCCAGGCCAGGGTCAAGAAAGAGCATGAATAGTGCAAAAAGAATGTGCTACACAAGCTAGAACGTATATATAAATGTCAAACATCGATAGGAAAACGATGCTTAAGCTTTACCAGGCATGGATGGCGTTACCTTGGCCCAGGCGGTGGCCGCAAAATGGCGCATTTCGGCACACCAAAGCTGTGCAGCATGGTCGCTGGATTCGGCGATTTCTGGCCACCCTTGCACGTTTACGACTACTATGTATCATAAAAGTAAAAAGAAACCGATATATCCTTTAAAATACGCCGGAAAGGTATTGCTGTCAACGTTTCTATCGTCCGGCCTGATCGCAGTTTTTTCCAGCAAGAACGCTGCCGACAGCTATCAAATGGCATTCCCGCGAACCAAAAATTGGCTTGTATGATCTTTAGGACGTTTAAAACCAATATCCTAAGTTTGGACAGAAAATTCGAACGCAAACGTAAATGCCATGCGTGGGCGCAAGCCGCCATGGCCAGGTCGTCGTTTTCCGGAATGCACGTTGTACGTGAAAAAGTACCCTGACCCCTTGTACTTTGACCGGCCAGAACACCTCTATAACTTTGTCAAAAGTATGCAAACCCTAGTACCATGCTGTGAAGAATTTTATAAACTTCCGATCTTCTCAGCTAAACTTTTCCTAATTCTCAATAGATTTCGCGGCATCTGGTCCCCCGAGAAGGGGCCGATGCATCGGCTGGAACTCGATTTTTGGCGGAAAATCGGCAGCAAGACCATTTAGGGGTTAAGGGTTTTGGGGTGCCACCTCCCCTTAATTTAAAATGACAAAAATGTACCTTTATTGCTAGCAAATGTCACCAAGATGACGTCCGATCGATACCAAACTTTGTACGAGGTCTATTTTGGTTGCAAACATCATGCATGACAATTTTCAGCATAAAAAGACAAACTTCGGTACGAAGTACATTTTGCGTGCTGGAGTACATTCTTAACCCTTAAGGGGAGGGTCCCATAGAAATATATAAAAACTTACCCCCCCTAATAACTACAGAAATGCAACTGACAACCACTGAATGATGTTTGGGGACCATAAACATGATGTTTGGGCATGCATACCACCACTTGTTGGGGGTACTACCCCCAGCCATACACCGGCTATGAGCTAAAAATAGAAAAAAACGCTGTCCGGGGCACATCTTGCCCAGAACAGTGGGAGAACCAGTTGCATGAAAAAAGCACACCCCATATAAAAATGTCATGGGACATTGTTTCTACCTAATTGGATCAACAAAATCAGCACATCCCTTTGAGTTATTAATTTTTGGGCCAAAAATACGCTTTTTTAGGCGGGGCGTCCCCATACACACTCATAACACATCAGTTAGGCCTGAAAAGCACAAGTCAAATTCTGTCATGACCATAGAAGGCACTGTCAAAGTTTGGTGGCATTCTGAGATCAGCTGTAGCAGTTATTAATTTTGGCAGTTGGCCACCTGTGCAGACGCTAAGGAAGGCATTAGTGAGTATTAAGGCACACTAACACTTCCTATGCCATCCAAAAGGCTCCTGACCATGCCCAATTCGACCACAATGTACAAGGAGGTGGCTGGGCACGTCATTAGCCCTTGCCTTACCTCGACACGGGTAACCTGTTGCGTGTGTGCACAACAATGAGGCAGGTAGCTCTACATGCCTAGCCAACACTTCTAAAGCATATTCCAGGTTTATGGTGTGGGCATCATCCCAAAACCAAGCTCAAACACACCCTAGAAAGCCATATCCACTAATTGCCCAACAAGGGTAACAACAGACAGTCCACAGAGAAAGCAGAATTATCATACATGCTGCTTGCCAAGGCTTCTTACCATGGTTACCTTGCCTTGCTAGCATATGAATTAGGGCTCTCCCATTTTAGTGGGAGAAAGGCCAACAAGACAACGATAACCCCTACCTACGTGCAGTTCCACCCATGCAGTATGCCCCTCAGAAAAACCACTGCCACCTTTCTTTCCAGCGCAATTGTTTGCCAAGAAACAAACTCAAGCTTGTGAGCCTCTAACCACAATGAAGCCTCTGCTAAGAAAGGCCGCGTCAATATTCACACAAAACTGAGTGCTGTCAACAATCTCCTTCCAAGAAACCACTCAGCAAATCCCTGACAACTTGACGATATGCCACGGTCACGCTTTGACACATCCCAGCCATGCAACGTACATAAAAACCACTGAAAGGTGCCAGGAGTCTGGCGATGCGCAGCACGGAATGGCATTATACCTGGCGCTAACTGCACGGAAAGAAGCCGAAAACTTGCGTTGATAACCCATAAAGGAAGCGAAACATTCATAGGGTCACGTTGATCACACGATCGTACCATTACCGGAATTGTCCTTCGCCCAGCGGCGCAAGAAAGAACAACCTTCCATGGAATAATAAGACGCGCATCCCGCGAGCCTGGAGAGTGTCTTACCGATCATGACGGAAATCTTGCCGAAACCCAGCAAATTTTTTAAAGCTTTACCAATAACGATTTAAACGCATCCTTGACGCTAGGTAAAGCCCATAAAACCTGACAATCACCGCCGCCAGCGTGCATTCTAATTTATTCCTCTCGACGAAAACATCAGATTGGACCCCCGTGGCGATGGTCATCAATAAAATCATCGACACTGCAAAAAACGCGAACTCCGCTACGAAGTAGTATCATTTACTCATCGTCTTTAAGATTCGCTCAGTTTCTCTGCATTCCGCGAGCTATCTTTTTCTACTCTGCCTGAAAGCACGTCGCCATGGCCAGCTCCGGTAGGGGTGCGCGCCCCGTGCACCACTTTTTCACGGTACGGACGGGTACCGCGAATTTTTCGGCGCCAAAATATTCGCGCCGGGACCGTCCCCTTAAATGGTGTCCAACTCGCGCCTAAAAATAGGCTCCAGTTGCACCTTGCATGGTAATGTCCACAACCTAACCTAAAAACAATTTAGGGTCCATACTGGGACCAAAGCACACACATATAGGGACTTACTTGGGGGTCATGTCATTGGTCATGTTGCAATGTCCTATGGGTGCTAAATATAGCACCACCCTCAGGGGGGTGCGCGAGTGCGAGAAAAACACTCATGTATAATGCATTATTACACCTGAAAACAGTTCCGTTGCTCCCAACATTTTAAAGGCAGTTGCTTGGGTAGCCAGGCATGGCTGCTGAACAATGACATGACAGGTTGTCCCAGGGACCCAGATGCATTATCTAAAAATAACTCGCGCCTAAAAATAGGAGCCAGTTTGGCTGGTGACATTTGCTAGCATTACAAGGCAGGCGCCTCAGTCTGTAGCATCATAAAACATCATAAATGATCAAACATGCATTATTTCATCAATTCCAGCATACAGAACATCCATAACAGCAATTAAACATAGGTAGCCATGCCAATGCACAGTCACATTCGCGCGTATCATGGCATGGTAAGGCCAATGACTACCCACCACACAAGCCTACCACATGCACAGTTTTTCTCACATGTCAGTGCTAGACTAAATGAGTAAAAGTAAGCCTAGATCATTGGAAATGCTAACTGGAGCTCCTTATATGGTGGGCTTCATCATTTCAGCTGTTAACTGGCTACGGGGCGACATGCGGCACTAAGTGGCATTACAATGGTATGAGGCGTGCACAATGGTGCTTTTGCATGGCCGGGTAATGCTCAAAATGATCACTAACACACAGCTTAAACTATGCTTCATGTTGTTCTAAAGAAAATGTCACCATGTGGTGGCTACCAAGCTCTACTAGCAGGTATACCACTGTGCCAAGGCCCAAATGCACGTGTGCAAGGGGCTACGTAGCCCATGCATCCACAACATAAAAAATAACCTCCATATGCTTGCCTGAGATGAAATGACACAGAGACAACTCATGGACCTTCTTTTGAATGCAAGCAGGGCACTGGGACCTCCACAGGTGTTACATGAAGACAGATGGGGTGACTGCACAACAGCGATACTAACAAAGCTAAAAGGCTAACCAAAAACAGGCCAGGATACCATCTATTCTTAATGTCGGATTTAGGCTATAGAAACCATCATGATACCATATAGAACTTATTTACATGTAACACCAATCATTATTCTAGTATATTTGGTGCAGACGCAGCCAATCATGAACAAAACTGATGAAAATCTGACCGTAATGGCTGTGCGCAACCACCACCACAAACCATTACAGAAAAGTAGTAACGAAGCAACTTTGACATCCCAAACCTTCAACAATGAGTCCGAGATTACTTACCGAGTGATACGACGACTTTATCTTGTCGACGGTAACCGCAGGGACACTAAACTACGCCAGGTCGAAACCGCAAAAAAAAGGCTCAAGGACAGCTAGCAAGCTGACGACAGGGCTGATGCGTCAATACTTTCCTGGCCCACGACACTAATGAAATATTCGAAATACATCGTAACAAATTTACTCGATGCGAAATATTCAATTATAAAGCCGCCGATAACAAGTGCTAGCTTCATTGTCACTCCCGTCACAATAAACACGCGTTGACGCAGTAAAACCCAGACCGAGATGATTGCGCACCTCAGTAAATGTTGCGCGACTGCGGCTACAGCATCTTTATAACGCATAAATAATGCCTACAAAATTTGGAACGAATCCATGCATCGATGCTCCTACACCAATCAGTTTTCTGCACCGCCATAGCCTCGAATATGCATGTTCGTAATTATTTTACATTCACTTTCGTCCCGGTGGACCTGGGTACCCCCCTGTACTGTAACCGTTAATTAGTCCCTGTAGACTTGGTCTAAACATAGTGATGTCCGGTATCAGGGCGTAGAGCACATCTAGCTCTAGCAGCAGACCTAAAAATATCACGGAAATGTCTACTGGCATTCGCGCCGCGCCGCTTCCCATCTCGCGCCTATTTGTAGGCGCGAGTTCAACTCGCGCCTAGAAATAGGCGCGAGCACCATTTAAGGATTAATGGCTGGTAGGGCAGTGGTGGCCGGCTGGGGGAGGTGCCTTTCTTGACGGCTTTGGGGAGCTAAGGACTGTGGTGTTTTGGAACTGGGGGGAGGCAAAATGAGCGGCCAACGTAAAAAAGACTTTTGGGCGCTGCCAGGCTAGTACCCTGAGAGCTTTGGGATGACTTCTGTAATGGCATCCAAGAGGTGGGCAGACAATGGGGGGAGCCTGGTGAGACCGGCTGGTTTTGACGGTTGTGAGGGCTAACAGCAGGGGCGCTTGCTCAAGATAGCCTAAGTGACCGGCTAGCTGTCCTGAGAATGGAATGGAGATTACACCTTGCTATGTATGCCGCCGGCAGCCCTCTAGGGCGAGTACCTGGGGATGCTTGCACCCCGGGTTACGCCCTGCAAACAGAGGGCTGTGACCGTAGCGGCAGCTTGTGGCATGTGACTTTTGGCGAGTCGCTGGGCCATAGCACTGGATCGTGACAGTTATGGCATGAGGAGCGCGAGGAGGATGGTGTAGGGTGGAAGTTGGCAGACGTGCCAGCTATTTTTGCTGGACGAGGAGGGGGGAAAGGTGTGGGGGATTGATTGACCGTACCTTCGGTTAGACGCTGTTCTCTCCTATCCAAGGGGGATCAAGGCATTGTTTGAGACTTCGCTAGTAGTGGGGTGCACTCCAGCAGACAAGCTGGGGCCCCACGGTTGGTGACAGGCTTCCCCGCGACCAGTAAGTGAGGGGCACTCTAGCAGGCATGCTAGGCCTTCACTATTGGTGACGGGTCCTCCACGGCCAGAATGGCCAGGCTGGGGGAAGCGGGGAGTGAGATGGCAGCATCAGCTGGCTGGGGGGACCTGCAGATGCTTTATTCACCAATTATGCGACTTTGGTCCAAGAGTCTCTTGTGCGTAAACGTATTTTGTAAAAAATAATGTCTGGAGCCCTCAGTGATGGAGTGAACGAGTTGAGACATGCATAGGGATGGTTGATCTCCCTCGATCTGGATTCCCTGATTTGTCGGGGCGGAGGGAGCGAAGGAGGCGAGGGACGCCGCTGGGTGACAGCACATATAAAAAATAAATAGAGCATTTAATATTTTATAATAGGCCCTGGTCTTTTATAAGGGGCAGTAGTCACAATGAATAAGGGCCCTGGAATTTAATAATGTCCCAATGTCCAGGAAAAGGCCTCAATTGAGGCCTTTTTTATATTGATAATTGCATATAGCAAAACAAACTTTATTCCAAATGTGGGCACAGGCCATGCATTATTATGATTATTTTGGGGTTCCCAGCACTTAACATCAGTCATGTAGGCCCAATACCTATTAACCCCTAAATGGTCTGGCTGCCGATTTTCCGCCTAAAACTGAGTTACAGCCGACACGTCGGCCCCTTCTCGGGGGACCAAATGCCGCGAAAACTATTGAGAATTAGGAAACGTTTAGCTGAGAAGATCGAAAGTTTATAATTTTCCTCACAGCATGGTACTAGGGTTTGCATACTTCTGACAAAGTTATAGAGGTGTTCTGGCCGGTCAAAGTACAAGGGGTCAGGGTACTTTTCCACGTACAACGTGCATTCCGGAAAACGACGACCTGGCCATGGCGGCTTGCGCCCACGCATGGCATTTACGTTTTCGTTCGAATTTTCTGACCAAACTCAGGAAATTGATTTTATACGTCCTAAAGATGATACATGCCAATTTTTGGTTCGCGGGAATGCCATTTGATAGGTGTCGGCAGCGTTCTTGCTGGAAAAAACTGCGATCAGGCCGGACGATAGAAACGTTGACAGCAATACCTTTCCGGCGTATTTTAAAGGATATATTGGTTTCTTTGTACTTTTTATGATACATGGTAGTCGTAAACGTGCAAGGGTGGCCAGAAATCGCCGAATCCAGCGACCATGCTGCACAACTTTGGTGTGCCGAAATGCGCCATTTTGCCGCCACCGCCTGGGCCAAGGTAACGCCATCCATGCCTGGTAAAGCTTAATCATCGTTTTCCTATCGATGTTTGACGTTTATATATACGTTCTAGCTTGTGTAGCACATTCTTTTTGCATTATTCATGCTCTTTCTTGACCCTGGCCTGGCCCCTTTCTAAAACACCCTTCTTAGATGCTTCCCTCAGTCAGTTGACCTGCCACAGGGTGATGGTGATAAGTTTTAGAGGCTGTATGGGTTTGAATACCTCCATATATGTTTGTTATACATTTCCCACACACATATTGCATGAGTGTGAGGCAGTTGGCTGGTCTCTGTGGCATCATCAAGCATGTAACCGGTGAGTAGAAGCTTCCCATTGTCAGCATGTGCCACCAGGTGTGCTGGCCATCACCTGGCAAGCTATAGCAGCTTAGGCCTAGTTTATCCTTGCTAGGGCAAGCTGAAATAGGCTTAAAATCACTAGTTTGTTGGTGGCTGCCTCCTAGAATGCATGCCTTGCGTAGGGTATCCGTACCACGTTACCTACGTGCATGGACAAGGTGGCACCTGCACATAGGTGCCATGTAAGGGCAGTGTGATGATGCAGTTATGTTTCCCCATCATTGTGGAAGAGAAATGTATTGTGTGGCATGGTTGGGGGCCATATTTGTAGGTATTAGTAGGTAGTATGCCCACTCCTACCCCCTTGGTTGCTTTTTACCAACGGTACCCCTATGGGCTGTACTGGGTGTAACTGCTGGTATACCCACCCAAATGATGACCCCAATGGCTCAAACTGTTCAGCAACTAATTGTTTATCATCCCTGAAGTGGTAGGTGCCTAGCTCTTACAACATAATTCAAAATGCACATTCTACCAAAAATGAAAACGCTCGTCTTGACCCCCCTGACTTTGACGGCAGTTATACATGGCCTACCCTGCATATATGTAAGGTTGTCATATACCAACCCGAAGGGCAACTCATGGACATGCTTGGCCCCCAAGGACAGCCATTGGATATGGGTGGGTTGGATGGCATCTGGTTTGCAAAATTGTGAAGTTACAGCCGATGCATCGGCAGTATTTCTGCCCATTTAGGGGTTAAATTATGACCCCATAAAACAGGGTGTCGCTGCGGCGGCACCATAAGCACAACATGCCCATGGACACAATGATGCATGAAAAAGGCACTATAACTGAGTTCCCTATGCATTTAACGTGACTTGCGGGCCTTGCGAGGCTTGCCCGCCACGTGGTCAGCATAGCAGGCCCTGGCATGCTTGCCGGAGGGTGCACACACGTTCACACGGCGGGCACTACAATACGGTTCGTAGGAGACGCGAAATGAGTGAGAATGTTACCCGAGCGGTAACGAGGATTCGCACCGTTGATTTTAACATATGTTTCTTTTTTTGCGCCATTTGGCGAGCATCGACTGGAGCCTGAACCTAGCGGGGGGAATCGTGCGGGGGAATCTTGCGGGGGAATCTTGCGGGGAAAAATTCCGAACGTGAATTTAGCAAAGTCCTACTACATTTTGCTTGGTACACGGTACTACAGTTTCGTCACTGAAAATTTTCTGTAGTTGCGTTGGTGTTTCGTACGTTCCGCTGAAATTTTTGTGTTCAGTGCCCAGATCACAATTTGATCCGGGCGCAAAGTGATTGGCTGTACGGTACGAACCAAAAACGAAATTTTAGTATCTAAGTTCCGCAGCGCTTGCTGAATTTGCCCCGGAAGCCCGGGGGCACTTTCCCCGCTGAAAAAGGTGTCCGCGGAAGCGTATTGTAGTGGGGGCCGGCCGCGGAGCACTGCACACAGTAAAACCCTGCCTTGAACTCACACTGGCTGCACCCACTTTGGCAGTCCAGTTTTTGGAGTGTGTGGCCATCGGGGTCCTCGCGGTCAAGCTCGAGAGTGGCCATAGTGGCCCTGGCCTCCCTCATCCTCTGTGCATGCTTTCAGGTTCACTTTGTTTGAGAAGGCACCAGAACTTGTTTATTGCAAAATTATATGCTTAAGCCGCTTGCAGGCCTTGGTAGACCGAGAGACTGGCAAATTGTGCGCAAGTCCCAGGCGGCTGCCACCATATAACACCCCCAGAGACAACAAACGAACAAACAAACAAAAGAGGGTGGGTGGGTGGGGAAAACTGATAAAGCATGCGCCGCCATGTCTTCCTCAATAAATTGGCTGCATTGCATGCGCACGTTGACGGATGCAAGTCCGGTACAGTACTGGCGCGGCGCCCAGGTGCCACTGAACAGTTGTACTACAAAGAACCCATTTGTACTGATTCTTTCGACATTGTACTACGTTTAGTCACTGTCTACTTCAACCCAGGTGGTCATACCACCTCCTAGGCAGGTTGTGCTACACCTGAACGAATCTTTACTAGCCTGAGCTAGTTTGAACTAGTTTGAAGTAGATTGTACTACTACCCTGTAGTACCAATGAAGTACTTTGAACTACATCCAAGTACTTGGAAGCAGTCCAGAGGTCATTTGCAGGGACTTTCACCCTTTCTAGGAGCATTTCTCGCAGATCAGCCATGAGGCAGCGGCACCGACTCGCACTCCGCTCCCCTTAGTCGCAAATCAGGGAATCCAGATCGTAAGATCAACCATCCTCTGTGCATGCTTTCAGCTTCACTTTGTTTGAGAAGGCACCAGAACTTGTTTATTGCAAAATTATATGCTTAAGCCGCTTGCAGGCCTTGGTAGACCGAGAGACTGGCAAATTGTGCGCAAGTCCCACGCGGCTGCCACCATATAACACCCCCATCTCCAACCTGGCCGTCCCCGGCCGCATCTGGAGTGGTTGTAGAGGGGGAAGCCCTAGCGTGGCTGCTAGAGTGCGCCTCCCCTGCACCTGTCAACGCAGGTACCCGCAGAGCCCTAGTGTATCCACTAGAGTGCGCCCCGCCGGCTCTGTCCAAGGCAGGATACGGTCGAAGTTGAGCCAAACCGGAAATCAGGATGATGGCGCGACGCCCAAAACCAGCAGGGCCCCAGCGTGTCCGCTGGAGTGCGCCCTGCCGACTCCTCCAACGGAGCTGCATCGTTTTATACTGCGCCCCCCGGCCTAGACCGGGGCAGGCGCATCCACACACTTGCTACTGCCAGTGTGAACTCCACTCGGAGCGGGGGGGAACTCCTCAGCCAGCACCCACACCCACCGCGGCACTTGCACCGCTAGAGCACGGTGTAGGCCCACGTAGTGGTCCACCGACTTGAACTGGCGCCAACGCCCGCGCTTCTGGATGTCTGGGAGTGAAACGCCCTGCAAGTAGTCGTACGTTGCCCCACCATGCCGCATGGAGTAGGGCCGAAACATCCCCCGCAGGCCCAGAACATCCCACGCCGCGTGCCACCGACGAGAGAACTGGCTGTAGTTGAGGCTCCCAAACAAGGGCTCCTCGGGCTCCCGCCCAGCGCACAGGCGCTCGAGCACGTACAGCGAGAGGGGATCCTGCACCACCACCGCATGTGCACCCCCCTTGGCTGTCTTGGGATCCCGCAGAAGAAGCGCACCCAGTCCCCGCTGCCCCAGGCGACGGTCGCCGCGCAGCGCCACGTCCCCCACTCGGAGCTTGAAGGCCTCCCCGATGCGCAGGTATTGCTGGAAAGTGATGACGCACACGGCTGCTGCCATGGGCGCCCCCTGCCAGCGGAGGATCTGCACCACCAGGTAGAGCAGCTCCCACGGCACCGGATTGGGGCTATGCGTTTGCACGCGTCGCTGCCACCCATACAGGAGCCGGCGGGCCTCGCGCCACCCCTGCACTTGGCTGGGGTAGTACAGTTGCAGCCCACACAGCGCCCTCATGCACATGGAACGCCCTGCTCCCCCTCCATCCTCGTAGACAGACACGAGCCACTCGCAGAACACGCTCTCCGCTTCCTCCGGCGGTACAGCACCATAGGGCTCAGCCCACAGGAGGTACGCGATCACTGCGCGATGGTAGCTGCGCAGGGTCGCGGGCAGCACGGTGCTCTCCAGCAGTTCCTGCCGCCCTCCCGGCCCCGGGTTACTCTCCACATCGCCATCGGCGGTCAGGTCCCGCACCCACCGGCCCCGGCTGGGCGCGTCAGCGGGGTTTCGCTCCGAGCGGATGTACACCCAGTGGTACCTGGTGTTGCTGGCACAGCCCAGGGCGGCAGCGCGGCGGCACCACGTGTTGAGGCGGTAAGATGATGACCGCCCCTTCACCACTGCGCCCACAACGGCGGTGTTATCCACCAGCCGTACGTGCCGTCGCCCCCACCGGGCCCGCGTGCGCAGCCCCCACTCCAGGCTCTGCACGGCTGCGCGCGCCTCTTTCTCATTGATGTGCGCCCCCGCGTCCCTCCACCGGTGTTTCACCGCCACACGCCAGCGGGCCGTCGCCACCGCCCGATGTTCCCTCTCCCCCGTTCGCTCCACACCGACCTCTTCCGACCCGACACACAGAGTCTTCCACCCCTTCATTTCGCGGCAGTTGGACAAAGCCTTCATGTCTGCCTCTGCCAGACGGGCGTACACCACACCGGAGCCCCGGCTCGACGCGTCACTGGCCACGACGGTGGTGTCCAGTGGCTGGTTGCGCTGCGCATGCACCAGGGGAGCCAGGCAGACAGCCGCCCAGAGCTCCCGGCGCACACTTGCCCAGAGTTGGAAGCGTCCTCCCTTGCGGAGGGCCAGGACTTGGTGGAGCATCCTGTAGGCGTGTAACCAGGTGCTTAGCAGACTCCTGCGGAGCAGCTGGATCCATACCCAGCGTCCCAGTAGGGAGGCCAACTCATGGTAGCTTGCACGTCCCCGGGCCAGCATCGCCTCGGTGTCGTGGACCAGGAGGGCCAGTCGCTTCGCTGACGGCCACAAGCTCCCATCTTGGTGAAACTCGATGCCCAGGATCTCCACAGCTTGGCCCTCCCGCGTGTCAAGAATCCTGTCTTGAATATGCCCATTATGCTGACCGTGCAGAAATCTATAATACGGGCAATTGTATTCGAGCCCTAATTAACAAATAGATATGCTCGGATAGTAGTACCTAAGTGGGATTTGTCCTACGTGAATGGACACTATGACTATGTGCCAAGTTGTACAATGGCACTAGGACCATTGGTCACTATCTTCACCAGATTATAGTATTGTGTCATGTGCATGTCATACCATGCCGTACCGAGTCATGCATGCGCATGCACCATGTTCCAACATACCAGCTGTCGTTATCGACCCATTGTCGGCCCATGCCCATACCAGGGCCGCCGCCACCACTCACCTACCATAATTACCAATGTTCACGCTACCTTGAGGTAGCCATGGAAAGCCACACCATATGGACGTAATAAATAATTTTCCTGGCTCCTGACGCTTAAGTCGGCAATGATTCACCACCTACGAATTATTAATTTAAGTCCCCATAATAATAACCCCATGCCTTTTAACATGGCATCGGAGGTCCGGGGCAAGAATAACCAACCTCTAAGCGGCAGCTCACATTTTATTGAGCGCCTTGATCATAGTTTATATTTTCATATACGGAGCAGCTTGGTCGAATTCTTGTACTTGATACGACCATGATTATGGCGCAGATGCTACCGTGAAATTCAAGGCTTTCAATCGACTTACTTCAACGTGTGGTAACACCAAATATTCGGGGTGACACCTACCGTCGCTAAAATCCGTCAAGAATTTCCCAAGCTCCGGTGCGCAGGCCAGATCTACGCTTTTATACTTATATATGCCCGAAACTGATCAAACGCCAACATTTCGGTGATGGGGACGTCGGCACTGAAGCCTGGCACTCAAAAGGTGCCGGCTCTGGTTCCAGGCAGCGCCAGTGATTTTTTACCTGGCAGCACATTTTTGGCCGAGTGCAGTGCGTTCAATCGGCGCGGGGTCACTGACGGGCTCCCACTGAGCCGCGCGAGCTGTGAGCATCGACGAGAAATCGGCGGAGCTGTTTACCTCAAGAATTTTTCATGAGAACCGGTCTTTCTTTTGTACCGGCACCATTTCGCGTGGCATCAACATTCTTTTGGGCGCATTCTTTTAAACCGGAATTCTTTTTAAACGGTCATCACTTCAAGAGCCCAGAGCCTGCCATGCTCCAAGTTTCCAAGAAAAAGGGGAACATTCCCTGGGTCCTGCTCTCAAGGCCAGCCTGCTGACACAGCTGCACACCACACTAAGGAGGGTGCTCACTAACCCCCACGTTGTTTTCAGCACTAGTTGCAGTTTTATAATTCAGTCACATTTAACTAGTTGCAGGCACCACTAGCAGCAGTAACAGCTAGTTGCATTATCACGTGCCAGCACTAGACACCCACTAGCAACCAGTTGCCCCATAATGTAAGCAGCAGTAACAGCACAGTCCCATCAGCACCATCACACTGGCATCAACAAGCACAGCAGGCAACACCAGCAGGAACAGAGTACACTGCATAGTCCATGCAGGCAGCTACCCACACTTGCCTAGCCAGCAAGGAGAAGTAGTAGCACCCAGCAGCACATGCATGACTCTCCACCACAGGCGTAGAGTAGATAGTAGCTGCAGTCAGCTGCACGCACTTGTCTAGCTAGCAAGTAGCAGTCCAGCAACCAGCTCTACATCCTCACGTCACAGTTCACCTTGTAGTAGTTGCAGTAAGTTGCATCAAAACCTGTTGGCAAACAAGTCAAAGTAGCACTACCAGCACCACACAAGACACTGTACCCACACACAGCATAGATCGTGTGTGCACACACAACAGCTGACGTCACCGGTTTACCAGCAGCTACCAGTACCCAACGTTTCCAGCTGCAACCCTGGCATCAACCAGTACCGGCTACAGTCTGCATCCAGCCTCAACACTGAGCAACCAGTCTTTACAGTTTAAGAGCCTGTTTCCAGTTTGGCTCCACCCTCGTGTGGCGCACTCCATGTGACAATATGGGGCTACACAACCTTGCCCTCATTTTTCTTGCTGTTTTATATCAAGACCAGGGTGTCGTGTAAGGAGGGAATCCACTTAGGTACCCGACTACCCTCGCCCAGGATCTAGCATTTGTATTTATAGACAGCATCATGTGCAAGGAGGGTGTCAAGAATCCTGTCTTGAATATGCCCATTATGCTGACCGTGCAGAAATCTATAATACGGGCAATTGTATTCGAGCCCTAATTAACAAATAGATATGCTCGGATAGTAGTACCTAAGTGGGATTTGTCCTACGTGAATGGACACTATGACTATGTGCCAAGTTGTACAATGGCACTAGGACCATTGGTCACTATCTTCACCAGATTATAGTATTGTGTCATGTGCATGTCATACCATGCCGTACCGAGTCATGCATGCGCATGCACCATGTTCCAACATACCAGCTGTCGTTATCGACCCATTGTCGGCCCATGCCCATACCAGGGCCGCCGCCACCACTCACCTACCATAATTACCAATGTTCACGCTACCTTGAGGTAGCCATGGAAAGCCACACCATATGGACGTAATAAATAATTTTCCTGGCTCCTGACGCTTAAGTCGGCAATGATTCACCACCTACGAATTATTAATTTAAGTCCCCATAATAATAACCCCATGCCTTTTAACACCGCGCCCGCTCGACCTTTTTCTCATTCACCACCACCAGGCCAGCTGGCGCGTAGCACTCGGTGCATGCGCGGTCCAGCAGCGCGTTCGCCTCCGCTGCGCTGCGCGCGTGTGTGGTGCCCAGGTCGTCGATCATGACCAACTGCGCCGGCCGAGGAGGGTCCTCGGGCAGCAGCTGCCAGTCAAGCTCGGCGGCCCCCACCAACTCCATCCACTCCCGTCCTCCCTCACGCACTGTGCGCACCCCGTCCCTGTGCATGTCTCAACTCGTTCACTCCATCATTGAGGGCTCCAGACATTATTTTTTACAAAATACGTTTACGCACAAGAGACTCTTGGACCAAAGTCGCATAATTGGTGAATAAAGCATCTGAAGGCCCCCCCAGCCAGCTGATGCTGCCATCTCACTTCCCTAAGGGTGGGTTGGGTGGGCTAATAAAAACGAATACCAGCACAGGCACACCTCGGCTGGTTATATGCCAGCACTTTTTCTCAGACTTGGGCCGGCGGCGGCCCAGGTCCTTCTAATTCGGGTCGAAACACAATTCCGTGACCCATACAATATTCGTACACCATGCGAAGTGGCAGCGTACTTGCCCACTGTGGCGGATGCAAGTCCGGTACACCTGGTTTTGGCGCCAAAAGCACCCTTGGCCAGTTCTACTACAAGGAACCCATCCCTACTAATTCTTTTGACATTGTACTACGTTTAGTCTTGGTCTACTACACCCCAGTAGGTCCGTTCACCTCCTGAGCGTCCAGTGCTACGCCGAAGCACGTCAGCACTGGTTTGAACTAGAATGAACTAGTTTGAAGTAGATTGAAGTAGACTGTACTACCCTGTAGGCCAAGTGAAGTACTTGGAACTACGTCCAAGTACTTAGAACCAGTTTACAAGTTACTTGTACGGACTTTCACCCTATTAGAGGGCAGATCTCGTACCACCACACTGGCGCCCCTTATTAAATTCCAGGGCCCTTATACATTGTGACTACTGCCCCTTATAAAAGACCAGGGCCTGTTATAAAATATTGAATGCTCTATTTATTTTTTATATGTGCTGTCACCCAGCGGCGTCCCTCGCCTCCTTCGCTCCCTCCGCCCTGACAAATCAGGGAATCCAGATCGAGGGAGATCAACCATCCCTGTGCATGTCTCAACTCGTTCACTCCATCATTGAGGGCTCCAGACATTATTTTTTACAAAATACGTTTACTCACAAGAGACTCTTGGACCAAAGTCGCATAATTGGTGAATAAAGCATCTGCAGGTCCCCCCAGCCAGCTGATGCTGCCATCTCACTCCCCGCTTCCCCCAGCATGGCCATTCTGGCCGTGGAGGACCCGTCACCAATAGTGAAGGCCTAGCATGCCTGCTAGAGTGCCCCTCACTTACTGGTCGCGGGGAAGCCTGTCACCAACCGTGGGGCCCCAGCTTGTCTGCTGGAGTGCGCCCCACTAGCGAAGTCTCAAACAATGCCTTGATCCCCCTTGGATAGGAGAGAACAGCGTCCAACCGAAGGTACGGTCAATCAATCCCCCACACCTTTGTCGCGTCCGTGATCTATCACGTCCGCAATTCAGATTTTAGCGTAATTCTGACGTCCGCAGCCTTGTGCGGGTTGCTATACCGCGGCCCGGTACTGACGCCGCGGATCTCAATTGTACTCACGCGCCAAGTCCGCTGAATTTGCTGACGGAACTTTTGGGCGGACCTGAATTTCACTGACATTCGTCACAAGGGCAGTTTGCCGAATGCTGGTACGCAGCAAGCCGGCGAGGCGCTGAGCAGATGTGCAATTTCAGGATTTCAACGTGGGACACCAGACACAAATGCAAGGAAGCCCCAGGCGGTGCCTGGCATAGCCGACAGATTTGCCCTTGTATATTTGTGTTCGCTTGACAGATAAAGCTTGAAGTTTAGCTTGTCGGAAATTAGACAATGTTATGATTGGCTGATGTCTAAAGTGGCGCTAGTGGCGCCAGCCGCCAGGCTTGAGCTTTGAGCAGTATAGAAGGATGAGCAACGAACCATGGTGGTCGTTGTTCGTCCGTTTCTCTCCCTCACAACTGGTTTGTTGTCTTCATGGGGTGAAATAGTTCGAGCAGCCCGGAGCAGCCCCCGTGAGTGGTTGCATGCAGTCAGTTGCCATGAGGATGGACTGACGGATATGACAATGTATTGGTTTTGTTAAGAATGTGTGTAAGACTGAGAACGAGACAAGGGACAGGGCCTTCGGGCACCCTGGTCGTCGTTGGCAAGAATGCCAGTAGGAACTAGGTCGGGAACACACGCGCACTGCCGCCACAAGGGGCCTGCAGTGGCGTCAACCAAGGGACCTCACAGCTGCTCTTATAACTACAACATTACAACTCGACACTCTTTGTAATTCGTCATGTATCTCATTGGAATTGAATTGTCTTTTGGTTGCTTTGATGATAAAGCATGGTCTCAAGAATCGGCTGGTTGGGCCGGATTGCCTGTCATAAAGGTGGCGGTGCCGTAAAGGACCGCACCTTTCATTCACATTTTAAACGGACGAACAACCCATGATGGGTTCAGTCCGGCCAGCCTGGATGTTCCTCCTGCTTCACCCAGGGAAGCACAAGGAAGGGGTTATTGCTTAGCCTTCAAAAGCATCTGAAGAGGTTAGGCTTTTCCCTGTAAAAAGCCATTGAAGGGGTTATTGCTAAGCCTTTAAAAGCATGCATGCTAAGGTTGTTGCTGATCCTGGAAAAGCATCTTTGAGCAGCTGGATTTTTTTTTTTTTTTTGCTGCTCAATGGAATGACGCCCTCTTTGGGCTTCCTTCTTTTGTGTGAGCTGCCTTTCTTTCACTTTTTGCTCTCACGTTGTTGTGAGCTAAATAGTGGGGGGGGAGGTGGCATATCTCACACATGATTACTGCTGATAGTGGATGCATTCCAAGTAGCGGTAATGACCAGTCCAGGATGATATGGCACGCAAACGCGACAGCTGTCGCGTCCGTGATCTATCACGTCTGCAATTCAGATTTTAGCGTAATTCTGACGTCCGCAGCCTTGTGCGGGTTGCTATACCGCGGCCCGGTACTGACGCCGCGGATCTCAATTGTACTCACGCGCCAAGTCCGCTGAATTTGCTGACGGAACTTTTGGGCGGACCTGAATTTCACTGACATTCGTCACAAGGGCAGTTTGCCGAATGCTGGTACGCAGCAAGCCGGCGAGGCGCTGAGCAGATGTGCAATTTCAGGATTTCAACGTGGGACACCAGACACAAATGCAAGGAAGCCCCAGGCGGTGCCTGGCATAGCCGACAGATTTGCCCTTGTATATTTGTGTTCGCTTGACAGATAAAGCTTGAAGTTTAGCTTGTCGGAAATTAGACAATGTTATGATTGGCTGATGTCTAAAGTGGCGCTAGTGGCGCCAGCCGCCAGGCTTGAGCTTTGAGCAGTATAGAAGGATGAGCAACGAACCATGGTGGTCGTTGTTCGTCCGTTTCTCTCCCTCACAACTGGTTTGTTGTCTTCATGGGGTGAAATAGTTCGAGCAGCCCGGAGCAGCCCCCGTGAGTGGTTGCATGCAGTCAGTTGCCATGAGGATGGACTGACGGATATGACAATGTATTGGTTTTGTTAAGAATGTGTGTAAGACTGAGAACGAGACAAGGGACAGGGCCTTCGGGCACCCTGGTCGTCGTTGGCAAGAATGCCAGTAGGAACTAGGTCGGGAACACACGCGCACTGCCGCCACAAGGGGCCTGCAGTGGCGTCAACCAAGGGACCTCACAGCTGCTCTTATAACTACAACATTACAACTCGACACTCTTTGTAATTCGTCATGTATCTCATTGGAATTGAATTGTCTTTTGGTTGCTTTGATGATAAAGCATGGTCTCAAGAATCGGCTGGTTGGGCCGGATTGCCTGTCATAAAGGTGGCGGTGCCGTAAAGGACCGCACCTTTCATTCACATTTTAGGTGGCATATCTCACACATGATTACTGCTGATAGTGGATGCATTCCAAGTAGCGGTAATGACCAGTCCAGGATGATATGGCACGCAAACGCGACACCTTTCCCCCCTCCTCGTCCAGCGAAAATAGCTGGCACGTCTGCCAACTTCCACCCTACACCATCCTCCTCGCGCTCCTCATGCCATAACTGTCACGATCCAGTGCTATGGCCCAGCGACTCGCCAAAAGTCACATGCCACAAGCTGCCGCTACGGTCACAGCCCTCTGTTTGCAGGGCGTAACCCGGGGTGCAAGCATCCCCAGGTACTCGCCCTAGAGGGCTGCCGGCGGCATACATAGCAAGGTGTAATCTCCATTCCATTCTCAGGACAGCTAGCCGGTCACTTAGGCTATCTTGAGCAAGCGCCCCTGCTCTTAGCCCTCACAACCGTCAAAACCAGCCGGTCTCACCAGGCTCCCCCCATTGCCTGCCCACCTCTTGGATGCCATTACAGATGTCATCCCAAAGCTCTCAGGGTACTAGCCTGGCAGCGCCCAAAAGTCTTTTTACGTAGGCCGCTCATTTTGCCTCCCCCCAGTTCCAAAACACCACAGTCCTTAGCTCCCCTAAGCCGTCAAGAAAGGCACCTCCCCCAACCGGCCACCACTGGCCCAAGGCCGCCGAGCCGCCCTACCACCACGTAAGCCCTCGAGAAATAAAATCCAGGGAGCCACACCCAGCGCTCCTCCAGCCACCGGTTTTCCCCATAAAATTCGGCTCCACATATTCTTTTTCACGTTACCATCACGTAATGGACCAGCCGACCCGCTCCTTCAAAGCCATCGGGCTGTGACGCGGTATGCCCTGCCCGCAAAGCCCCGAGAGCCAAAGATAGCTAATGATGCCGCATTCAGATCTTGGGCAGCCGGCATTGCAGCCTACTATATTTTTTACACTGCTCGTCGTTGAGGGTCATCATGCAAGGCAGTATCAAACGTAAAACAGCTCGAACAAGCACGCCCAGGGCCGAAATCAAATTTTCGTTCCCTTACCGCACTTTCCGGCCTTGCGACTCAATTTCGGGTCAAAATTTCTATGCCCACCCCTCAAACGACGGGACAGCAGCCGGCCACCTTTGCTCGTCGTTTAGGACCACACTAGGAACTCAGATCTGAGATTTTTCTCAGTTTTTCTCAGTTTTCTCAGTTTTCTCAGGAAGGCTGCCTGAGATTTCCTGAGATTTCCTGAGATGTCCTGAGATTTCCTGAGATTTCCTGAGATCAACTGAGAAAAATCTCAGTTTTCTCAGGAAAACTGAGAAAATCGCCTGAGAAAACTGAGAAAACTGAGAAAAAACTGAGATCAGCCTGAGAAAGTCGCCCGGCCTGAGATTTTTTTTTCTCAGGCGCAAGATTTCTCAGGCACCCAGTTTTTTCTCAGGTTGCTGCCTGAGAAAATCTGAGACTGAGAAAATCTGGGAAACTTAAGGCCTGAGAAAAACTGAGAAACCTCATGCACAAAGAGAAATCGCATTCATCACGCAACACGAAAATCGCTTTGATTACAAATTATAATAATTTCATGTGCAGCTGGAGTACAGCTATTCAAGTTTAATAAGAACATCAATTTCAGTCACTAGACGAGTTGCTACAATCTGCTTCAGCGTAGTTCACTTTTCCATGCGCCCTTGCACTTCTCCTCGTTGGTCCAAGGTTGCCCGGGCTAGGTGCAGCCACATTCTTGTGCTGCCTACCCCCTCTCCCCCTCTGCCCCCGCTTCCCCCGCGTAGGTTCAGCCGCATACTCGCGGCCATCGTCACCACGGGCAGAATCAGCAGCATTTTCTGCTGCAGGCTGCCTACCTCCTCTCCCCTTCTGCCCCCGCTTCCCCCGCCTAGGTTCAGCCGCATACTCGCGGCCATCGTCACCACGGGCAGAATCAGCAGCATTTTCTGCTGCAGGCTGCCTCCTTCCTCTCCCCCTCCGTCCACGCGTCCCCCGTGCAGGTTTAGACGCTTCGTAGCTGCATGGGTCATCACTGTCGCTGCTAGGTGGAGCCACATCCTCTTGGCTACCATTATCACTGCCGCTGCAGATGGAGGAATCAGTTTCTGCTGCAGGCTGCTTACCCCTCCTCTTCCTTGGTGCAGGCATGCCATCCTCGCTGCCATTGCAACCAATGCTGCCACTGGCAGCATCATCTGCTGAGGCAGCCTTCTTCTTGCTCTTGGAAGCCTTCTTCTTGCGTTCTTTCAGTTCTTCCAGTGGCACATCAAGCCGTGGACGAGGACGGGCGACAGGCTCAGGGACAAGATCAGCAAACACTCGAGTG
This sequence comes from Mesostigma viride, assembly GCA_009746045.1. NCBI lineage: Eukaryota > Viridiplantae > Streptophyta > Mesostigmatophyceae > Mesostigmatales > Mesostigmataceae > Mesostigma > Mesostigma viride. Next base: position 841,738 of record RPFO01000312.1, read on the forward strand.
CCCTCCCATGGAAGCTTCAAGGCGCGAGTGAGTTCATTGTATGATGTGCTCCCATCCGCTGCCGACAAATGCCATGGCAGCTTCATATGGACTATCGCCATCTCAGGCGCATAGGCTGGGTCCAGTACATACCCTACCGAGCTAACACTGCTAGGTAAGACTATTCTAGCATGCCGTGGGGCGTCGACACTGGTAACTGTTGTCAAGTACTCCATGGGACGGTCCACCACGTGTGAAGAGTGAAAAAGACTGACTTTAAAAAGTATCTGCCTTCTCCATGTCCCCACCGGCTTTTGCAGTGTCGTGTGCAGAATGTGAGTAACATACCCATACTGCACCCCACCACTACCGTCATGGACCGCAACGCCTGAGTTCTGGTGGCGCTTGGTCGCTTCGTCAGCACGCTCTGTCCTATAGTTCACGCCGTACGCCTGGACCGTGTCATGTTCATCAGCTAGTGCCTGGATGCCGAATGCCGCTGCTTTGATCAAGTCAGGCACTAACGGCTTGATGTTCTGCCCGATCCACCACAGCAGCCAGGCGATGTCGGCGCACAGTGGTCGCCTGCACAAGAAAATCGAAACAGCGGGGTAACACTCCATATCCGAGAAGTTGGATCAATATATATCAATTCAAGTTGCGAGACTTGCTACTACTACCTTCTCTGCTGCACATGTTAATGCAGATGCAAATGCTAATCATGCTGCTGATTGTGGTATACTATACACCCTCATGCACCAGTTAAGCACCTGCCAAACATGCTCACTCTGCATGCTAATCAATGCCACGTAAATATGCTGCCCTTGCTTCAATATTGCCATGCACAAACTCCAAAGGAGAGCAAGGACGACCTTGTCATGCCTAAAAGTGATACAAGCACTCACCAGTAATCTTGGTCCCCATGACCTTCAGTGTACACAGCACGTGCCAGCGCATCCCTTATCAACAGGCCGCGTACTTCTTCCAGCTCGGATGCAGTGAAGCGGTGGCTGTCAGGGCGAAGGCGTTTGCTCAGCATGACCTCTTTGGACAGGTCGTTGTCCAGTATGTCCCAGCAGTGTACGGCGTCTCTTGGCTGGATTAGTGTGAGGCAAAGAAAAGAAGACGTAAAATCAGGCTGGGACATGTGCATTACATTTATGTGGCAAAAAATACAATCCAAAAAACATGGACATGCAATGTACAAAAACATAGACTACAGCAGCGAACTTACAATGCAGGTGTCATCGGCAAAATGCAGCAGGATCCGCAACGCTTCCTGGCTCACGAAAAACTCGGCGATTGAGTGCTCGACGTTCACGTTTGATAACGCTCCATCGGTACACTGTGCCATCTGCCTTTCACCCCACGCCATGGAGCGGCCCTCAGGGAGACCAGCCCACTGGATCTGCTCACTAAGGTGGACTGCCGCGTGAACAGAGCGCGACATCTCCGAAGCTGGCATAACCCGCTCGAGTGCAACAACTGCACGCACCATCAAACGGCCCACGTGAGCCAGCTGTTCCTGGGTGAGCACCCTACACGAAAAAATGCAGTTGCAGGCAGCAGCCATAAGCAAGAAGGCAGATCGGGCGTCCACGTGCAGCCGCCCTCGGAGCACCACAGCCAGTAGGTAGCACATGTATTTGATCTTGTCGGTAGTTTTCATGCATTCACTGCCCTTGCCCGACGCAGCGAACCGGCGATAGTCCCCGCTGCAGTAGTCTGGTAGACAGCTGTACATGGCACCCTCCACGGCTGCAAGCAAGAGTCAAATAAATAGTACATACATAACCAAAGAAAGCGATATGTCAGTTTACGCATGTTTAAGTTATTTGTTATCAGTGCTTTAAGGGGCAAAACAATTTTTTTTTTTTAATGCAAGAGGGAGCCCAGCGAATCAGAATCATAATTGGCCTTCTTCTAACGCAAGAAACATCTTGCAAATGATCCGTACCAGTGCAGGCCTCTTTCTCTGCAGGCGTCAGCTGGCAGGGAGGGTGATGCCTCACGTCCTTCGTAGTCATCTTGCGCTTATTGCCACGCGCCGCCGCCACCGCCACCTTGGTCTTTGTTATCCATAGCTCCTGGTTGTAGCCCAAAGCTTTCAGCCGCTTTCGGACTGCGGCGGTAACGGCTTTCCCTGCAAGTGCAGAAGGAATAAAAAGCACACACAGAAAAAACAAAAACATCAACATCTCTGACGTACCCTACACAAGGAAAGAAAGAAACGCAAAAAATGAAAAAACAAAGAAAAATCTATGGTCTTACCCCTTGTGCACGCCATCATGCGCTTCAATATGTTCGGGATGAGGTGGAATTCATCCACTAGGTGCCGTACGGGGAGTTCGCGCCAGTATTCCAGCCGGTCAAACACCTCGGGTTGGACTTTTCTCAAGCCACAGTACTCAAGGTATAAGTCACGGTCCATTAAAGGCGGGGCGTCGCCGGCATCGGCGGGGCGGCCAGGGTCATCCTTCTCTAGCAGAGTGTCATTTTGCAGAAAGACAATTTTGCCTTGAGAGAAATACACCCCTTCCCACCTAGGCCCATGGAGAGTGCAACCGAAATACCCGGAATCCGGAATATTCAGTGCCTTGGCGAAGGCAGGGTAGTCGTGAATAACCCATAGAAGCAGCGACTGGACCCGAACAGGCTTGAAACAAGTGCCTTTGTCATCCAAGATGTCACAGACGTGAAACCCACGCCACATGCCCACAAAGTCATCGGCCACCAACTCGAGAAAAATCTGCAAGTCCGATGGCGCACGACCCTTGCAAGCACTGATCAAAAGTACTGGTGGTGAAAAATGCTTGTTGGAAAAAGCACCCTCAGGCAGGTTGTAACAAGCCGCGAATGCGGCCCAGCAGGAGTAAGTCATCTTAAAGCTCCGAGGGTTCATGCCATCAATGCACACCCCAAACATCAAGTTCCGGGGATCGCGTCTGAACTCAGGGTATTTGTCCTTCACGAATTGAACAGCACGGCAGTCTGCAGGCATTCATACAAAGGCACAGCATACAACAACACGCATGTGCGACAGGTGGGAGAGATTTAGTTCCCAGGCCGACTAATGGCATAGGAAAAATCAAAGAAACCATCAGTCTAAAATAAAGCAAAGGCGTTGTGGGGGAAATCGAGCAGCAGATGAATTAAAAGCAAATGCGATTTCCAAACCCTGGTATCTTTACGAACCTTTTACACCATTCACTTTCCGGGTTGGGCCATCTGACTCCTTGTTCTCAGCCTCTGATGCATACCGCAAAGCGGCGGACATGGCAGGGATTCTCAGCCAGCTGCGGATACGGTTTTGGAGAGGGAAATGACGGACTTGACGATGTGGCTTGTTTGTCATTCTTTCCACACCCTTCCTGTCAGTGTACTTCTCATACCGCGTCTCGCCACACTTGGGACATTTCTGCAGGTCTTTGTCCTTGTACAAAAACTTGTCGCAGCAGCAGGCGTCATAGACTCGGTACCCCACCCCTACCGAGTTGACGAGGTTTTTGGCCTCCTTTATGCTGGCTGGTAGACAATTGCCTGCCAGCAAGATTTCCGATATGAATTGCATCAGCTGGTCACCAAACGCCTTCGTGCACGCATTTTCCCCCAGTAAAGCCAGCAGCCGCAATGACGTTACTACGGCTGAGTCCGACGAGCCAGGATAGAGCGGAGTGTCTTGTCTGACTCGGTTCACGGTCTCGTCGAACTGGCGGGCAAATGCCTCCGCCTCTGCCTCCCCGCTGCCATCTACATCATCACGCTCCTGCATCATGAAGTCATCCACAGTTTCAGCCATTCGCGTCACTAAGGTGGTGCCGGGCCCGCTACGAAAAACGTAGCGGGCCCGGTGATGTCGCTATTTCACCACCCGACTCTACATCGAGTCACTGTGCATGACATAAATATGGCTGCCTACAGCATCGCGCAAGGTGTACACGTCAAATTATTATGGCGTTCGTTGCCAAGGCTGCGTACCTGCCCTTGGCGTAGCTCACGTTGGCGTAGCTCACGTTGGCGTAGCTCACCCTCCTTTGTCAACGGTGGCGTTCTCCAATTCACGTGCCTTCACGTGCAACGTCCACTTCCTGTGCCAGCTCTGGCGCGGCGCTTGCCCTCCGGGCTGAATTTCAAATTTCCGCGGCATTTAGTGCACTCCGTTGGATTATTTGGGCGCTGCGTCCGGACGGAGGCTGCTGCCTGCTGGTCGCACAAAAGTGATCGTTTTGGCTGGAAGGCATGGTGAGACATGTCGAAGGCTGGACAGGATGGTGGAAAGGCGCAAGGCAGATGCCGATACGTGGCAGAGATTTCACGCGGGCCACGCAACTGAGTCTCAACCACTATTGAACGTACCGCCAGCTGAATATCAGAAACGGCTGCGCGCCGTGATATTCCAGCTCTCCAAGAAGTATTTCCTGGACGGACTAGCCAGAAAAGAGGAAGACGATGAGCTATTTCATGCCGTAGTAGAGCGCGTCTGCAGTGTCTGCAGTGGATTTACCCGAGCGTTAGCAAAAAGCGCGCATGATACGGCATTGAATAGATTCCGCGCTGGGAATCAGAAAGGCAAGGAGCCTACCGGGCAGTCCCCGCGAGAGTTTGTAGAAAGCAAGGTCTCGCGACATCTCTCAAACCGGAAGCGGGAAGCCAAGCTGCGCGAGATTGCGGCTAGCGGTTCTGAGCCACGGAAAAACAAGCCGACCAAGACAGCTGGCCCACCGGCCGCCGAGGCCCCCGCTCCGGCTCGCCGCCCCCTGGCATCCATCACTAACGGAGAAACGACAGATTCCAAGGTGCATGAAATGATTTTATAGGGCCGGCATTGGTTATAGTTTTGCTGGGATTTTTTGGTCTGTGTAGTAGGGGACAGTCATAGTATTTTCAATTTCTGTACCACATCTTCCATCGTGTTTCGCCTCTAATAATAATTGCTTGAGTCGTGCGTTTGGATGACTTCTTTTACACCGGCGTTGCATGATGCAGTTGTCAACCAACGACGTGAAGGAAGAGTCAGGCATCATGTCAGGGGCTGAGATAGGCAACCTGTCACCGGCATCCCGAAAGGCTGCGAGGCTTGCAGCGCTGCATGCCCAGATTGCGGAAGTTGAGGCGGAGTATGAGGTGGAGGTCACGCAGGAAGACTCCGCGTTTCGTCCGCCTCCGCCGGTACCCCCTCGATCATCGCCCAAGGCACCTCCCCCGCTGCCCACTGCAGCGCCGGCGGCACCTCCCCCGCTGCCCGCTGCGGCGCCCGAGGCACCTCCGTTTCGTCCGCCTCCGCCGGTGCCCCCTCGATCATCGCCCAAGGCATGGCCTCCCCCGCTGCCCACTGCAGCGCCCGCGGCACCTCCACCGCTGCCCACTGCTGCAGCGCCCGCGGCACCTCCACCGCTGCCCACTGCAGCCCCAAAGCTGCCTCCTCAGGAACCCACATTGCCCAATCGAATGGAGGTAGCGTGTGACACATGGTGCACTCTACTTGATGCTGTAATGGAAAAGAGAAAGGAGCCAGCGCCAGCGTCCACTGCAGTGCCCCTGCCCGAGGCCGCACTGCCGCCGCCGCAGAAAAAGGCACAGCCAAAGCCTCCGAAGCCGCCGCGCCAGCCTAAGTGGGTCCCACCTCCCCCAACAGACTTTGGCTTACCCCATTACTTGGAGAAAGCCGGCATCCCACACGCGCACATCTTGCCACGCCCGGCAGATATCAAGGCAGAGGTCACGGCGGGTCTCTTCTTCGCGCAGAAGTGGTTTTTGAAGGCCGTGCCGGCGCTCAAAAAAGGTGCGGAGTGGTCCTGGGAAATCGGCATGATCAGCGCGGTGAACTTCAGACTCGCAAAGCCTTGGAAGGCCACCTTTCTCGCCGAAGAGGGCGAAGAGCCTGAAAAGTATCAGATTGACTGTTTCACTTTGCCCTACGGTGAGGAGGGCTCCACAGAGACCTCATGGGTCCTCCTTGGAGGCATCAGCATCACAGACCTGCCTTCTCTAAAGGCTAAACCTACTTCCAAGGTGGCCGCAACGCTCCCCCAGACAGACACCGAGCCGGAGACCAAGTGGGAGACCGAGCCGGAGACCGAGCAGGAGACCAAGCCGGGGACCCAGCCAGCATACAAGCGCGCGCGGGTAACGCTGGAGCTCCAGGAACTGGATCCTCCCAAGCATGGGCTCACTGATGCCGAGAAGAAGGTCCAGGATCTGCAGAGGCAGCTGGAAGAGCAGCTGGCGCTGCTAAAGGCTGCGCAAGAGAAGATGTCAACTCAAGCAAGGAGCCAGCTGGCCACCCCGATGGAAACCGAGGAGACTCCATCTGTAAGTTTGTGGCAACTTTCCAAAATCATTGGCCATGCATGTTGACCTTACGCAGTCACGTGTCTATTAAATATTTAATTAATTAATGTTGGCTTTGAATGTCAAGTTATTGCGCACTCAGCAAGTAAATGTCGACTTGGCAGACAATTTTGTTTTAATATCTTTCTTTTCTTCTTGATGCTTATAAAATTGCTGAATTGCAGGCAAGCGGGACTGAGCAAGAGTCCAAAGCGGGCACCGAGTATGGCCAACCTGCATGACAGATTCAAGCTCATCATCGTAAAGTAAGTGTGGTGAACAGTTACACTTTTCGACTACCTTCTTTTCTATATACCACCATTATTGATGCATGCCAGCACCCCACCCCATTTATTGATGCATGCCAGCACCCCACCCCATTTATTGATGCATGCCAGCACCCCACCCCATTTATTGATGCATGCCAGCACCCCACCCCATTTATTGATGCATGCCAGCACCCCACCCCATTTATTGATGCATGCCAGCACCCCACCCCATTTATTGATGCATGCCAGCACCCCACCCCACTTATTGATGCATGCCAGCACCCCACCCCATTTATTGATGCATGCCAGCACCCCACCCCATTTATTGATGCATGCCAGCACCCCACCCCATTTATTGATGCATGCCAGCACCCCACCCCATTTATTGATGCATGCCAGCACCCCACCCCATTTATTGATGGATGCCAGCACCCCACCCCATTTATCGATGCATGCCAGCACCTCACCCCACTTATTGATGCATGCCAGCACCCCACCCCATTTATTGATGCATGCCAGCACCCCACCCCATTTATTGATGCATGCCAGCACCCCACCCCATTTACTGATGCATGCCAGCACCCCACCCCATTTATCGATGCATGCCAGCACCCCACCCCATTTATTGATGCATGCCAGCACCCCACCCCATTTATCGATGCATGCCAGCACCCCACCCCATTCATTGATGCATGCCAGCACCCCACCCCATTTATTGATGCATGCCAGCACCCCACCCCATTTATTGATGCATGCCAGCACCCCACCCCATTTATTGATGCATGCCAGCACCCCACCCCATTTATTGATGCCTGCCAGCACCCCACCCCATTCATTGATGCATGCCAGCACCCCATCACCACCATCTACGCGTGCCAGCACCCCACCCCATTTATTGATGCATGCCAGCACCCCACCCCATTTATTTATGCATGCCAGCACCCCACCCCACTTATTGATGCATGCCAGCACCCCACCCCATTTATTTATGCATGCCAGCACCCCACCCCATTTATTGATGCGTGCCAGCACCCCACCCCATTGATCGATGCATGCCAGCACCCCACCCCATATATTGATGCATGCCAGCACCCCACCCCATTTATTGATGCATGCCAGCACCCCACCCCATTTATTGATGCATGCCAGCACCCCACCCCATTTATCGATGCATGCCAGCACCCCACCCCATTTATTGATGCATGCCAGCACCCCACCCCATTTATTGATGCATGCCAGCACCCCACCCCATTTATTGATGCATGCCAGCACCCCACCCCATTTATTGATGCATGCCAGCACCCCACCACCACCATCTACGCATGCCAGCACCCCACCCCATTTATTGATGCATGCCAGCACCCCACCACCACCATCTACGCATGCCAGCACCCCACCCCATTTATTTATGCATGCCAGCACCCCACCCCATTTATTGATGCATGCCAGCACCCCACCCCATGTATTGATGCATGCCAGCACCCCACCACCACCATCTACGCATGCCAGCACCCGACCCCATTTATTTATGTAGTTGCACACTCTCATGCACCCACCCACGCACACACGCCTGCAAGCAGCCAGCAGCCCACCCATGCCCACCAACCAGCGCATGCGTACGCACACACACACACACACATGTCACACACACATGCACACACACACACACACACACACACAACTGCACGCACACGCACACGCACGCACGGCACCTAGCTGCACTTTCGATCTCACGCACCCATGCACCCACGCACGCACGCCTGCACGCAGCCATCAAACCACACATCAAGCCACGCCTGCACAAACGCACACATGCACAACTGCACGCACACGCACACGCACACGCACACGCACACGCACACGCACGCACACCTAGCTGCACACTCTCATGCACCCATCCACGCACGCACACCTAGCTGCACGCGCGCTCACACACTCACGCAATGCATGGCAGCATGCCCACCTTCTATATCATTCTTGGAATATTTATCATGTTGCATAATATGGCATAAGAACTTGTTATCATGTTTGTAAATGTAACTCCTTTCTTATTTGTGCTTTCTTTCATTGGGATGACTTGATGCAGATTGCGGAGCATGCAAGCTCGAAGAGAAGACGTACGCATCAATATTGAGTGAAACAATCGTTGCTGGTGGACTCTGGCATGCCAGCCGTTATATGGCCATGAGCCATCAGCTATAGCAGTCCAGAAATCGGATGCTCGAGCAATTTGATGAGTCGACGTTTTATATTTTGATTGTATTGAAACGATGAGTCACGCAATGCCACAATGAAACATTAGTTTATTACTAAATCAAACAGCGTGATGCCATGAATGCCACGCCTAAAACCACAAGATGTGCTAATCACGTGTATTTATATCATGAATTAATTGTTGCATTCATTGCATTATGCTGTTATCTTTGTTAGAATACACATTTAATTCTGGCAACAGCATGCCTGAGAATATGCCCTGAGATTTTCAGCGCCTGAGAAAATGCCCTGAGATTTTCAGCCTGAGAAAATGCCCTGAGATTTTCAGCCTGAGAAAATGCCCTGAGATTTTCAGCCTGAGAAAAAAAAATCTCAGTGTCCACGTAAAATCTCAGTTTCCACTTAGCCCTGAGATTTCCTGAGATTTCCTGAGAAAAAGCCAATTTTCTCAGGCCAATCTCAGGAAATCTCAGGTCACTTTCTCAGGAAATCTCAGGAAATCTCAGGAAAATCTCAGGAAATCTCAGGAAATCTCAGGAACGTCTCAGGAAATCTCAGGAAATCTCAGTTTTTTTCTCAGGAAATCTCAGGAAATCTCAGGAAATCTCAGTTTTCTCAGTAGCGAGTTCCTAGTGCATCGAAACAGGTCCGAGCAACCTTTATTCGCCTCGTCCCAGGTCAGTTAAGGCCGAAAAAGATTGCCGGCACCCTACCGCAGATTTCGGCACTAAATCCGCAATTTCTGCCCCGATTTTCAACGACTGGCCCTCAAACGACCGCTTGGACGCCGACCACCGTCGCGTGTCTCTAAATAAAATTCATTCCCAGCCCCCCCGGACTCGGGGAGGCCTTCTGCATTCGTTTAAATCATTGCCAGCCACCATGGCTGGCCGTCACCACTAATAAAAACGAATACCAGCACAGGCACACCTCGGCTGGTTATATGCCAGCACTTTTTCTCAGACTTGGGCCGGCGGCGGCCCAGGTCCTTCTTATTCGGGTCGAAACACAATTCCGTGACCCATACAATATTCGTACACCATGCGAAGTGGCAGCGTACTTGCCCACAGTGGCGGATGCAAGTCCGGTACACCTGGTTTTGGCGCCAAAAGCACCCTTGGCCAGTTGTACTACAAGGAACCCATCCCTACTAATTCTTTTGACATTGTACTACGTTTAGTCTTGGTCTACTACACCCCAGTAGGTCCGTTCACCTCCTGAGCGTCCAGTGCTACGCCGAAGCACGTCAGCACTGGTTTGAACTAGAATGAACTAGTTTGAAGTAGTTTGAAGTAGACTGTACTACCCTGTAGGCCAAGTGAAGTACTTGGAACTACGTCCAAGTACTTAGAACCAGTTTACAAGTTACTTGTACGGACTTTCACCCTATTAGAGGGCAGATCTCGTACCACCACACTGGCGCCCCTTATTAAATTCCAGGGCCCTTATACATTGTGACTACTGCCCCTTATAAAAGACCAGGGCCTATTATAAAATATTAAATGCTCTATTTATTTTTTATATGTGCTGTCACCCAGCGGCGTCCCTTGCCTCCTTCGCTCCCTCCGCCCTGACAAATCAGGGAATCCAGATCGAGGGAGATCAACCAAGCTGATGCATCGGGACGCTCACACTCAGCCCGGGGTTCAGCTTCCCCGGCCCGAACAGGGTCTGCATGTGCGCCACCTGCGCCAGCAGGACCGAGTGAGACCACCCCATCACCAGAACACGGAACCTGGGATAGAGCCGGCGGCGCTCCCCGGGCTGGCCGACCTCGTCCGACCAGACTGGGGGCAGCGCGAACCACTCCCGCCACTCCGTTGGCACGGAGAAGCGGTAGTAGTACGTCTCCAGGTCCGTTTTGCTCGAGTAGCTGGGCGCGCCCCCTGCCATCTCGGCCACCGCCCCCACATCTGGCAGGTAACAGCCGCCAGGGGTGAGGAACTTGTCGTTGCTCTGCACCATGTTGCAGATGAGTCGCTGGCGCTGGGCTGACGGGTCCACCACCCCTGGATCGCGCTTGGGCACGCCGAACAGGCCGTTGGTGACCGGGGGCTCCTCCTCGCTGTACTCTGTCATCCCGGTCTCCGCCAGCCGCACGCTCAGGCGCGCGTACTCTGTGTCGCTCGCACAGCCATGCGTCACTCGCCGTCGACGCCCTGGCTGCACTACCTCCTCCTCCCTCAAAATATTTTTTATGTTGCCATATACCTCCCTCCACTGGGGGGGAGGCAGTCCATCAGCGGCACGCTGCCCGCCACTCCGCCCGCGGGCAGCGCAAGTCTCTCTGGGACAATCATTTCATATTGCCGGTCGGGCCCATAGGGCCCAGACTCAACGTCATGCACCAGGTCCTCTGCCGCTACGGCTCTCAGCCGGCGCTCATGGACCTGGGCGGCAATCTCCAGCCCTTGTAGGGCCGCCTGCTGGGCAGCGGTGCAGGGAGCCGTTGCCGTCGCCCCGCTAGTGCCGCGCCCTGGGGGCCCGCCGGCAGGCGTGGCCATTGCTGGCCCCGCCCCACACCCGGCCGCCCCCACAGGCGGTTCCCGTGTCCCCCCCACATCCAGTTCAGGCCTTCCACGAGCCGGACCATGAGCAGCAAGCGTGCCCGCCGCCGCGTGGCTCGCTGCAGCCTGCGTCGTGAGCGCAGGCGGGACCGGTCGAGGGGCTGGACGGCCGGAACTGGGAGGGGGAACACGCCGCGCCCCCTCACTTCTGCTTGTTGCTGGCGGAGGAGGAGGCCACCGCCCCCCCATCCACCTTGGCCAGCACCGCTGCGTTGACCCGCGCGTCGTGCTCCTTCTTGGCGGCCTTGAGAGCCCGTCGCGCCGCCCTCGTCCGCTGGCTGCCGCTCTCCACCACCGGCAGCACGAAGGCAGCCTGGGCGACCCACGCGCCCTGGCCCCGCTCGCTCTCCACCACCATGAGTGACTCCACGATGCGTGCAAAGTACTCCATGCACGCGAGCTCGGTCACCGCCGTGACTCCCAGCTCCTTCACCGCCACGTCCAGGGCGTGGCACAGGTTGACCGCGATGTCCATGCGCTCGCGACTCTGCCACCCGCTGGTCTGGCCTGGCCCACGGATGAACATGGGCTTCAGGCCCTCCAGCCGGGCCCGCAGACTGCCCCCGTACCGGTCCTTGGCCGTTTGCAGGTACTCGGGCAGCACCCGCAGCTTGTACCGGTAGTCCTCCACCTCCCAAGGGATGCTGGTGGCAGTCCCCGGCAGGGCGACCCCCTTGGTCATGGGCACAGCCAACACCTGGCCGCTCGCTGGGTCGGCGCGACCCGGTAGGCGGTCCCTGCGGCGCCGGCTGCTGCTGCGCCGGCCCGAGTCGCTGCTGCTGTCGCTGCTGCTGCTGCCGCTGCTGCTGCTGCTGCTGCTGCTGCTGCTGCTGCAACGGCACGTGCGATGGCGGCACTTGGGACACTTGGCCGTCTTGGCTCGCGCCGGTGCTGGGGCCACTGGTTTGGCGCCGGGCAGGATTGTCCCACCCCCCCGCGCCCCTTGCTGGGCCGCTGGGTGTGAGCTGTGCCTGCCCTGGTCTAGGCCGGGGGGCGCAGTATAAAACGATGCAGCTCCGTTGGAGGAGTCGGCAGGGCGCACTCCAGCGGACACGCTGGGGCCCTGCTGGTTTTGGGCGTCGCGCCATCATCCTGATTTCCGGTTTGGCTCAACTTCGACCGTATCCTGCCTTGGACAGAGCCGGCGGGGCGCACTCTAGTGGATACACTAGGGCTCTGCGGGTACCTGCGTTGACAGGTGCAGGGGAGGCGCACTCTAGCAGCCACGCTAGGGCTTCCCCCTCTACAACCACTCCAGATGCGGCCGGGGACGGCCAGGTTGGAGATGCGGGTGTTATATGGTGGCAGCCGCCTGGGACTTGCGCACAATTTGCCAGTCTCTCGGTCTACCAAGGCCTGCAAGCGGCTTAAGCATATAATTTTGCAATAAACAAGTTCTGGTGCCTTCTCAAACAAAGTGAACCTGAAAGCATGCACAGAGGATGGTTGATCTTACGATCTGGATTCCCTGATTTGCGACTAAGGGGAGCGGAGTGCGAGTCGGTGCCGCTGCCTCATGGCTGATCTGCGAGAAATGCTCCTAGAAAGGGTGAAAGTCCCTGCAAATGACCTCTGGACTGCTTCCAAGTACTTGGATGTAGTTCAAAGTACTTCATTGGTACTACAGGGTAGTACAATCTACTTCAAACTAGTTCAAACTAGCTCAGGCTAGTAAAGATTCGTTCAGGTGTAGCACAACCTGCCTAGGAGGTGGTATGACCACCTGGGTTGAAGTAGACAGTGACTAAACGTAGTACAATGTCGAAAGAATCAGTACAAATGGGTTCTTTGTAGTACAACTGTTCAGTGGCACCTGGGCGCCGCGCCAGTACTGTACCGGACTTGCATCCGTCACCGTGCGCATGCAATGCAGCCATGCAATTTATTGAGGAAGACATGGCGGCGCATGCTTTATCAGTTTTCCCCACCCACCCACCCTCTTTTGTTTGTTTGTTCGTTTGTTGTCTCTGGGGGTGTTATATGGTGGCAGCCGCCTGGGACTTGCGCACAATTTGCCAGTCTCTCGGTCTACCAAGGCCTGCAAGCGGCTTAAGCATATAATTTTGCAATAAACAAGTTCTGGTGCCTTCTCAAACAAAGTGAACCTGAAAGCATGCACAGAGGATGCTGTCTACCATGCCAGAGGCGGGCGGGGGCGTACCTTATGCCAGCACGCCAAGGCCTGTCTGCACCTGTACTACCCCGACATTGTTCGGAATTGGGTACTGGCGGACCGCCTGCTAGCAGGTTGGCAGCGGCTTGTTCCGGCTGTCAGCCCTCCGCCTATGCCCTGGCGCCTTTGCTATTTCACTGCCCTGTTGCTAGTTTCACGTCGACAGGTGCATTTGAGTGCGTTGATTATTATTGCTTTCCAGCAGTATTTACGCATTAGCGAGGCGCTAGGGCTGCGGGTTCGGGATGTGGCGCATCCCGGCCACCCCCTTCTCGAGCCAGGGCCCATGGTCGGTGCCCTTGTGCTGCGCAACCCCAAAACTGCGCAGGGGGCGGCCCGGCACGTCCTCGTCCGGGACCCACTTTCTTTGTGGCTCCTGCGACGTCTGACGACTGGCCAGCCCGGCCCGGATGCACTCCTTTTTCGGGGCTTAACGTACAGCCAGGCTAGGCAGCAGTGGGACGCTGTGCAGGCCCGCATGGGCATCCCAGGGATGTTTTCTTTTCACAGCCTCCGGCATGGGGGGGCGACGCACGACGCCATCGCTGGCGAGTCGCCGGAGGCCATCCAGCTGCGCGGCCGGTGGGCTTCGGCCCTCTCGGTCACGCGCTACATTGGCCTCCACCGTAGCCTCCTGGGGCGTGACATCCCGCCCGCCCTCTGGTGGGCTCAGGCCCTGGGTTTTGACCCAGCGGCCTTCCGGCGCCACTTCGGTGGCGTCGAGTTTTGACGTCTTCCTGTCTTTATCTCTCGTCTTTTAGCTATCAACTGACCTCACCCTTGTGTGGGAGGTCAGGGGGGAAATGGTTTAACTAACCCGAGGGTGAACCTGGGTTGGGACAAAGTACCCCCATAGCTAGGTAGTTTTAAGTTTTCTTTTTTGCATGTCCTACGTGTTTTCGGCTGTTAGCCATGTAAGGAGATGTGGGTAGAGCAGGGGCACAGCTGCTGTGGGCTGGCCCTGCACATTCACATAGTGTGCTCACCCTAGCATACAGATGGCCGTGTTGCCATCTGGGAGACATGTCTGTGTTATTCCACCGTATAGAGCTAGCACACATATTGTAATAAATTTGATGTTTTGTGGTGATGCATGCAAAGCAAGGCAAGGCCAGAAATGGATTTGGTGAGCTATGCTCATTTTATCTATGACTAACCTGCTGAGCGGAGAATGCAACGCCGTATAGCACCAAAAGAAAAAATAATTTTAGAAAAAATATTTTTTTGTGCTGGCACCCGTACCCCAGCCACCTAGGTAGGGGTTGGCTGGACAGGTGGTTGCTATTAAAGGTGGGCTCCCTATGCATGTCTCAACTCGTTCACTCCATCACTGAGGGCTCCAGACATTATTTCTTACAAAATACGTTTACGCACAAGAGACTCTTGGACCAAAGTCGCATAATTGGTGAATAAAGCATCTGAAGGCCCCCCCAGCCAGCTGATGCTGCCATCTCACTTCCCTCAGGGTGGGTTGGGTGGGCTAATAAAAACGAATACCAGCACAGGCACACCTCGGCTGGTTATATGCCAGCACTTTTTCTCAGACTTGGGCCGGCGGCGGCCCAGGTCCTTCTTATTCGGGTCGAAACACAATTCCGTGACCCATACAATATTCGTACACCATGCGAAGTGGCAGCGTACTTGCCCACTGTGGCGGATGCAAGTCCGGTACACCTGGTTTTGGCGCCAAAAGCACCCTTGGCCAGTTGTACTACAAGGAACCCATCCCTACTAATTCTTTTGACATTGTACTACGTTTAGTCTTGGTCTACTACACCCCAGTAGGTCCGTTCACCTCCTGAGCGTCCAGTGCTACGCCGAAGCACGTCAGCACTGGTTTGAACTAGAATGAACTAGTTTGAAGTAGATTGAAGTAGACTGTACTACCCTATAGGCCAAGTGAAGTACTTGGAACTACATCCAAGTACTTAGAACTAGTTTACAAGTTACTTGTACGGACTTACACCCTATTACAGGGCAGATCTCGTACCACCACACTGGCGCCCCTTATTAAATTCCAGGGCCCTTATACATTGTGACTACTGCCCCTTATAAAAGACCAGGGCCTATTATAAAATATTAAATGCTCTATTTATTTTTTATATGTGCTGTCACCCAGCGGCGTCCCTCGCCTCCTTCGCTCCCTCCGCCCCGACAAATCAGGGAATCCAGATCGAGGGAGATCAACCATCCCTATGCATGTCTCAACTCGTTCACTCCATCACTGAGGGCTCCAGACATTATTTTTTACAAAATACGTTTACGCACAAGAGACTCTTGGACCAAAGTCGCATAATTGGTGAATAAAGCATCTGCAGGCCCCCCCAGCCAGCTGATGCTGCCATCTCACTTCCCGCTTCCCCCAGCCTGGCCATTCTGGCCGTGGAGGACCCGTCACCAATAGTGAAGGCCTAGCATGCCTGCTAGAGTGCCCCTCACTTACTGGTCGCGGGGAAGCCTGTCACCAACAGTGGGGCCCCAGCTTGTCTGCTGGAGTGCGCCCCACTAGCGAAGTCTCAAACAATGCCTTGATCCCCCTTGGATAGGAGAGAACAGCGTCCAACCAAAGGTACGGTCAATCAATCCCCCACACCTTTCCCCCCTCCTCGTCCAGCGAAAATAGCTGGCACGTCTGCCAACTTCCACCCTACACCATCCTCCTCGCGCTCCTCATGCCATAACTGTCACGATCCAGTGCTATGGCCCAGCGACTCGCCAAAAGTCACATGCCACAAGCTGCCGCTACGGTCACAGCCCTCTGTTTGCAGGGCGTAACCCGGGGTGCAAGCATCCCCAGGTACTCGCCCTAGAGGGCTGCCGGCGGCATACATAGCAAGGTGTAATCTCCATTCCATTCTCAGGACAGCTAGCCGGTCACTTAGGCTATCTTGAGCAAGCGCCCCTGCTCTTAGCCCTCACAACCGTCAAAACCAGCCGGTCTCACCAGGCTCCCCCATTGCCTGCCCACCTCTTGGATGCCATTACAGATGTCATCCCAAAGCTCTCAGGGTACTAGCCTGGCAGCGCCCAAAAGTCTTTTTACGTAGGCCGCTCATTTTGCCTCCCCCCAGTTCCAAAACACCACAGTCCTTAGCTCCCCAAAGCCGTCAAGAAAGGCACCTCCCCCAACCGGCCACCACTGGCCCAAGGCCGCCGAGCCGCCCTACCACCACGTAAGCCCTCGAGAAATAAAATCCAGGGAGCCACACCCAGCGCTCCTCCAGCCACCGGTTTTCCCCATAAAATTCGGCTCCACATATTCTTTTTCACGTTACCATCACGTAATGGACCAGCCGACCCGCTCCTTCAAAGCCATCGGGCTGTGACGCGGTATGCCCTGCCCGCAAAGCCCCGAGAGCCAAAGATAGCTAATGATGCCGCATTCAGATCTTGGGCAGCCGGCATTGCAGCCTACTATATTTTTTACACTGCTCGTCGTTGAGGGTCATCATGCAAGGCAGTATCAAACGTAAAACAGCTCGAACAAGCACGCCCAGGGCCGAAATAAATTTTCGTTCCCTTACCGCACTTTCCGGCCTTGCGACTCAATTTCGGGTCAAAATTTCTATGCCCACCCCTCAAACGACGGGACAGCAGCCGGCCACCTTTGCTCGTCGTTTAGGACCATCGAAACAGGTCCGAGCAACCTTTATTCGCCTCGTCCCAGGTCAGTTAAGGCCGAAAAAGATTGCCGGCACCCTACCGCAGATTTCGGCACTAAATCCGCAATTTCTGCCCCGATTTTCAACGACTGGCCCTCAAACGACCGCTTGGACGCCGACCACCGTCGCGTGTCTCTAAATAAAATTCATTCCCAGCCCCCCCGGACTCGGGGAGGCCTTTTGCATTCGTTTAAATCATTGCCAGCCACCATGGCTGGCCGTCACCACTAATAAAAACGAATACCAGCACAGGCACACCTCGGCTGGTTATATGCCAGCACTTTTTCTCAGACTTGGGCCGGCGGCGGCCCAGGTCCTTCTTATTCGGGTCGAAACACAATTCCGTGACCCATACAATATTCGTACACCATGCGAAGTGGCAGCGTACTTGCCCACAGTGGCGGATGCAAGTCCGGTACACCTGGTTTTGGCGCCAAAAGCACCCTTGGCCAGTTGTACTACAAGGAACCCATCCCTACTAATTCTTTTGACATTGTACTACGTTTAGTCTTGGTCTACTACACCCCAGTAGGTCCGTTCACCTCCTGAGCGTCCAGTGCTACGCCGAAGCACGTCAGCACTGGTTTGAACTAGAATGAACTAGTTTGAAGTAGTTTGAAGTAGACTGTACTACCCTGTAGGCCAAGTGAAGTACTTGGAACTACGTCCAAGTACTTAGAACCAGTTTACAAGTTACTTGTACGGACTTTCACCCTATTAGAGGGCAGATCTCGTACCACCACACTGGCGCCCCTTATTAAATTCCAGGGCCCTTATACATTGTGACTACTGCCCCTTATAAAAGACCAGGGCCTATTATAAAATATTAAATGCTCTATTTATTTTTTATATGTGCTGTCACCCAGCGGCGTCCCTCGCCTCCTTCGCTCCCTCCGCCCTGACAAATCAGGGAATCCAGATCGAGGGAGATCAACCAAGCTGATGCATCGGGACGCTCACACTCAGCCCGGGGTTCAGCTTCCCCGGCCCGAACAGGGTCTGCATGTGCGCCACCTGCGCCAGCAGGACCGAGTGAGACCACCCCATCACCAGAACACGGAACCTGGGATAGAGCCGGCGGCGCTCCCCGGGCTGGCCGACCTCGTCCGACCAGACTGGGGGCAGCGCGAACCACTCCCGCCACTCCGTTGGCACGGAGAAGCGGTAGTAGTACGTCTCCAGGTCCGTTTTGCTCGAGTAGCTGGGCGCGCCCCCTGCCATCTCGGCCACCGCCCCCACATCTGGCAGGTAACAGCCGCCAGGGGTGAGGAACTTGTCGTTGCTCTGCACCATGTTGCAGATGAGTCGCTGGCGCTGGGCTGACGGGTCCACCACCCCTGGATCGCGCTTGGGCACGCCGAACAGGCCGTTGGTGACCGGGGGCTCCTCCTCGCTGTACTCTGTCATCCCGGTCTCCGCCAGCCGCACGCTCAGGCGCGCGTACTCTGTGTCGCTCGCACAGCCATGCGTCACTCGCCGTCGACGCCCTGGCTGCACTACCTCCTCCTCCCTCAAAATATTTTTTATGTTGCCATATACCTCCCTCCACTGGGGGGGAGGCAGTCCATCAGCGGCACGCTGCCCGCCACTCCGCCCGCGGGCAGCGCAAGTCTCTCTGGGACAATCATTTCATATTGCCGGTCGGGCCCATAGGGCCCAGACTCAACGTCATGCACCAGGTCCTCTGCCGCTACGGCTCTCAGCCGGCGCTCATGGACCTGGGCGGCAATCTCCAGCCCTTGTAGGGCCGCCTGCTGGGCAGCGGTGCAGGGAGCCGTTGCCGTCGCCCCGCTAGTGCCGCGCCCTGGGGGCCCGCCGGCAGGCGTGGCCATTGCTGGCCCCGCCCCACACCCGGCCGCCCCCACAGGCGGTTCCCGTGTCCCCCCCCACATCCAGTTCAGGCCTTCCACGAGCCGGACCATGAGCAGCAAGCGCGCCCGCCGCCGCGTGGCTCGCTGCAGCCTGCGTCGTGAGCGCAGGCGGGACCGGTCGA
Source organism: Mesostigma viride (assembly GCA_009746045.1). Classification (NCBI taxonomy): domain Eukaryota; kingdom Viridiplantae; phylum Streptophyta; class Mesostigmatophyceae; order Mesostigmatales; family Mesostigmataceae; genus Mesostigma; species Mesostigma viride. The sequence continues at coordinate 860,925 of RPFO01000312.1, forward strand.
GGGCTGGACGGCCGGAACTGGGAGGGGGAACACGCCGCGCCCCCTCACTTCTGCTTGTTGCTGGCGGAGGAGGAGGCCACCGCCCCCCCATCCACCTTGGCCAGCACCGCCGCGCTGACCCGCGCGTCGTGCTCCTTCTTGGCGGCCTTGAGAGCCCGTCGCGCCGCCCTCGTCCGCTGGCTGCCGCTCTCCACCACCGGCAGCACAAAGGCGGCCTGGGCGACCCACGCGCCCTGGCCCCGCTCGCTCTCCACCACCATGAGTGACTCCACGATGCGTGCAAAGTACTCCATGCACGCGAGCTCGGTCACCGCCGTGACTCCCAGCTCCTTCACCGCCACGTCCAGGGCGTGGCACAGGTTGACCGCGATGTCCATGCGCTCGCGACTCTGCCACCCGCTGGTCTGGCCTGGCCCACGGATGAACATGGGCTTCAGGCCCTCCAGCCGGGCCCGCAGACTGCCCCCGTACCGGTCCTTGGCCGTTTGCAGGTACTCGGGCAGCACCCGCAGCTTGTACCGGTAGTCCTCCACCTCCCAAGGGATGCTGGTGGCAGTCCCCGGCAGGGCGACCCCCTTGGTCATGGGCACAGCCAACACCTGGCCGCTCGCTGGGTCGGCGCGACCCGGTAGGCGGTCCCTGCGGCGCCGGCTGCTGCTGCGCCGGCCCGAGTCGCTGCTGCTGTCGCTGCTGCTGCTGTCGCTGCTGCTGCTGCCGCTGCTGCTGCTGCTGCTGCTGCAACGGCACGTGCGATGGCGGCACTTGGGACACTTGGCCGTCTTGGCTCGCGCCGGTGCTGGGGCCACTGGTTTGGCGCCGGGCAGGATTGTCCCACCCCCCCGCGCCCCTTGCTGGGCCGCTGGGTGTGAGCTGTGCCTGCCCTGGTCTAGGCCGGGGGGCGCAGTATAAAACGATGCAGCTCCGTTGGAGGAGTCGGCAGGGCGCACTCCAGCGGACACGCTGGGGCCCTGCTGGTTTTGGGCGTCGCGCCATCATCCTGATTTCCGGTTTGGCTCAACTTCGACCGTATCCTGCCTTGGACAGAGCCGGCGGGGCGCACTCTAGTGGATACACTAGGGCTCTGCGGGTACCTGCGTTGACAGGTGCAGGGGAGGCGCACTCTAGCAGCCACGCTAGGGCTTCCCCCTCTACAACCACTCCAGATGCGGCCGGGGACGGCCAGGTTGGAGATGCGGGTGTTATATGGTGGCAGCCGCCTGGGACTTGCGCACAATTTGCCAGTCTCTCGGTCTACCAAGGCCTGCAAGCGGCTTAAGCATATAATTTTGCAATAAACAAGTTCTGGTGCCTTCTCAAACAAAGTGAACCTGAAAGCATGCACAGAGGATGGTTGATCTTACGATCTGGATTCCCTGATTTGCGACTAAGGGGAGCGGAGTGCGAGTCGGTGCCGCTGCCTCATGGCTGATCTGCGAGAAATGCTCCTAGAAAGGGTGAAAGTCCCTGCAAATGACCTCTGGACTGCTTCCAAGTACTTGGATGTAGTTCAAAGTACTTCATTGGTACTACAGGGTAGTAGTACAATCTACTTCAAACTAGTTCAAACTAGCTCAGGCTAGTAAAGATTCGTTCAGGTGTAGCACAACCTGCCTAGGAGGTGGTATGACCACCTGGGTTGAAGTAGACAGTGACTAAACGTAGTACAATGTCGAAAGAATCAGTACAAATGGGTTCTTTGTAGTACAACTGTTCAGTGGCACCTGGGCGCCGCGCCAGTACTGTACCGGACTTGCATCCGTCAACGTGCGCATGCAATGCAGCCAATTTATTGAGGAAGACATGGCGGCGCATGCTTTATCAGTTTTCCCCACCCACCCACCCTCTTTTGTTTGTTTGTTCGTTTGTTGTCTCTGGGGGTGTTATATGGTGGCAGCCGCCTGGGACTTGCGCACAATTTGCCAGTCTCTCGGTCTACCAAGGCCTGCAAGCGGCTTAAGCATATAATTTTGCAATAAACAAGTTCTGGTGCCTTCTCAAACAAAGTGAACCTGAAAGCATGCACAGAGGATGCTGTCTACCATGCCAGAGGCGGGCGGGGGCGTACCTTATGCCAGCACGCCAAGGCCTGTCTGCACCTGTACTACCCCGACATTGTTCGGAATTGGGTACTGGCGGACCGCCTGCTAGCAGGTTGGCAGCGGCTTGTTCCGGCTGTCAGCCCTCCGCCTATGCCCTGGCGCCTTTGCTATTTCACTGCCCTGTTGCTAGTTTCACGTCGACAGGTGCATTTGAGTGCGTTGATTATTATTGCTTTCCAGCAGTATTTACGCATTAGCGAGGCGCTAGGGCTGCGGGTTCGGGATGTGGCGCATCCCGGCCACCCCCTTCTCGAGCCAGGGCCCATGGTCGGTGCCCTTGTGCTGCGCAACCCCAAAACTGCGCAGGGGGCGGCCCAGCACGTCCTCGTCCGGGACCCACTTTCTTTGTGGCTCCTGCGACGTCTGACGACTGGCCAGCCCCCGGATGCACTCCTTTTTCGGGGCTTAACGTACAGCCAGGCTAGGCAGCAGTGGGACGCTGTGCAGGCCCGCATGGGCATCCCAGGGATGTTTTCTTTTCACAGCCTCCGGCATGGGGGGGCGACGCACGACGCCATCGCTGGCGAGTCGCCGGAGGCCATCCAGCTGCGCGGCCGGTGGGCTTCGGCCCTCTCGGTCACGCGCTACATTGGCCTCCACCGTAGCCTCCTGGGGCGTGACATCAGTTGAGTAACTCTAGAGCCCTAGGATCTGGCTCTGAGTTCCCCATGTCCGTCCGCACGCCTTCCGCTAGCGTCCGCTCAACCGCCGGCTATAATCCGGCGGTCCGATGCGGGCGACCGGTCTAAGGGCGGCGCCTAGGGCCGGCGCCACCTAGGCCCCAGTCCGGGGCCTTATCCGGGTCAGTATGGACGGCTAGCTTGTCCCACGGTTACGGCTAACCGGATAGGGTTTGCTGGCTAAGACATAACCAGTGGGTGGGACAGCTCCGACAGCAGTTCTCTGTGTTCACCTTATCCCAAGCTCAACGTGACCGACCGCCATAGCTGAGCCGGTCGGGCTTTAACTTGTATTCATAAAAATCCCGATGGCTTCCGGTACACGGAGCCGCACGGGCGAACACACAGATACGCCAAGTGGCGAGGCCGCAGGGTCCGTCCTGCCACGCTTTAGTGCGGACGAGGCCACGAGGTTGATGCAAACCCTCGTGGCGCAACCGAACTGGCCAAGCAGTTCAAGCATCTGATGCTTGCTGCTGACGATGCACTGAATCGCGGCCCTCTCAAGCAAACGGAGGTGCCCGCGATCTACCTGCCGACTATACGGCGGACGACGCAGCAGATTTTCTAGCTGCTCTCAAGCGTCTGCGCGATGGACGCGCAGACAAAGATTCGGAGCTGATTGGCAAGTTCCGTGCAGTATTCTGCAGTACAACAAAGCACCCAAACATTGCCAATCTAGTTCGCATTGCGGACGACAACAAACAAACCTGGGAAGTTTTTTACAACGGTCTAGATGCCCACTTGTCGCGGTCTAAGGAAGAGGCCGACGAGCAAGCCTTCAATGACTTCGAGGGCTATGCAGTTAATAAGGCAAATTTGCCCGGGGCTGCACGTGATTTCCAGGTCTTCGTGCACAAGCACAAGCTGCTAGATACTCTCAAGCCCATTTTCCTGTGCAATCGATTTCTCAAGAAATGCGACCTGTCGTCGGATGTGCATCTGACCATAGCGACGGAACTCAAAAAGAAGAGTGCCGTCAGTTTCGACGAGGGCATGCTGTATTTGATTCATGCTTCAAGAGTGCGCAGTCCAAGCCGGCTGCCTCGGCTGCTCTGCCATCCCTGCGCAAGGTGGATGCCGGCGCGTCTTCTTCTTCAGGCGCAGAGGCTCCAATTACGCGGTCGGAGCTTACGGCCATCCTGAAAAAGGTCGTCGGCCACGGCAACAACGGGGGCCAGCGAGGGCGCAAGCGCGGGCATGGTGGCGACGCCAAGCAGGGTGATCATCCCCCGGCCAAGCGGCAGCAGGGGGCGTCTACTGACCGCAAGCAACGCTGTGAGCGCTGCTTCGGACGTCGCCATGTCCGGGATGACTGCCGAGTTCGCCCGGACCTGGAGCTCGAGGACAACCTTTGCCGCAAGTGCCACGACGTTCTGCGTGGTCACAGCGTGGAGGCGTGCAAGGCCAAGCGCATCGTCGTCCACGGCACACGCGAGGAGTGGGCAGAGCGACGGGCAGCACGAAAGTCAGGTGAGAGCACGCTCGATACCCCTTCTTTTGCTCAATGCGTCACGCTGAACCGGGCCGTCGTAGAGCCTGACGTCGTTCCTAAAAGCAACGTGACTGCATCCTCTGTCTCATTCCGTGATGTGCTCACGCAATCCGTTGATGCTGCTCTGGCTCTGTCGCGCCAGGATCACGTGCTTCCTGAGCACGGGTCTACAATGCGTGACCTAAGCAATGTGGTGTCTTCTAGGTCGGGTGTGTACAACGCCGAGCGACCAAGCACTACTGCAGCACCCCAGCTAGATACTGGGGCGGTTGGGCCTATGAGGAATGTTGTGACAGTGCAAGAGAATGCTGGGCGGGCAGATGTTCTCGGTACACACCACCCTAGTGTGGATCTTCACATTGGCAAGGTGCTCACACGGGCGGCCTTTCGTGCAGCCTCTGAAGCTGCCCAGTTAGCCAATGTCACTACCCCAGTAGTCACCCCACCTGTTGAGAATCCTGACAATGCCACTGCACCTCAGGCTGTCACCCTGAAACTGTTAGCATACCAGATGCACCGTGCATACGGGCATGAGGCCCAAGCCGAGGTAGAGGGGGCACACATGTTGGGGCACCTTTATACAACGAGCTGAAGAATGTGCGTGCTCAGTGTCCTGCCTGCATCAAGATCAGGAAGAAGTCGCGTAGGCGGCATGCCAAGACTCCACCCTTGGAGCGAGGGTACCTTGTGGGGGATGTCATGCACATGGAAGGGGGGGACACCTATTTCATAGTCAAGGATAGGTTCAGCAAGGCCACCTACATTGAGCCGCTGCCTCACATGTTTGAGGCTGACCTGCACAGGGCTATCAAGATCAGCCTGGCTTTCTTTCATCCCGTAGTGGAGCTCATGCTAGACCAGCAGTTCCGCTGTGTGCAAGGTTTGCCGGGGATGGAGGCCGTGGTCATCGTGGGGCGTGAGGATCACGGCAATATGGGCATGATAGATCGCACTGTAAGCTATGTCAAGACTGTGGCAGCCAAGCGACAGGATAACCCACATGGCAAATCCTACGCGGTCAAGACGGCGTGGTGCAAGGAGCTCATGCATGTGTGCAACCATAGGCACGTGCTTGATGTCAAGGGCTTTGGGCTAGTCACGCCTCGGGGGCTGTCAGCGGGCACCTACTCACCCGAGGTAGTAGAGGCATACCAACAGCATCTACAGGATACCGCCGCCAAGCTGCGGCTCAAGGATGCCACGCTGCCTGATTTGTCTAGCGCTTTTGAGGTCGGGCAGTTGGTCATGTTCCACAAGGAGAGCTCGCCCAGCGGCAAACGGGGCACCATGCAGGGGCCTGGGGCCATCACAAAGTTAGACTGGCCGCTGCGGGTCATAGACATAGAGTGGAATGATCGGGTGTATAGGGTACCATGGGCATCGGTGGCAGGCTATAAGCAAGGGGATAGCATGGAGAGTGAGCTGGCAGCCAACAGGGCACTGGGGTGGGTAGTGAAGGATAATGCGCCTGTCGTAGCATCTGAGGTGGTACCCCACGGGTCGCTCCCAGGGGCAGACACAGCTACACCCCCCCCTCCCCTGGGCCCCAATATGACCCCGTGGATGGGTGGGATGAGGATGGGGTGGGTTTGACGGGACCTAGTGCACGTAGTGACTCACCTCCTGTGCTAGCCACGGATAATGTGGGAGGCCCGCCTAGCGTGGCCTCGCCGGAGGGTCAGGGTCCTGCCCATGCGCCTCGCCCACCTAGGGACCTGGCTTCAACGGTCACGGCCTTGTGGCGTGCTCAGGCGCTTAAAGCGAAAGCTGCATCAGGGGTGGCTCAGGTCAAAACTCTCTCACAGGGGGTCAGGCCGGTTAAGTCAGCCTTGTTTCCTACGTGTAGACCGTGGCAGCTGGTGGCTGTGGACACGCAAGCATCCGTGTCTATTATCTCTCGTCGGGCAGCCACCCTGTATCCAGTGCTAGAGTCGCCGTACAAATCGGTGACCGACTTTGCAGGCACTTCGGCATATCAAGTTACCGGGATGGTGGTGCTGCCGGTGTTGGGCATTGACACGCCGTTTCACGTCGTGGATGGCTACGAGGATGTGGCCTTGCTGGGCGAACCTTTCGTATCATACCCGGGGTTCTCAGTGTCCGCTGACTTGCTGTCAGTCGCGGGGGTGGGCAGCATCCCGCTTCGCGAGTACCACGCTCCATTGGGGGTGGTGGTCGGGCAGCCCGGCGTCGTGCGGCGCTTACCGATGGCGGCGTTTTCCACACCGCCGCTCGTCCAGTCCATCATTCAGCCTCAGGATTGGCACCCGCGCAGCTTCGGCCTCCACTCACACTCACTGGCGGCGGATAGCCCTGTGACGTGGGAGCAACTTGTCCTGGACTGTCAAGATCCTCTCAAGTTTGCTTTGTGGCGCGACGCGTTCATTCGAGCCAAGGAGCAGTGGCGAGAGCGCGAGGTCTACCGAGGATTGGAGAGTGTGCCAGCCGGGGCCACGCGGTTGCGGTTGAAGTTCGTGCTCACCTACAAGCCGGACGAGACCAACTCTTCGGTGGTGTTCCGGGTAAGGCCCGTGGTCACGGAGACGAAGGGGTCCTCCCCGCTGGACGCCAAGGATCTTTATACCCCTGGGCTCAACCATGTTTCGCATCGGCTACTGACGGTCATCTACTTGGGCAAGCGGAACGCGGGCAAGGACTACGGGATGTGGTGCGGTGACTTTCAGCGGGCATTCCTCCACAGCGACGCTGGGGTCGCGCAGCAAACATGGCAAGGCACCCGCTACGTGGTGAAGGTCCCGGTGGTCTGGCAGGATGGCACCATTGGCAGCGAGTATATCGAGCTGTTGACAGGGGTGGAGGGGCTGCAGAGCTCTCCCATCATCTTCCGCATTTCCGCGGAGGAGGTCTTGCAGAGCTTAGGGGCCACGTACCATCGCGCGGATCCTAACTTCTTTGTGGTCCCCACCGGCGTCCCTGGCGAGCCAGCCCTCTTCGTGTGGCATGGCGATGACTTCAAGCTGGTGGCACCTCGCACCTTTGCTACCCAGTTTCTTGCTGCAGTGGCGGCTAAGTTTCCCCTGGGCAGGGCGGTGGATCATGAGGAGGGTAAACCCGTGGTGTTTTGCGGCGTGCAGTCTACGTTGCAGCGGGATTCGCGTTCTGGCGAATGGGTCATGCACATGCAGGATAGCCGCAACTATGTGGTTGACCTGCTGGCCGACCTCCCGTCCCCGCTGTTGGCAACCCATGGGCCCTCGGTTAAGGGCAAGCTCGGGTGGTTGGCGGACACGGTGGCACCTGATTTGGCGGTGCTCGCTCGCCTGCCCGATGATGTGCTGGAAGGACTAGGGTCCATTCATGTTCGGCGGCAGCTGGCCATGACGCCCGGCATTGTGCTTCGTGGGCTCGATTGCTCACAGCCGGTGCACCTCGAGATAGTGACGGATGCTAATCTAGAGACGCGCACAGTCAGCCAAGTGCGGGCCCGCATGGGGGCACTGTTCTTTATTAGCAATGAGGGACAGCCTGGCATGTTGTTAGATTGGTACTCGCGCTTGCACAGCCGCATTGCCACTAGCCCCAACACGGCTGAATGCCGGGGCATTGTTTCAGCTATCTCACATGGCATGTGGCTGCGGTACTTGCTGGGTTGGGTATTTGGCTCGTGTGGGTTCACTCTTCACTGGACTAGCACGGTGCACACTGACTCACAAAGTTGTTTGGCCTTCCTTGACAATCCCTATGCGCGGTCACAGGACGTTGATTACCTCGTACTCGCTGAGGCGGCCTCCTGCGTCACGCGTCTCCAGCACATCGCGGATGAACTCAATCCCGCGGATGCACTCACCAAGGAGGCGCGGGAGGCTGCCCCGCAGTACGCAGTGTTGCGCAAGCGCATGACGATGCAACACCCGTGAGCCACACAGGGTTACGGCTCGGGCGCTTTATGAATACAGCCATAACTCACCCTGTGTTGCTAGCATTCACGAATATCATGGTGGTAGTTTTTTTTGCTTGTCCTGACCATACCCTAGCCACGTTGGACGGTGCCTTGGGCCCGTCGGCGGGTCACTGGTCCTAATAAATGGGTCACCTTTTGTCTGGTGGCATAGTTGTTTTTTTTCTCGATACTTGTTACATCACTACTCATGTGTGATCACAAGGGCGCGGGTCGATACCGTGGTGATTTTGACGGCCTTGAGGCCCCCTTGAGTTCCCTACCTTAGAGGGTTTTGTATGGTCTGCATTTGATGTAATTATTTTGATAATTAATCAAAGAACAAAAGAGTATGTCGGAGTTGAGTAACTCTAGAGCCCTAGGATCTGGCTCTGAGTTCCCCATGTCCGTCCGCACGCCTTCCGCTAGCGTCCGCTCAGCCGCCGGCTATAATCCGGCGGTCCGATGCGGGCGACCGGTCTAAGGGCGGCGCCTAGGGCCGGCGCCACCTAGGCCCCAGTCCGGGGCCTTATCCGGGTCAGTACGGACGGCTAGCTTGTCCCACGGTTACGGCTAACCGGATAGGGTTTGCTGGCTAAGACATAACCAGTGGGTGGGACAGCTCCGACAGCAGTTCTCTGTGTTCACCTTATCCCAAGCTCAACGTGACCGACCGCCATAGCTGAGCCGGTCGGGCTTTAACTACATCCCGCCCGCCCTCTGGGCTCAGGCCCTGGGTTTTGACCCAGCGGCCTTCCGGCGCCACTTCGGTGGCGTCGAGTTTTGACGTCTTCCTGTCTTTATCTCTCGTCTTTTAGCTATCAACTGACCTCACCCTTGTGTGGGAGGTCAGGGGGGAAATGGTTTAACTAACCCGAGGGTGAACCTGGGTTGGGACAAAGTACCCCCATAGCTAGGTAGTTTTAAGTTTTCTTTTTTGCATGTCCTACGTGTTTTCGGCTGTTAGCCATGTAAGGAGATGTGGGTAGAGCAGGGGCACAGCTGCTGTGGGCTGGCCCTGCACATTCACATAGTGTGCTCACCCTAGCATACAGATGGCCGTGTTGCCATCTGGGAGACATGTCTGTGTTATTCCACCGTATAGAGCTAGCACACATATTGTAATAAATTTGATGTTTTGTGGTGATGCATGCAAAGCAAGGCAAGGCCAGAAATGGATTTGGTGAGCTATGCTCATTTTATCTATGACTAACCTGCTGAGCGGAGAATGCAACGCCGTATAGCACCAAAAGAAAAAATAATTTTAGAAAAAATATTTTTTTGTGCTGGCACCCGTACCCCAGCCACCCAGGTAGGGGTTGGCTGGACAGGTGGTTGCTATTAAAGGTGGGCTCCCTATGCATGTCTCAACTCGTTCACTCCATCACTGAGGGCTCCAGACATTATTTCTTACAAAATACGTTTACGCACAAGAGACTCTTGGACCAAAGTCGCATAATTGGTGAATAAAGCATCTGAAGGCCCCCCCAGCCAGCTGATGCTGCCATCTCACTTCCCTCAGGGTGGGTTGGGTGGGCTAATAAAAACGAATACCAGCACAGGCACACCTCGGCTGGTTATATGCCAGCACTTTTTCTCAGACTTGGGCCGGCGGCGGCCCAGGTCCTTCTTATTCGGGTCGAAACACAATTCCGTGACCCATACAATATTCGTACACCATGCGAAGTGGCAGCGTACTTGCCCACTGTGGCGGATGCAAGTCCGGTACACCTGGTTTTGGCGCCAAAAGCACCCTTGGCCAGTTGTACTACAAGGAACCCATCCCTACTAATTCTTTTGACATTGTACTACGTTTAGTCTTGGTCTACTACACCCCAGTAGGTCCGTTCACCTCCTGAGCGTCCAGTGCTACGCCGAAGCACGTCAGCACTGGTTTGAACTAGAATGAACTAGTTTGAAGTAGATTGAAGTAGACTGTACTACCCTATAGGCCAAGTGAAGTACTTAGAACTACATCCAAGTACTTAGAACTAGTTTACAAGTTACTTGTACAGACTTACACCCTATTACAGGGCAGATCTCGTACCACCACACTGGCGCCCCTTATTAAATTCCAGGGCCCTTATACATTGTGACTACTGCCCCTTATAAAAGACCAGGGCCTATTATGAAATATTAAATGCTCTATTTATTTTTTATATGTGCTGTCACCCAGCGGCATCCCTCGCCTCCTTCGCTCCCTCCGCCCCGATAAATCAGGGAATCCAGATCGAGGGAGATCAACCATCCCTATGCATGTCTCAACTCGTTCACTCCATCACTGAGGGCTCCAGACATTATTTCTTACAAAATACGTTTACGCACAAGAGACTCTTGGACCAAAGTCGCATAATTGGTGAATAAAGCATCTGCAGGCCCCCCCAGCCAGCTGATGCTGCCATCTCACTCCCCGCTTCCCCCAGCCTGGCCATTCTGGCCGTGGAGGACCCGTCACCAATAGTGAAGGCCTAGCATGCCTGCTAGAGTGCCCCTCACTTACTGGTCGCGGGGAAGCCTGTCACCAACAGTGGGGCCCCAGCTTGTCTGCTGGAGTGCGCCCCACTAGCGAAGTCTCAAACAATGCCTTGATCCCCCTTGGATAGGAGAGAACAGCGTCCAACCAAAGGTACGGTCAATCAATCCCCCACACCTTTCCCCCCTCCTCGTCCAGCGAAAATAGCTGGCACGTCTGCCAACTTCCACCCTACACCATCCTCCTCGCGCTCCTCATGCCATAACTGTCACGATCCAGTGCTATGGCCCAGCGACTCGCCAAAAGTCACATGCCACAAGCTGCCGCTACGGTCACAGCCCTCTGTTTGCAGGGCGTAACCCGGGGTGCAAGCATCCCCAGGTACTCGCCCTAGAGGGCTGCCGGCGGCATACATAGCAAGGTGTAATCTCCATTCCATTCTCAGGACTGCTAGCCGGTCACTTAGGCTATCTTGAGCAAGCGCCCCTGCTGTTAGCCCTCACAACCGTCAAAACCAGCCGGTCTCACCAGGCTCCCCCCATTGCCTGCCCACCTCTTGGATGCCATTACAGATGTCATCCCAAAGCTCTCAGGGTACTAGCCTGGCAGCGCCCAAAAGTCTTTTTACGTAGGCCGCTCATTTTGCCTCCCCCCAGTTCCAAAACACCACAGTCCTTAGCTCCCCTAAGCCGTCAAGAAAGGCACCTCCCCCAACCGGCCACCACTGGCCCAAGGCCGCCGAGCCGCCCTACCACCACGTAAGCCCTCGAGAAATAAAATCCAGGGAGCCACACCCAGCGCTCCTCCAGCCACCGGTTTTCCCCATAAAATTCGGCTCCACATATTCTTTTTCACGTTACCATCACGTAATGGACCAGCCGACCCGCTCCTTCAAAGCCATCGGGCTGTGACGCGGTATGCCCTGCCCGCAAAGCCCCGAGAGCCAAAGATAGCTAATGATGCCGCATTCAGATCTTGGGCAGCCGGCATTGCAGCCTACTATATTTTTTACACTGCTCGTCGTTGAGGGTCATCATGCAAGGCAGTATCAAACGTAAAACAGCTCGAACAAGCACGCCCAGGGCCGAAATCAAATTTTCGTTCCCTTACCGCACTTTCCGGCCTTGCGACTCAATTTCGGGTCAAAATTTCTATGCCCACCCCTCAAACGACGGGACAGCAGCCGGCCACCTTTGCTCGTCGTTTAGGACCATCGAAACAGGTCCGAGCAACCTTTATTCGCCTCGTCCCAGGTCAGTTAAGGCCGAAAAAGATTGCCGGCACCCTACCGCAGATTTCGGCACTAAATCCGCAATTTCTGCCCCGATTTTCAACGACTGGCCCTCAAACGACCGCTTGGACGCCGACCACCGTCGCGTGTCTCTAAATAAAATTCATTCCCAGCCCCCCGGACTCGGGGAGGCCTTTTGCATTCGTTTAAATCATTGCCAGCCACCATGGCTGGCCGTCACCACTAATAAAAACGAATACCAGCACAGGCACACCTCGGCTGGTTATATGCCAGCACTTTTTCTCAGACTTGGGCCGGCGGCGGCCCAGGTCCTTCTTATTCGGGTCGAAACACAATTCCGTGACCCATACAATATTTGTACACCATGCGAAGTGGCAGCGTACTTGCCCACAGTGGCGGATGCAAGTCCGGTACACCTGGTTTTGGCGCCAAAAGCACCCTTGGCCAGTTGTACTACAAGGAACCCATCCCTACTAATTCTTTTGACATTGTACTACGTTTAGTCTTGGTCTACTACACCCCAGTAGGTCCGTTCACCTCCTGAGCGTCCAGTGCTACGCCGAAGCACGTCAGCACTGGTTTGAACTAGAATGAACTAGTTTGAAGTAGTTTGAAGTAGACTGTACTACCCTGTAGGCCAAGTGAAGTACTTGGAACTACGTCCAAGTACTTAGAACCAGTTTACAAGTTACTTGTACGGACTTTCACCCTATTAGAGGGCAGATCTCGTACCACCACACTGGCGCCCCTTATTAAATTCCAGGGCCCTTATACATTGTGACTACTGCCCCTTATAAAAGACCAGGGCCTATTATAAAATATTAAATGCTCTATTTATTTTTTATATGTGCTGTCACCCAGCGGCGTCCCTCGCCTCCTTCGCTCCCTCCGCCCTGACAAATCAGGGAATCCAGATCGAGGGAGATCAACCAAGCTGATGCATCGGGACGCTCACACTCAGCCCGGGGTTCAGCTTCCCCGGCCCGAACAGGGTCTGCATGTGCGCCACCTGCGCCAGCAGGACCGAGTGAGACCACCCCATCACCAGAACACGGAACCTGGGATAGAGCCGGCGGCGCTCCCCGGGCTGGCCGACCTCGTCCGACCAGACTGGGGGCAGCGCGAACCACTCCCGCCACTCCGCGTTGGCACGGAGAAGCGGTAGTAGTACGTCTCCAGGTCCGTTTTGCTCGAGTAGCTGGGCGCGCCCCCTGCCATCTCGGCCACCGCCCCCACATCTGGCAGGTAACAGCCGCCAGGGGTGAGGAACTTGTCGTTGCTCTGCACCATGTTGCAGATGAGTCGCTGGCGCTGGGCTGACGGGTCCACCACCCCTGGATCGCGCTTGGGCACGCCGAACAGGCCGTTGGTGACCGGGGGCTCCTCCTCGCTGTACTCTGTCATCCCGGTCTCCGCCAGCCGCACGCTCAGGCGCGCGTACTGTGTGTCGCTCGCACAGCCATGCGTCACTCGCCGTCGACGCCCTGGCTGCACTACCTCCTCCTCCCTCAAAATATTTTTTATGTTGCCATATACCTCCCTCCACTGGGGGGGAGGCAGTCCATCAGCGGCACGCTGCCCGCCACTCCGCCCGCGGGCAGCGCAAGTCTCTCTGGGACAATCATTTCATATTGCCGGTCGGGCCCATAGGGCCCAGACTCAACGTCATGCACCAGGTCCTCTGCCGCTACGGCTCTCAGCCGGCGCTCATGGACCTGGGCGGCAATCTCCAGCCCTTGTAGGGCCGCCTGCTGGGCAGCGGTGCAGGGAGCCGTTGCCGTCGCCCCGCTAGTGCCGCGCCCTGGGGGCCCGCCGGCAGGCGTGGCCATTGCTGGCCCCGCCCCACACCCGGCCGCCCCCACAGGCGGTTCCCGTGTCCCCCCCCACATCCAGTTCAGGCCTTCCACGAGCCGGACCATGAGCAGCAAGCGTGCCCGCCGCCGCGTGGCTCGCTGCAGCCTGCGTCGTGAGCGCAGGCGGGACCGGTCGAGGGGCTGGACGGCCGGAACTGGGAGGGGGAACACGCCGCGCCCCCTCACTTCTGCTTGTTGCTGGCGGAGGAGGAGGCCAATGCCCCCCCATCCACCTTGGCCAGCACCGCTGCGTTGACCCGCGCGTCGTGCTCCTTCTTGGCGGCCTTGAGAGCCCGTCGCGCCGCCCTCGTCCGCTGGCTGCCGCTCTCCACCACCGGCAGCACGAAGGCAGCCTGGGCGACCCACGCGCCCTGGCCCCGCTCGCTCTCCACCACCATGAGTGACTCCACGATGCGTGCAAAGTACTCCATGCACGCGAGCTCGGTCACCGCCGTGACTCCCAGCTCCTTCACCGCCACGTCCAGGGCGTGGCACAGGTTGACCGCGATGTCCATGCGCTCGCGACTCTGCCACCCGCTGGTCTGGCCTGGCCCACGGATGAACATGGGCTTCAGGCCCTCCAGCCGGGCCCGCAGACTGCCCCCGTACCGGTCCTTGGCCGTTTGCAGGTACTCGGGCAGCACCCGCAGCTTGTACCGGTAGTCCTCCACCTCCCAAGGGATGCTGGTGGCAGTCCCCGGCAGGGCGACCCCCTTGGTCATGGGCACAGCCAACACCTGGCCGCTCGCTGGGTCGGCGCGACCCGGTAGGCGGTCCCTGCGGCGCCGGCTGCTGCTGCGCCGGCCCGAGTCGCTGCTGCTGTCGCTGCTGCTGCTGCTGCTGCAACGGCACGTGCGATGGCGGCACTTGGGACACTTGGCCGTCTTGGCTCGCGCCGGTGCTGGGGCCACTGGTTTGGCGCCGGGCAGGATTGTCCCACCCCCCCGCGCCCCTTGCTGGGCCGCTGGGTGTGAGCTGTGCCTGCCCTGGTCTAGGCCGGGGGGCGCAGTATAAAACGATGCAGCTCCGTTGGAGGAGTCGGCAGGGCGCACTCCAGCGGACACGCTGGGGCCTTGCTGGTTTTGGGCGTCGCGCCATCATCCTGATTTCCGGTTTGGCTCAACTTCGACCGTATCCTGCCTTGGACAGAGCCGGCGGGGCGCACTCTAGTGGATACACTAGGGCTCTGCGGGTACCTGCGTTGACAGGTGCAGGGGAGGCGCACTCTAGCAGCCACGCTAGGGCTTCCCCCTCTACAACCACTCCAGATGCGGCCGGGGACGGCCAGGTTGGAGATGCGGGTGTTATATGGTGGCAGCCGCCTGGGACTTGCGCACAATTTGCCAGTCTCTCGGTCTACCAAGGCCTGCAAGCGGCTTAAGCATATAATTTTGCAATAAACAAGTTCTGGCGCCTTCTCAAACAAAGTGAACCTGAAAGCATGCACAGAGGATGGTTGATCTTACGATCTGGATTCCCTGATTTGCGACTAAGGGGAGCGGAGTGCGAGTCGGTGCCGCTGCCTCATGGCTGATCTGCGAGAAATGCTCCTAGAAAGGGTGAAAGTCCCTGCAAATGACCTCTGGACTGCTTCCAAGTACTTGGATGTAGTTCAAAGTACTTCATTGGTACTACAGGGTAGTACAATCTACTTCAAACTAGTTCAAACTAGCTCAGGCTAGTAAAGATTCGTTCAGGTGTAGCACAACCTGCCTAGGAGGTGGTATGACCACCTGGGTTGAAGTAGACAGTGACTAAACGTAGTACAATGTCGAAAGAATCAGTACAAATGGGTTCTTTGTAGTACAACTGTTCAGTGGCACCTGGGCGCCGCGCCAGTACTGTACCGGACTTGCATCCGTCAACGTGCGCATGCAATGCAGCCAATTTATTGAGGAAGACATGGCGGCGCATGCTTTATCAGTTTTCCCCACCCACCCACCCTCTTTTGTTTGTTTGTTCGTTTGTTGTCTCTGGGGGTGTTATATGGTGGCAGCCGCCTGGGACTTGCGCACAATTTGCCAGTCTCTCGGTCTACCAAGGCCTGCAAGCGGCTTAAGCATATAATTTTGCAATAAACAAGTTCTGGTGCCTTCTCAAACAAAGTGAACCTGAAAGCATGCACAGAGGATGCTGTCTACCATGCCAGAGGCGGGCGGGGGCGTACCTTATGCCAGCACGCCAAGGCCTGTCTGCACCTGTACTACCCCGACATTGTTCGGAATTGGGTACTGGCGGACCGCCTGCTAGCAGGTTGGCAGCGGCTTGTTCCGGCTGTCAGCCCTCCGCCTATGCCCTGGCGCCTTTGCTATTTCACTGCCCTGTTGCTAGTTTCACGTCGACAGGTGCATTTGAGTGCGTTGATTATTATTGCTTTCCAGCAGTATTTACGCATTAGCGAGGCGCTAGGGCTGCGGGTTCGGGATGTGGCGCATCCCGGCCACCCCCTTCTCGAGCCAGGGCCCATGGTCGGTGCCCTTGTGCTGCGCAACCCCAAAACTGCGCAGGGGGCGGCCCGGCACGTCCTCGTCCGGGACCCACTTTCTTTGTGGCTCCTGCGACGTCTGACGACTGGCCAGCCCCCGGATGCACTCCTTTTTCGGGGCTTAACGTACAGCCAGGCTAGGCAGCAGTGGGACGCTGTGCAGGCCCGCATGGGCATCCCAGGGATGTTTTCTTTTCACAGCCTCCGGCATGGGGGGGCGACGCACGACGCCATCGCTGGCGAGTCGCCGGAGGCCATCCAGCTGCGCGGCCGGTGGGCTTCGGCCCTCTCGGTCACGCGCTACATTGGCCTCCACCGTAGCCTCCTGGGGCGTGACATCCCGCCCGCCCTCTGGGCTCAGGCCCTGGGTTTTGACCCAGCGGCCTTCCGGCGCCACTTCGGTGGCGTCGAGTTTTGACGTCTTCCTGTCTTTATCTCTCGTCTTTTAGCTATCAACTGACCTCACCCTTGTGTGGGAGGTCAGGGGGGAAATGGTTTAACTAACCCGAGGGTGAACCTGGGTTGGGACAAAGTATCCCCATAGCTAGGTAGTTTTAAGTTTTCTTTTTTGCATGTCCTACGTGTTTTCGGCTGTTAGCCATGTAAGGAGATGTGGGTAGAGCAGGGGCACAGCTGCTGTGGGCTGGCCCTGCACATTCACATAGTGTGCTCACCCTAGCATACAGATGGCCGTGTTGCCATCTGGGAGACATGTCTGTGTTATTCCACCGTATAGAGCTAGCACACATATTGTAATAAATTTGATGTTTTGTGGTGATGCATGCAAAGCAAGGCAAGGCCAGAAATGGATTTGGTGAGCTATGCTCATTTTATCTATGACTAACCTGCTGAGCGGAGAATGCAACGCCGTATAGCACCAAAAGAAAAAATAATTTTAGAAAAAAATATTTTTTTGTGCTGGCACCCGTACCCCAGCCACCCAGGTAGGGGTTGGCTGGACAGGTGGGCTCCCTATGCATGTCTCAACTCGTTCACTCCATCACTGAGGGCTCCAGACATTATTTCTTACAAAATACGTTTACGCACAAGAGACTCTTGGACCAAAGTCGCATAATTGGTGAATAAAGCATCTGAAGGCCCCCCCAGCCAGCTGATGCTGCCATCTCACTTCCCTCAGGGTGGGTTGGGTGGGCTAATAAAAACGAATACCAGCACAGGCACACCTCGGCTGGTTATATGCCAGCACTTTTTCTCAGACTTGGGCCGGCGGCGGCCCAGGTCCTTCTTATTCGGGTCGAAACACAATTCCGTGACCCATACAATATTCGTACACCATGCGAAGTGGCAGCGTACTTGCCCACTGTGGCGGATGCAAGTCCGGTACACCTGGTTTTGGCGCCAAAAGCACCCTTGGCCAGTTGTACTACAAGGAACCCATCCCTACTAATTCTTTTGACATTGTACTACGTTTAGTCTTGGTCTACTACACCCCAGTAGGTCCGTTCACCTCCTGAGCGTCCAGTGCTACGCCGAAGCACGTCAGCACTGGTTTGAACTAGAATGAACTAGTTTGAAGTAGATTGAAGTAGACTGTACTACCCTATAGGCCAAGTGAAGTACTTAGAACTACATCCAAGTACTTAGAACTAGTTTACAAGTTACTTGTACAGACTTACACCCTATTACAGGGCAGATCTCGTACCACCACACTGGCGCCCCTTATTAAATTCCAGGGCCCTTATACATTGTGACTACTGCCCCTTATAAAAGACCAGGGCCTATTATGAAATATTAAGGGGAGGTGGCACCCCAAAAACCTTAAAACTTGACCCATGCTAATATCACTTGAATTTCAGTTGCACCATGCTAAATTATGATTGGGGGCACTAAATAATATCTCTAGTGAGTTGTCCATGCACTTGTTGGGGGTACTACCCCCACATATACGCCAATATAGCGCTATAAATAGAAAAAGACGCTAATTAGGGCTATGTATGCCCCAGCCCATGCACTCATTTGTTGGCAAAAAAAAATGTAGCGTCTATAGTTCCCTGAGTTTATAGCTTGCTGAGCTATTTACATCATGAAAATGACAAAACCTTGAACAGTTATTAATTTCCCCGCAAAAGTACCCTTTTTTTACCGGACATTGGGAATAAACATGTCATAAACACTTCAGATTAGGCAACAAAATGTAGCGAAAATCCGGCTAACAGGGGGACAGCAGTGGTCCAAGTCCCAGGTCATTCCGACAAGTCTAGCTCAAGTTATTGCGTTTGGCGTGCTAAAACCTGAACATACGCTAAATGAGGTTTTTCTGTGTATAAGGCCACCTAGGCATCATGTTTTCCATCCAAGAAGCCAAAAAACATGCCCAACTCGATCACACAACATAAGAAAAGGCTAGGCACCTCATCTGCCCTCCCCTGCCCTCAGCATGGCCAGCCTTGCCAGCGTGCGCATAGCAACACCATCACTAGGCATACACGCACCAAGAGAGCATACACTAAGCTCAGCCCAAGGTTACCATGTAAATTTATGCCAAGAACTCAGCAAGTATACGTGTAAAAACCTTAGAAAGACTGCCCAAGCAATAGAGGCAACTGCAGCCTGCAAACTTGGCAGCAAATCATACATGTTGTATGCCAAGCATTCACATCCTATCCAGCTTGCCTTGCTGCACACATAGCAGGGAAGTCTTAATGGTTATAGCTCAAGGAAAGCAATGGAAACACCTATCTAATGCAATGCCACTCATGCAGTATGGCCAGCAAAAGAACCACTCTCACCTTCCTTTCCAATAGGGCAATTTGCTAAGAAGCTGATGCCAGCTTGTTAGCCTCTAGGCACATGCCGGATGTCGTTCTAAAACAGGCGTGTCAGATCCGGCACATAACAAAGCGTCTGAGCAAGGTCACGTCCAAAGGATTATGGAAAACAAATGTCAACACATTACCAACAACTTGACCTCGGCGCATTTAGCATGCCAGCCACAAACTACACGAAATTGTACGAAATAGCTAGGAATCTGACGATGCAACCGAAAGAAATGGAGCGCTTCCTGCAGGGAAACTGCCCGAAAAAAATGCGAAAGGCCGACGTTAATGCACCTGCCTGCGTGGAAATGTTTCATGCATAAACTGGCACGCAAGCTCGAACAATAAAAGACATCATCCATCGATCAGGCGAACAAGGAAGGTGCGCCTTCCGTGAATACGTCGAAGGCGACATGCGCAGGCCTGCGTAGGTTCTTACCTTGAATGCCGGAAATGTAGTAAAAGAAACCGGGAAGCTTCGGCACAAACTCGACAACACCATTAAGTTAGCTTCATAATCGCTCTTTAGAGCCTACGTTGCCTCACAATAGCTGCCGTAAACCTGCATTAAATTTCATGATCCGCAAGAGAAATTATATCCTGGACCCCCGCGCCCGTAGCCGTTCGAGAAATTAGCGATATTGCAAACCGTAAACTTTCCGCCACGCAATGAGGTAATCAACTAATCTTCTGCGAAATTCAAGCATTTTTTCTAGCTGTTTACGTGCCATATCGATTAATATTGCATAAAGGCATGCCGCCATGGCCACTTCCGCGAGGGTTGAGCGGTCCGGGCACACATTATACACCGTACGGACGGTACCGCGAATTTTTTGGCGCGGAAAATATTCGGCGCGCCACGTCCCCTTAAATGCTCTATTTATTTTTTATATGTGCTGTCACCCAGCGGCGTCCCTCGCCTCCTTCGCTCCCTCCGCCCCGACAAATCAGAGAATCCAGATCGAGGGAGATCAACCATCCCTATGCATGTCTCAACTCGTTCACTCCATCACTGAGGGCTCCAGACATTATTTCTTACAAAATACGTTTACGCACAAGAGACTCTTGGACCAAAGTCGCATAATTGGTGAATAAAGCATCTGCAGGTCCCCCCAGCCAGCTGATGCTGCCATCTCACTTCCCGCTTCCCCCAGCCTGGCCATTCTGGCCGTGGAGGACCCGTCACCAATAGTGAAGGCCTAGCATGCCTGCTAGAGTGCCCCTCACTTACTGGTCGCGGGGAAGCCTGTCACCAACAGTGGGGCCCCAGCTTGTCTGCTGGAGTGCGCCCCACTAGCGAAGTCTCAAACAATGCCTTGATCCCCCTTGGATAGGAGAGAACAGCGTCCAACCAAAGGTACGGTCAATCAATCCCCCACACCTTTCCCCCCTCCTCGTCCAGCGAAAATAGCTGGCACGTCTGCCAACTTCCACCCTACACCATCCTCCTCGCGCTCCTCATGCCATAACTGTCACGATCCAGTGCTATGGCCCAGCGACTCGCCAAAAGTCACATGCCACAAGCTGCCGCTACGGTCACAGCCCTCTGTTTGCAGGGCGTAACCCGGGGTGCAAGCATCCCCAGGTACTCGCCCTAGAGGGCTGCCGGCGGCATACATAGCAAGGTGTAATCTCCATTCCATTCTCTGGACAGCTAGCCGGTCACTTAGGCTATCTTGAGCAAGCGCCCCTGCTGTTAGCCCTCACAACCGTCAAAACCAGCCGGTCTCACCAGGCTCCCCCCATTGCCTGCCCACCTCTTGGATGCCATTACAGATGTCATCCCAAAGCTCTCAGGGTACTAGCCTGGCAGCGCCCAAAAGTCTTTTTACGTAGGCCGCTCATTTTGCCTCCCCCCAGTTCCAAAACACCACAGTCCTTAGCTCCCCTAAGCCGTCAAGAAAGGCACCTCCCCCAACCGGCCACCACTGGCCCAAGGCCGCCGAGCCGCCCTACCACCACGTAAGCCCTCGAGAAATAAAATCCAGGGAGCCACACCCAGCGCTCCTCCAGCCACCGGTTTTCCCCATAAAATTCGGCTCCACATATTCTTTTTCACGTTACCATCACGTAATGGACCAGCCGACCCGCTCCTTCAAAGCCATCGGGCTGTGACGCGGTATGCCCTGCCCGCAAAGCCCCGAGAGCCAAAGATAGCTAATGATGCCGCATTCAGATCTTGGGCAGCCGGCATTGCAGCCTACTATATTTTTTACACTGCTCGTCGTTGAGGGTCATCATGCAAGGCAGTATCAAACGTAAAACAGCTCGAACAAGCACGCCCAGGGCCGAAATCAAATTTTCGTTCCCTTACCGCACTTTCCGGCCTTGCGACTCAATTTCGGGTCAAAATTTCTATGCCCACCCCTCAAACGACGGGACAGCAGCCGGCCACCTTTGCTCGTCGTTTAGGACCATCGAAACAGGTCCAAGCAACCTTTATTCGCCTCGTCCCAGGTCAGTTAAGGCCGAAAAAGATTGCCGGCACCCTACCGCAGATTTCGGCACCAAATCCGCAATTTCTGCCCCGATTTTCAACGACTGGCCCTCAAACGACCGCTTGGACGCCGACCACCGTCGCGCGTCTCTAAATAAAATTCATTCCCAGCCCCCCCGGACTCGGGGAGGCCTTTCGCATTCGTTTAAATTGTTGCCAGCCACCATGGCTGGCCGTCACCTCTAATAAAAACGAATACCAGCACAGGCACACCGGCGGCGGCCCAGGTCCTTCTAATTCGGGTCGAAACACAATTCCGTGACCCATACAATATTCGTACACCATGCGAAGTGGCAGCGTACTTGCCCACTGTGGCGGATGCAAGTCCGGTACACGTGGTTTTGGCGCCAAAAGCACCCTTGGCCAGTTGTACTACAAGGAACCCATCCCTACTAATTCTTTTGACATTGTACTACGTTTAGTCTTGGTCTACTACACCCCAGTAGGTCCGTTCACCTCCTGAGCGTCCAGTGCTACGCCGAAGCACGTCAGCACTGGTTTGAACTAGAATGAACTAGTTTGAAGTAGATTGAAGTAGACTGTACTACCCTATAGGCCAAGTGAAGTACTTGGAACTACATCCAAGTACTTAGAACTAGTTTACAAGTTACTTGTACAGACTTACACCCTATTACAGGGCAGATCTCGTACCACCACACTGGCGCCCCTTATTAAATTCCAGGGCCCTTATACATTGTGACTACTGCCCCTTATAAAAGACCAGGGCCTATTATGAAATATTAAATGCTCTATTTATTTTTTATATGTGCTGTCACCCAGCGGCGTCCCTCGCCTCCTTCGCTCCCTCCGCCCCGACAAATCAGGGAATCCAGATCGAGGGAGATCAACCATTCCATTCTAGGGAAGCAGGTTGTTTCTTTCGCCTCCCACCCACCCACCCTGGCAAAAGGGGTAGAGCAGGGGCACAGCTGCTGTGGGCTGGCCCTGCACATTCACATAGTGTGCTCACCCTAGCATACAGATGGCCGTGTTGCCATCTGGGAGACATGTCTGTGTTATTCCACCGTATAGAGCTAGCACACATATTGTAATAAATTTGATGTTTTGTGGTGATGCATGCAAAGCAAGGCAAGGCCAGAAATGGATTGGGTTCTTTGTAGTACAACAGTGTTCAGTGGCACCTGGGCGCCGCGCCAGTACTGTACCGGACTAGCATCCGTCACCGTGCGCATGCAATGCACCCAATTTATTGAGGAAGACATGGCGGCGCATGCTTTATCAGTTTTTCTCAATAAATTGGCTGCATTGCATGCGCACGGTGACGGTGAGTTGGATTTCTTGCTACTTTTGATGGCAATGAGTGGGAACGACATCCAATCAGCACAAATAGGGGGGGGGAATCATGTTGACATAATTCTCAAGCTTTTTTGCGCTAAAAATAGCGATGACATGGCTTAAAGTGCGATTTTGGTCGTATTCTCAACCGAGATGTCACGGTTCTTGCTGTTTTTCATGGCATTGAGTGGAAACGACATCCAAGTACATAGCACAAATAGGAGAAAAAGCCCATGGGTGACATACTTCTCAAGCATTTGGGTGCAAAAAATAGCCATGAATGTCCAAAAACCAAATGTCCTCATTTGAGGACATAGTCCTCGTTTGAGACGGGCGGGGTCAGGGGGGCGGTTTTGGCGCCAAAGTTGGTCCTGAGGATCCCTGGTGGGTTTTGGCGCGAAACTGGGATAGGTACTGAGCGCGCCAAGCCCCCGGGGTCGACAGGGGCCG
Organism: Mesostigma viride; assembly: GCA_009746045.1. NCBI lineage: Eukaryota > Viridiplantae > Streptophyta > Mesostigmatophyceae > Mesostigmatales > Mesostigmataceae > Mesostigma > Mesostigma viride. The sequence goes on from RPFO01000312.1 coordinate 884,180, forward strand.
ACCGTACCTGGAAAATATGAGGCGAGGAAAAGTACCTACTACAGCAAGAACGTTGCAATGTAATCGAGCATTTTGTCGAGTGACGGCTATGGGGTCGTTCCAGTTCTGAGGCTTGCCTGAACGTTATAGGCCATTATTTTGCCCCGAATGAAGACAGAACTTTAGATCATCATCTAGTCATTTCGAAGATGCTGCTTTTGACGTGCAGGTGCTTTGTATATGTCGAAAATATTGTTCATGAACGGATTTTGGCATCGTTGAAGAAAATCTGGAAGCTACGTAGATGGCATGATAGGTCAGTATGCAGTTCGGTTTTACAATTTCTTTTTCCGCCCAGTAGCTGCGGATATCGCGAGTATGGGTTATGGTACGCTTCTGGGTTAATGGGCGACCCGGGCAACAGAGGGACCTGGGCAGTTAGATGGGTCAAAGAGTCTCCATTTTTTCGTCGTGATATCGCAGTCACGCCTGGCGAAAACCACGGCGAGCGCGAGCCATATTTTACTTTTGCCGCAAGGCTGGGTGCTTCCCGGGCGTCACCGTCCTTTAATATATATTTCTTGAGCTGTCCCGCGCAGCTGGCGGCCTGGGCGCACGTCAAGAACAAGGTTCCGGATGTCATCCGCAACCGCATCGTTCTAAATAAGCGTGTCAAGAGTATCGTAGCTTATAACCCCCGCAGACTTAATGATTCCGGTTCTTTTCAATGCCCAACGTCGTGGTTGTGATTACGCCTATGTCCGGGGAACTTAAAGGAAGTTTGCTGGGTAATGCTTTCTTTTCCCGTGGTGTCACTGAAAAGGTAAACGGCCTTGCGTCGTCAAAACAGCAGCAAGTAGAAGTCACTGTGCTTAGTTGCAATGTGGTAGTTTGATTTAACACATATACTGCCTTGTTGCTGAAAACTTTTTCAAGGCTTGCTGGGATGTTGCCCATATGTTTCTAACGCTTAACCTCATGTCCAAGTGAGCTAGACTGGCTTGGAAACTTGAGCTTTTCATGCTTACATTGTGCTTGTATTGCTATTTGTGCCTCTTTGCAGTATCTGCTTCATATATGATTGAAGGCTTCAGCATCATTGTCGAGCACCGTGGTGGCAGCCAAGCCTCCAATAACGATCACAGACCTAACCTTGGCAAGTATTTGCTTCTTATTTCATTCTTTGGATTGAGCTAGCTTTGAGCTAGCTTTACACCTGCTATTTGGCCTGCACCATGGTCCCTGGCTGCCAGTTACATTTTGTGCCCCCCCCGGCAGGCTGCAGGGTCTAGGATAGCGAGGGTGTAATGTAGACATGTTGTGGGCACCTTGGGTGCATTTTCAGGACCAGCCATGACCTGGCCCTGCCTTCTTTCTGGGCATATTGTTGACTTGAGTGCTTGTTGGTCACTCGCGTAGCGACCCCCCTGCATTCATAAATCGTAAACAATTATACAATGAGCATATTTCATGGATGTTAAGCATTGCTACTCTTGAACATATCATAAATGAACATGGTTCCATGCCGTACCCATGGATATGTTGAAATGTGTGAGTTATTACAAATGGTATCCATGCTTAAAAATGTCCTCATATGAGGACATTTTCTTGGTGATTAGACATGAAGTGCAGTTTTGGTCGCATTTGGAGCATCCTGTAGGCATGGAACCAGATGCTTAGCAGACTCCTGCGAAGCAGTTGGATCCATACCCAGCGTCCTAGTAGGGAGGCCAGCTCATGGTAGCTTGCTCGTCCCCGGGCCAGCACCGCCTCAGTGTGGACGAGGAGGGCTAGTCGCTTTGCTGACGGCCACAAGCTCCCATCTTGGTGAAACTCGATGCCCAGGATCTCAACAGCTTGGCCCTCCCGCGCCCGCTCGACCTTTTTCTCATTCACCACCAGGCCAGCTGGCGCGTAGCACTCAGTGCATGCGCGGTCCAGCAGCGCGTTCGCCTCCGCTGCGCTGCGCGCGTGTGTGGTGCCCAGATCGTCGATCATGACCAACTGCGCCGGCCGAGGAGGGTCCTCGGGCAGCAGCTGCCAGTCAAGCTCGGCGGCCCCCACCAACTCCATCCACTCCCGTCCTCCCTCACGCACTGTGCGCACCCCGAGCTGATGCATCGGGACGCTCACACTCAGCCCGGGGTTCAGCTTCCCCGGCCCGAACAGGGTCTGCATGTGCGCCACCTGCGCCAGCAGGACCGAGTGGGACCACCCCATCACCAGAACACGGAACCTGGGATAGAGCCGGCGGCGCTCCCCTGGTTGGCCGACCTCGTCCGACCAGACTGGGGGCAGCGCGAACCACTTCCGCCACTCCGTTGGCACAGAGAAGCGGTAGTAGTACGTCTCCAGGTCCGTTTTGCTCGAGTAGCTGGGCGCGCCCCCGGCCATCTCGGCCACCGCCCCCACATCTGGCAGGTAACAGCTGCCAGGGTGAGGAACTTGTCGTTGCTCTGCACCATGTTGCAGATGAGTCGCTGGCGCTGGGCTGACGGGTCCACCACCCCTGGATCGCGCTTGGGCACGCCGAACAGGCCGTTGGTGACCGGTGGTTCCTCCTCGCTATACTCTGTCATCCCGGTCTCCGCCAGCCGCACGCTCAGGCGCGCGTACTCCGTGTCGCTCGCACAGCCATGCGTTACTCGCCGTCGACGCCCTGGCTGCGCTGCCTCTTCCCTCAAAATATTTTTTATATTGCCATATACCTCCCTCCACTGGGGGGGGAGGCAGTCCATCAGCGGCACGCTGCCCGCCACTCCGCCCGCGGGCAGCGCAAGTCTCTCCGGGGCAATTATTTCATATTGCCCGTCGGGCCCATAGGGCCCAGACTCAACGTCATGCACCAGGTCCTCTGCCGCTACGGCTCTCAGCCGGCGCTCATGGACCTGGGCGGCAATCTCCAGCCCTTGTAGGGCCGCCTGCTGGGCCGCAGTGCAGGGGGTCACTAAGGAACCCCGCTGGTACCGCAACCCGCGGGCTCCTGGGCAACAGGTGCGGGCAAAGCCATCCGCATGCCACCGACAGGACCCGTTTCAGGCGGTTCCTGTGCTCCCCTCCACAACCAGTTGAGGCCATCCACGATTCGCGCGCTGCGCAGGAGCAGGGCCCGCCGCCGCATGGCCCGCTGATACCTACGTCGGGACCGTAGGCGCGCGCGGTCGAGGGGCTTGATGGCCACCTCTGGGAGGGGGAATACACCTCGCCCTCTCACTTCTTCTGGGAAGAGCCCGCCACTCCTCCCTCCGCCTTGTCCTCCTTTCCTCGCGCCGACGCCAACGCATCGCGCTCCTTCTTGTGTGCCCGCAGCGCTCGTCGGCCGCCCGCGTGCGGACACCCCCTGCCGGCCGGTAGGGCAGCATGTACCCGGACGCGTTCCAAGACCCGCTGGTCTCCACCAGCAGGAGAGCCTCCACGCAGAGCGCCAGGTACTCCACGCCCGCCAGCTCGCTGCACACGTTGGGACTGAGCTCCTTGTTGAGCGTATCCCAGACGTGGCACAGGTTCTGGGCCAGCTCCATCCTCTCCTTGGATGCCCACCCAAGTCCCGTCCCCTCCTTCTGCTGGCGCAGCACGGGGGCCCTTTGCACGTTCAGCCAGGCCACCATGTTGCCGTTGTGGCCCTGTATGGCGGTCTCCATGTGCTTGGGGGCCGTGCGCTGGTGGTACTTGTGGTCTTCCACGTCCCACACCACGCTGAGCGCCCGCCCCGCCGGCAGGTACTCGAGCAGGTTGACCCCGCGGGTAACTGGCAGGTCGGTCAACCTCCCACCTGTGCCCCGGCCACCCGCGCGCCCTCGCCCGCTCCCCTCCGAGTCGCTGCTCGTGCTGTCGCTGGACGTGCACCGGCAGTGCCGATGCCCGCACTCGCGGCACTTGGACCGCTTGCTCTCCCGTTTCCTCTGCCCACCTTGGGCTGCTGCGAACGCCATGTGGTACGGGGTTCCAGCCGCTGGCACCCAGGTACCGTACGCGGTACCCGCTGGTGGTAGGGCTGAGGCCAGGCTGCACCCATCTGCCCTGGGTAGCGTACGCTGGGCCCTGCGTTCTTTCCACGCCTGTCGGTGTGCCCGGGTACCCATGGGGCCCGCTTGTCCACCCGGCAGGGCTGGGCCCTGCTGCCCCGCCCCCCCCATGCGCCTCCTTCCTGCACGCTGGGTGCTGGCACCCGTACTGCGGCTCCCAACCCCTGGGCGCCGCCAATCCCCAGCTGTTGGAAGCCCCCCATGAGGGCATTCATCTGCGCCATCATTTCGGGGCTCAGTCCCATTCCGGCCGCCCCGTCCCCCTTGGCACTGCGCGGGAGACCTGCTTTCTCCTCCTTGCCTCCCCCGCGCGCGCCCGCTTTTAAAGTGCCTGAGCGTGGCACTGCAGACACCCCCTCGCCTCCCCCAAAACTAGCGCCAGCCGCGTTTGCCAAGCTCCTCCCTGCATTTGCAAGCTGTTTCCTGCCATCCCCTCCGACGACAGGCGCCGTATGACCAAAAACGGCGGGAAAAACGGCACCTGGTGCGCCAGCAACTGTGCTAGCACCTGGGGGGCGAAATCCCTGCGCCTGCTCCTCTTTGGCCCCCGCCAAAGCTTCCCCGACATCAGTGTCCTCCTCTGAGGAGTCCCCGTTCGGTTCCTCATCGTTTGTAATGCCTGTTGTACCTTGTGCTAACATTTTCGCCACCTTGGCTGAAATATTTTGCGCCAGCTCCTCACGAGTGTCATACCCATTGATTTCAAACCCAAAGATCCGAAGCTTTTCTGCCAAACTTCGTAACTTGTTTTCCGAGCTACGCAACAATATTTTAGGGTATTCAGAGCCGAGTTCTGCCGCTATAAAATAGGCGACAGCTGAGGCGTTCCTGCCATGGTTCACATAGATTTCCTCCACACGACTCGCAAATCCGCGCGGTAAATCCCCCGTCTCGCTAGCGTTTTCATCCCCGCTAGCCATCATATTCGTAAAGAGGAAGTCGTTAGCTTTAAAACGGACCTATTCCGAGGTAAAACGGCCAAAAGATGGCTTAGAAAACCGAAAAACGAATTTGAAAACTGATAAAGCATGCGCCGCCATGTCTTCCTCAATAAATTGGCTGCATTGCATGCGCACGGTGACGATGCAAGTCCGGTACAGTACTGGCGCGGCGCCCAGGTGCCACTGACCAGTTGTACTACAAAGAACCCACTTGTACTGATTCGTTCGACATTGTACTACGTTTAGTCACTGTCTACTTCAACCCAGGTGGTCATACCACCTCCTAGGCAGGTTGTGCTACACCTGAACGAATCTTTACTAGCCTGAGCTAGTTTGAACTAGTTTGAAGTAGATTGTACTACCCTGTAGTACCAATGAAGTACTTTGAACTACATCCAAGTACTTGAAAGCAGTCCAGAGGTCATTTGCAGGGACTTTCACCCTTTCCAGGAGCATTTCTCGCAGATCAGCCATGAGGCAGCGGCACCGACTCGCACTCCGCTCCCCTTAGTCGCAAATCAGGGATCCAGATCGTAAGATCAACCATTTCTGAATAATAAAAGACGTAATAGAATAGATTACTCGCTCAGCGCCCAGCCCCGGACATGTCGACAACGTCGGCCATTGACAGCATTTGCCGCAACGTGATTCAAAGCTTTCTCCTGCGTGTCGGCCTTTCACGCCGCCAAACAGCTTTGACTCAATGCTCCGCTGTATGTCATCACCGCGAGTAGCTCTGTGGCTTCACCCAACGCTGAGCAACGGCGTGGGCCTGAGAACGTACCCAAGGACAAACCAACCGAAATACACAAACATAATTCCAAACGACACTCCACAACATAACGCACCGCAACCGAGATCATCCCCACTGTCTGGACAAACGGTACGGAACCAAGGTTGCCCACGGAACCAACGGTAATGGCCAGAACCCAAAATAGCCCACAGCCTGAACCGACGACCCGTTGCCTGACCGTACACATAAATTCCCACTGACTGCCAGCCCAGTAAATAAACCTCAGCGCGGCGCTGCCGGCTGACCTCCGGACTTAGCCAATTCCGAGCATAACCAAATTCCAATACTTTATGTGACTGCGAGTCCACAATATAACACAGTGGACCTCATGTTTATCCTTATCTCATCCCTCAACACACGTAGATGTCTATTCATCCCCCTTGCATAGGCGATGCATAATTGCGGCGTGATGGGGGATTGCCAAAAATAGGTGTAAAATGCATGGGATGGCATGGGGAGGCTCACACTCATCGGTTTACAATCACACTCATGTGCTAACAGTGTCCCTCTCTGCTTTTGACACTGCATGCACATGCATTTCCTACCAGCTATATCAAGCCTTTAGTGTGGTTTGGTGCATCAAGAGAAATGGCAGGTCAGCTGAGTGCATCAGACCACATTTGTGTTAAGTGTACGCTTGCAACGCTGTTTGCCCACCGCATGGTGTCGCGTCCGTGATCTATCACGTCCGCAATTCAGATTTTAGCGTAATTCTGACGTCCGCAGCCTTGTGCGGGTTGCTATACCGCGGCCCGGCCCGGTACTGACGCCGCGGATCTCAATTGTACTCACGCGCCAAGTCTGCTGAATTTGCTGACGGAACTTTTGGGCGGACCTGAATTTCACTGACATTCGTCACAAGGGCAGTTTGCCGAATGCTGGTACGCAGCAAGCCGGCGAGGCACTGAGCAGATGTGCAATTTCAGGATTTCAACGTGGGACACCAGACACAAATGCAAGGAAGCCCCAGGCGGTGCCTGGCATAGCCGACAGATTTGCCCTTGTATATTTGTGTTCGCTTGACAGATAAAGCTTGAAGTTTAGCTTGTCGGAAATTAGACAATGTTATGATTGGCTGATGTCTAAAGTGGCGCTAGTGGCGCCAGCCGCCAGGTTTGAGCTTTGAGCAGTATAGAAGGATGAGCAACGAACCATGGTGGTCGTTGTTCGTCCGTTTCTCTCCCTCACAACTGGTTTGTTGTCTTCATGGGGTGAAATAGTTCGAGCAGCCCGGAGCAGCCCCCGTGAGTGGTTGCATGCAGTCAGTTGCCATGAGGATGGACTGACGGATATGACAATGTATTGGTTTTGTTAAGAATGTGTGTAAGACTGAGAACGAGACAAGGGACAGGGCCTTCGGGCACCCTGGTCGTCGTTGGCAAGAATGCCAGTAGGAACTAGGTCGGGAACACACGCGCACTGCCGCCACATGGGGCCTGCAGTGGCGTCAACCAAGGGACCTCACAGCTGCTCTTATAACTACAACATTACAACTCGACACTCTTTGTAATTCGTCATGTATCTCATTGGAATTGAAATGTCTTTTGGTTGCTTTAATGATAAAGCATGGTCTCAAGAATCGGCTGGTTGGGCCGGATTGCCTGTCATGAAGGTGGCGGTGCCATAAAGGACCGCACCTTTCATTCTCATTTTAAACGGACGAACAACCCTTGGCGGGTTCAGTTCGGCCAGCCCGAGCCGGAGGTATACCCAAGGTGCTTGCAGGGTCGAGCACTTGGAAGAGGATTAAGCTTATCCTGTAAAAAGCTATGAAGCGGATTAGGCTTATCCTTGAAAAAGCCATGAAGAGGATTATGCTTATCCTTGAAAAAGCACTGAAGAGGTTATTGCTTAGCCTATTTGAAAAGCATGTGTGGTCCTGTCGTGGGAATTTTTTTTTCCCTATGTGATCCTCTTTTTGACTTTTTGGCTCTTCATTTTTTCGAGCTAAAAAGTGGGGGGAATATAGTGGATCACACACAAGAGTACTCTATTGCTATGGATATGCCTTCCAAGTGATAGGCTAGGATATAATGGCACGTAAACGCGACAGCTGTCACGTCCGTGATCATTTACGTCCGTGCACTCAAGAAGTTACGCGGTTGCCGTAATCGGAATCGTTACCGACGTTTGGTTGGTTCCGATTCAGTAGGCCGCAGGCTTTGTTCCTTGGGCACCTGTGGAGCGCCGCGCCGGAAAGGCCTGAATTTCTAGAGTGACAGTCTTAGGTGACCTGACTTAGGTTCAGGCACAAGACTTTGGGGCGCAAAGCCTTGGTGGTGGCTTGCGCAATATTCCGGTGCGTGACATTTGGCAGTTACGAATCTTTTGTATTGTCCAGACGGAATGATGTTCAGTCCATCGGACAAAGTTAGATACGCAGATCGTAGTGTGCGGTGTGCTGGCTCGCACGTGGCTGTCGAACAGACTTGCTAAGCATTTTGCTGGCAGTCTAACTGCACGTCAGGCGGCTTGCTGGCAAATGCGACAGCGCATGGATGCCGGGATTTTTGGAGGTATTTAGGAGCACGGCAGCGGCCATGGTGGTCGTTGTTCGCTCGTTACTCTCCCTCACAACTTGGTGTTGTCGTCAAGGGGTTTAATAGTGGAACAATCCGGAGCAGCCCCCGAGAGTGGTTGCAATGAGTAATTGTCATGAGATTGGTTGACGGAAGTGATAACTGTTTGGTTTCGTCAAGATGATGTGTGTATTGTGGGCGAGACTCGGGAAGGAACCCGGTCGTCGTTGGCCAGTGAGCCATAGCTGGGGTAAGCGGGATAGGTAGACAGGATAGGGGGCGCTGAAGGACACTGCCAGCCGTAAGCCAAGCGGAGCAGTGTGGCGTCACCCGAGGCCTGCTAGGTTATCAAGAACCGCTTAGCCTTATTTGGACAGTGACGCACAAGTACGACATTATACGACTAGACAACACTTGTATTCTTGTCGATGTCTTTTGAAATTAAATGTGAATGGTTTGGTTGCTTTCCAAATATATAAAGCATCATGGTTTTATTCTACACCTGGCTGGCTACGGAATTGCCTGTCATGAGGTCGGCGGCCAAGTATGTCCGTGACCTGCATCTCACACTGGATATTAACGAGCGAACAGCCTGGGGTTCCTCCTGCTTCACCCAGGGAAGCACAAGGAAGAGGTTATTGCTTCGGCCTTCAAAAGCATCTGAAGAGGTTAGGCTTTTCCCTGTAAAAAGCCATTGAAGGGGTTATTGCTAAGCCTTTAAAAGCATGCATGTTAAGGTTGTTGCTGATCCTGGAAAAGCATCTTTGAGCAGCTGGATTTTTTTTTTTTTTTTGCTGCTGCCTGGAATGACGCCCTCTCTGGGCTTCCTTCTTTAGTGTGAGATGCCTTTCTTTCACTTTTTGCTCTCACGTTGTTGTGAGCTAAATAGTGGGGGGGGAGGTGGCATATCTCACACATGATTACTGCTGATAGTGGATGCATTCCAAGTAGCGGTAATGACCAGTCCAGGATGATATGGCACGCAAACGCGACAGCTGTCGCGTCCGTGATCTATCACGTCCGCAATTCAGATTTTAGCGTAATTCTGACGTCCGCAGCCTTGTGCGGGTTGCTATACCGCGGCCCGGCCCGGTACTGACGCCGCGGATCTCAATTGTACTCACGCGCCAAGTCTGCTGAATTTGCTGACGGAACTTTTGGGCGGACCTGAATTTCACTGACATTCGTCACAAGGGCAGTTTGCCGAATGCTGGTACGCAGCAAGCCGGCGAGGCACTGAGCAGATGTGCAATTTCAGGATTTCAACGTGGGACACCAGACACAAATGCAAGGAAGCCCCAGGCGGTGCCTGGCATAGCCGACAGATTTGCCCTTGTATATTTGTGTTCGCTTGACAGATAAAGCTTGAAGTTTAGCTTGTCGGAAATTAGACAATGTTATGATTGGCTGATGTCTAAAGTGGCGCTAGTGGCGCCAGCCGCCAGGTTTGAGCTTTGAGCAGTATAGAAGGATGAGCAACGAACCATGGTGGTCGTTGTTCGTCCGTTTCTCTCCCTCACAACTGGTTTGTTGTCTTCATGGGGTGAAATAGTTCGAGCAGCCCGGAGCAGCCCCCGTGAGTGGTTGCATGCAGTCAGTTGCCATGAGGATGGACTGACGGATATGACAATGTATTGGTTTTGTTAAGAATGTGTGTAAGACTGAGAACGAGACAAGGGACAGGGCCTTCGGGCACCCTGGTCGTCGTTGGCAAGAATGCCAGTAGGAACTAGGTCGGGAACACACGCGCACTGCCGCCACAAGGGGCCTGCAGTGGCGTCAACCAAGGGACCTCACAGCTGCTCTTATAACTACAACATTACAACTCGACACTCTTTGTAATTCGTCATGTATCTCATTGGAATTGAAATGTCTTTTGGTTGCTTTAATGATAAAGCATGGTCTCAAGAATCGGCTGGTTGGGCCGGATTGCCTGTCATGAAGGTGGCGGTGCCATAAAGGACCGCACCTTTCATTCTCATTTTGAGGTGGCATATCTCACACATGATTACTGCTGATAGTGGATGCATTCCAAGTAGCGGTAATGACCAGTCCAGGATGATATGGCACGCAAACGCGACAATGGAGCTCCCCTTAATTTCGGACAGTGGCACAAGTAGCACTTACACCTTACTCCCAACCGCTCACCCTGCCCATGCTAGCAACAAGAACAAATGCATGGTCCCCATCCCAACGTAAGGTGCATCACATTGATGGCCCTGCCAGCACCTAGCAGTGTGCCACCCCTCTCCACCTCAACCTAATCTGAAAGGCCAGGGCCCCAACAAAACTTTCAAGACATGGCACTCCTCAAAGAAGGCAACCCCTAAAAGAAGGCGAGGCAGTCTAGGTCTAGGGGGTCTTTGGGTAAGTAAAAAGATGATAGAGTTCACTAACACAGGCCACGGCAACAACAACCTGCTTCACCGGCTGCATCCATACATCACAAGCCATAAACTGCACAGCCTGGCATGATTGCCTAAGGGTCACGTGATCCAAGATGCCCTTCAGGCTCACCCCAGCACACCGGCCCATCCTCACCACCCCACACTAGGAAGTCGGGTTCTGAGATTTTTCTCAGGAGTCCTGAGATTTCCTGAATTTTTTCTCAGGATTCCTGAGATTTTTCAGGACTTCCTGAGATTTCCTGATTTTTTTCTCAGGAAATCAGGAGACATCCTGAGAAAACCTGAGATTTTTCTCAGGATTCCTGATATTATATCAGGACTTTCTCCTGAGAATCTTGAGAAGTGCCTGAGATTTTTCTCGCCACACACTGAGAAACACTGAGAATCCTGAGAAAATCCTGAGAAACACTGAGATCCTGAGAAAAATGTCGGAACAACACAAAAAATCTCAAGATCTTGAGAAAACCCGCTGAATCAGGAAAAAATCAGGAAAATCAGGACACTTAGCATGGCACAAAAACTCAGGAAAATCAGGACACTGAGCATGACACTTGAGAACTCTCAAGTGCATGAAGACAGGACACTTATGCATTATATGTGGATGCAGAAATGATGCAGTTGACACACATGTTCATTGGAAATATAGAAATATAATGCATGGTCCGGATTCTCCCGATTTCTGGCCTGCGCTGGTTGTCTCCTTGATAATGCAGTGCGACAAGCACACAACAAGTTACATTACAGGCATCATTGCCAGAAATATAATCAATGCCACTCCTCATCAGTGTATGCAGCACTGTCAGAGTTGTCCGCATAATTTACTACAGCACGCTGCCTCTCACTTCTCCTTTGTGAGGGAATGCATGCCTCACCGTTGCTGCTGAACGACGAAACACTAGCTATGTCATCAGGGCTCGAAGTTGTACAAGCTAGTGCTTGTACTTTTTATGCGCAAACCTTTTAGCTAAGGTTAACGCATATTCTTACATCCTGCGCAGGATGTAAGAATATGCGTTAACCTTAGCTAAAAGGTTTGCGCATAAAAAGTACAAGCACTAGCTTGTACAACTTAAAACCTTTGCGCGTTGGGGCGGAATATTAAGCGGCTCCCTAACTAGGGTTTTACTTCCGCATCGAATTACTAATTCGATATCGAATTACTGATTCGATATTAATCCCGGGAAGGTCCGATATCTACCTCACTAGGCGATTAATTAGGTCCGACCGGTGCCCCGGCGGATCCTCCAAAATAATCCCTACTCGGCACTGTCCCCACGAGGTTTCGAACCCATGACTTCCGCGCCGCGCCGGTTCTAAGTTGTACAAGCTAGTGCTTATACTTTTTATGCGCAAACCTTTTAGCTAAGGTTAACGCATATTCTTACATCCTGCGCAGGATGTAAGAATATGCGTTAACCTTAGCTAAAAGGTTTGCGCATAAAAAGTACAAGCACTAGCTTGTACAACTTCGAGCCCTGATGACATAGCTAGTGTTTCGTCACTGTATGAAGGAAAAGAACTTGTAAGTGTGACCACCTGTAACTGTGCAGCAGCCAACCAAAGTAGCTACTACTGCGCGTCACCATTCGCGCATGCAACAGATATGACTACCTGTCGTCACAGCTACGTAGTGCATCCAACAATTGCTGCCCTCCCTGTACCCTCTACACTGATGACCCAGGTGAGAGAATGGTTGGGGCAGAAGGCAAAGGTGGTGGTGAAGGTCACAGAGTGGTACAAGTGGCTCCTAGTGACCCAGGAGTGCCGTGTGCATAAGAATTAACTCTTCTGCCTGAACAAGAGTGGCAAGACCTGCCTCCCCCACCCGTACCCACGAAGGACCTGTTCAGCGTGCTCCGAAGATTAAGGAGCAAGCCACAGTGTACACTATTGCTGCTAGGGGGGTTACAGCCTATAAGGGCTGCCACTAAAAGACGGAAACACTTGGGCTACAGCCTGGAAGGACTGCAACGCTGAATGGGCTACAGCCGGGAGAGGCTGCAACGCCAAAATGGGCTACAGCCGGGAAGGGCTGCAACGCAAAAATGGGCTACAGCCTGGAAGGGCTGCAGCACACACACACACAAAGGGGGCTACAGCCTGTAAGGGCTGCAGCACCACAATGGGCTACAGCCTGGAAGGGCTGCAGCATGACAAAAAGAAAAGGGGGCTACAGCCTGGAAGGGCTGCAACCCTAAAAGAAACACTACTGGGTAGGGCTGCATATACTGATAGAAATTCAAGTATAGGAAAAACTAAAATTTCGACAGCATTGGCCGAAGGAGCGTTCTATCATAATGAACAATCCTACTCCGGGCATACCTGTGTCTTCGACTCCCCCAGCTGACTGCCGGGTGTCGTGCCCATGGACGTTGCCGAAGTAAAATAGGTCGCCGATGATGAGGACATTCCCTCGAACACTCGCCAGCAACCCCGCCCTACTAAAAAGTCGACTGTAGGGGGATTATGGACCCGCTATAGGTTGTCGATGCCGATTGCCGGACTTATTCAATAACTACCGAACCCATAACCCCTCTTCGGCGGGGGCAATCGAAAATCGACCTACCGCCTAAAGAAAAAATTAAATTCGTGAAAAAAAAGCCGTTCCTGACAGGAACCTGGGTCATGACCTCTAGAGTGCAGGTCACGACATACGCACAATCGCAAGGTGGCCAGTCTGCGATGTGACATTACAATTGTTTGAGAAACTTATAAACAGCGCTTATTTACCTCTGCGACTCAGGTGGATTCCTCCGAGTCCAGTTTTACATCCCGGCTGACTGCCGGCTGCGAAAGATCTACACCTGATTCATAATAGACCATTATGAACAGTGGTCGCTATATTAATCTACGCAATCCACACCATGACTAGTATGGACGATAACTAATCTAACATAATTAACCTGGCGCAGTTGACCCTGGCCGGTTCAAGCCCGAGGTGTTGCAACCTCGTGGGAAGCTGGGCGAAATGCCTCCCGAGGTACATGTAGCATTTACGACAGGAATTCAGGACCATGCATTTCCTAAACCCGCGGGCGTGACCCAGCCGGAAAGAGAAAGAGATTAACTCAATTCATTTCATTCATTCCGGGGGTGACAATGGTGAACGTTCCCACACACTATTAACCTTGGCGTCTCACGGCGTTGCCAAGCAGTGCCAAGCAGCACTGCTTGGACGCATGGTCAACCGAGATCTCTAGGGCGCTACGGTTCACTGCACGAATTGACTGTACGACCCAAAACGACTTATACTAGGTCCACGCACATTGACATGCTGCGCACCTACAGATAAACCAAAGTACCGAAAGTACTACAAAACCACTGAATAGCAAGTACAACGCCGTATGAACCGGCTGTACAAATAGTCCTAAATAGTCGAACACTAAGACTTCGCCTATTTCACATTGTTGCGCCGAACTGTCCACTAAAGGAACCTAATTAAATAGGCTTGGACGCAACACCTCCCTCCCTCCCTCCCTCCCTCCCTCCCTCCCTCCCTCCCTCCTCCCTCCCTCCCTCCCTCCCTCCCTCCCTCCCTCCCTCCCTCCCTCCCTCCTCCCTCCCTCCCTCCCTCCCTCCCTCCCCCTCCCTCCCTCCCTCCCTCCCTCCTCCCTCCCTCCTCCCTCCCTCCCTCCCTCCCTCCCTCCCTCCCTCCCTCCCTCCCTCCCTCCCTCCCTCTCCTCCCTCCCTCCCTCCCTCCTCCCTCCCTCCCTCCCTCCCTCCCTCCCTCCCTCCCCCTCCCTCCCTCCCTCCCTCCCTCCCTCCCTCCCTCCCTCCCTCCTCCCTCCCTCCCTCCCTCCCTCCCTCCTCCCTCCCTCCCTCCTCCCTCCTCCCTCCCTCCCTCCCTCCCTCCCCCCTCCCTCCCTCCCTCCCTCCCTCCCTCCCTCCCTCCTCCCTCCTCCCTCCTCCCTCCCTCCCTCCCTCCTCCCCCTCCCTCCCTCCCTCCCTCCCTCCCTCCCTCCCTCCCTCCCTCCCTCCCTCCCTCCCTCCCTCCTCCTCCCTCCCTCCCTCCCTCCCTCCCTCCCTCCCTCCCTCCCTCCCTCCCTCCCTCCCTCCCTCCCTCCCTCCCTCCTCCCTCCCTCCCTCCTCCCTCCCTCCCTCCCTCCCTCCCTCCCTCCCTCCTCCCTCCCTCCCTCCTCCCTCCCTCCCTCCCTCCCTCCCTCCCTCCCTCCCTCCCTCCCTCCCTCCCTCCCTCCCTCCCTCCCTCCCTCCTCCCTCCCTCCCTCCCTCCCTCCCTCCCTCCCTCCCTCCCTCCCTCCCTCCCTCCCTCCTCCCTCCCTCCCTCCCTCCCTCCCTCCCTCCCTCCCTCCCTCCTCCCTCCCTCCCTCCCTCCCTCCCTCCTCCCTCCCTCCCTCCCTCCCTCCCTCCCTCCCTCCCTCCCTCCCTCCCTCCCTCCCTCCCTCCCTCCTCCCTCCCTCCCTCCCTCCCTCCCTCCCTCCCTCCCTCCCTCCCTCCCTCCCTCCCTCCCTCCCTCCCTCCCTCCCTCCCTCCCTCCCTCCCTCCCTCCCTCCCTCCCTCCCTCCCTCCCTCCCTCCCTCCCTCCCTACCCACCACACCATCCAAGGCTGCCTGCCTCCTGTGTGTCTTCCAGGTCCAGACCAGCCTGAACTTACCCCTGGTAGTGTCGTCAGCTTGAGAGCGTTCCCACGTGCCTACCTATGTGGCTGGCAACATGCGTAACCCCATTCATGCATGCGTGCATGCACGCATGCGACCATATTTGAACATATCTGTCCAGGCCTGCCAAAACATGGCCATGCAAAGATACACGCAAACTAGCGTACCAGCGGCAAGCATGTGTGCAATTATAAACGGCTGTTCGCCTGCCCCTCTGCCTGCACTTCATCCTGCCTGTCAGTATGTCTGCCGACACAGGATGCAGGAGGGAGGCCGCCTTCCACAGGCTAATCCCACCAAGGAAATGAAATAAAGCGCATAAAAGCAAAGCAACCAACAGCAAGAGGCAAAGGTTACATAGATGAATGAGTGCCATATGCAAGACGTATGGACAACATGACACTCAAGGCGCCACAATACCCTGAGCATCCATAACATTGACGCAGTCAGGTGCGGCAATTTATCAATGCAGGTGTTTGCGGCCGTCGAATCCACGGCAGCGGTGCCAGACAGAAGGACAGCACACATCCTAGGTCCCGCAAAGAATTTCTTCAGCGGCCACCGACAGCACCGGAAAATAAAATTCCAGCAAGAAACGCAACAAAAAATAACAAAACCTTACTAGACCTCCATTTTCAACCACCCTATCACCCTAAACCAGAACTGCGGCTCACCAGATGCTCCGGAGGTCAAGCAGTATCCAGTTTTCACTTACGCACGTTTCCGCAGTATTCTCACGGCATTCCCACCGGCAGCGACCTCGGTCCGCCCCAAAAATTCTGTACGATGGAGCCCATGGATGTATCCCGCATTCGACGCCTTTTCGAAGTGATCGCGTCACGTAGGCAGCTGTAGGCATACGATTCACACGATTCCGGATAGCCCAGTTTTTCATTCTTTGATCATCGCAATCGGTCGCTATATGCATGACTCCAACCTCAGCGTGGAGCGCTGCCGACTGAGAAATGTAGCAATTATACACATAAGCACGAGATTTTTCACAGATTTCTTTCTAAAACGATTGTTTTCGCAGCAAGAATGGGAAATGCCGTCTCCATAGCTCCACGAGCTGACGACCTCGCCATCATAGTAATGAAGTGAGTTGCATGTACTAAATATTCGCGTCGTTAGTGCTTTCGGATCGGATTTGGTCGGGTACGAATTGTCACTAATCAGTATCCGACCAGATTTCTCGGGTAAACCGTACTAACGAACCGAAAATTGTCACTAAATGAGGTGCCGAAATCACTAAGGAAGTGAGCTGACCCTGTAACACCATTTTTTTGTCCCAGAATGGCTGGAGAATTCGCCTGTGCATGTTCTTGATTTTAGGTGATGTGTCCATCATCTTGTTCCAAACCACGGAGAGGCCTAGCCCCCCCATGTCCGCTACTAGCTGTTATTTGAAGGTGCGGGCCTTGCGGCTTCTAGCATTACGTGGCCCGGCCCACGTAAGGAGGTGCTGGCCAGGCTGAGCTCAGGCGCAGTCCCGCGGGGGGGCCACGTGATGTGTCAGTACCTGGTTGGTGCGAGCTAATTGCCCTACTAGCTGCAGGTGCTTGTGATATATGGCATGCCGAGGTACAAGTCCTCGATTGCGAACGTGAGCAGCGTATCCTACACGAAAAATGGATCGCAGCATGTTGGTGACCGCGCCGTCCAGCTTTCTGGCAAGGTCGGCTGTGAGGGTCCACGTCTCGGCCCCGTACGTAAGAACAGGGAGGACCAGGTCCTGTTTCTCTATCTTGCCCAAGGGCTTGCGCCACAGGGCCCGGAGCGGAGAATGCACCGCCGTATAGCACAAAGAGAAAAAAAAAAATTCAGATTTTTTTTTGTGCTGGCACCTGTACCCCAGCCACCCAGGTAGGGGTTGGCTGGACAGGTGCTTGCTATACAAGGTGGGCTTCCATTCTAGGGAAGCAGGTTGTTTCTTTTGCCTCCCACCCACCCACCCCGGCAAAAGGGGTAGGGCAGGGGCACAGCTGCTGTGGGCTGCCCCTGCAAATTCACACAGTGTGCTCACACTAGCATACAGATGGCCGTGTTGCCATCTGGTAGACATGTCTGTGTTATTCCACCGTATAGAGCTATCGCACACATATTGTAAAAAATTTTATGCTTTGTGGTGATGCATGCAAAGCAAAGCAAGGCCAGAAATGGATTGAATGAATGAATGAATGAATGAATGAACGAACGAACGATCGAACGAACGAACGAACGAACGAACGAACGAACGAACGAACGAACGAACGAACGAACGAACGAACGAACGAACGAACGAACGAACGAACGAACGAACGAACGAACGAACGAACGAACGAACGAACGAACGAACGAACGAACGAACGAACGAACGAACGAACGAACGAACGAACGAACGAACGAACGTGTGAACGTGTGAACGTGTGAACGTGTGAACGTGTGAACGTATGAACGTGTGAACGTATGAACGTGTGAACGTATGAAGGTATGAACGTATGAACGTATGAACGTATGAACGTATGAACGTATGAACGTATGAACGTATGGGCGTATGGGCGTATGGACGTATGGACGTATGAACGTATGAACGTATGAACGTATGAACGTATGAACGTATGAACGTATGAACGTATGAACGTATGAACGTATGAACGTATGAACGTATGAACGTATGAACGTATGAACGTATGAACGTATGAAGATATGAACGTATGAACGCATGCATGAACGTATGGGTGTATGGGCGTATGGGCGTATGGACGTATGAAAGTATTAATTAATTAGTTAAAATCATAGCTCCGTGGGGAGCATATGTAACACATAGCCCTGAGAAAGGGGCATCTATGGGTTTGTAATACAATCAGGGCGACAACCTGCAGGTGTAGGATGTACAACTATCACCTGCTCTGGGTGCACAAGGTGCACCTGCACCGCCATGATGGTTCATGCCTCCTAAACAAGCACAGGCACACAAGGCGGCTTGAGGAGAGGGCCTAGAAGGCCTGCATGACATATGGGGTGGAAGGTATGTGGCTAGGCTATAGCTGGAATACACATGGCCTCTCAGCAGAGAGTAACTCCCTGCATGGGCAAAGCATGACTCGAAATTGCTACGGCTATTGTAAGGGCGGGTGTGGGCCCATCACGTAGGCATACATGGCCACGTCACTAAGCTTCCTAGTCTACACTACTACTGCTATATATTCCCTAGGCTGGGGTGGCTGGGATGGCTGGGGCGGCAGGGGTCGCCTGCCAGGGCTTGTGGGCGACGTAGATGTCCGCCCCCTTCCAGTAGACCGGCTTCTGCCCCGCCGTCTGCCGAAGCTGGAGGTAGGTCGGCCATAGCTCCCGTCGCCGTTGTTGCTGCGTCAAGGTCAAGTCGTCGTCCAGCGTGTAGGCGGTCCCCCCAAGCCGCTTGCGACACTTGAGGAACTCCATCTTATCCGCCATGGTGTCAAAGGTGAGGAGCATGGGGGAGGGGCCGGCCTTACCCCGCGAGCAGGGAAGGCGGGTCACCCCCCGCGGCTTGCCCTTACCAGTGATAGCCATGGGGACAAGGATTTTGTTCTCAAACGCCAGGGCAAGGGTCTTGGAGGTCTCGTCCTGCAGCGGGTCGAAGTGCTTGACTATGACGTTAAGGCTGCGCTATGAACGTATGAACGTATGAACGTATGAACGAATGAACGTATGAACGTATGAACGTATGAACGTATGAACGTATGAACGTATGGACGTATGAACGTATGAACGTATGAACGTATGAACGTATGAACGTATGAACGTATGAACGTATGAACGTATGAACGTATGAACGTATGAACGTATGGGCATATGGACGTTTGAACGCATGAACGTATGAACGTATGAACGTATGAACGTATGAACGTATGAACGTATGAACGTATGAACGTATGAACGTATGAACGTATGAACGTATGAACGTATGAACGTATGAACGCATGCATGAACGTATGGGTGTATGGGCGTATGGGCGTATGGACGTATGGGCGTATGGGCGTATGGACGTATGGACGTATGGACGTATGGACGTATGGACGTATGGACGTATGGGCGTATGGGCGTATGGGCGTATGGGCGAATGGGCGAATGGGCGTATGGGCGTATGGGCGTATGGGCGTATGGGCGTATGGACGTATGGGCGTATGGACGTATGGATGTATGGACGTATGGACGTATGGACGTATGAATGTATGAACATCTGAACGCATGAACGTATCAAGGAGACAACCAGCTCAGGCCAGAAATCGGGAGAATTTCTGAAAGCATGAAAGTATGAAAGTATGAATGAATGAATGAATGAATGAATGAATGAATGAATGAATGAATGAATGAATGAATGAATGAATGAATGAATGAATGAATGAATACATGCCTGCCATGGTTGCATGGTACGCTTGTGTGTGTGCCTGCGAGCATAAGTAGTAAGGTTGTTCACAGTATGGAGGGTAGTGCGAATACTTTCGACAGAAAAAACTTTGCCATGCCACACATCCCCTTACCTTGACTTTTCAGGCTTCGTTCTGGATATAAGATGTGTCCACATAGACCTCCATATATACCTCGATGCTTGTGGGGGTCACCCTTGCAAAGCATTGGCTATTCAGGATACAGCTTTAGAAAGTGGTGATGTAGTTAATGATGTAGTTTTCCCCATACTGCACAGCACCCTTAGCTTGTATTAGGAAAACCAAGAACAATGCAGTTGGTAACTTCCTTATAAACCATAGCAATGTGCTGTGGCAAGGGATCATGCGCAAGTCCACCCTGCACTAAGCTGCTTAGGCCAGCCATCACGTGGTCTCCTTCCAACTTGATGTGGTATGTGAAACACGCAGGTGCCACAAATGGCACAATGGCCGTCTCAATCACTGGCATGGCAGGTCCGGAGGTGTCCAGTCCGCATGCCTCCGTCCCTGCGCCATCCTGCACGGGAGCTGCGGCGGCAGAGTACCGGTACTCGTCCCGCACCTGCGCGGCAGAGGCGCGGAACCAGCGGCCAGCCATGGGATGCGACGCAACAAGCGTGAGCAGAAAAGCCTTCGCACACGACCATTATCACCAGCTGCGAGCACAGCCTGCCCACAGCTCCTGCTACCAAGCGGACGGGTACCAAAGGGATAAGGCAGCATAGCACAGGCATGTACAAGGGTGCAGCGATGGATGGAATGGCTGCGCTGGAGGCTGCTGTCCAATCGACCCACATCGCAGACCCGGCTGTTTCAACACGAACCAAACATACCAGGACATACACCAAAGGGAACTGCATGAGCGCAAGCAGGGGCATCACAAAACCTTAGTCACAGGAACCAATGCATGAGCTAGTACTTTTGATGGACAGCATGGCAGACTCTAAAGCCATGGAATGCCCCTGTTCTGAACATATCTCTAGTGCATAGGGCACAGAACACTTGACTGGTGCCAAACAGGGGCATACCCGTCTAGGACAGCTGCCAGCCAGGCAGGCGCTTGCTACATGCTCACTCATGTCTCCGCAGCCCGCGCACCATCCACCCAGCGAGCAACCACAAGGTCATGGCATCGCCATGAGCTCGTCGTGCATGGCCCCTTGTAGCATGGCTGGCCGCACTAGCCATGCCGTCCCGCGCACATCCCCTCCACAGCAGCGCAGCGTACAGCCAGCGCCCACCCTTCAGCACCAAGCCGCCCACCCCACATGGATGCTCAGGGGTGCTTGTCCCCTTGCAAGGCAGGAAGTGCCAACGGGCGATGATGTGCACGGTTGCTGCCATCACGCGCCGCGCACGGTTGCTGCCATCACGCGCCGCGCACAATTGCTGCCATGAGAGAGGCCTCAGCACTGTGCACTGCAATGCATGCACGAACACAAGCACACCGCGAGGGCAGCACCCAGCTACGCGCCCAGCAGTCGTCGCAGCGAGCCCATGCGGTTTCATCGCGGCAGCGCAACAAATGCAGTTCTTTTGCGAGCGTATAGGACCGAAGACAGCGGCTAAACCACCACATCCACAAATTGTGATGACCATTCATCGTTTTTCAACTCCCCCCCACCCCCCCTGCTTGTAGCGTCGCTGGCAACCCTCTGCCACACATCCCCGGCCAGTGACGCGGTCTATCATGATGGTGTTTGTCGTGATGGTGTCTATCGTGAGAGCGACACGCGGGGTTGCTGCCGTGTGGTGTACTGGAAAGAAGCATGTTGTGGTAGGTAGGGCACCCAGATGCCCGGGTGCGCGGCTAACCAAGGGCCAGGGCACACCCCACGTGCGAAAAAGGGCACCAATCCTGCTGCTGCCATGTGTGCTTGGGCATGTGCCCCACACAGGAAACAGTGTACAATCCGAGGATTTGGTTCGAACACATCCTTCAATGCGGCAGGATGCATGCAACCGTTGACACGCCTCCCTCGGTCAAGACACTGTCTCACACGCCTCCACTGTCAAGCGCGGACGGGCCTGGGCGCCACCACCCACACAGCGGATGCATGGGCAGACGCCAGGGGATTTTGCCAGATGTTTTCGTCCGGCTGCCTTTGTGAGACCCACCTGGCGCCCGCAGGCAGCTCACACCAGGGACGTCACTTGGGATTGCACAGAAAGGAATTCTCCCCCCCACCCTGCACCCCTCGCGCACGCACATGAACATACACACGCACACACAAGTGCACATGCACACGCGCTGCCTGCCGCCACCCACCAGGAACTGCAACGCCTGCAGCTGCGGCGGCCCTTCCTCTGCGCCCCCTTCGGCGACCGACTCTCCATCCGAGGGCGTCGCGTGCGCTCCCTCCTCTGCTGCCGCTCAGAAACCACAGGGGTGAGGGCGCGAGGGGGAGTGTGCGGTGTTGGCAACCAAAAGGGTGAGGGCGAGGGGGAGTGTCCGATGTTGGCAACCACCAAGGTGAGGGGGAGCGGGAGTGTGCGGTGTGCAGGCAAGAGGGCGAGAGGGTGAGGGCGAGTGGTGACCACCACATATGTTAGGCAGGCCGCACGCGGTGTGTACATTGCGGCTTGGGGGAGCCCCTGGGATCTGCCGGCCAGGGGGCCCCAACCATGCGGGCACGTGCGGCAGGCATCAATGCGCTGGCCATCCACCGTGTGGGTCGTGTGCGTTAAGGGCACAGAAACCGCAGCAGGCCGTGTCTGGGGAAGGGATTCATGGGGCCAGTGCCTATGTACATGCCTGCAACCAATCACAGCGAAGCCGTACCTGTTGCTGCGGCCGCCGCCTTCCTCTGCCGCCTGGACAGGGAAGTATCCAGGGGGTGGCCCCCCTGCGCCAGGTCAGCGGCGTTGGTGATTGTCCGCTCTCCCAGCGCCCTGTGGGGTAGCCCCCGCTCGCGCACCAGCTGGAAGAGAGACCCTGCGACAGGGTGGGTGGGACCAGCAGCGAAGGAGCACGCAAGGAAGTCAACGCACGCCAGCTGTCACTCATGAGCTCATCCTGCCGCGCGATGCCATCCCAAGCCAGCGCCTGGCCCAGGGAAGGAGGAAGGAGAAAAGGAATTACATGGCCAACGGGGGGCCCTTGATGCCTGAATGGGTCGCATCTGGTGCGGCAGGCCCACCTTTCGCGTGTGGACATCTGGGAGGCACACTCCTTCCCCACACACCCTGCACGCGCGCTACCATGCAAGTTAGGAGAGGGCAAGGTTTGAAAGGATTATTCAATAATGGACAGGGCAGTCACGCCACTGTTGCTCATCATCTTGCTCTCGTCCTCAGGCCTGACACCCTGCCCACCAGGCAGGCTCGCTCTCCGCCACCTGGCAGCGCATGACACCGCGCGCACGCACCCACATGCCTCCCCGCCAGCGCGCTCTGACGCACGTCACAGTCCAGCGCCGCAGCCAGCGCGCGGTACAGGAAGGGGGTCAGCTCCTGGCGGTGCGCCGACAGCAGCACACAGGGGGTGCCGGCGCGCAGCACAAGGAAGACTGCGTCGCCGGGCGATGCCGCGCCGCCACGCGGCAGCACAGCGGTGGAGCGCACGTGCACGCGCAGCCACATTTCCTCGGGTGATGCACGCGCCGCCGTGTGCTGTCGGCGCGGCACCAGGCAGCAGGGGGGCAGGAGGCACGGGGCCAAGACCGCGGTGGGAAGCATGCAGCAGCCGTAGCAGCGACCAACAACAGGGTGAGGAGCATGGGAGCAGCAGATCAGGCGCGCTGTCAGCGGTGCGTAGCCATCAACGTGCTGCCAGCGGACACAACATGTTTGTCACTGCCGTGAGCCCCTTCTGTTATTGAAGGTCACGTAACAGCTGGCACGTGCGCTCTTGCGCTGCCAAGTAGGGAGCGCTGTGTGGCTGGCAATCGCGCTACACAAGGCATTTTAATGGACACGAGTGAAGACCCCTCTTGAGGGCTTGGCCAACCACAGGGGTGCATGGCTTGCCCGTGCACGTAGCGGCGCACCCACCCCCCGTTACCTGCGCAAAGTAGGTCCCCAGGCAGCGGTCGACGCGCGCCGCCACGCGCTGCTCATCCAT
Source organism: Mesostigma viride (assembly GCA_009746045.1). Taxonomy (NCBI): domain Eukaryota; kingdom Viridiplantae; phylum Streptophyta; class Mesostigmatophyceae; order Mesostigmatales; family Mesostigmataceae; genus Mesostigma; species Mesostigma viride. The sequence goes on from RPFO01000312.1 coordinate 907,934, forward strand.
GCAGGGGTCCAACGGCGCACCTGCACACGTCAGCGAGGCATACCGCGCATGATGAGGCAGCACCAGCACACCACACAATCGGTTACAGGGAGCTTTTGTCCTCGTGCGGCAGAACGCCAAGGCCAGCGCGCCACAGGTAATGCCAGCAGCCGACAGGCGAACTACCCACCAACCATAAACCAAAGCACGCGTCCTATTCATTGGTTAGCTGCCTGCAAAGCTACGGACTACGTGACCGACGCCCTAAGCAAGGAGTCACTCACGTAGTTTCCAGCACTACAGTCGCGGCTTGTGACCGCGATGCCTTCATTGATTGAGCAATGCCTCGACTAGCTGCACTAGCTAGATGCCTTCAGCTAAGGGACCAAAGGGAATGGCTGCACCCTAACACTCATGTTGCATCATGATGCACGGAGCAGGGAAAAGGGTGCAGCAGGCTCCCTGGGTGGTCCCCCGCACCTTGTTTCGACACGAGGTGAACCACCGTCCATGTCTTCTGCGCGGAGCGTGGCTGAAAATCTGCCAGGGGGAGGGAAGCCATCGCACGCGCACGAGTCGTCAAGTGATAAGCGTGGACCATAGCATGCTGGCTTCAAGCCCAATAGCCTTCAAAACTACCACGATGCCAGCAGCTATACAGGAAGCCACCATGCCAATAATTTGACCACACAGGAAAGACATCCACTTACACGTAAAGTCCAGGTCCGCCAACTGGCTTTCCGAGAGGCCGCATTTCTGCACAACAGGGACACAGGCAAGCCCACGCAGACAGAAGACTGCTTCTTAAACCTCAGAGGCATGCCTTCACACAAACTGGCAGCGCTCGTATCTAGTCATTCCCTCCATCTCAAAGAGTTTGCTCCATACGCCTGGTATGTAAGACTGAAAAAGTGTACAGCAGTAGCGTTGAAAAATAATTTTTTGTTATGTTTAAGACATCTTTGTGCTTTACACCAGCCTGGCAGATCCCGTAGACTGGCAAATGGTGTTGTAGTCTGTAGATAAGCCTTACTTCTCGAAGCTGACATCCCAAACATGTAAGTTGAAAATGAGGGAAAGAAAAGGTTAAGTAAAATGGAAAATAAAGATACTTACCAGGCAGCTACGAAGAACACGTGCTACGCAGTTGGACTTTGGCTCCCCCTTTAAGACGGGAATATTCCACCGCGACAAGACCTGTGACAACAATTTACGTACAAAGGAACAGGGATAAGGATACAACAACAACAAAAACAAAATCCGAGTCTTACCAATAGCAATTCTCAACGAGACAGATGCAAAGCAATCAACGCACCTAGGTAACTTGAGCACAGTGAATTTGTGCATAAATGGCCAGTTTCAACCTACCGAGTCAAACTCGTCTTTTGTTAGCCGACTGAATAATCGCTTCACCGAGTTGGCGTCGACCTGAGATACGGTATGCGGCGCATCTCTAGGAACCAAAGCTGTGACCTCCAGACTGCGGCGTTTGCGCAAGGCAACAGTGTTCTCCGCTTGCCGCTTCATCGCAAGCGAAGAACCGTCAGCGACGACTACGGCAGTCCAGCCAGCAATACGTATACAGCTGGCCACCAGATTTACGATGCCGTCCAATATCCCTTATTCACTCCGTCCAAACCAGTTTTCAAGAAGGTGAAGCGGTTATTCAGCTCGGCTAACCGTGCGTTTACTCATAGGCGTTATGAACATATGAATTAACATATAAATTAATAATCGAGAAAAGGTTATAGTATCAAATGGCCCTTCGGCATCGATGCATGGTCAAAGGTCATTTCGTGTCCAAGGTTGCCATTGACAGTTATGTGTAACATATGGTTAAATTTGAATTAGTTTACAAGTGAAATGCGAAACAAGAGTATGAAGTACCACTGTCTCGTCGCGTGGCGCATCGCTCAATTCCATTAGTCGCCAGGCCTGTAACTAAATGAAAATTTAGTGCATACTGCCTATTCCTAGTTCCTTCGAGAATACGCGCCTTTCCCTACAAAACAGGGTACGAGACTACGAGGAATCACGTTACACCTTGGACGAATGCAGGCAAAACTCCAGTCAGAAAGGCCTCAGCACTACATTTGTGAAGAAAAATGAATTGACTGAGCCTTAATTTCATCATCAGGCGGAGCCAATTTTCGGAAGAACCGTTAGGTTCGCCAGAATTGGCGAAGCTTATCAGGCGGAGCCAATTTTCGGAAGAACCGTTAGGTTCGCCAGAATTGGCGAAGCTTATAAGGCCGTACACGTGAGAAAACATAGGAATAGGGGATGAAAATCCGTCAATCCATCCATCCATCCATCCATCCATCCATCCATCCATCCATCCATCCATCCATCCATCCATCCATCCATCCATCCATCCATCCATCCATCCATCCATCCATCCATCCATCCATCCATCCATCCATCCATCCATCCATCCATCCATCCATCCATCCATCCATCCATCCATCCACCGAATTTGTCCCGAATTTGCAAGCATAAGGGTGAGGCTCTTCCGAAAATTGGCTCCGCCGTAGAGTTTCAACGGGCAAGTTGCAAACACGCACGTTACTTGATAAGGCCGTACACGTGAGAAAACATAGGAATAGGGGATGAAAATCCGTCAATCCATCCATCCATCCATCCATCCATCCATCCACCGAATTTGTCCCGAATTTGCAAGCATAAGAGTGAGGTTCTTCCGAAAATTGGCTCCGCCGTAGAGTTTCAACGGGCAAGTTGCAAACACGCACGTTACTTGATATGGTGACGAAAGCGCGCGAATTAGGAGGACTCCGATTGGTCCGGACCGCAGTTCCAGGCTCGAGGTCTAATTAGGCGCGGCGAATAATAATTAGCGGTGAATTGATCGGGACCTCCTTTCCACAACCAGATCCGATCCGTACCGTCCTGGCGCTTTCCCCGCCGGTTTCAACAACTCGACCGTAGATTCTCTCATTTCTGTGCCCATGTGCGGCGTGGGGTCGTGGGACCCAACAACAACAACAACAAGGTGACGGTCCCGGCGCGACTTTTTTGGCGCCAAAAAAATTCGCAGTACCCGTCCGTAGTCCTAACCGTGAAAAAGTGGTGCACGGTGCGCGCACCCATACCGGCGCGGGAATGAACTCAACTCAACAACCCCTAGCTGACCATGGCGACGTGCTTTCAGGCAGAGTAGAAAAAGATAGCTCACGGAATGCGGTGAAACTGTGCGTCTCTTAAAGACGTTGAGTTTATGATGTTACTTCGTAGCGGAGTTCGTGCCTTTTGCAGTGTCGATGATTTTATCGATGACCATCGCCTCGGGGGTCCAATATGAAGTTTTCGTCGAGAGGAATGAATTAGAACCCACGCTGGCGGCAGTGATTGTAAGGTTTTATGGGATTCAATTAGCGTCAAGGACGCGTTTAAACTGTTATTGGTAAAGCTTTAAAAATTTGCTGGGTTTCGGCAAGATTTCCGTCACGATCGGTAAGACACTCTCCAGGCTCGCGGGATGAGCGTCTGGAATTATTCCATGGAAGGTTGTTCTTTCTTGCGCCGCTGGGCGAAGGACAATGCCGGTAATGGTACGATCGTTTGATCAGCGTTACCCTATCAATGTTTCGCTTCCTTTATGGGTTATCAACGCAAGTTTTCGGCTTCTTTCCTTGCAGTTAGCGCCAGGTAGCCTGCCATTCTTTGCTGCGCATCGCCAGATTCCTAGCACCTTTTTGTCGTTTTTATGTACGTTGTATGGCTGGGACGTGTGAAAGCGTGAGCCGTGGCATGTCGTCAAGTTGTCAGGGAAGTGCTGAGTGGTTTCTTTGAAGGAGATTGCTAACAGCACTCAGTTTTGTGTGAATATTGACGCAGCCTTTCTTAGCAGCGGCTTCATCGTGGTTAGAGGCTAACAAGCTTGAGGTTGTTTCTTGGCAAACAATGGCGCTGGAAAGAAAGGTGGCGGTGGTTGTTCTGAGTGGTATACTGCATGGGTGGAACTGCACGTAGGTAGGGGTTGTCGTTGTCTTGTTGGCCTTTCTCCCACTAAAATGGGAGAACCCTATCACATGCTAGCAAGGCAAGGTAACCATGGTAAGAAGCCTTGGCAAGCAGCATGTATGATACTTATGCTTTCTCTGTGGACTGTCTGTTGTTACCCTTGGTTGGGCAATCAGTGGATATGGCTCTCTAGGGTGTGTTTGAATTTGGACAGCTTGGCTTTGGGATGATGCTCGCACCATAAACCTGGAATATGCTTTAGAAGTGTTGGCTAGGCATGTAGAGCTACCTGCCTTATTGTTGTGCACACACGCAACAGGTTGCCCGCGCCGAGGTAAGGCAAGGGCACATGACGTGCCCAGCCACCTCCTTGTACATTGTGGTCAAATTGGGCATGGTCAGGAGCCTTTTGGATGGCATAGGAAGTGTTAGTGTGCCTTACTCACTATTGCCTTCCTTAGCGTCTGCACAGGTGGCCAGCTGCCAAAATTAATTACTTCAATGTTTGTACTCAAGAATGAGCTCAAGTTTTGTGGCATTACTTCTACGTAGTTGTCGACATGTGTAGTAATTGTGAATATCTCCCCAGGCTCTATAAAATATGTGTCTATGACTTGATTTGTTATTTGCAGCCTGAAAAAGTGCAGTTTTTGCGGGAAAATTCATAACTGTAATAATACTCAACATTCCCAGGCTCCAATTAGGTAGGCAACCTCAGTTTATACGATAGTATTAAAAATTAAATTAAATTATAACATGCCTCTGTTGGGAGATCATGTAGCACATATTCCTTGATGGATGGTGGAGTGGAGAGAGCCGCGTAATCTAACTAACCCAACGCTAATCTATTAATTAATTAATTAATTAGGAACATAACTCCGTTTCCTCCACCCCATCCATCATGAAATATGTGCTACATGACCTCCCCACGGAGGCATGTTCTAATTTAATTTAATTTAATTTAATAACTCCGTTGGGAGTATATGTAGCACATAGCCCTGAGAAGGGGCATATGAGCCTATAATACATTCTAAGCTACTTCCTGCAAGGGTGGGAATGTAAACAACACTTGCTCTAGGTGCACGAGGGCACCCGCACCCTCATGGTCTATCACGCTATGCCCGGGTAAGGGGGGAGCATGCCTGTGAGGGGGAAGATCATCATGGCTATACAAGAGCTATGGCATGGCTTCTCAGCAGAGAGTGACTCCCTGCATGGGCACAACATTACTAAATAAGGCTAGGCGTCGTCTGGAGTGTGGCACATCATAGGCACACATGTACATGACTAAAAAGGCTAGGCCTCAGCTGGTATAGTGCCTGTAGTAGGCGGGCATGTACAAGGCCACTGTCTAACTATTCTACACTACTGCTGTATTCCCCTAGGCTGGGGCTGGAGTTGCTGGGGCCGCGGTGGTCGAGGGGGTCGCTTGCCAGGGCTTGTGGCCGACGTAGATGGCCGCCCCCTTCCAGTACACCGGCTGGCCCGCCTTGGTCTGCCGGAGCTGGAGGTAGGTCGGCCATAGCTCCCGTCGTCGTTGTTGCTGTGCCAGGGTCAAGTCGTCGTCAAGGGTGAAGAGAGTCTTCTCGAGCCGCTTGCGGCGTCTGAGAAAAGAAATCTTGTCCGCCGGGGTCTTAAAGGTGAGAAGGAGCGGGGGCGGCCCGGCCTTACCCCGCGCGCGGGGAAGGCGGTGGGCGGCCAGCTCGATCTCACCAGTAAGGCCCATGCGATCAAGGATTTCTCTCTCAAAAGCACGCGCAAGCTTCTCGGAATTCTCACCTTCCTCCATCTTGAGATTCTTGACAATGACGTTGAGGCGGCGCTTGGCGAGCTCGGCCTCCTCGCGGAGGTCAAGCGTCTGCCGCTGGAGCTGGGCTGCGACGGCGGAGGTGGTGGAGGTGGTATGCTAATGTGGCGGAGGTGGTGCTAATATGGCGGAGGTGGTGGAGGTGGTGGAGGTGATATGCTAATCTATCTAGTCTAGAAAAATCCGATAGTACGAAAAATACGATAGTATATGGGCCGGGATGTGGGCAAGCCCCCTCCCCCCAAGAGGAGGAGGCGGTTTGACGAGTAGGGCAGTTAGGATTTTCTAGACTAGGTAGCTTAGCGTTAGGATAGTTCGATTACGCGGCTCTCTCCTTTCCACCACCCATCAAGGAATATGTGCTACATGACCCCCCAACGGAGGCATGTTATAATTTAATTTAATTTAATTTTAATGGGCCGGGAATATTCTGATTTGGCACGCCGCAAAGGTGAAAAGGGAATATATTGAAACAGTTGTAAAACTTGCAGCCGAATTTGAGGACACAGGTGTTATGCTGCTCTTCCGGGACATCTGCAACCGCCTTCTGCTGTCGTCGCAACCACCTCCAGCGGCCTGGCAACACAGTTTTCGCACGATGCTGTACAAGAACAAGGGGTCGCCTGCCGACCCCGGCAACTACAGAGGGGTGTGCATTCAAAGTGCCCCCCTCAAGCTTCTTATGCGGCTCATCCTGAACCGCCTGCGCACGGCCCTGGACGGTCACCTCTGGCCCCTGGGCAAGATCGAGAAACAGGACCTGTTCAAGGTCCTCGTCCTTCCTGTTCTCACGTATGGGGCCGCGACGTGGACCCTCACTGACCGCCGACCTGGCCCGCAAGCTGGACGGCGCGGTCACCAACATGCTGCGTTCCATTTTCAGAGTAGGATATGCTGCTCATGTCCGCAAGGAGGACCTGTATCAGGGCATGCTGTATCAGGGCATCAAGCGTGACCTCTTCAAGGTCGTCATTCTGACGATCCTGACCTACGGCGCCGAGACCGGGAAACTGACGCAGGAGCTGGAGCAACGACTCGACGGCGCCGTCACCAAGATGCTGCGCAATTAATTAATTAATTAATTAAACTCGTGCTCCCGTTGGGGAGTCACGGAGCACCGAAGTGCTTTTAATCCCTGTGTGTGCACTACAGGAGAAAGGGCAGAGACCCCCAGTCTCCTTCATGCCAAAGGCATGCCACAGCTGCAATCGGGCGCGGCTAGCTAAAAGGACAGGCTAACGATCCGGCAAACTGTGGGTGCAATAAGACCCATGTGAGCATGTCATAGCAAGGAGCGTGGGCAAGTAATCTGAACATAGCCAGGGCGTAGCATGGCTGTACTAGAACTAGGCTAAGGCTATGGCTGGTTGTGTACCATGCGTTGGCGGCACGTGACTAGGTTTGTTGGCACAGCTAGGCAAACATTCTAGGCATGGCTGCCTTAGCGACAGTGACTCCAATGGTTACAAGCTAGGGCTATTGCTATTCTAGCCCGCTGGGGGCGTCCACATCTTGTGGTTGATCATCAGGTCCCCGCCCCTCCAGTACACCTTGGGCTTCTGGGGGTCCTGCTTATGGCGGAGGTATTCCGGCCACAGGTCGCGTCGCTGCTGTTGCTGAGCGGGGGTTAGGTCGTCATCCAGCGTCCAGGTGAGGTCGTGCAACCGCTTGCGACGAGAGAGGAACCGCTGCTTATCCTCAGGGGAGATGAAGGTGAGCAGGACTGGTGGGGTGGCCGCCTTGTCCCGTGAGTGGGGAAGGCGGTGGCACCCACGCAGTTCTACCTCACCTACCAGGCCCATGAGGGTAAGAAGCTGTTTCTTGATCTCGTCAGCAAGGGAGGTTGACGTCTCACCTGGCTTCTGGGGGAAGCGACGTAGCACCACTCGGCACTCGCGGCGAGCGCGATCGGTGACCTCCCGTTGCTGGGCCTGGCGGTGGTCCTCCAGCTCCTGGAGCTTCGTGGCGATGGCGTCGGTGGTGGAGGCGGTCGCTGTCCGCAGCAGGTCCGCGTAGGAGAGCGGGAGGTCACCAGCATCCTGCCGGGGTGGCTGGGAGGCAATGGTGGCCGTCTGCTCCGCTAGCTTTGGGACCTGTGTGGCCAGGGCCTCGGTGTGGGCGGTGATGGCCTCAAGCTTCTTCATGAGCACGCCGCACTTGCCTTCCACCTGGTTAAGGCGAGAGACAAGTGCAGCATGCGTTTCCGAAGCCTGCGCCGCGGTGTGTAGCGCCGTGAACTGTGGTTGTAGCTTGTGGACGACCTTGGTTTCCACGTTGGAGACCCGGGCCTCGACCGTGTTGAGCGTGGTGTTCAGCGAGGTCATCTTCTCGGCCAGCGGCCAGGTCACGTGCTCCTCCAGCACTGCGCGGATGTCATCCTTGCAGAGGGAGGAAGCCGATGGGGCTGCCGGCTGTGCGGGGGCTGGGGCGTTGAGTGCGTTCCAAAGTTCTCTGTGGATGGCGCCGAAGCTGCGCTGGTAGTAGCTGGTCAAGATAGACTCGCGTTGGCGGGATTCGGCACAGGTGTAGAGCCAGGACGTGTCGCGGTAGTCGATAGCCGCCCTCCCTCTCCAGGGCACAAAGAGCTTCCGCTCCTGTGTGAGGAACTGGAGAACTTCGACGACTTCCTGCGGCGACAGCTGCTGCCACTCGAGGAGGGAGAACATTCCGTCGCCGGGCAAGAATTTGCTCCATTTGTGGCGATCGTGGCATGGTTTCTTGGGCTCAGGCGAGGCGCTTGGCGAGGGTTTGGCGGGTAAGCCTGGCGGCTGAACAATGGCGAGGGCGAAAGGGTTGGGCTGGGCGCTGGGAAGCTGTGCCAGCTCCTTTTCCAGCCCTCGTTTTGCTTTGGTAGTCGTCATAGCTGGTCACGTGCGTAACTTTGTCTATACTGCGTGGCAGCCGTAACCGTTTATACTGGCAAGTGCGTCTTAGAAAGGCGCATCGAATGCAAGTGGTCTGACCGAATTTGGGGCTCAGACGCAAAAGATCTGAACTCCGCCGTCAGCCATACCGCCGTCAGCCATTTTCGCGTCTAGGTGGGGGGCCGTTGGCAAAAGTCCTGCGCAAGGCCCTTAACATCCCCTTTGGTTTGCACATTAGTAATGAGGATTTGTACGCTGATTTGCCCTATGTTTCCCACATTATTAGGCACAGGCGCCTGGGCCTAGCCGGGCACCTGGCCCGCACAGATCAGGTAGATACATCAGATAGACTAGCTGGCACCAAGCCCGCCCAGCCTGGGCAATATGTCCTCACCTGGCGTGCCCCCGGCCGCGCGCGGCAGGGCCGCCACCCGTGGACTTTTCGTGATAGACTCGGCATGGACATGTGCTACACTAGACGTGACGGGCTCACCCCCGGGCAGCCTCCCGGTTTGTCTGTAATATGGAGGCAGATGGTGCGCAAGGATAGATGGCAAGTAGTGATGAAGGAGACCACCCCCAAGCCTGTGGGGGCTCCGCGTGTGACCAAGTAGGGCATTCATAGCGATTCGGGCCGCGGTGCCCACACCCCTGTAACTAGGACCTAGATAGCTTATACCATCCATTCCATCCCATGTTCCCCTCCCACTGAGGACTTATGCTCACGTGACGCAGTCACGTGTCTATTAATTAATTAATTAATTTATTAGTTAATCAGGGCATGCCATACATCACCAGCAGCGGCGCCTGCAGCTAGTAGGGCACTTAGCTCGCACCAACCAGGTAGACACCTCACGTGGCCCCCCCGCAGGTCTGCGACCAGCTCAGCCTGGCCGGCACCTCCTGACGTGGGCCGGGCCCAGTGATGTTAGACGCCGCAAGGCCCGCACCTTCAAAGAACAGCTAGTAGAGGACATGGGGGGCCTAGGCCTCTCCGTGATTTGGACGAAGATGATGGACAAGGCCAAGTGGGCCCAGGTCATAGAGGACAACGAGCCCCCCCCTGTGGGGAAGCGCCCGCGTGTGCAAACCCGTGGGAGGCACGCCAGACAGGCCCCCTAGGGCAGCGTGAGGCTGTCTAGATAGATGTTGTGGTTAGAATGCTGTTAGATAGATGTCATAGGTAGCGGATGTAGATAGCTTAGACCGGTAGGACTGTTTGCACCCCTCCACCCATCCATCGGGGTTAATGCTCCGTGACTCCCCAACGGGAGCACGAGACTAATTAATTAATAGAAACATGAGTAACTTTGCCCCCATCGTCCTAGGGGATATGCCCCTAAAGTAGCGTCTTTTGTCCGTTCTTGCGTAATACCGGGCACTGAAAGGGGTGTATACCCCCCATCAGTGGGTGGGATTAATTAATTAATTAATTAGACTCGTGCCCCCGTTGGGGAGTCACGGAGCATCAACCCCGATGGATGGATGGATGGGTGCAGACAGTCCTACCGGATCTACATCAGCTACCTACAACATCTATCTAAACAGCATCATTAACTACAAACATCTATCTAAACAGCATCACGCTACCGTAGGGGGCCTGTCTGGCGTGCCTCCCACGGGTTTGCACACGCGGGCGCTTCCCCACAGGGGGGGGCTCGTTGTCCTCTATGACCTGGGCCCACTTGGCCTTGTCCATCATCTTCGTCCAAATCACGGAGAGGCCTAGGCCCCCCATGTCCTCTACTAGCTGTTCTTTGAAGGTGCGGGCCTTGCGGCGTCTAACATCACTGGGCCCGGCCCACGTCAGGAGGTGCTGGCCAGGCTGAGCTGGTTGCAGTCCTGCGGGGGGGCCACGTGAGGTGTCTACCTGGTTGGTGCGAGCTAGGTGCCCTACGAGCTGCAAGCGCCGCTGCTTCATGGTGCTGGTGATATATGGCATGCCCTGGTACAGGTCCTCATTGCGGACATGAGCAGCATATCCTACTCTGAAAATGGAGCGCAGCATGTTGGTGACCGCGCCGTCCAGCTTGCGGGCCAGGTCGGCGGTGAGGGTTTAAGTCTCGGCCCCATACGTGAGAACAGGAAGGACGAGGACCTTAAACAGGTCCTATTTCTCGATCTTGCCCAGGGGCTTGCGCCACAGGGCCCGGTACTGGCGTAAAGCGTGCCAGGCGACGGAGATGCGATTAAATTAAATTATAACATGCCTCCGTGGGGAGATCATGTAGCACATATTCCATGATGGATGGGGTGGAGGAGGCCGAGTGATCGAACTATCCTAACTCTAAGCTATCTCGAAAAACCTAACTACACTACTCATCAAAACGCCTCCTCCGCTTGGGGGGAGGGGGCTTGCCCACAGGGTCGGGCGTGTGCGCCTTGACAATCTTCTTCCACCGCGTCTTGTCCTGCATGGCAGTCCAAAGACGGGAGAGAGAGTGGATGCGGTGCTCAAACTGGGCTGGGACCACTAGGTCGTCCAGCAACATCTGGATGTAGTTCGTGACAGGTTTCCCTACCCTTTTGGGAATGCCCTCGGGGCCAGGCCAGGTCAGAATGTGTTGCCCTGGCTGGCCAAGCCACTGGGGGCTTGCCAGGCCAAGGGCGGTGTCGACCTGGCTGGTGCGAGCAAGGTGTCCTACAAATGCTATCCTACGCTGCCTAATCTCGTCCGAAATACGAGGCATGCCATGATACAAAGATTCTGATGACGGACGCTCGGAAAACCCTACGTTAAGGACCTGTCGGAGCATCCTGTAAACCGTGCCGTCTAGCCTAGCTGCCAGTTTGGGTGGGATGGTCCACGCCTCGGCGCCATACGTGAGCACCGTGAGGACGAGGACCTTGAAGAGCATGCGCTTGCGGTGCTCGCCCAGGCCCTTCGAGCGCCAGTAGGGTTTGAGCGAACGGAGCTTGGCCCAGGCAAGGCCGATGCGGGTGTCCACATCGTCGGCAGTGTCAGGAAGCCAACTCCCCAACAGCTTGAAGCGGTCGCGGAACGGGACCTCCGTCCCGTCGAGCAGGCGCGGCAGCGGCGGTGCACTGGAGGCCCCAATCACCATCGCCTCAGTTTTGACACTAATCTCCAACCCCACCGCCCGCGCCTCCAGGCCCAGACAGTCCAGCCATGGGTCTGAATGTGCTCGGGGCTCTCGATGAGGGTGGTGTCATCCGCATAAATCAGGTCGGCAAGGCGGTAACCAGGTCTAACCCCGCCGTGCTCTTTCTCGTTAAGGATGTCCAAGCCTGGCTCGAACCCCTTAAGAGCAGTAAAGCGCGCACGTGCTCGGCGCATGACGTGATCCACGACAATAATGAACAGGTATGGGGACAGGACACAACCTTGCCACACCCCGTGGTGAAGGGGGAATGGTGGAGTGGTGCCTTCCGCAGTCCGCACTACTGCCTGTGAGCCCTCATACAGTCGGCGAATGGCAGCAATAAACGCAGGTGGTACCCGATCCAGAGCTAGGATGGCCCAAAGAGCCTCCCAGAGAACCGTGTCAAAGGCCCTGATATAGTCAACAAAAATGAAGACCAGCGGCAAACTGTCAGGGGGAAGGCGACGCACCTCCTCCATCAACGGGCGCGCGACAAACACAGCCATGACAGTGTTACGACCACGACGGAAACCCATCTGAGACTCACCCAGGTGTGTGTCCAGCGCGGCGTGGAGCCTGTGCAGCATCATGAGCATGAAGACCTTCAGCGCAGCGCTCTGGAGGCAGACACCCCAGTAGTTGCCGGGGTCAGCAGCAGAGCCCTTCTTGTACAGCATGACGCGGATGGCCGTCTGCCACTCAGCAGGCGGAGGCTCGTCAGAAAGCAGGACACGGAGATGCGATCATTGGTCCACATCAACCTCGCAGCTGGGGAGCAGGCTGCCCAGCAGCTTGACGCGGTCCCGATACAGGACTCGAGAGCCGTCGAGGAGATAGAGGGGTGGCGGTGAGTGGGTGAGCCCAACCGCCAGGGCCTCTGTCTTCTTGCTGACCTCGTGCCCCACTGCACGGGCCTCGATAGCCAGGCAGTCAAGCCATGTCTGCACGTGCCCAGTGTCCTCGAAGAGGGTGGTGTCGTCTGCGTAGATGATGTCTGCCAGCCGAATCTCCGTGTCCTCTCCGCCATGCCAGAATTTGTTAGCAACCTGCACCCCTGGTTCCCTACCCACGATGCCCTAGGCACACCTGGAATTGTACTACAGCACAAGTACAAATTGATTTTTTTCAACTTTGTTATTTTGTACCTCTCTTAGGTCCAAAGGTAGGAGGTAAGTGTCTCATCATGTTTTGACACCGTTGCACCGTTGCACCGTTGCACCGTTGCACCGTTGCACCGTTGCACCATAAAACTACCATTTTATGATTTTGTATGGTGTCACGAGGTAACCTAACGTCCAATACTAATGTTATAATGTCCACAAGCACTGCCTAAAGTGGGGTGCCACTGTGCCACCGTTGCACCGTTGCACCGTTGCACCGTTGCACCGTTGCACCATAAAACTACCATTTTATGATGCTGTATGGTGTCACGAGGTAACATAACGTCCAATACTAATGTTATATTGCCCACAAGCACTGCCCAACGTGGGGTGCCACTGTGCCACCGTTGCACCGTTGCACCGTTGCACCGTTGCACCGTTGCACCGTTGCACCGTGCCACCGTGACATGTCTTGACACATCATTTGTTGACTTTTCCTACGCAAGTAATGCAAGCACATGGCAAAATAAAATATTGATGATGATTACTTGAGACAAATATTAATTGATTATCAGCATTGTCTCCAATGTCTCCTACATGTAACATATGGAGAAGCAAGTACTACGTGATCGCAACCACAATTCCTTTGTTCGCCAACTAATACATCACAGCATAAAAAAGCTGAATAAATGGCTGAAAACTGACAAAGAGGTGCAAACACGATCAATATGAACATGAACCATAATAAACTGGTTCCCCTCGCTCATTTGCATCTTGCGAGTACGGCTGATGCCTTTTCCGCGATGGAGGGGCGGGGGGCGGGGGGCGGGGGGCGCTGCGAGCACGCATGCGTTCATCATCAAAGTTGCTGTGAGTCGTGAGACGAGTATGCTGAGTTGCTGCATAATGTCCCTCAGCATAATGTGGCCTATCTGGCTCCCTCGTGGCGGCATAACGGTAAGCGCCCTGCAAGGGCTCACCGTGGGCCATATAATAGGAGTCATAAGGCTCGTACAGGCCATGCGATTCATCTTGCCAATCCAGCTTCCTTGCCTCATCGATCGCGGGTGCGCGCGTGCGCGGCTCTGGCTCATCTTGCCAATCCAGCTTCCTTGCCCCATCCATCGCGGGTGCGCGCTTGCGCGGCTCTGGCTCACGGCGTGCCGGCTGCCATTCTGCCCCCTGCATGCCGGTGAAGCCTTCACGTTGCCGCAATGTGGGAGGCGCAGCAGGAATGGTCGGCCGGTGAATCTCCGTGCCGCGGCTTGAGGTTGGAGCACATTCAACAGGCGTGCATGGCACTCGTTCCCTTTCCAAAGCATCAACCCTCTCCGTCAGGGATTTGACCTGTTCCTTCAGCTTCGCAGTCGCGGGGTTCTCTGGGGCGGCAGCCGGCTTTGCACGCGCTGCCAATGATGATTGGCACTTGGAAACCTTTGCATTCAAATCAGCGATCTGCATAGCCACAGACGGCGGCGCCTTCTTCCTCCCTTGCTTCGCTTGAAACCCCACCCAGTCCTTCAGCTCTGCGATTGCTGCCTGTGCTGCTTGCAACCCCTGAGTAAGGGGCGCTAGCCACTTTGCCGGGGGAGCTGCCGGGGGAGCTGCCGGGGGAGCTGCTGGCATCGCACTCTCGGACGGTGCTGACTTTGCTGCGCGAGGCGGCAGTGCCTTCCCGCCCTGGTATTCAAGCTGGCGTGCAGGGCGCAAGCTCCGCTGGCCCCCCCCCCCGCCGCCGTCGAGGCGCGCTTCTTGGGCTTGACGGGTGATGTTTGTTCCTCGCTGCCATCGTCACCCCCCCTTCCCCATCATTGTGCTCCTCCTCCACCTCCTCTTCATCCTCCAGGTCATAGCTGGCATCGCCCCCGCTTTCATCTTCATCTTCATCTTCATCGGATGGAGCAGGCGGGACGACAGCGAGCACCTGAATTGTAAACATGCACGCATACAGAGATTGACATTTTACATCAACAATAATTAATGTTTTATGGTGCTTACAAATAGAGTGCTCCTGATGGTGTCTTCTAGTATGCACATTGATATATGCGCCAGTGTGGTTTGCGCTCGGCTGCGGTTGGATTGCGCATGGCATGTTCTAGCATATGAATGTCAACAATGCAAAACCGATCTGAGATACTTACAAGATAGCCCTGCCCGGTGGTCTTGTTGGTCGCGCTCCTTAACTGGTTGATGCGCGACTCCTGGCGGGTAAACACTGACGTGATGTCCGCCATGGCATCCGCCAAGGTAGTACTCGAATGGCAATGCAATTCGGCGGTGGCGGCAGGGTCAACCGTCAAGTTATATGGTCGGCACCACGCTACACGGATTTCACCGGAGGCGAATGAGGTAACCGTCCATTCTCCTTCCCCGCAGCTGTAAATGGGACGCACCAACGCCACAAAGGACTGGTACTCATGGCCAGTGCTGGCTGCCCTCACACAAGCGAGTCCGAGGATGACAAGCCGCACAACGGTGTTGCCCGTGGGAGTGGCACGCAGGTCACGCATTAGCTCAGGATCCGCATGACTGCAGATGTCACCGATGGAGAACGACGTCACCTTGGCGGTGCTACGAGAGCCAGCCTTTTTGCACGAAACATACAGCGGAGGCCAGTCACTCTTGGTGTCTAGTTGGGCCAGGGAATCCTTTTCATCAGACAGCGTGTAGAAGTTGTGAGCTCGTGTGATGTTGTGCTCTGGAACGGTTATCTGAGGAATACCGTTGATGAACCTGCTGTTGGTTGGAAAACCCTTGCCCACGTCGAGCATGTGAAGCACAACTGGCTTGGCCGCAGTAGCACCCCGGGATGCAATCGAGAGGCTGCCGGCTCCCTTCACGAGCACCCCCAAATATCCCAGATACTTGACGAGGCACTTGTGCGCAGGTGGGTCCTGCGATGCTGCCTGTTGCAATTCAACAGCAATAGCACAAGCAATGTCATGATTCCAAACGCCAAGAACTGCACTTAGTAATATTCCTTTGGTAAAATGCAATTCAAGAGCAATAGCACAAGCAATGTCATGATTCCAAACGCCAAGAACTGCACTTATTGTAATATTCCTTTGGTAAAATGCAATTCAAGAGCAATAGCACAAGCAATGTCATGATTCCAAACGCCAAGAACTGCACTTATTGTAATATTCCTTTGGTAAAATAACAACCGGATTTCCCCTGTCATAAATTTACCTGAGATTTCCCATCCGTTTTGGCTGTTTGCTCGGTTTCCTCATCCGAAGCACCGGAGGCATTCATTCTATGAAGTTCATTGACTGCTCCCCTGACGTACACGTTTGATGCCCTTTGCTTCTGTACTTCATCACCTACAGCGCCCACTGATACAGGGCCTGTATCCATTGTGTTCTCTTGCCCCGGTGGTGCTACTGCGTCCTGTTCACTGGCATGCTCCACATGTCCGGCATCCCCGCCATTGTTTTCAATACCTGCCTGCGGCTGCACGCCGCTAGCCATTCTCAGCTATCCGGATTTCCGAACTACGCCAATACCTGGCCAGAATGGCTGAAAATTTCCACGAAATGCATCCAAGTGCACGAATTATTGAGTCGGTGGTGGCACCATGGCACGGAGTACAAATGGGTGGTGGCACGCCGTGCCACCGGTGGTGGTGGCACGGTGCAACGGTGCAACGGTGCAACGGTGCAACGGTGCAACGGTGCAACGGCCAGTGATTGGCCCGTAGTTGATTTTGTGATATGCGCCTAGTAAAAATTGGCCGCAAATCTTGTGCCCACGTACGACCGGACGAATTTGCGGCCAATTTTTACTAGGCTGCATGTCAGCAAATCAAGAACGGGCCAATCACTGGCCGTTGCACCGTTGCACCGTTGCACCGTTGCACCGTTGCACCGTTGCACCACCAAATTTTCCTGGCCAGAATGCCCTGTCTTTGCATGTAAAGGATAATTATGATAATGAACCAGCGATGGAAGCAAGGGGATAATGAACCAGCGATGGAAGCAAGGGGATAATGAACCAGCGATGGAAGCACCAGCGATGGAAGCGATGGAAGCGATGGAAGCTGGAGGGGGAGGGGGAGGGGAGGGGGAGGGGGAGGGGGCGGCCGTATAATATTACGCAGTTCCTAAAGCCATGTATTATTACGCAGTTCCTAAAGCCATGAAGGGCCTGGGCATTATGGAGCCCGATGCGGGGGCGCAGGTTTTTGGAATGCTATTCTCGCTGCTTGTCCTGGTGGTCGTGTTGCTCGTCATGGCGAGACGAGGGCTCCGTCTTAGCGCTGCCGCCGTCTTAGCAAAATGCACCACAGATGCGTCCTGTGCTGCGGCACTTAGCAGGGACTGGGACTGTGGGTGTGGCCGCCATTGTTTGCGAAGCGTGCATTTCGAGGAGATAAGAGCGATGAGGACCGACATGTGGTCTAAGAAGCCTGCGGATCGGAAAGAGTTTATAAAGAACCAGCTTTTTCAGGCCGGCCAGCGAGAAACTGAAATTCCGGGGAGCTTGCGTCACAAACGCAGTCGAGATGAGGGCTTCCTTTTCGCAGTGGATGGCTACGTTACTTACCCAGCTGACAGGCATCAGCCAGAGTCGGCAACCCCGTTTCGGCATCGCATGTGTGAAGCCGCTTTCCGCCGTGCTTTGTATATCAACCCCAATATGTGGCACGCGGCTGTCAAGGAGACAACCCGCCCTCGACCTTTGCCTGGTGATCGTGATTTGGAGTCCGGCTTGGGTAGCACTGCTGGACGGCGCATTGGGGTATCCCGGTCAGTGTCTGCCAAGATTGGGGAGGCCAAGGCGCTTTGTGAGCTGTGGATTCGGCGTTGGTTCTGCCCAGCAGTTGAGAAGGATCCCCGGGATGGCGCCAGCATCATTGAGCAACCGTGCAAGAAGACTTTATACTCGGACTACACTGCAGAGCAGCAGGACTACGGAACACCTGTAGTTAGCATGTCGCTTTTCAGGAAAATTTTTGAAGCAGTGAGAGTAAGCATGCGAGTCCGGATTGAGAAATATCGCACGAAAATTATGGGTGAGTGCTCCCGCTGCCGGAAGTTAAAGGATGCCATCTTGTCTTATCGTACCACTGACCGGGCCCGGTGGGAGGCTTTCAAAGAGAAGTTAGCTGATCACACCGACTTCTTTAATGGGGAACGGATGGCTTACCTGCAACGAAGGTTTGAGGGCGCCAAGCACTATTTTGTTTCCATAGTCATCGATGGTCTGGCGAAAATGAAGACGGCGGTTCCAACCAGGGGCAGCGCCTCGAAAGAGTGGCTTAGCAGCCGCAAGCTACATATACCCTACCAGCTGGTTTGCTCGATTTTGCATGGAGTGAGGACGTACTTCTGGGTGATTATGCCTTGGGTAGCCAATTCTGAGGTTTCTGGTAATTCAGGGCGTGTCACTGCGACGCTGCTCACACACCAATTGTTGGAAGTGGTGGTTGAGCGACCATGGGAAAGGTCCCACAATCCTGAGATCCGCGAGTTTGGCCTTGCCACGACACTCGTCCTTCAAGTGGACGGGGGTGGGGACAACATGAATAGCGAGCTATTGGGCTTTCTAGCGGTTCTCATTAACCGCCGTCTCTTTTCTCTCATCAGGGTGTGCCGCCTGCCCCCGGGGCACACCCATAATGACGCTGATCAGAGATTTGGTTGGTTTATCCGGTGGTACAACGGGATGAAGAACCGCGTGTCAGATCTCGCACCGGTGCTCATGCTGACATTTCAAGATGTGTTGCAAGGGCTGACGCGTGCCTTTGCACACTTCTACGAGCAAGGCCCATTCGGGAGCATGGCGACAATAAACCCACTGCCGCCATCTGCCAAGGTTGGTTTTCTTTAAAATACTATGAATTTCTTCCGGCTTCTTCTTGTTTTCCATATGTAGCATGCCATAGTTAACCAATAATCACCTTGCTTACTCGCCTCTTATTGCAACTGTTTGTTCTATGCTTGTTGCTTGCAGCTCGTCAATGCAGCGCTGGACTTCACAACGTGGCTTCGAGGCTGCATAGACCCAGATCTTGGGCGTTGGGTCAAGTCTGCTGACGTGGTTATGGACGCGTCAACCAACCAACCTGTGGTGGAGCATCGGCCGGTCAGCAAGATATTTGATATCGAGCTATTCGGCCATCACGAGGAAGGTGCAGGGGCGGACGTTGGTGATGACTGCTTTTTGCGCTACCGACTTGCCACGGCAGAGGCGTTAGCTGATGTGCCCGCCAACTATTGGAGGCCTCTTGGGCCGAACGAGGAGCCATGCGACATGGTTACTGTCTCTTCGAAGCGTGTGAGTGATGGCAAAGAGCTCCGCGGCGTGCTAGTCATGGAGGCGACCAAGGCGCCCAAGGGCAGCCCAGGTGTTGCCGCGTTTGCGGATTGGGATGGCGATCGCGCAATCCGCCGTCATTGCTCTAAACTCAACCGAGTGTTTCCAGACATCATGACGGATGCAAAGCAAGCAGAGCTCAACGAGGAGATCCGCGGCTTCCCCGCTGAGCCGGAGCAAGTGGAAGAAGAAGCGTCGGTGTTTGACCGCATGATCCAAGCTCTGACGGAGTGCAGGGAGCAGCAAAAACACAAGCCCCTCCCTTTTTGCCTCCACAGTGCAGGGGATCAGGCGGTGATGCGGGCTGCCCGTGCTTTGGAAGCGCCGCTGCACCCAATTATCAGCCATGCAGGCAACCGCCGGCACGAGGTGCAAACTGCCATTCACCGGGCGCGACGCGAGGCTGAGCGCCTGCCGGCCGCATCTGCCACGCCTGCCACGCTTGCCTCCAATCCTCCTACTGGAGTTGCCTCCAATGAGCCTGCGGATGCCACCGGTGGTGCACGGACCATTGCGACTGCGGATCATATTTTTTCCGTAAATCCCGGCATTATCTCCCGTGGAGACTTTCTCATCATCAAGAGACCTGCGGTGACGTGCGGGGAAGGCATGCCCTGGCCAGAGGAGCTCTTGGTGAAGGTCATGGATGCGTCTACTGTTCGTTCACGCGGGACTCTGACTGTTTCCGTGTTTTACTCACCCTCCTGGGAAGGGCAGTTTAACAAGCTCTCGCTCGCAGGCGGTGGGCCGGGCCTGACGGTGTCGGCATCGGAAATCATCGTTCAACACTGGACAGTTGGTGCATCAGGGCAGGCTGTCCACACTCCGTCGCTGACAGCAGCACGTAAGCTATCTCGTGCAACCCTCCAGGCCTTAGATGACCACCCACACGTGCACTTTGCTGGTTTTCAAACACAGCAAGCTGCTGCAGCGACGTCAAAAGCTGCATGTGCGGCACACTTTGTTGAGCACGGGCTGCACGCGCTGAAAGGGAGAAGGCTGTGCGCCTTGTGGGGTGCTGCCAAGACCCGTTTTCACGGGTGGGTCACAGAAGTACATGAGAATGGCGGGGCTTTGAAGATCGAGACGGTTTGGTCCGACGGCAAGGGAGCGACGTACACCACGTTGGAGGAAGTCTTAAAGTTCATCTGCGGGTGCCCTCATGCGGCTAATGCCTTTGGCCGCGAAAAGTTTTTTCAGGATGGTGCCGCGGCCGACGCTGAGACGGGGGCGGAAGAGCCCCAACTTTCTTTTGTTTGTGAGAGTAGCGAGAGTAGCGATGATGATGAGGAGGAAGCATGGGAATGATGGGGAATGTGTGAAAGCTTCGATAGGAGTAAAGGCGTCTCTTTGTCCTGTCAAGCATGCTAGTCTTGTTGCAAGAATGAAGCCCAACATGCCAACTGTCCATGCATGGTCATGTTGCATAATGGTGGGCATAAGATACATGTGTTTGCTAGTGGCCATGTTTTACACGGAAATGGATTTACGTTCAGTATGTGATTCAATGACATGTGATTATTTTGGTTGATGCATGCAATATACCCCATGATAACCAATGCACGTGCAAAGATGTGTGTTTATATGCAATTTGAGGTGCAACGGTGCAACGGTGCAACGGTGCAACGGTGCAACGGTGCAACGGTGCAACGGTGCAACGGTGTCATGAGCATCTAGGTAACCCTTGCATGACCCATCCACCTACATAAAACCCATGGATAACAATTGCATGTGCAAAGGTGTGTGTTTATATGCAATTTGAGGTGCAACGGTGCAACGGTGCCACGGTGCCAAGGTGGCACGGTGGCACGATGCCACGATGCAACGGTGTCATGAGCATGTCTAGGTAACCCTTGCATGACCCATTACCCTAGATAGATCCCAATGGATAACCATTGTATGTGCAAAGGTGTGTGTTTATATGCAATTTGAGGTGCAACGGTGCAACGGTGCAACGGTGCAACGGTGCAACGGCGCCACGGTGGCACGGTGTCATGAGCATCTAGGTAACCCTTGCATGACCCATCCACCTACATAAATCCCATGGATAACCATTGCATGTGCAAAGGTGTGTGCATATATGCAATTTGAGGTGCAACGGTGCAACGGTGCAACGGTGCAACGGTGCAACGGCCGCCGACAAACTTTTTTTTCCTCAAAGACTTTAGTTGACCCTTTAAATGCATGAAAATGCAACTTTCAAAAATGAAGTACAATTTGAAAAATGTAGTACAATTCCAGGTGTGCTTAGGGATGCGGGCAAATCGCTTGCGCGCCTGAATCATTACGTATTCGACCACAATAATGAACAGGTAGGGCGATAGCACGCAGCCCTGCCACACACCCTTCTGTAAAGGGCATGGTGGCGTGGTCCCGTAAGAAGTGCGCACCGAAGTGGTGGACCCTTCATACAGGTTGCGGATGACAGCAATAAGGGGGCGGGGGATCCGGAACAACTTGAGGATGTCCCAAAGCGCAGGCCAGAAAACCGAATCGAAGGCTTTGATGAAGTCCACCAGCGCAACTTAGGTGCAAAGGGGACTCACCAGGCTGAAGGCATTGCAGTTCCTCCACCAGTCGGCGAGTAGCGAAGAGCGCCTGTACTGTGTTGCGACCTGAACGGAAGTCGTGCTGAGTCTCGCTGAGGTGACCGTCCAGGGCCGTGCGCAGGCCGTTCAGGATGAGCCGCGCATAAGAAGCTTGAGGGGGGCACTTTGAATGCACACCCCTTTGTAGTTGCCGGGGTCGGCTGGCGACCCCTTGTTCTTGTACAGCATCTTGCGAAAACTGTGTTGCCAGGCAGCTGCATGGGGGCGGTTGCGACGACAGTGAGAAGGCGGTTGCAGATGTCCCGGAAGAGCAGCATAACACCGGTGTCCTCGAATTCGGCTGCAAGTTTTACAACTGCGGCAGGAATCTCGTCGGAGTGGGTGGGATGGACCCCGGCACATTCCATTGATTAATTAATAGACATGTGACTGCGTCACGTGAGCATAAGTCCTCAGTGGGAGGGGAACATGGGATGGAATGGATGATGCAAGCTATCTAGGTCCTAGTTACAGGGTTGTGGGCAGCACAGCCCGAATCGCTATGAATGCCTACTTGGTCACACGTGGAGCCCCCACAGACTTGGGGGTGGTGTCCTTCATCACTACTTGCCATCTATCCTTGCGTACCATCTGCCTCCAGATTACAGACAAACCAGGAGGCTGCCCGGGTTGAGCCCGTCTCGTCTAGGGTAGCACATGTCCATGCCGAGTCTATCACGAAAAGTCCACGGGTGGCGGCCCTGCCGCGCGCGGCCGGGGGCACGCCAGGTGAGGACATATCGCCCAGGCTGGGCGGGCTTGGTGCCAGCTAGTCTATCTGATGTGTCTACCTGATCTGTGCGGGCCAGGTGCCTGGCTACGCCCAGGCGCCTGTGCCTAATAATGTGGGAAACATAGGGCAAATCAGCGTAACAAATCCTCATTACTAATGTGCAAACCAAAGGCAATGTTAAGGGCCTGGCCGGCGGCATCTTGGTGACGTTGCCATCGAGTCCTTGCTCCAGCTCCCGCGTCAGTGTCCAGGTCTCGGCGCCGTAGATCAGGATCGTCAGAATGACGACCTTGAAGACGCAAGCAGAGGTCACGCTTGACGATCCAGGGTAGGGCGGGGTTGCTCCACCAGCGGCGGTGGTCACATGGAGTTGCGCCCACGCCATGCCTATCCGTGTCGTCAGGTCGTCCTCGCAGTCGGGAGGCCAGTTGTCGAGCAGCTTGACGCGGCCTGAAGTAGGGTAGTTGACCTTGGTGTCGTCTTCAGAGGCGGAGTGTGGGCGGGGGCCCAGCCATGCCGAGAGCCAGTGTTGCATCCCAGGGCAACAATAGCATGATAAAGTGATGAACGTGTGACAGTTCGCCGCTGGAAGCGGACAAAACGGACAAGTATTTTTAGAGGTAGCTTGTGCCGATCGGAGGGGACCGGCCCGGTCACCGTCTGTTCGGTGTGATAGAAGTATAGTCGTGGCACACTATTTTGTACACTTCTGAGCCGACCAAGAGTCGTCAGATAGTTTGTGTGTGTGTGTGTGCCAAACGACCCTAAGTGTGTGATCCATGTTTGTTCAGGGCCGGTTGGCCCGGTGTCTGTTCGTGTGGTCAAGAGACAAGTTGTAGCGCGTGGCGCCGAACGCGTGCGTCGCCGCCACCGCGCGGTTGTCAAAGTATATGGATGGGGAAGGTGGCCCAACCTTCCCACGCGTTCATGGTCCTACTAAGCCTGCGTCATCAATTTTAGTTCTTCCCCCTTGTCCCGACTTAGTTGGCCCCGGATTCACCGTTTATTATTAATGAAATAAAGACGTTGGCACGAGCCCTTGCCAAGTTGCAACCCATATTGTCCGACGGGTTAAAGATTCTTTCGTGATACCTTGATCAGGACCCGGCCCAGGTCTGATCACAGGTCGCGGACGTAACATTGGACTCGGAGGAGCGCCCGTGCTGGACTGCACAGGGCTGCAAACGGCCAAACGCGCCGCATTGAAGTCATTAATTTCATTATTCAATATTCGGTCGTCAGCCGAAGTCAACGAATCGGGCAAGCTACAAGGTACGCCTAGCCCACTGAGTTAGATCCCAAGTGCTGCTTCCTAGAGAGGACACCGGATACTCAGTAAAATTTGGCAGATCGGTCAAATCTGGGCAGCACCCTTATTTCGTACAAAGGACTCCCATGGTACTGGCAGCGCATATATATGGACGGCCTCTTGTTCCGGCCGGGCGGCCTTGTGGTAGCTGTGGGCAGCCGCTGGATCCCACGGGGACTCACTACCTTGCCTGCATGGGGGGCCAACAGAATCAGAATTGGTATTTGTATTTGCACACTGTCCTCCTGACGGTGGTGCTCGCCATGATCCGGTCGGTTTTCCCCCACGCGAACATCCGGTCCGAGGATGCGGATGGCGCTGCCTTCTATTCCCCCAACCACCGGCCTGACATCGTGGTGCTGGACTTTGAGGGGGGTGGCCGGCATCTGCTTATTGACGTTTCGGTGGCGCGGCCCTTGGCTCTTAGCCACGTGGCTGGGGCCTCCCTCACGGCAGGTTACACGGCGGACCGGGCGGAGCGGGCCAAGCTCCTGGCCTACGGCGACGTCGGGCACCATCGTGTGGTGCCCTTTGTCCTGGAGGAGTTTGGGGCCATGGGGCCCCTGACCTCCGCCTTCTTCAAGGAGTGTTGCCGGCTCCGGGAGGACCGGCTGGACCTGGAGGGCCAGCGGGCCCCATGGTCGGCGCGGACCTGGACGTCATATTGGCGTCAGCGCTTGTCGGTGGCGCTGACTCGGGCCATGGCTGACATCATGCTCCGCCGTACGCGGGCTGATTTTGCGGTGCAGCAGGGCTATTAGGTTCCTCCCGTTAGGCGTTTCCATTGGTCTTATCGTAGTATAGAGCTTTGACATGGCTCTGTATATAGGTTTATAGCTGGGCGTTTGCTTTGGTTTGAGTGATTTCACTCTGCTGTAAGTAATTATATTTTTAATATATATATATTTTTAATAAGATAGAGATGTATAGAGATTTGACATGGCTCTGTATAGAGGTTTATAGCTGGGCGTTTGCTTTGGTTTGAGTGATTTCACTCTGCTGTAAGTAATTATATATTATTAATATATATGGACGGATTACAATAAGCTCAAGCCAGGTCGCCTGGTGGTCTTTCCCACTACCCGAGAGGAGGTGGCACGGCAGCCACTCTTTTTTAATGACTTGATCACTGTCAGACGCTACTAACAAGCCCCTCGGCACTCTCCACGGACACAACCCGTATGATGGCTTCCTGCGCGCGTCACCGCCGATTGTCAGGGTG
The DNA here is from genome assembly GCA_009746045.1 of Mesostigma viride. NCBI lineage: Eukaryota > Viridiplantae > Streptophyta > Mesostigmatophyceae > Mesostigmatales > Mesostigmataceae > Mesostigma > Mesostigma viride. The sequence goes on from RPFO01000312.1 coordinate 932,939, forward strand.
CTGGACCTCTACCTGGGGCACGGCGCTACGTATCGACGGCTCAGCTACGACGAGGTCAGCACTTGGGTCTCACTCATGCCCTCCCTGCAAGCGTGGCAAACCCTGATAAGTGCGATACCAGCGGCGTGGCATGCCTTGATGACTGCCCCACGCAAGCCAATTATAACCGGCGACTGGGTTAGCTTCTACGCCGACGGCGTCACGCCTGCGTGCAAAGGTTTAGTCGTGACGGTTTTGCCACATGATGGGCTCCAACTACAACTGCTAGAAGCTGTTCCTGGCCACAATGCCAGGGTGTCTGTATCAACTATCCACCTTATATATGCGTACACGCCATCTTCCCAGTGTCACCGCATACGTGTAGTCCCATGGTCTGTGCCAAGATCTTGCATGATCCGGCCGGACCCATTATCCCCGGTTGGAAGCATTACATGGCTACACGTGGGCAACGCACGGCTCGATTTACTACACCTGGACCCGCGGTTGAATTTGGATGGGTCTTAACCAAGGGGGACATCAGAACCAGCAAATGTATCTTTGAGTACACCGCAGATTGGGGTTATGATATCTTGTTGCATACGTACCATCAACCCCATCCGGGCCGAGCCCGATGGGGAATACAATGGCCGGGCTACACTTGGGTCAAGCTGATTACCCTGGCGGTAAACCACCCTCTCGTGGACCGCAGGGCCACTGATGTACAACATCTTCTGATGCATAGGGCGATAGGGGTCTGCGCTACGCTCCACGAGCGTTTTGGTCATGATGCATCCTGCATGTGCACGCACCCTATATAACGAAACCATAAAGCACCGGTTCCTTTTCTGTAATCTCCCAGGGGTTTGGAAGTGGCTCATTAACATATCTGGGCCGCATGGACGGCATCGCCACCCAATCTCCCAATTAGCGTGCGTACCATCATTTTCGGTATATTGCTGGCACACCATGCAGGGACCGAGCTTTCAGATTCCCAAGCAGAATGGATATGGTTGCAAGCGCACTACTATGCAATACGCGATCTGGACCATACGCAACGAGACAGTCTTTAAGGTCCGTGAGGAGTATACCCGCGGCGGCGTAGTCCGGCGCTTTATAATATACCTATGGAATGCGGCTATGCGCCGATACTGGCTGTTGGCTCAGGAACAACACAGGGTGTGGGACCCAGGGCCCAATAACGACAAACCCAGCCCGCTCCAGCTTTTTCATGATCTATTGGGCCGTAACCAGGTATTCACCATTATGCCCCACGGCGACATGACTCAGGTCCACTGGCTTCCCTGGTCACATAACGCGCCCTATTAGCCCTTCACCTATCACCTTCACACCCGTGTGTGACCACCTTCATTTAGGATTCGCTGATACTCATTTCCCCTCTCACCTCTTTGGTCCATAATTGGCTAATAAAAAATATACCCATTTCCCCGAAAAGAATTTGGCAGATCGAGGCCTTGCAAGCTTCTGTCTTAATACTTAGTGCTAACGTAGTATATCAAAATCAGATCGACCCATTTTTGGAATCTTGTTACGAACCTTTTTGCAATTTTTCCCTTTACGAACCTTTTTGCAGTCTTTTAACGAACCTTTTTGCAGTCTTTTCACGAACCTTTTTTGCAAGTCTTTTAACGAACCTTTTTGCAAGTCTTTTAACGAACCTTTTTAGACTCTTTTGCCCTGTTGAGGCGCAGCATCTGGACCGGACTTGGCAAATTCTATAGTGGAAAATTGGTCGTATCACCTCGGGAGCATTACGGTTAATGGAAGGGCAGGCCCTGCCCGGAATTAGACTATTTCTTTAGGTTTTAATCGTCCTTTCCTTTCGAAAACGAATTAGCAAGTAGGGGAGACCCTTCCCTTACTTGGCCGTAGTTGGAATCGCTCAACTTGGTGGAATATTGCCTGTTTTTGACCCAGTAAAGCGGAGAGACTTGAGTCGTCAAATTAGAACCACATTGCGTGAACTGGGTTGAATTCACGCATTGCTAGTGTCCGTGCTGCGAGTCTAGTGCTTAGGAATATTGTAGGAATATATGATGTTTTGCCTTGGCATATGCGCAGTTAGGCCCTGTTTGTGTGGTTTTGTCTCCATTTTCACACGAGACGGCTACGAGCCAGGACGCCAAGGGTCGCCAGCATTGTTTTCTGTTTTTCTTCCATTGGTGAAGGGCCCAAGTGGTGAAGGGCCCAAGACTGCGACGACCCAGCCACGGCCTCAAGCAAGGGGGCCAGCATTCCCCCACTTTACAGGGGAAATGCGGCCGAAATTTCACTAAAAACAGGTGGTAATTGTGCTGTGGGTTACGGGTTAGTATCACCCCCTTAACCGAGTGGTGTGCATGCTTGCGCTGCTTGTTTGATGAAACAGGCCCTTGCTGCTTCCCCCCTGAGCAAACCTACCCACATTGCACATGGTCCCCCTCTGGCCCTTTCAGTTACCAAGGTATGTGCTCATGAGTAGACTGTCATTAGTAATATGGTAGCAGAATGCGTGTGCCCCAATCTGCTAGTTCTTCCCAATCCTCTGCATCCCATAGTAAGAAACGAGTACCCCGTGACCTTATTTCCATTTGGCGTCCCAGCGGTACAGGTAGTAACTATCCCTTCTATGCTGTAATCACCCCTACGTTTGCAGGCAGGCATAGTACTTAGTTGGGTCACAGCCAGTAACATAATAACCTCAGGGATCCCACAGTGTGAATACCCAGGGTTCCACTCATTGGATGCAGCATATGAATACCTTATAGATAACTTGCGTGCCCCAGAAGGACTCCATTATTAGACGTGGGCACCCGGTCACCAACCCTACTCGCCGTGCTCGATGTACCCCTGTCATTCCGTCTTCTGATCCGTGTCCCTCTCCTGCCCTGTCACAAGTCACTAGACAAGTAGGACATTCGTCCCAGCCGTTTACGACATCTAGTTACTAGGGAGTACAAGGGTGACGCGTGCCAGTAGTCACCCCCGCCCCTTATTGGGTGGTTAGCAGTACTGATAGAGGGAAAATAAACAGGCCATGATAAGGATGCAGGCGGTAGACCCGAGTAGTGTTGCTTGATTAAATAATGTTTGTTTGTTTCTAATTTGTTTTGGCCTACTTCTTTCTTAGAGGCCTAAAATCATCAAGTCACTGACCCCAGTGTGCTTGATTTTTATTTCGTGTCGCTACTGTCCCCCCAAAATGGTGCTCCAGCATGGGGGTCCCCTTTCCTCGTAAGGGATTATCCCCAAATGAAATCGACAGTCTCACACTGGAAAACGCCTACCCTGGCGATAAAGCTCGCCAGTTAACAACCCGGTACCGCGGGGCTGTCCAGCTCATTCGCAAACAAGTGCACGACTACGGCGAGTCGTATCATCAGACCGGCCACGCCCATCTGGTATACCGCGCACTTTTCTCCCACGAGGACGACGCAAGTCTTCCTCCATTTGTGGAACCCGCGGCCCCTAACGTCCTAGCGTTGCACTGGTACTCCCACAGTCACGCCCGGCCGGCCCGCCTCGGCGTACGGCCATTCGCACCATTGGCGGCGTGTACCACCTTCGTAGTATCCGGGTCATTAAAGCTATCGCGCGCGCCGCACGCCGGGAGACCATCTCTCCGGCCGATAGCCTGGAGCCTGCCCCAACGAGTGACTTCAGGGTTTTCCGCGGCGAGGTGTACGTGCACCGTGCCTCAGACGGTCCAATGACGGACCCCGTAAATATCGAGAGCTAGGTAACGTCTTGACCGCTCTTCCTTCTATATAGCAGCACTAGTGAGACCCCTTTGTGCTTAATTCAATAACTAATAGTAATTTATTTCTCGCCTGCATAAACAAATGGCCGATCATAGTCAACATCAGCCTAGGCCCGCTCACATGGGTCTTATTGCACCCACAGTTTGCCGGATCGGTAGCATGTCCTTTAAGCTAGCGCGCCCGAATGCAGCTGTGGCATGCCTTTGGCATGAAGGAGACTGGGGGTCTCTGCCCTTTCTCCTGTTGTGTACACACAGGGATTAAAAGCACTTCGGTGCTCCGTGACTCCCCAACGGGAGCACGAGTTTAATTAATTAATTAATCAGCCTAGGCAGGCAGGAGTAGACAATGCAGACGCTGTGAGTCAGCGTACCCGTTCTCATCAGGCCGGCCAGTTAACGCCAAGCGCATTGGCGTATTCCTGATTTGGCATATCTCTACGATTCCAGGAGCACTGGAACGAGTTCATTCCGACAAGTATCAAGAAAGTTATGGCGTTCCGACTTCCCGGTCGCGCGCGAGCGCGAGCCGGCTGTTCTTCCAAGTCGTGAGTGAATATGTGCCGGCGACATACTGTATGGGGTCGACAGTAAATCCTGGGCTGACAGGAATTAGGTGCTGTACCTACGATGGTATTGGATTAATACGTCGTACGCAGGAAGTAGGAGCCTTAACCTGTGGTCTGTTGGTACCGCAGGCTTAGTCCTGGACTATTGGGTGCAGACGCAATAATCACTGGGTGGACTGTACTCTGTGGTCACTGTGCCTGTATGGCAGACCTACTGTATAGGATCTGGACGCTGTACAGGTTGTTAATACTGTACCGGGGTGTTAATACTGATCGAGCAGGCCCTACGAGGCTGCTCAGGCCTAGCAAAGCACAGTGAACAAGTATATAAAGAATAGGCCAGTGCCAACTGGTCATTTTGCGAGCCCGCCTCACGTGTGTTGCCTTGACTTGGCAAGCTCGTGTCTAAGCCCTCAAGTGCCTGAGTGCTGTAAGCTTATCCAATTTTAACAAAGCTCCGTTCCAACCACATTCACATAATTGCTGCATTGCAACCATATCCTTATACATTGCGCTTAAAAACGTTAACTCAAATTACAAGCAGTCTCGACGGAACGACCAGGAGGGTTGTTGCTGTGTGCTGCGTGCAGCGTTGACGACGTGGTGAAGCTCGTCGCCCGGTGTCGAATGGTGCAGGAAGAACAACGGCAGCAGGATTTCCGGTTTCCTCGACAAGCTGCTGGTGGTTCTATTTCCCCTGAATTACGTCGTGTTGTTCGAGATTTATCCCTCTTGCTTGCAGATCGGCCACCTGTTGACCGCAATTTTGCACAATTCGTCGACGACCAGGTTGAGGATTGGTAGCGCATCTTGCGGCACGTCCGGACCATCGTCGTTCCGGCACACCGAAGCGCCGACGACATTGAACAAGAACTGCACGGTCTGGTCCGAATACAGACCGTGATCTCAGCATTAGCCGACTGGGTGCGCAAGGAGTTGGTGGCCAGGCGAGGAGCTGTGGAGCCAGCTGGTGCGGTGCGACGAGAGTTCGCGCAGGCAGCGGCAGGTGTGGGCGCACAGCGTGCGTTCGCAGGCACAGTTGGCGACGGGGGGATTGCGGCAGGACCAGTTCGACGTGAGCGACGAGTGGCGGAGCGCTACAGGCGGTTAGCAGAGATCGAGGCGGCTGAAGGAGCCATCGCTGGAAATCAGCGTGCGACGCGGGTCGACAGGGTTGTCGACAGGAATCCGGAGTGGCGGAGAGCGCATCTTCAGGAATTGCCCCAACCTCTCCGCGTGCGTGTAACGCAGTGGGAGGAGTTCGCCTCTCGTGGTTACGATAGCGACCTCGAGGCAGGCGCAGTGGGGGTCGCTGATTTAAGCGACGAGGAGCTTGGCGACCGCGAGGTGCCAAGGTATAACCCGCGGGGTGGCAACGACGGGTTGTCGCCTGTTTACTACGCCAACGGTGACGACGCTGTCATCGCGAGCCGACAGCGGGCTGACAATTGCGGGCAGCGTGCAGCATCTGCATGTATGTGATTCAACAACTAACAATCTTGCCTGTATACACAACGCATCTACACACCTGCTCTATGTTGCGTGATCAAGATTGCGCATGCCAACATGGTTTGTCTTGAACTCCCCATATCATAACGCCAAGAGTGGCCGTAGCAGTCAGCAGGTGTGGCCTGCAGGACTCGAGTGCACATGTAAAATATACAAGTCTATGCATCAACAAGGCACTCAGCACTGTGATCATCTACAACAATCTATCTGATTTCAGGAAGTGCCAACTATCCAACATATCAAAGAAACAACCAGAAATAACCGTAATTTGCATGAATAGTTGTCTCACTTTATAATTTGCATGATAAAAAGCTTACTGCACGTAAAAAATCTGCACCCCACTCTAGACGGCCACAGGCACTCCCTTAGAATAGCAAAAGAGACAACCCAACCCGTGCAGGTAAAATTAAACTAGACCAATGCAGGGAAGCTGTTACGTGTTAATTTAATTAATGCAGGGAAGATAACTACAGAGGGAGCAAGGTAAAGCAATTGCAAGGCATGTGTAGCCTTTTTGCAGACCATGCTATGCCCTGCATAGAATTTTGGATCTGACAATACATGGCATTGATGGCTTGTTGCTTTAAGCATGATACTAATCGGTATGCCTGCAATCGATATGCCTAATCGGTATGCCTGTAAGCGGGATGCATCGCATCTCCACACCATTAGCCAGATCATTGTATGGAGAAGGAACATAGTGCTCTCTATAATCTTCACTGACATGGCAGTCATCAGCTGTGCTAAGACAGCGCACTTGCTAATTTCTTTTCCAAGGCTGCAAACGCCCTGATATTTGACTCCCTTTCCAAAAGCAGCCAGTCTGCCCGGTACATCGCAGCTCGCACATGCAAGTCATTTGCCTCCTCCATGGCGGCCGCCAGTCCTTCTTGAAGCTGCGGAACACAGTGATTAACCAAAAGATAGCAAGCATCACATAATTTTGCTTTATATAACGAAAGGAACTAAGTTATGGAAGGAAGGGGCAGGCAAAGGAGGCCGTTCAATGCAATGCCACCCAAACAGGCTCAGCAGAAGCCAGGACAAACGATGGCCAAAACAGCATGAAAGAAGCAGCAGCTACACAAATACATGTATCCCATCAATAGATCATAAGATTACGTTGTGTTACAAAAGTTGTCTAATTGGTAGTAAACCATAGACATACCACATGTACACTAACTAACATCAAAAGGCTCTCTTTGCCTAGCAGCTATTAGTTATAACCTCCCATTTTAAAAATGCAGCCAAAATTTGGCCTAATTGCCCCAGCTAACACAATTAGGCACGTTATGTCCATGCATTTACAAAAAATTGATGATCGAATAATACGTATTATCAGCAACAAATACACTGCAGCATGTTTCCTTAGCAACATTAGATGAACTACATGTTGGGGATAAAAAAGTATGGTTTCCAGAACTTGAATTTGCCATGGCAGCAAGCTTCTTTGTCGAAAAGCTGGAAACCTAGAAGCTGGACAGTCCAGGCAGTAGTTTTGCAGCATGAGAATGATAGTAGAAAAATACAGTTACCTTGTGCAGTGAATCACTGAGCGTATTCAGGGTTGCGTCATTGTTGGCGATCTTGGAATCAGCAGCCGCTTTCTGTCTTGCAGCAGTAGTATAATCCTCCAACAGTGCTCCCCTGGACTGAATGGAAGCCTGCAGTGCATAATGGTTTGACAACAGCACACAAGTCCATGTTGAAGCATGCCAGCCAGACCTACTATAGAAGTCCTTGACTTTGTAACCAATAAGCCATTAATGCATGTCGACATCACTAAGAGGCTTACTAATCTTCATATCATGAAATAAAAACCAGAGCCAAATGAAGCAAGTGAAACCGAAAAGGTTTTGTTTGGCCTAAGAAATCCGCTGTTTGCTCCAGTAAACTAGTAAACATCATCAACAAGTTGCCTACTTACTGGGATTTGACATACTGGCTCATCCCTTACATAAGCATGTCCACCGCTTCTAACGGGGTCCATGTCTGATGGCTTCTGCTGCTCCGATGGAAACCTGGCGGATGAACCACGTGAACGGACGCAAAGCATGACGAGAAAGCAGGAAAAAAAGCATTCGCAACCATCAAAAGATTTGGTACAATACTGGATTTAAACACAGGACCTCTTGCACGATGTCACAATTGTGCAAGAACATTTACCTGAAATAGCCTTGCTTATCAGGTCCAAAAAACCAAACAAAGATGATTTCATCATAAAAAATCACTTGCAACACCCGTCTTTGTAACCGTTGCTGCCTTCAAATATTTAAAATCTGCGCACAGTTATCGATATACCAAATGCTGCACAAAGCTAGCAAAATGTACGCATGGGCATGCCGCTGACAAGTTAGATACGAAAGCATTGCTATCATAGTTTTAAAACAGCATACACTGTGCGATGCATGAGCCCCTGGTCGTGCACAGAAGGCACATGCGACAGTGGCTGCAGGGCTGGCGGGTGCATGTCTTGTGGTGGCTGCTGCTGGGAACTCTTTTGAGCTTCTCTCGCGGCTGAGCGCTCATGCTGGGCTCGATGCCGCTCCTCTTCTTGGGCTGTTATGCCTGCACCATTGCGAACGTTCATGGTTGGCTGTGGCTTGGCTGTCCGTTGCCGTCCAAGCCCCTTGTCCTCTTTACGCCCCTGCTGATCCTGCGTGCGTAATGCTGGGACCTGCGTCCTCTCTGTGAGTGCCATCTGCTCATCTAAAAAGTCCTGTTGCAGTCGTGGCTGCTGCTGCACCTGCATCTGTTTCGGCTTCTGCAGAACAGGTGACTGGCTTTGCAGGACACGTGGCTGGTCGAGCAGCAGCGGTTTCTGAGGTGCAAGCTGTGGGTGCAGAAGCCCAGCCCTTGAAACTTTGGCTGACAATGCCTGGCTTGCTTCGATTGATGCTGTCTCATGCTGCCCAGCAGATTGGTCCCTCAATGGAGCTGCCACCTGTTCAGAGACCATACATTTAATGGCCACGATGCAACAACATGTCCCAAACCTCAACAAGGCATGAGAGCAATCCAACACCCATTGCAATTTAGCTACTTCAAAGTCATGTCCTGTAACTGTGTGGTAATTGTCAGCAAGTAAAAACCATGAGCAATGCAGCACATTAGGTGACCATTCCATAAAACTACGCCAAGCCAAACCAGACAAGCTCATTGCCACCTCAACCACGTGGCGTTTTGACCTTCAGCACTCACAAGGATCCTCCTTCCTTGTCCACACTGCCCCATGGCCTTCACATAAACCCTAGAGCTGATTGAAGTTTTAGGTTATACACGTGAGGTCCATGCATAGGTTCATGCACTAAAATGTGTCGAACATTATGGAAGCTCGCTGCTGCAAAATACCTTGTGAAAACATGTAGAGATGTGCACCATTACACAGAAAATCTGTCGGTGTAAAATCTTACTACGCTACTATTTATGCAACCTTGGATGCCCCACTAATCCGTTAAAAACCAAATGTTTATAGGTCTACTTCCATCGCAGCAGGCATTTCTGACCTTTGGGCTTTTGTGTAAACTTGGCCGGATGGCAGACAGGCCGCCTTGAGGACCTTTCCTTGCAAACAGGGGCTTCAGCAGTGGCTTCTGAACCGGCAATGCAGTTTTCAAGGTTGGCTGGACCCTGTTGTTGACCAATGCACAAATTCAACACCAAAAGCAGTGAAAAAAAGGAAGCTTCACTGACGTAGCTGTGCTACATATAAACGCGCAGAAAGTGCTCAACAGAATTTATTCCTGGCAAGAAAATCCTGCAGACATAAAGAAGTTCTCACAACTTGAACAGAACAGCCATTAGACGTGAATCCTACAACTGCCGAAACTAGAGCCGTTCATCCTTACCCGGTCCAGGACTTTTCCCGCATTGGCTTTACATAGAGTTTTGCACACCCCCTTTCATACCTATAACCGACCCATCAACGTACAATGCTCAGTCACTTTCTAATGTTGTGACCAGGGAAACATTATGGCATGCGCTCACAAATCTTTATCTTGCATATTATTCATTCACCACAGAGACTTAAAGCATCGAAGGCCAAACAAGTATAGTGGGTATCCACCTGGATTCTCCACTGCAAGCAACAAACATGGCAATCAAATAGGCGTAATAGACTGAAACTTATGTTGATGCCTGTGACGCAAGAAACAACCCTGCAAGAAATTTCTACCCAGTTCCTACCGGTTGGATGTCTGGACGCCTCTTTTCTCCAGGGTTCGCGGTTCGTTGTCTTGCTCCTTTGCCTGTGTGTCTCCAGTCTGCAGCACCTGTGTGTGTGCATCTCTTACAGCTGGGTCTAAACGCCGCGGTGGTGCACAAAGAGAGTCTGCCCCCTGGATGATAACATCCATGGCGTCCCCAGCAGGCTGGCCGCCACATCCTGTGCATTAAACAATTGCAAAGCACGGACACCACATTACACAGAACATGACCACGACCCAGTTGTGTGTAAGCACCACAGTGAGTGAAAATTTCCCCACATCAAAACCAAAATGCTCGCAAACGCACACACGGATGCTGAGGCATGGAGAGATAGACACATAAACACATTGGCACCTGGACACCCAGACACCCAGACACCCGGACACCCGGACACCTGGACACCTGGACACCCGGACATCCGGACACCCGGACACCCAGACACCCGGACACCCGGACACCCGGACACCCGGACACCCGGACACCCGGACACCCGGACACCCGGACACCCGGACACCCGGACACCCGGACACCCGGACACCCGGACACCCGGACATCCGGACATCCGGACACCCGGACACCCGGACACCCGGACACCCGGACACCCGGACACCCGGACACCTGGACACCCGGACACCCGGACACCCGGACACCCGGACACACCAACTTACAGACACATGGAGACACAGGTAGATTATAAATAAAATGTAAATATAAGTGATAATATAACAGTGTCAATGAATTTCTAAAGTTTTTTAGTGTCAAATAAATTATGATTTGTGTATAGAAAAAAAAAAACCCTGATGTCCTTGAATCACTTGACTCAAAATTTCCCATGGTATTGGATCACTAGTTTGACAGACACATGGAGACACAGGTACATCGACCCGCACGTTTACTTTCTCGAAAAGCAGATCATGGCTTGCTTTTACCAAATGAAATTTGTACATCCTGGCAACGACAAGCATTTATTTTCATAGAATTCATTATAAGCATATACAAAGCCAGCTTCCATATCCAGACACATCTACTTCATTTTACTGTGCACAAATGTGGTAAAGCAATAAAACCAGTGGTATAAATGCAATCGACGTGCTATAAGCATGTTGAATACCTGCGATTGCCAGAGCATGCGATAAACTTTTGCGGATCTCTTGCGTTAATACACATCAAAAGCTCTGTGCTAAGCAGGATGGTTGGCAATAGTCTGCAAGACTTATCCATAAATTGAAGCCACTCCCATACTTCATCCGCTGGGGTCGTTGCACACAGCAATGAGTTCATAGTAGGTTGGACAGCATCACCAGGATGCGATTCAAGTAGGAGGTCCTATGTAACAGAAAGTTTCATCGGTAGTGGAGCAGGATTGTCTTGTTGGCTGTCCAGTACAATACGGTGAACTATCCAATAAAGAAGTCCAAAAAGCCTGAATATTTTGCCTTCATGAAACCAAGGCAATAAGCAGCTTCCATCAATGTGTTTTGCGCATTCCACGTCCCAAAGAAGTCTGAGCTATAAGACTGCACTTAGTAATCACGCAGCCAATCTCACCGCCTTCTGGACCAACGACGGTATCCTTGTCCACTTGTGGCCTGTTCACGCTTATAATGTTTCTGCAAAATGCCAATCAAGGAAATAGTAAAAACACCCAGAAACGATATCAACCTCTGTGACCACAAGGCTACAAAGGGATGCAGAGGGAGTATGCATGGATGTGAAACAACCAAATTCTTCATGTGGGAGTCAAGGACTCAAGGGTAAATAAAGTGCTTTCTCCACTTCTTTGCCAAGTAAACAATTTTATCCACAGCCGTCGTGCTGCCAGGTTGTTACAAGGACCAGCTTGCATGCTGCACGAGGACAAACTTACCCAAATACAAGTAACTATCAATTTTGGCTGGCCGCAGCAGATACGCAATGATTTGAACACTGGAAAGAAGGTGCGAGGGCAATGACAACAAAGCCAACTTCAGCTTCTCAGCAATATATTCCATCCGACATGTTCGCTGGATACTTCATAACTCATGTTACTCTTACTTACCCTTCATCTTCAACAGCAGGAAGCTCAGTGTTATCAAAGCTGCTTTGATCATTGTTTGTTGGAGGAAGCACACTGGCAATGAGTCCCGAGGCATGAGTTACTGTGGCATCCTCCATAACATCCTGTCCAGCAACAGCCGCAACCCCGCAAGCATCAGCACGACCCGCATGGGCCTCCTTGTCCTCTATCTCATCCGATGACTGCACATCTCCCAGTGTCTCCTCGCCCTTCCCATTGGATGGGCCCAGAGTAGTGTTCATCACGGATCCAGTGGGCATGCGCTCTGGTGCTTGCGCAAGTACAGCAGTGTCATCGATGCCTGGTGGACTGTCCTTGCTGTTGGTGCTGACTGCGGAACTGCCATGTTTTACTGCCGCGCCGTGCGTAGCTGCGCCTTGCACAACTGGTTCATCAGCATTGCCAGTGCTGCGAACAACGACAATATCTCATGTAGCACACAGAACAATCCTGGTCAGTCATCTTCTGCGCCAATTGATAGAGAAGTGCCATTAATTATGAACTCTTGTTTCTGTCATAAAAAACAAAAACTGGGCAAAAGGCACTAAAATCAAAAAGCTGACCTTATTTGATTATGGTATCACATGCCTGCCACAAAGAATAGACTTAACTGGAATGGCGCTTTTAAACACAAATGCCAAATTTATACTTGAGTTGCTTACCAGGATGCTTCTGCATGGGAGGGGCGGAGAGGCAGGATGTTCACCGATTTTAAATGCTCCAGCCCCTTTGTGGTATCGTCGAGATCGAAAGCAAGTCTAGTAGCACACTTCCCAGTTGTGTCAATAGTTATGGTCACGCTGTCATCTGCATTAGGATCACAGCTTCCATGATTTGTGCTTGTCCCGCCCTCTGAAAATTCAGGAGCCACTCTGTGGTAACGAAGGCCATGAGTACAGACACAAGACGGGAGTATCAAGAGGCATCGCCCTCAGCTTCGTGAAGAACATGTATTTAGCTTCAGACATGACCAGCAAAAGCATTAATTGGAGCTTGCAATAAAACTTAAGTATCATCAACACGCCATCAAAGTTCCTAGATACAATCAAGGTTGACACGGAAGGTCCAGCCAATAATCAAGAACTTAACGTACCGTTTAGGGGCGGCTTTCCGAGGTGAAGGGGACGGAGCGTCAAAGTCAAATACATCAAATCTGCTGAAGACATCATCTCCGCCAAGGTCGAAGTCGTCGAGGTTTACCTTGCTTCTGCAAAAGTATTTAACAAAATGACAGGAACGCAAATTTAGTCAGTTGGGATGAAAGTGCGGAAGAAGAAATAGCACGTTTTAAGGCCGATTGAAAATTCACGCTTACGGTGCACCGAAGTTTCCCGTCCCGGGCGGCCGGCTTTTAGGTCGAGCCGGCGAAAGAAATTCTCCTCGATAGCACTCATCGGGCTTCGAACCTGCAACATTTCATGCATCATCCCCAAAAATCTTTCAAATCTAATCACGAAACGAGATGCTTATTCCACATCATAAGAGACGGTGTACTGGTTCTCTTGCAGGGCGTTAGAGTCACGGTGAAAAGAAAAATATAAAATTCATTAGAAAAAAATTCTGACCTGGTTGCGCCTCGAGCATAGAAAAATCCTCGCCAAATATTTTACTCATTCCTCCGAGGGAATGAGCACTCTAGCCAAGTGTTGTCAGTCGCTGGATTTCAGATTCGAGACCCGCGAGCAATTTTGCACCCGAAGCATCGAGGGATTTCTGGTTTTCTGGTTTCCTGCAACTTCTCCTGCTTATCTCGTCAATTTCCACTTTTCCAGCCTTTTCCAGCGCATGCAGAAGCGTCTCTTCATGGCGTTTTGGCAAGGCACGTGGCAAACAGAGGTGAGGCATGACTGGGTGGCAATTCGCAAAGGTACTCTAACATAGGCTACTAAGTACTAGTACCCTGAGCGCGTCCATTCGTACGCATGACGCCTACGAGCGGTACGGCGGAATTCGTCGAGCCCAATTCTATGGATACGCCCACGCACGAAGACTACAGTAAGCCGTTTACAGCGGAACCACCCACACTACAGTAAGCCGTAGCCTGTGCCCCGTACTTCGTTGTTGTTGTTGTTGTGGTGGTGGTGTCCCACGCCGCACATTTGAGTTGAGTTGAGTTGAGTTTGGCTATTCCTATTGGCTAATAAAAAATACCCATTTACCCGGAAAGTTGAGTTGAGTTTGACTCAGGTCCACTGGCTTCCCCAGTTCCGTGGTCAAATAACGCGCCCTATTATTAGCCTTTCACCTGTCACCTCCATACGTGTGTTGTGCCCACCTTCAATTAGGATTCGCTGATACTCATTAGTTCCCCTCTCACCTCATGGGGAAATAATTGGCTAATAAAAAATCTCATCTTGATAGTTGATACCCTAGGCTTAGCAGGGATTAACTATTGGATATTATATTGGATATCAGTATTTGGAATACACGTATACCTATTCACTTGGAAAAATTGGCTAATAAAAAATATACCCATTTCCCTGAAAAAAAGTTGAGTAAAATAAAAGCTGCAACTGTTGGGGGCGGTCACCGCACATTCATTAACGGCAGGCTTTACAAAGGGTACTAATTAGGCCCGGTCTATACGGATTTTAAGTTAAAACCGAACCGGTCATTTTTAGCTGAAAATTGGGTCCGGAGGTAAAAATTTCAGTCTATACGAAACTCAACTGTCTGGACCGCAAGTAGAGTGGTTCCCGCCAAGTCGATGACGTGGCGCCAGCTCCGTGCCCGGGCAATCAGGCAATTACAGGCAATTAAACCCAAAACACTGACGGCGGGGAAGGGGAAGATGACCCGCGGTCGCCAGCCATGGCGGACAATGCCGAAGGAGATGGACCATTGCTGCCACCCGAAGCGCGAAATCATTGCGTGCCATGCGGATTCGCCCATGGGAAAACGCCGAAGTGGACGATGAGAGAAAAAGCGCGTTTCGGGCATGTCCTAATTGACGAAAGCATCCGAGCAGCGTATTTTAAAGGATATATCGGTTTCTTTTTACTTTTTATGATGATTTGTAGTCGTAAACTTGCAAGGGTGGCCAGAGATCGCCGAATCTAGCGACCATGCTGCACAACTTTGGTGTGCCGCAATGCGCCATTATGCGGCCACCGCCTGGGCTAAGGTAATGCCAGCCACGCCAGGTAAAGCTGAGTTATCGTTTCCTTGTCGACGTATGACGTTTAGGTATACGTTCTAGCTTGTGTAGCACATTCTTTTTGCATTATTCATGTTCTTTCTTGACCATGGCCTGGCCCCTTCCTAAAACACCATTCATAGATGCCTCCCTCAGTCAGTTGACCTGCCATAGTGTGATGGTGATAAGTTTTAGAGGTTGTATGGGTTTGAATACCTCCATATATGTTTGTTATACATTTCCCACACACATATTGCATGAGTGAGAGGCAGTTGGCTGGTCTCTGTGGCATCATCAAGCATGTAACCGGTGAGTAGAAGCTTCCCATTGTCAGCATGTGCCACCAGGTGTGCTGCAGGCCATCACCTGGCAAGCTATAGCAGCTTAGGCCTAGTTTATCCTTGCTAGGGCAAGCTGAAATAGGCTTAACATCACTAGTTTGTTGGTGGCTGCCTCCTAGAATGCATGCCTTGCGTAGGGTGTCCGTACCACGTTACCTACGTGCATGGACAAGGTGGCAGCTGCACATAGGTGCCATGTAAGGGCAGTGTGATGATGCAGTTATGTTTCCCCATCATTGTGGAAGGGAAATGTATTGTATGGCATGGTTGGTGGCCTTATTAGTAGGTAGCATGCCAAGCCCTACCCCCTTGGTTGCTTTTTACCAACGGTACCCCTATGGGCTGTACTGGGTGTAGCTGCTGGTATACCCAACCAAGTGATGACCCCAATGGCTCAAACTGCTCAGCAACTAATTGTTTATCATCCCTGAAGTGGTAGGTGCCTAGCTCTCATAACATGATTCAAAATGCACATTCTACCAAAACTGAAAACGCGCGTCTTGACCGCCCTGACTTTGACGGTAGTTATACATGGCCTACCCTGCATATATGTAAGGTTGTGATGTATCAACCGGAAGAGCAACTCATGGACATGCTTGGCCCCCAAGGACAGCCATTGGATATGGGTAGGTTGGATGGCATCTGGTTTGCAAAGTTGTGAAGTTACAGCCGATGCATTGGCAGTATTTCTGCCCATTTAGGGGTTAAGTTTGACAACTGTGATGGTCATCAACTACCATTGCACATGCATCCTTTTTGACATTACAATAGCGGGATTAGGCAACATTCTCATCCTCACCGCTTGTGGGTAAAAAAAAAATGGCAACCAAGCACCATGCCACACGTGGCACACTCAAGCATACACCAAGGTGGGTAAAAAAAACTGGCAACCATACACCATGCCACACGTGGCACACTCAAGCATACACCAAGGTAGGTAAAAAAAACTGGCAACCAAACACCATGCCACACGCGGCACAGTCAAGCATTATACACCAAGGTGGGTAAAAAAAACTGGCAACCAAACACCATGCCACACGTGGCACACTCAAGCATTATACACCAAGGTGGGTAAAAAAAACTGGCAACCAAACACCATGCCACACGTGGCACACTCAAGCATACACCAAGGTGGGTAAAAGAAACTGGCAACCAAACACCATGCCACACGTGGCACACTCAAGCATTATTATACACCAAGGTGGGTAAAAAAAACTGGCAACCAAACACCATGCCACACGTGGCACACTCAAGCATTATACACCAAGGTGGGTAAAAAAAGCTGGCTAGCATGTTGCATGTCGTAGGTCACATGTCAATGCACGGTGAAGGATGCCAAAGCGGTGAATAAGAATCCCAAATGCACGCTCTATGACCTGCCTGTACAAAGAGATGTAATCGTTACATGCGTCCTCTTGGACGTTGAGACCCCTTCCTGGGTAGGGAGTCACAAGCCAAGGCTTGATGGTGTATGCCTCATCTGCCACTATGTAGAATCCTTCTGGCAGGCCAACACGAGCCAATTCCGTGTGCAAAGAGCTGACACGAAATGCGACACTGTCATGGGTACTGCCGCAACATTTGTTGGAGCCATACAGAAAACGACATTTCGAATCGCACACAGCTTGCATGACAAGCGCATAAAACCCCTTACGATTGTAGTACTGCCTGGGGTTCGCTACCTCCGACTTGAAGGTTTTTTTTTATCTTGATTGCGATACCATCGAGCGCACCAACACGACCATCAACAACTCCCCTGGTCGTCTGGTTGAAACCATCGGCCAAACGCGACAGTTCGCCCGAATCATCCGTGGTTGCGAGTGCGCTTCTCATTAGCAGCTCGCGGCAAGCCAAACCGACTTACGTAGGGCTTGGAAACGTGCACCACGCCTTGAGAGACGTCTTTATCCTGTACGCCTTCGCATCATCTTCAAATCCTGCAAATCATTCCAGTCCTCCCTGTCAATCCTGTCCTCGTCGGGCTTGCGCATAAGGTGGTATGACTGGCGAGACATTATGGCCGAGTGTTTTCGTGCTTTAAATACGCAACTGAAATGGTCGGAATTACCAACTGCAATGGCACACACAGCTATGGCAACCAGCCTTCACGTCGGTAGTAGCAGCCCGACCACCAGGGTTTTCCCGCCAACAGGTGCGACTGGAGAGACATTTTTTTTTCTTAGTTCGTGAGTGATATGGCGAAATCGGTGTGCAATCGGAGAAAGTTGCGGCGATGGCTGCCTTGGGCGTTGAGCTCCGCTCACGTCGCTGGCAGGCGTTGCTGGCAGGCCTCTGACTTTCCCGCCCTTTTTCTTCTAATCTTGCGATCCTGGCGAGAATAAAATTTTAACAGGCCCTTCTGGAGGTGCATGGCATTTAACTAAAAGTGGCCCGTTTTAGTTAAAAACGACGAGGCTTGGGGACCGTTGATGCAAAACCCCCATCGATCTTACCGTCCGTTCTCTCCCGCCAGTTTTATCAAAAGTCCGTATAGACCGGGCCTAATTGGTTTTCAATTATTTTTTTCACTTAGATTGCGTCACGCGGGCATAAGTCCTCAGTGGGACTTGGGAATAAAAGCCGGGGCAGGAGGGGTGACATGTCCAGCCAAAATTTCACGGGTACTAGGGTCTGGCCCCAAGGCTGCCGGTGGCTGCATGGGTCCGGCCCCTATATTAATATAGGGGCTGCGGCTGAAATAGCCTGCCGGCGGGTGGTCATGGCCCCCATATGGCGAGCCTACTGCCAAAGGGGATTTGCCACGTGGCAAGCGCTCGTCTGCTGCGTTGTCTTCACACGCTTCCGCGTTGGCTACAATTCGCTTCCGCGGACACCTTTCAGCGGGGAAAGTCCCCCCGGGCTTCCGGGGCAAATTCAGCAAGCGCTGCGGAACTTCGATACTAAAATTTCGTTTTTTGTTCGTACCGTACAGCCAATCATTTTGCGCCCAGATCAAATTGTGATCTGGTCACTGAACACGAAAATTTCAGCGCGTTGGGGGGGGGCATATGGGGGCCGGCTGTCGGCGCACCGGTGGCGGCGCCCCAGGGGGGCGCTAGCATACTGGGGGCCAGCAAGTTTCATTCCGGCGGTTGGCATTGGACCCTGAGTTCAATATGGGGGCCGGACATTTCGACCTGGCGGTGGCGGTATTGGGCCCCCAAATAGCATGGCTGTATGTCACCACTCCTGCCGGGGCCCGCTACGTGATGGCCACACATGAACTGAAGCATGTGCAACAAATACACTTGAGGGTGAGATGACGGGTGTACAATAGTCTTAGATGAGTGTACTGAGAATAGTCTGAGCACAATGTAAACCCAAAGCGATCATTTAGTGACCATCAATGGTGGCATGAGTGCGACCATGAGTGTGAGTCCACCCGGCCCTGAATGCACCAGTTGTTTGCCAACAGCTACGGTATACAGTAACAATTGACCCGAAATGGCTAGCAATACAAGCGAAACTACCTCATGACCTGTCCCAAACAGGCGTGGGGGTCATTGACACACACAACCTCGGCAGGGTCAATCCTGCACATGGCTACGGCCGGCATGTCGAACTTGTAACCAATTAGGCCTAAAAGGCTCAGCCTAGCAGTTAACTCACCATGGACCACAATTTCTAGGCGTGACATGTGGCAACAAAGTTGCATGCACATACTATAAAAGGCACATAAATGGTGTTCATCTCGTTGTATAATGGTCTACATTTTTGTATATACTGCCATCCTGGCATCACGTGCCGCATGTCCCAAAAGCCGACCGCGAGATGTAGTAGCAATGTACACATTTCAATCCACTAAAAGTATTACCCTAACACACGTACGCACAAAGCATTACAACAAATGACACATCACTACCATTATGACAGGCGACACAATATGCTATATATGAAATCCTTCATGACCTTCACTCACGAGATATACAACCAAGTTGATATGCAGAAAGCCATATTATAGGAAAGGCACGCATTGTTACAGCGTTCTGTTGCCTTTCCCGACAATTTCATAAGATGCTTTCTTGGAAATTTACAGCGACGCATGTGCAGGCAAGGCATGGTAAGCATAGAAGACGAGAGATGGAAGCAGGGTCGGGTTGTGTTGTGTGTGTGTGGGGGGGGGGAGGAGGCATAAGGCAGGATGGTCGATCAGGAGGGGAGGGAGAAAGTGGGGCTGGTATGACTCAGCACTTTCACACGAGAAAACGCCCGTTCTCAGGTAAGCGTACATCCATAATGTCTTCCGTCATTAGTCAACCACGCCCAACGGGTTTCAGGAGGGGAAAAAAGCTTAGCCTGCTTTTATTGTGACTAGTAAAGACCAGGCTTGACAATACTCTAAGCTTACAGGTATGAATCCCAGGGACGTAAAAGGCTCGTCGTCTCAATTTACCTTAGGACCTTACGACCAATTATACCTTGGGCATGCACCCAAATGCCTTTTGTAAGACCGGCGCGACCCATGCAAGGAGTACTAGCGGTATTAGGACGAGACCATAGCAACACTAGCTAAAGGCCTAAATATTAGAACACACCCGGCACTCAAGTCTGCACTACGTTTCCGTGGCCATAATAATAAATGGCGGGCTAGCTTGACTTCGCGTTCCCTAATAATGCACCCGGTAATTCCTTTTCTCAGAGAAATAATTCCTCAATGTGCTAGGTAGTCACGGTAAAGTGCCATCGTGCTCAAGTCCCGTATGCCGGGCGGCATGCACGCCATCGGCCCTGTTTCCCGCGCTCATTCGTGTGCCGGCCCGGCGCGGCTTGTCTGGGCGTGTCGGATTTTAGTGCGGTATTGGCCCGGACCCCCGCACTCGCCCCCGCACAAGAGTTTTCTTCATCCTGGCCCGAATAGGAGCTTCCCGAAAGAACTCTCTTTTGCCTGGAACAAAGCCGTCACTGCAACGGTGCGGCCGACAAGCGCGTGGCTTGCAAGGTGTAAGCCCGGCCCTGTAGCCATACCGCTTTCAGTGACGGCCCCCCTCCCATGGCTTTTTCATAGCGAGGCTAGGCCAGGATACGAAAACCCATTGGCAATGTGGCGCTGGGACGGGCCAGCCCCTTTGGACATCTGGGCCAGTAGTTACAGTTAGGAAGTAAGCAAGGTGAGAGAACTCACATTGATTTGGGTAGCGAGGCCTGTTGCAGCGGCTGCCTGGAGGCCCGGCCCAGGGGATGACGTGCGTGCCAGCAGCCCGGGCAGAGATCCACCCCGGTGGCCAGGGAGTCGTTGTGGGGGCAGTTGTTCCGGTTGTGCCCCTTTTGGAAGCACCTCAGGCACCGTATGGAGCCCCCAGGGTTGCCAGGCTGGTTGTTGTTGTTGTTGTTATTGTTATTGTTGCCCTGCTGGGACCGGTTGTTGTTGTTGTTGTTGTTGCCCTGCTGGGGCCTGTTGTTGTTGTTGTTGTTGCCCTGCTGGGGCCTGTTGTTGTTGTTGTTGCCCTGCTGGGACCTGTTGTTGTTGTTGTTGTTGTTGTTGTTGTTGTTGTTGTTGTTGTTGTTGTTGTTGTTGTTGTTGTTGTTGTTGTTGTTGTTGTTGTTGTTGTTGTTGTTGTTGTTGTTGTTGTTGTTGTTGTTGTTGTTGTTGTTGTTGTTGTTGTTGTTGTTGTTGTTGTTGTTGTTGTTGTTGTTGTTGTTGTTGTTGTTGTTGTTGTTGTTGTTGTTGTTGTTGTTGTTGTTGTTGTTGTTGTTGTTGTTGTTGTTGTTGTTGTTGTTGTTGTTGTTGTTGTTGTTGTTGTTGTTGTTGTTGTTGTTGTTGTTGTTGTTGTTGTTGTTGTTGTTGTTGTTGTTGTTGTTGTTGTTGTTGTTGTTGTTGTTGTTGTTGTTGTTGTTGTTGTTGTTGTTGTTGTTGTTGTTGTTGTTGTTGTTGTTGTTGTTGTTGTTGTTGTTGTTGTTGTTGTTGTTGTTGTTGTTGTTGTTGTTGTTGTTGTTGTTGTTGTTGTTGTTGTTGTTGTTGTTGTTGTTGTTGTTGTTGTTGTTGTTGTTGTTGTTGTTGCTGCTGCTATTGTTAGGGTTGCCATGCAGGGGCACACGGTGCCACGTGTTGCCACGCCCCTGAGAGCCACTGCCCCCTTGGTGGGAGGACTTGTGGGTCTTTGGTGCCCCCCCCTGGCTGGCCCCCCCCTTGCGCTTGTGGCCTTGGGTGCCCTGGACCTTGGGGCCCTAGGCCTGGGGGTTGCCAGTTCCCAGGGGGTCCACCGCTTCCTCGATGTAGAGCATGGCAGCCCTGAAGTTATCCCAGAGTGCCTTGAGGCCTGTTAGCAGGGTGGCCAACGCAGAGAGAGGGTTGCAAACCAGCTTTTGTTAGCCAGGTGTGGATGAGATACCTTGGTTGGAGCTTTAGGAGCTCAAGGTCTTTCTCTATCATTACCCTGTATGTTTTTGCATCCCCAGAGAGGTTATTTTTGTTAACCTTATAGGCAGCCAGCCAGTTGAAACGTTCTACTGCTTCCATATGGTTGTTGGTAAGCACTAGCTGTTTCAGATCAGTGATAAAGGTAGGCCACTGCTCAATGGCTGCCTCAGGTGTGAGGGTGCGTTCCTGATAGGTTTGAATCAGTGCTCTAATTGCAGGAGATGATTGGTGAAAGGTGGATGAGGCCCTGAGAGCCTTAAACTGATGCCTAAGGTTTATTAGGCCTTCCATCCCATACTCCAGAGCAAAGACAAACTGTTTGGCTTGTTCAATGGTATGTCCCTCAGGTAAACCAGCAATATTTATTTTTGATTCCTTTTTATGGGGGTTATACACACCTGTTAGAGGGGGGTTTGCCCTCAGGAAGACATCGGTGGCGTGCTGGAGGCGAGCGGGGTCCAGGTTTATGGTGCCACGCTCGTACCGGGACATCAGGGCCCTGAGGCCATCCATTGTTTGCAGCTGGTTGGCTGACAATTGTTGGTCCTAAAGAGAGGCCAGCTGGGCCGTGAGGATGGCCAGCTGTTCTTGAATATCCCCTTGACGTGGGGGGGCCTCAGCAGGTGGTTTGTTGGGTGCCCTGGGCACCTCTGGACCTCCCCCAAGGGCCTCCTGGGGTCCTGGCACCCCCCCCTGGGTGGGGAGGGTGCCCCAGCCCACAGGGCGAACCTCAGTGGGGTGGTGGGGGAGGGGGAGAGGGGGCCCTGGGGGCCCGGGGTGAGGCCGGGGGGGTCCGTGTGACCCCGCTAGGGCCAGCCCCAGCGGAGAAGGGGCGGGCAGGGGTGTCTGCCGCGGCCCTTCTCGCTGCCTCTTCCTTTTGGAGCCTTTTCATCTCCTTGCGAATTTCATGTTTTCTTAGGGCAGCCTGAAAGGCTGCCTCATCAGAGGGGATGTCAGGCAGGGGGTCTCCCACCACCAGAGCATCCCTGACATTAAAGTCCTTCCTCTTTCCCCTCCCCATGTCTAGGACCAGAAGGCCCTCCTTGGACTGACAGGGTTGGGGGGGGGAGGATCCCTTGGTGGCTGCCAGCGGGGGGGCCTCTTCAGGCACCACCCCATGCTGGGACAATATGGCCTCCGTTACCCTTGATTGGGTTATGGATTTCATGGCCTTGAAATGGGCTGACCGCGCGAGGGCGGCCAGGTCTTGACCATCAGAGTATTCCATCTGATAGTCAGCATTTTGAAGAAGGTCGCGTAACCGTTGAGTTGCCTCACGGTACGCGGCCGCCATCGCCTGGTGGGTGGCCAGGCGACGGGCAGCCTCCTCCTCATATTCTTGCCGCTTGGCAGCGAGCCGGAAGGCCGTCTCGCGATGGACCTCCCGGTCGCGCTGCCGCGCGCGACGTTCCTCGTTGGCCACCAGCGCGGCCTGCTCCACAGCCAGGAGCGCTGGGGTGAGGGTTATCTCTTGCTCCCCGTCGGGGAGGCTGGCGGTGTCCGAGACCTCGTCGTCGGACATGGGTTGTCCTCCGATGGGATCAACGGGCCTGCGCAGCACCCGAGTGAGCTTTACGCTCTCCATATCCTTCTTCTTTCGAAGAAGGCTGGAGGGCCGCCCGAGCTGAAGCTCAATAAAATTGTGTCCCTGGGCGAAGGGGACATTGAGATTGGACGTGGCGGGACGAAAAGTGATCGTCCCGTCCGGCGCCACGGACGCCGTCTGTCGGGGCATGAGCTCCCGAATGGTAGGCGGCCAAGGGTCGGACTGTGGGGCCTCGGGGGGGCTTACCTCCGAGGGCCTGTCCACAGCCATGGCTGCTCCAGCCGTGGTTGCGGCTGTCGCAGCCGCCGGGGGCGAGGGTAGGTCGGTTCCCCGTGGGGGAACCGTCTCGTCCGCCGGCTTCTCAGGGGAGGGGGGTAGGTCGGACGTACTGCCTTGCGGCAGCCGTCCCCTTCGCCTGGCAGACATTGTTGTTCTTCTTGTTTTTCTTCTTTTTCTTAGAAATAGCCGCATCCCCAGCCGGCTGCTTGGTGTTATCCTTGGGCAGACGCCTATCCTGCCCATCATCCTCATCGTTAAAGTTCAGCTTCTTCGCAACGTTCTTGTTGATAGCCATGCATTGGTAGCGTATAAAATTCAAGTTAGGAAATGGGAATGAACGACGTAGTATAATGCTTGAGAGCACTGAGAGCTTGTGAGCAATGAATTGCTTGGTTCATTAGAAAATAGGTTTACCCTTTTATCAACGTTGCTCTCACTGGCCGCGCCGCCAGTGACCGTTGGGTGCAGACCGTTGGCCCGAGGCCGCACGATGACAGGTAGCAGTCTAGTCACTGCATCGTGTGATCACAGATCAATGCACGCTGCAGTACGGTCCCTATCTAGGATACTCTAGTACCGTCCAATGACAGGACACTACGTATACTGGGTACTGACATCTGTCACATACCCCAGTACCCAAAGTATCTATCTAGGGAAACGTATGCGACTCGACTAGCATTCCTATCTGCATAGCCCACGTGGTATTTATGTTCACATACCAACGTAGGTTTACAATGCTTATTCATACGTTGTATTCACAATGCCTTTGAGACTTAGTCTGCAGCAAAGCATGGAGACTAACTGTTACCCCGGGGCCTGGCCTCCCGCCTACAACACGGAAATTCACGGAAACAGGCGTTGGGACTATGGAATAGTCCACGGCATGCCACACATGGTGATTGGAAATCGCCCAGACACATTTTACAACACCAGCCGACATTACCGCCTGGACACGGATGTAATGTGGCTACAATCTCTAAGCTCCCACTCGCCGCGCAGGTCGGAAGGCCGCGATGACTTACTAACACGTTTTTTCTCCTCGTTTCCGTCGCCGCCTCACCACCAACGCAGGGCGGGTGCGACAACTCCATGGCTACATACACACCCGCCACCACAGCAGACAAAGTCAGCGGTAAAATCGTCTGGAGCCCAGCCATGACCGCACGGGCTAATCATTCAACTCCAAGAACGGATTGCGGTTGTTGAAATTCACGGTCAAGCCCTGTCCCTCGACGAGAAGCGAGAGGTGGAAGAAAAGGTGTGCGGGTTCGGTGGCACCATCTGTTGGGGGGTTAAAAACCAGCCGAATATTCACGTCGCATTTCGCACAGCCGACATGGTTAAGGAAATGCTAAACAAACTGACCCCCGTAGGGGAAAAAGACGCATTTCCTCATATCAGCGTGGGGGAGAAAGCTCTGGTGGTTCGACGCTTTCAGCCAGCGGACCTGCCAGCAGCCTACACATTGACACTCTACAATGTCGCAGCTGGCTTCCGGGACGGCCCGCTCCTCCGCAACTAGCTTCATCGAACAGTATGGCACTGTCAGCAACCTGGTCGTCGTCGAGGACAGCAACACACCTCTATTGACGACCGACAGCAAAGCGCTCATGCGCCGTGTTCAAACCTCCACCATGGGTTTTACCCCGCACTTCAACTCGGAGTTAGGGGTGAACAACCATGCAGGGCACCGACCTTATTATGGGCGTTCCCGGGGGCTACTCCGGTAACAACCCCATGTGCATCCCTGACATCCTCACCGTGGACATGCCCGGCAGACATGGGATTGCTGGCAACAACCGCATCACTACTCAAATAAACAACGAGGACATCGTCTGCCAAACCTGCCTGGACTCACGCGAGCATGACAGTACGTACGAGTGCCCAGCCCAGATTGTTGTGGCAAAGGCCAGCAAGGAACGCTCTCACCACGCCCGCATGGGCAAGGCCTATCTCGCCTCTGACGACAACGGCACGCAGCCCCTGGGGGCGGACCGCACGCCCGACGGCAAGGGGCCTATCCCAGATTATCAACCTTAATTTGGCTCGACACAGCCCTCCGCCCGTACGCAGCACGTACGGCGCTGGGGATCCCAGACCAGGCCAACCTTGAGCTGATCCTCCTCATCGCCTACCCTGGGAACGACACGGACATGCTTTGCCCGCTCAAGCCAGCCCAGGAACCCTTCATGCAGTCAAGTGGGTTCCCATGGATGGGCGCGCGACCCAGGAAAGGCCCAGCCCAGCCAGCCGTTGGACTTCTTCGCGGCAGCCCACGCCCAACTGCAAGCAATGGGCATGGACGGCGTAGTGACGGTTGACAGCCCACAAGCAGCCCTGTTCATGCGCACGGCAACACGCACATCAGACAAGGAGCGGCACAACATCAGTATCATGATCCCCTGCATGACGACGCACGAGCAGGGCGACCCGCCGACCCAGCTGCCCACCACCGGCTGCCGTTGGGCTAAGGTGGCGAGGGAGAAAGCTTTTGAGGTATCAGGTATCCACCCAGGCAAATTCATCGAGGTCCCCCGGCACACCCGTCCCCCAGCGGTCCCGGGTGCCTCCCCGGCAGAGGCCGACGAGGAAGCCCCACGGGACAATCCCAATGCGCTGGCTGCCACCACCCTGCGACACAACCTCCCGGCAGATCTGGGCCTCACCGACATCACCGCCGACATGGAAGCGTCTGCGACACCGGCTACCGGCAAGCGACGCAGCAGCGACCGCAACCCTGAAACACGGTAGGACCTCTGCCTTCCCACGACATAATCCATCATACATGAGCCAACTAACGCTAGTCTCATGGAATGTCCGGGGGCTTAACACATACGGAGTCCTCACAGTGCATGGGACAGGGAGTCACGGCTAGGGACGCACCATGACGAGCGCATTCGGGAACTTACAGTATAATTGGATAGCCTCCTACATCAATATGTTGGCCCATCCCACGAGATATGGCTTGGACTGCAGGAACACAAAATTCAGATAGATGCAGAACGTACTGCCCTTAGGGCTGTCCGAGCCACTTGCACCTAAGACACTATGCCAATGGGGCTGGGCACGGGGTACCCAAGGGGGCACTGCCGGCACTCATATGCAATACCGCAAACCGCCTAACCCAACCGTGACAATGATGCCAGCCATGGACTTTACAAGCAGACCCGGCCCCGGCTAGATGGCAAGGCAGATGGTTACGACAATCTATAACATGGGCGGGAAGTCACGGCTACCTCAGTAAAATCTACGCGCCGACCACGGGTATGCCGGCTGAACAAACCCTTTTCTACCAGCATCTATTTGCAATGGTTTCTGATCTCATATCAAACGTCGGACCAAGAAATAGTACTTATTAAAATAATTAAATTAAATTATAACATGCCTCCGTTGGGAGATCATGTAGCGGCATATTCCTTGATGGGTGATGGAGTGGAGAGAGCCGCGTAATCGGACTAACCTAACGCTAATCTAGCTAGTCTAGAAAAATCCTAACTACCCTAGTCATCAAAACGCCTCCTCCTCTTGGGGGGAGGTGGCTTGCCCACAGGGTCGGGCGTGTGAGCCTTGACAATCTTCTTCCACCGTGTCTTGTTCTGCATGGCAGTCCAAAGAAGGGAGAGAGAGTGGATGCGGTATTCAAACTGGGCTGGGACCACTAGGTCGTCCAGCAACATCTGGACGTAGTTCGTGGCATGTTTCCCTGCCCTTTTGGGAATGCCCTCGGGGCCAGGCCAGGTCAGAATGTGCCGCCCTGGCTGGCCAAGCCGCTGCGGGCCTGCCAGACCAAGGGCGGTGTCGACCTGGCTGGTGCAAGCAAGGTGTCCTACAAATGCTATTTTACGCTGTCTAATCTCGTTCGAAATACGAGGCATGCCCTGATACAAAGACTCTGATGACGGGCACTTGGAAAACCCTACGTTCAGGACCTGTCGGAGCATCCTGTAAACTGTGCCGTCTAGCCTAGATGCCAGTGTGGGGGTGAGTGTCCACGCCTCGGCGCCATACGTAAGCACCGTGAGGACGAGGACCTTGAAGAGCATGCGCTTGCGGTGGTCGCCCAGGCCCTTGGAGCGCCAGTAGGTGTTGAGCGAACGGAGCCTAGCCCAGGCCAAGCCAATGCGGGTGTCCACATCGTCGGCGGTGTCAGGGAGCCAGCTCCCTAACAGTTTGAAGCGATCGCGGAACGGGACCGTCGTCCCGTCGAGCAGGCGCGGCAGCGGCGGTGCACTGGACGCCCCAATCACCATCGCCTCAGTTTTGACACTAATCTCCAACCCCACCGCCCTCGCCTCCAGGCCCAGACAGTCCAGCCAGGTCTGAATGTCCTCGGGGCGCGCGATCAGGGTGGTGTCATCCGCATAAATCAGGTCGGCCAGGCGGTAGCCAGGTTCAACCCCGCCGTGCTCTTTCTCGTTAAGGATGTCCAAGCCTGGCTCGAACCCCTTAAGAGCAGTAAAGCGCGCACGTGCTCGGCGCATGACGTGATCCACGACAATAATGAACAGGTCATGGGGACAGGACACAACCTTGCCACACCCCGTGGTGAAGGGGGAATGGTGGGGTGGTGCCTTCCGCAGTCCGCACTACTGCCTGTGAGCCCTCAGACAGTCGGCGAATGGCAGCAATAAACGCAGGTGGCACTCGATCCAGAGCTAGGATGGCCCAAAGAGCCTCCCAGAGGACCGTGTCAAAGGCCTTGATATAGTCAACAAAAATGAAGACCAGCGGCAAACTGTCAGGGGGAAGGCGACGCACCTCCTCCATCAACCGGCGCGCGACAAACACAGCCATGACAGTGTTACGACCAGTGACGACCGAAACCCATCTGAGACTCACCCAGGTGTGGGTCCAGCGCGGCGCGGAGCCTGTGCAGCATCATATGCGCATGAAGACCTTCAGCGCAGCGCTCTGGAGGCAGACACCCCGGTAGTTACCGGGGTCAGCAGCAGAGCCCTTCTTGCCCCATGCACACCTGGAATTGTACTACATTTTTCAAATTGTACTTCAGTTTTGAAAGTTGCATTTTCATGCATTTAAAGTTTCAACTAAAGTCTTTGAGGAAAAAAAAGTTCGGCGGCGGCCGTGGCACCGTTGCACCGTTGCACCGTTGCACCGTTGCACCTCAAATTGCATATATGCACACACCTTTGCACATGCAATTGTTATCCATGGGATTTATGTAGGTGGATGGGTCATGCAAGGGTTACCTAGATGCTCATGACACCGTGCCACCGTGGCGCCGTTGCACCGTTGCACCGTTGCACCGTTGCACCTCAAATTGCATATAAACACACACCTTTGCACATACAATGGTTATCCATTGGGATTTATCAAGGGTAATGGGTCATGCAAGGGTTACCTAGACATTCTGATCAGACACTCCGCAAAGGTGAAAACCTTTGCGTTCAGTGCCAGGCCGCGGAAAACGCGGAAAACGCGATCTGCAAATGAATCCGACCGGAATCGAACTGGGGACCTCTCGCACCAATTTTGCTGACTATAGGACGGACGTCTCCGGTTACCATGGCATCGCCAACTTACACCTACAGTCATCCGCAAAAGTTCTCCTGTCCGGGGAGTGATGCAAGCCTTTCGGATTTGGTACTAGATAAATCACTCGAGATCTGTGTGTAGGAGTACCTAGACATGCTCATGACACCGTTGCATCGTGGCATCGTGCCACGTGCCACCGTGGCACCGTGGCACCGTTGCACCGTTGCACCGTTGCACCGTTGCACCTCAAATTGCATATAAGCACACACCTTTGCACATGCAATTGTTATCCATGGGTTTTATGTAGGTGGATGGGTCATGCAAGGGTTACCTAGATGCTCATGACACCATGGCACCGTGGCATCGTGCCAGCGTGCCAGCGTGCCACCGTGCCACTGTGCCACCTCAAAAGTTGCATATAAACACGTACACATATTTGCACATACAATGGTTATCCATTGGGATTTATCAAGGGTAACATTTGGGTCATGCAAGGGTTACCTAGACATGCTCATGACACCGTTGCATCGTGGCATCGTGCCACCGTGCCACCGTGCCACCGTGCCACCGTGGCACCGTGGCACCGTTGCACCGTTGCACCGTTGCACCTCAAATTGCATATAAACACACACCTTTCCGTTTTTCCGCGTTTTCCGCGGCCCGGCACTGAACGCAAATGGTTTTCACCTTTGCGGAGTGCCTGATCAGAACACACCTTTGCACATGCAATTGTTATCCATGGAGCCACCATGCCACCGTGCCACCGTGCCACCTCCACAACGGTATGAAAGTGCCAAAAAATGCCCTTATAAGCCCTACATGGAGCAAATTGAGTCCAAACATGCTAGATATTGGTAGGCAGCATGTCCAGGACACCAGTAGAAGGAATTTGACTTTCCAGAATTTTCCGACATCGGTTGGTCTATTTTTGGCATGTCTATTTTTAGCAACTTTCCAGATTTTAATATAAACAAATACCACTTAGTATGCAAATAAAGAGCTCCTGGCCTGGCTATTTGCAGGTAGGCTAATGCTCATGTCTACCAACTGTGCACCAGGTCCCATGGTCATCTGACCTCATTTGGTGACAAACTGCCACCAAATGCTAGCAAAAACGCACTGTTTCACCACATCTCATTGCAGTTTCCATAGAAGGTGTGTTCAGTCGAGGCTGGAAATTTGCAATCACATTGCACATCATAAATGTAGACATGGCACAAAAAATCAGGTCCATCGTACTGTATTTGGTAACAAAATGCCACCAAATGCTAGCAAAAATGTGCGTTTTTCGCGTTTTTTAGACACATTTCATGACAGTTTTCATACAAGATGTGCTCAGTTGGGGCTGGAAACTTGCAAGCATATTAAATATCATTATTGTAGACATTGCACAAAAATTCAGGTCCGTTGTACTTCATTCATTGACAGCTCGCTACCAAATGTGAGAAAAAATGTGCGATTTTTGCATTTCCGCCACATTTCCAAGTGCAGTTTCCCATGCCAGGTGTGCTCAGTTGAGGCTGAAAACAAGCGCGCATGTTAATCATCATCATTTCAGACATTGCACAAAACTTAATTCAGGTCCATCAAGTGTCATTGGGTTCACTGGTCCATGCAACACCTGCCAGTTTCCAGCTAATCACTCAACCTTGGATGACAAAGTTCTTTTGTAACGGTATGGCCAACTCCCACCAACTGTGTTGCTAACTGTTCAGACCTTGCACAGATAATATAACACAACTTTTGTGACACATAGACAAAGATATATGAATATGAACAGTGGCTAGACATGGCTGTATATATGTGCATGTGGCCATGCTCAGGCAATTTTCAAGTAGGGGCTTGTTAGACATAAGAACTAGACATAAGAACTAGCTAGACCTTTTCAGTGGTTTTCCATTTGCGGGTATTTCCTCGTAAATGGTGGGAGAGCGATCGCAGCAATGGTGCTCACCACTAGACACTCCCGGCCAGCTAGGCTAGAAACACACGCCCTGATCAAGCATGCTGTTTCCGGCCCCACCGTCTAGGTCATCTAGTCGCTCCACACGTAAGCCAGCCATAATTTCAATGCACAAGGATACACATTTCCATCACCATTCATCTTCATCATCCTGAACGACTCGAAAACGCGGAAAAGATAACGGCAGGCTCGAGCTACCATGGTCCGGATTCTCCCGATTTCTGGCCTGCGCTGGTTGTCTCTTTGATAAGAACTGCCAGCTGTCACGTTCGCTAGCATGATCAGTTCAAACCCACAGCATGCACGGTAGTCGCAAACTCAGCTTGGCAATGTAGTAATCTAATCATGCCAGGCATCTTGGCGGTCGGCATGGCTGCGATGTGTTTTGTGCGCCTTGATTCGGTAGCAGCACATCCCTTGGCAACCGGCCCGCCTGACTAAGGTTGCCACACATGGTCCTCTGCATCACCATGGATGTCCCCATGTCCCTGTCTCTGTTATAGGGGTTCACGTTGCTGGCGATGCAGCTTCCAAGTTGGACTAGATCTCCTCAGCCAGCGCTGTGGTGCATAGCCAGACAGCTCATACACTGCTCAGTTGCTACCTCGAGGTTGCCGGCTTGAAATGTGCCACCAAAGGACTGCACTTGGCCGCCATCATACCTAGCATGAAGAAGCCACTGCACAACCCCGGTGAGCCGCTTGGCCACCATACCGCAGTTGTCTTCAACAGATAGTGCAAGGCCAATGGCCTCTTCACAGGCACGTGCCTTGTGCTCATGCTCTTGCTCTGGCCCTTGTCAGCATGAGATGCACGCCCTTGCATGCTTCACCATGTTTCTCCAAGCCATCCGTGACTACTTGCTTCAGAAATGTCATTCAACTCCTGCTCGTCCTCAGCCACCAGACTGCCTAACTAGCTGGTGCCCCATCCCTCACTTTGGCGAGGACTGCGATTCTGGCTAGCAGCTTAGCGATCGTGCGTGGTTGTGCCCGAGTTTCTGGGTTAGTGGCAGTGGCATTGGAGCAAGAGTTGTTGAGCATGTGCGTGTGTCTATCCTCTTGACAAACAACCCCTCGCACCCCTGACATTGAGGAGTTTGGCCATGTGCCACATGGCAGGTTGCCAGAATTCCGCAAACATGCATCATAGGGAAATAAAGGATGGCTGGTTGAGCACACGACATGAGTAAACAAAATACACAGCGCTGGTGCTGTCCGATATCCCCTACATGTGAAGACCAAATGGTGGTGGCACGGAGTATAAAATTAATGGTGGTGGCACGCCGCCATTGTTGTTGTTGTTGTTGTGTCCCACGCCGCACACCGGTGGAGTACAATTTGGTGGTGGCACGGTGTGCCGGTGCAACGGTGCAACGGTGCAACGGTGCAACGGTGCAACGGTGCAACGGTGCAACGGCCAGTGATTGGCCCGTTGCTGATTTGCTGACATGCAGCCTAATAAAAATTGGCCGCAAATTCGTCCGGTCGCACGTGGGCACAAGATTTGCGGCCAATTTTTACTAGGCTGCATATCAGAAAATCAGCAACGGGCCAATCACTGGCCGTTGCACCGTTGCACCGTTGCACCGTTGCACCGTTGCACCGTTGCACCGTTGCACCGTTGCACCGGCACACCGTGCCACCACCAAATTGTACTCCACCTGTGTGCGGCGTGGGACACAACAACAACAACAACAATGGCGGCGTGCCACCACCATTAATTTTGTACTCCGTGCCACCACCATTTGGTCTTTACAGGGTCAGCTCACTTCCTTAGTGATTTCGGCACCTCAATTAGCGACAATTTTCGGTTCATTAGTACGGTTTACCCGAGAAATCTGGTGATACTGATTAGTGACAATTCGTACCCGACCAAATCCGATCCGAAAGCACTAACGACGCGAGTAATTAGTACATGCAACTCACTTCATTAGTATGATGGCGAGGTCGTCAGCTCGTGGAGCTATGGAGACGGCATTTCCCATTCTTGCTGCGAAAACAATCGTTTCAGAAAGAAATCTGTGAAAAAATCTCGTGCTTATGTGTATAATTGCTACATTTCTCAGTCTGCATCGCTCCACGCTGAGGTTGGAGTCATGCATATAGCGACCGATTGCGATGATCAAAGAATGAAAAACTGGGCTATCCGGAATCGTGTGAATCGTGTGCCTACAGCTGCCTACGTGACGCGATCACTTCAAAAAGGCGTCGAATGCGGGATACATCCATGGGCTCCATCGTACAGCATTTTTGGGGCGGACCGAGGTAGCTGCCGATGGGAATGCCGTGAGAATACTGCGGAAACGTGCGTAAGTGAAAACTGGATACTGCTTGACCTCCGGAGCATCTGGTGAGCCGCAGTTCTGGTTTAGGGTGATAGGGTGGTTGAAAATGGAGGTCTAGTCAGGGTTTGTTATTATTTGTTGCGTTTCTTGCTGGAATTTTATTTTCCGGTGCTGTCGGTGGCCGCTGAAGAAATTCTTTGCGGGACCTAGGATGTGTGCTGTCCTTCCGTCTGGCACCGCTGCCGTGGATTCGACGGCCGCAAACACCTGCATTGATAAATTGCCGCACCTGACTGCGTCAATGTTATGGATGCTCAGGGTATTATGGCGCCTTGACTGTCATGTTGTCCATACGTCTTGCATGTGGCATTCATCTATGTAACCTTTTGCCTCTTGCTGTTGGTTGCTTTGCTTTCATGCGCTTTATTTCATTTCCTTGGTGGGATTAGCCTGTGGAAGGCGGCCTCCCTCCTGCATCCTGTGTCGGCAGACATACTGACAGGCAGGATGAAGTGCAGGCAGAGGGGCAGGCGAACAGCCGTTTATATTTGCACACATGCTTGCCGCTGGTACGCTAGTTTGCGTGTATCTTTGCATGGTCATGTTTTGGCAGGCC
Source organism: Mesostigma viride (assembly GCA_009746045.1). Lineage (NCBI taxonomy): Eukaryota > Viridiplantae > Streptophyta > Mesostigmatophyceae > Mesostigmatales > Mesostigmataceae > Mesostigma > Mesostigma viride. The sequence continues at coordinate 967,037 of RPFO01000312.1, forward strand.
TGGACAGATATGTTCAAATATGGTCGCATGCGTGCATGCACGCATGCATGAATGGGTTTACGCATGTTGCCAGCCACATAGGTAGGCACGTGGGAACGCTCGCAAGCTGACGACACTACCAGGTCAGGCTGGTCTGGACCTGGAAGACACACAGGAGGCAGGCAGCCTTGGATGGTGTGGTGGGGAGGGAGGGAGGGAGGGAGGGAGGGAGGGAGGGGGAGGGAGGAAGGGAGGGCATGACTGCGTGCGTGCGTGGGTGCGTGCGTGCGTGCGTGCGTGCGTGCGTGGTGCGTGCGTGCGTGCGTGCGTGCGTGCGTGCGTGCGTGCGTGCGTGCGTGCGTGCGTGCGTGCGTGCGTCCGTCCGTGCGTCCGTCCGTGCGTGCGTGCGTGCGTGCGTGCGTGCGTGCGTGGTTATATGGGTGGGTGGGTGGGTGGGTGGGTGGGTGGGTGGGTGGGTGGGTGGGTGGGTGGGTGGGTGGGTGGGTGGGTGGGTGGGTGGGTGGGTGGGTGGGTGGGTGGGTGGGTGGGTGGGTGGGTGGGTGGGTGGGTGGGTGGGTGGGTGGGTGGGGAAGGTGTGCTTTTTATTATGATGATTAGCTAAGTTACGTGTGTGTTGTTGATGTACATGTTGACGTTGTATCATGGGCGTGTGCCCCTAAGTCTGCCTTCCTGCAATATCACATAATATATCATCTAGATGTGTTGTTGGGAACCTGACTATATATCCCAAACTGGAATGGTTGACATTCAACTATGGGATGAAACCCACGAAAAACAATTACTAGGAACTGCCATTTTTGTGCTATGTTTGCTAGCATCTGTCACCTATTTGTCATGCAAACAGTCTGAATTTCTTGTGGGCAGTTAACATAGATGTTTTTATGAGCTGTGCAAATTTCTAGGCTTGACTGAGTTCATTGATATAGGCACCCATGTGTTGGAAACCTTGGAAAACCAAGAAAAACTGCATTTGGGGGGGGGTTCGCTACCATCAGTCACCATTTTGTCATCCAACCAGCCTGCAACTTTGTGGGCATGCTGCATGGGATGTGTTTAGAACATGTGCAAAGTTCCAGCTCCAACTGAGCTCTATTGGTGTCATTATGTATGCATATGTGTGATAAAACCCTTGGAAAACCAAGAAAAACTGCATTCTTGGGGTATTTATGCTAGCATTTGTCACCTATTTGTCATCCAACCAGCCTGCAACTTTGTGGGCATGCTGCATGGGATGTGTTTAGAACATGTGCAAAGTCCCAGCTCCAACTGAGTTCATTTGGAGTCATTATGTATGCATATGTGTGATAAAACCCTTGAAAAACCATGAAAAACTGCATTTGGGGGTATTTATGCTAGCATTTGTCACCTAGTGTCATCCAACCAGCCTGCAACTTTGTGGGCATGCTGCATGGGATGTGTTTAGAACATGTGCAAAGTTCCAGCTCCAACTGAGCTCTATTGGTGTCATTATGTATGCATATGTGTGATAAAACCCTTGAAAAACCATGAAAAACTGCATTCTTGGGGTATTTATGCTAGCATTTGTCACCTATTTGTCATCCAACCAGCCTGCAACTTTGTAGGCATGCTGCATGGGATGTGTTTAGAGCATGTGCAAAGTCCCAGGCCCAACTGAGTTCATTTGGAGTCATTATGTATGCATATGTGTGATAAAACCCTTGAAAAACCATGAAAAACTGCATTTTGGGGGTATTTATGCTACCATCAGTCACCTATTTGTCATCCAACCAGCCTGCAACTTTGTGGGCATGCTGCATGGGATGTGTTTAGAACATGTGCAAAGTCCCAGGCCCAACTGAGTTCATTTGGAGTCATTATGTATGCATATGTGTGATAAAACCCTTGAAAAACCATGAAAAACTGCATTTTGGGGTATTTATGCTAGCATTTGTCACCTATTTGTCATCCAACCAGCCTGCAACTTTGTGGGCGTGCTGCATGGGATGTGTTTAGAACATGTGCAAAGTCCCAGGCCCAACTGAGTTCATTTGGAGTCTTTATATATGCGTACATGCCAGAAAGTGCTGAAAATACGGTATTCTTTGCTAGCAAATGTCACCATGTTACCATGCTGCCGACTCCCAAAATTTTTTTGACCACATGGCATCATAAGATATCTGATAAGGAACCTTGGTGCCAAATTTGAGGTCAAACTGACCATTATTCCTTCTCCAAATAATTTCCAGGGGAAGAAAATGGGTTTTCGGATTAATGTGTGTGTCAAGACATGTCACGGTGGCACGGTGGCACGGTGGCACGGTGGCACGGTGGCACGGTGGCACAGTGGCATCCCACGTTGGGCAGTGCTTGTGGGCAATATAACATTAGTATTGGACGTTATGTTACCTCGTGACACCATACAAAATCATAAAATGGTAGTTTTATGGTGCAACGGTGCAACGGTGCAACGGTGCAACGGTGGCACAGTGGCACCCCACTTTAGGCAGTGCTTGTGGACATTATAACATTAGTATTGGACGTTATGTTACCTCATGACACCATACAAAATCATAAAATGGTAGTTTTATGGTGCAACGGTGCAACGGTGCAACGGTGCAACGGTGCAACGGTGTCAAAACATGATGAGACACTTACCTCCTACCTTTGGACCTAAGAGAGGTACAAAATAACAAAGTTGAAAAAAATCAATTTGTACTTGTGCTGTAGTACAAATCCAGGTGTGCCTGGGGTTGTACAGCATGACGCGTATGGCCGTCTGCCACTCAGCAGGCGGAGGCTCGTCAGAAAGCAGGACACGGTTGCAGAACGCCATGGCAGAAGATCCCTAACCGCCGGATCAGGGGTCACTTCAGCAGCTCAGCAGAAAGGTGGTCGGCACCGACCGCCGCATCGAACCGCAGGCGAGCAAGGGCGCCGTCCAATTCCTTCAAAGTGAAGGGGTGGACGACGTCGTCAGTGGCAAGGCAGCCCTCCTGCAAGGCGGGGACTTGGTAGTCCGCGGCCGAGGCCGGAGAGGGGCGCTGGCGGCGGCGGGGGTCCGGCAACCCCGAGGTGGGCGGCCGTCTCGGGGTGAAGCGGCGGGGGGGGGGCGCGAGCCCCACCGGTCAAGGAAACATTGTCAGTGGGCCAACCAGCGGTCAATAGTACTTATGGGGGATTTTAATATTGATCTAAACGAGCACCCTGCCCACCGCACAGCCTCCTTTTACCAACACATTCTAGACCTGAATTTGCAGGATGTCATTCGGTCACGGGATCAGGAGCACACTTGGCTGGCCTACCTGGCCACGCGTCTGGGCGTTCGCACAACCCGTCGTTTGGATAAAATATATCACGCCCAAATGGGCAGATTTAGCCTGCCATGCAACTGTAGAACGCTCCACAGCCTTCTCAGATCATTACCCCTGTATCGTCACGCTTGCCCACTACACCCAGTCACCACGGGGCCCAGGCATACCTCGCCTCAATATAATTCTTCTACAAGACGATCATGCAGTTTTATTTTGAGATCATGCAGCGATGGCCGGAGCAATTGGCGTACTCACAAGGATAGCTACACTGACTGCTGCACGTGGATGCAGGAAGGCCTAGCCAAAATTTTAGCATATTCACATACTTACTCCCTGAACATACGTCACGAGAAAGGACGCGCATATCGAATTCACCAACGCATAGTTAACAAGCTACAGCTGAAAACCCACCTAAACCATTACAAACAAGCTAAACTTCAAAGTTCACAAACTGAACTCGACAAACTCTGTTTTGAACGACACGCCCTAGCTCTAGACTCTGAAAATCTGTGGTGGCATCAGGTAGGCAAACGCATGACAAAAGATTTTTTCGCACTTATTCCACCACTAAAATCCAACTCAATCATCTCAGAAATCCAGGATGAACAAGGCACACACACGGCCACAAACCCCATCCTAAACAGTGGACATCGTTTCTACACCTCGCTGTTCCAAAATGAACCCCACCCCGAAGCCGACGCGGCCATAGCAAAAATATTACAAGCTATCCCACGCCGCCTCACACTTGCGCAACAACACCAACTAGACCAAACACCCTCCATGAAGGAGGCTACTACTGCCATGCAAAACATCCGAACCGGTAGTGCCCCAGGGGTGGATGGCTTCCCATTGAGTTTTGGAAAACTTTTTGGTCCCTTTTACACGTAGATTTCTATCAATGCATACTAGAAATTTGGCAACATGGACAGATTACGGGTCAATGGGCTGAATCAGCCCTCATTTTTTAAGGGTGACACAATTGAAAAATTACCGGCCAATATGCCTCCTTACGGTTGCGTACAAAATCATTAGCAAAATAATTCAGCAAAGGCTATACTCTGTTCTAGACTCAGTGCCTCATCGGCCCAGAACAAGTAGGCTTTCTTGCTAACCTCCACATCAACGATAGCATCACCCTCATAATGGACATAGTGGAAAAGGCATGGCGCGACGACATCGCTGGCTTTATCCTCTTTTGGGGACTTTGAAAAGGCGTTTGACCGCATGTGCTGGGCATACCTATACGACACATATTAATCGGCTTAGGGTTTGGCCCACGCATCTTCACTGTCATCATGGGAATGATCAAATCGCTATAACATGGTACATCCTTATTATAAACGGTCATGCACAAATCTGCACTTGGCCACAGCTCAAGATCCCTCCCACAAGGAGATTGTATTATGTCCCCCATCTTGTTCCTACTGGCACACGCAGGATTGTTTTGGCTCCACCAGCACGACCCTCGCCTGCAGGGCTTCCCGCTTGCAGGCAGTGCCAAAGGTATTGTACAGATAGCCTATGTGGATGACACTACCAATGTTTGCATCTCTCTGCACGAAGTGAATGCTGTCTTGGAAAATATCAACACGTACTCTGTGGCCTCACAACAATTAACGATGCAATGACAGTGCAAAAGTCCACCACGGGATTGCACATCGGCAAACCCAACCCATCCCGGATAACCCCTCTCACCTGGCCATGACATGGGTCCAACCAGGTGAACACCATCTTTTGCACAACTGCCCCATTGGCTGCACGCCAGAGGGACGTTTGGCTGAACATCGTGCGTTTTTATATGACGAAACCAACCACGTGGGCAAGCTTGCAGGAGTGCTCCTCACGGCAGGGCGGTGGGGAGGCGTCCAGCGAATGAGCTTACGAGGAAAATCACTAATCGTCAACCAACTCTTGTTCTCCAAGGTTTTATACTACTGTCTGGCACACTCTCCAAACGATCATACCATACAGCTGATCCAACGCATAGGCAGCAATTTTGTTTGGAAACAGAAAGGTTTGATATCTCACACGGTACATGGCTGGATCAGCCGGGATATGTCCTTTATGTCATGGTTGCACGGTCACCACGGTGGTCTAGTAGGGCTACACAACATACAATGGCGAATTGGCGATTGTGGTCGATGTATGCCAAGCAGGTGATCAGCGTGTACATGGAAGTGAATACGCACCCTGGCTGCATATGTTATAACTACACTATAATTAATTGGCAAGAGAGCTAGTCCCTCTCATCTGTTTACACCCATGCTAATGGCACATCATGGCACCTAGACGCTGGAGTACTTGGCTGTACACTGATCAATATCATACAAGGGGCTCCCATGGTACTGGTCGCGCCTATGGTTATAGGTTATAACAAGCTCAAACCTGGGCGCCTCGTTTTTCCCACCACTCGTGAGGAGGTTGCACGACAGATCTCCTTTACTTCAATGATTTGATTGTGGACATTGCGCGCAAGCCCTTGGGCACGTTACATGGGCACAACACTTATGCTGGCTTCCTGTGCGCATCACCCCCTATTCTCAGAGTGCTTGATCTCTACGTCTGGCAGGGGGACAGATATTGGTTTATACTGGCATATACTGAAGTTAATGCTTTGGGTGCAAAACATGCCATCGCTAAACGCTTGGAACACCCTCATCCAGGCCATCCCAGCTACATGGCATGCTCTGATGATGGTCCCACGCAAGGCCCTCCGACCGGGTGATTGGGTCAGTTTTTACCCAGACGAGATTACACCCACATGCAAAGGTCTGGTCCGGGGAGTGCTACCTCTGGCGGGAACTCAAGTCCAAGTGGCCGACATCCTTCCGGGCCACAATGGATGGTTGCCTCAATCAGTTAGCGACATTATGTGTATGTCTTCCAGCCCACCAATGTCACCGTATCCGCGTATGGTCCCGTGCACGTTCCAGCCGGACCCCACGACCCCGGCGGAGGCCATTGACTTGGTTACATGTAGGCAATACGAGGTTGGATACTTTACCATGTCCATTGGACCCCCTGGAATTTGGTTGGACCCTAAACAAGGGGATATCTAGGATCAGCAAATGTCTTTACGAGTACACGGCAGAATGTGGTTATGACATTTTACTACACGAGAACCATAAGCTCCACCCTAGCCGCTCCCGATGGGGCTTTCAATGGCCTAGTTACAGTTGGATTAAACTTATCACCCTGGCGGTCGATCACCCTTTGGTGGACCGCAGAGCGACCGATATTCAACATCTTTTATTGCACCAGGCAATTGGGGTAAAGGCGACCCTCAACAGTCGGTTTCACCACGATGCGACATGCCTGTGCACCTTCCCCTCGGAAACAATTGAGCACCGCTTTCTCTACTGCCAAGTGAGCGGGGTGTGGCAATGGTTGTCGTTTAACATACATATGGTCCGCATGGACCGCGCTACCACATTCCACATTAGCGCTATCAGTGCGCTGAATCATATAATTGGTATTGTGGGGACCCCAGGGGAAGAGTTGTCGGACAGTCAACTGGCCTGGGTATGGCTTCGCACTATTATGCTATATGCGATCTGGACTATCCGGAACGAGACGGTTTTCAAAGTGCGGCACGAGCACACCAAAGCAGCCGTGGTGAGGCGGTTTATCTTCCTCTGTGTTTTAGAATTATATTCTGTCCGATGGCTTTCTTACGCTGAACAGTTACGGCCGATTTACAATATATGGCCGAGACGCTTACGCGTAGATGAATCTGTACTAGTGTGACGGAATATTTTCGTTTGTAGATGCGGCGTGCCCTTTTTCCGTACTTTGGCACTACGCCGGGTCACATACCTTGCGTTTTGGCCCTTTGAGTCTGTGTGCCGCATGACTTATGAGGCACTGTGTGACAGTGGCGCTAGTTTTTGGCGTCGCGCCGCGCCATGTCAGTCCGTGACTAAATTTGTACAAGTTGAGCCTAGCAGCCTCGTATGCCATGCCTTTAGGAACGAAGTCAAACATACATGACGAGTACTTTGGCGCTGGCGCTGCCCCTATGGCATAGACTACCCCATGTGCATGCATGGATGCATCCGACGCCCAGTAACGCGCCGCCACTTATCCAACGGCCCATACTGCTTGTGTGTCGTGACTTGCTGCAAAGCAACGTAGCATTTAGTCTTTTGCCCTTGCTCCTTTTCAATTAAGTCTTGTGACCTTGCTATGGTGGCTGGCCTCTACCAAGGCCGCTACATATTAATGTTGGATCAATGATTAAGGGGACCCGTCCCTTCCGAATTTTTTGGCGCCAAAAAATTCGCGCCGGTACCGAAGGTCATAAATTTCACGTGCACGGTGCGCGCACCCCTTGCGGAAGTGGCCATGGCGACTGCGTTCAGGCGAAACTACCACACTAGGGCAGGCGAAATGCAAAAATTTTACTCGAATCTAAAAGACGATGAGTTTATGATGTTAGTTTGTGGCGGAAATCAGCTGGTTTACAATATCGCTGTTGTTTTTTTATGCCATCGGCATGGGGGGTAATCTGAATTTTTTGGTCGCGCGGAATGAAATAGAATTCATGATAGCGGCTGTCAAATCGCGGTTTTGGGGGTTGTTCTGACCGTGAAGCAGGCGTTAATATCGGTTGCATCGAATTCTAAACCGAGCTGGTGCTTTTTGCCATATTTTCGGCCATTATCGGTAAGTAATTGTTCAGACCTGCGCAGTGCGTGTCTGACCTGTCCATGGAATAACGGCTGTTATTACGCGCCTGGGCGAGGGATTTACGAGGGCGAGTTACAGATTTGTCGCGAATGTTATATGCTATCAGTGCCTTCTTCTATGAGCTCATCGTTCGATTTTTTTTGCGTTCTTTTTGGGCAGTTTCCGCCAGCTAGCTTGCCGTCGCTTGCCGTTGTGTTGCCGAATACCTGGCAGCTTTAGATTGTTTTCGTTGATGTCGTGATCAGGGCCGCTTCAGTCGCAGCCTATAGCTCTTCGGGAAGGTATAAGGCATTTCATAAAACGTGTTCTGGCAAGGATGTTGTGCGTATGGACGCTTCTTGTTGTTTGAGAGTGACGCACCCTCTCTTCGCAGGCCGCAGCGGCATCACAGCGCTCATGCGCTGAAGGGCCGCCAATGGTTTCTTTGCATTTTATCGTGCAGGGATGGAAGTGCTATAGTGATGATGATGTTGGAGATATTGCATTTGTGTGACTGCATGTAGATAGCTGGCACCAATGGTTGTTTGAGCTTTCCTTTGTTATGATGATGTGACAAGACTACAATGTGCTGAGCCAACCATGGTTGACATGCATGACTGCATGCAAGCTATATATATTAATAATATAATTACTTACAGCAGAGTGAAATCACTCAAACCAAAGCAAACGCCCAGCTATAAACCTCTATACAGAGCCATGTAAAATCTCTATACTACGATAAGACCAATGGAAACTCCTAACGGGAGGAACCTAATAGCCCTTGTTGGGGATCATATACCCACCTGCCCACACTATATTCCAGCCTGACTTTATTCTTCTTTGTTTTACTTCACAAGGGCTGAGAATTTGATAGATTTGATAAGTTAGATGAATTGCTCTCAATGAGCTGATCAATGTTCATGTGCCATAGTCCTATATTTGGCCATAGATCTCTTGTACCTGAGTTGGTCTAGTAGCATCACTTCCATGCTTGACAAGTGGTGTACTTCTTTGGTAGACAAGTGTCCATTCCATGAGCTGACATGTGTTGGAAGCTCATAGTGACAAGTGTTGCATTCCATTGACTGACAAGTGGATAGACTCATTGGATTACACTTGTCATTCCAAGTAGAAACCATGTGTCACTTTATTAAGCATTAGATGTGGCACATTGTTCAGAGGACATTTGGCAATCAACTGTCATGCCAGCTCATTAGAACCTTTCTAGAATGACCTTGGAATGTTCTAGGAATATGCCAGGAATATTCCTGGAATATACTGAGAATATGCTGGGAATATGCTTAGATGTTTCTACAAGCTTCTATGATGACATCAGCATCTGATGTCATCCTTCCTAGCTAGAAAGGTATAAAAAGAAACTGGCTCCTAAGGCCAGGTACCTCTTTTCCTAACCTCTCAGCCTAAGAAATAAAACTCTTTTTCTGGTCTCTCTTCCATTGTCTTCAAGCTCAGTCTTTCATCACCTGCAAGGTGCAAGGGTAACAAGGCCAAGCACAAGGCATTGTGTAAAACCCATTAGTTTCCTCTACCTTTCCAACATGGTATCGGAGGAATCTTCATGAGCTCCAAGAAGACCACCAAGAAACCCAGCCCAGCTACAAGCTCCATGGCAAGCGACGTCGACTACACTCCTATGCTGAATGTGTGCTCCAAGATGGTGCTGAAATTCGATGGCACAAGCCTACGTGGCTGGGAGGAGACCAAGACATCTCTTGAGGGTTTCTGTTCCTTCTATGAGGTTAAGGACGTCCTGCTGGGCACCAGGCAGGACCGCAAGGCTGACCAAGCTGTTGGCCTTGTCATCTCAGCTGCACTTGTGGGAGAAGCGAGGCGCATCCTATCGCTCGTGCCAGACCAATCTGGCAGCAAGCTCTACAAGACGCTGAGGGAGGTCTACGAGCAACAAAAGCTCACCAAGAGTCACCGCATGGACCTCAGGATTCAGCTTCACCGGCTGCAAATGAAGCCTGGGGAGACCATGGGGCAGTATATCCTACGTGGATTGCTGCTGCTGGCGGACTACCGTGCGGTGGGAGGCGTCATGAGCGACCAAGATTTTGCGGCTATCCTCAAGAGCGGCCTGCCTGACCGATATCGCCCTGCCCTGATTTCAGCGCACTTCAAAGAGGAGGACAGCTTGGAGGAGGTCAAGGCTGCGCTGCTGGAGGCGGAGGACATGCTGCTGGGAGGACGGCCTTCTCAAGCTACCAAGGAGGAGCCAGCCCAAGGTCAAGCTTTCCACACTGCCAACAAGGGTGGTGAGAGGAAGCACTGCGCCTACTGCAACAGGAGTGGGCATGCGGAGACCCAGTGCTGGCAAAAGAACTCCCAGCTCAAGCCACGAAGCAAGAACCAAGGACGGCGGGGCAACCAGCGCAGGAGGGGCAACCAAGCGACCAAGAAGGAGACCTCACCTGGCGGAAGCGTGGCCAACAACACCCAGGAGGCCGCGGAGCTGCCGGAGGGCTTCGTCTTCACCACCATCGCCGAGTCGGCGCCGTCGCAGGAGGCTGCTGCACTCACGCAGTATAGCCCCAAGCCCCCTGCCTGGGTTCTGGACTCCGCTGCAAGCAGCCACATGTCCCCATGCCGCACTGACTTTGTGTCCCTCACCCCCACCACTAGGAACATCGTCGGATCAGGAGGACGTCTTCGCGCGACGGGAGTGGGCACGATTCGGCTCAAACTGCCCAACCAGCATGTGCACCTGAATGGTGCGCTCTTCGTGCCCGGCTTGAGCGCCCGACTGCTATCAGCTGGGCAGCTCGCCAAGGACGGCCACAAAGTCGACCTCACCGAGCAGACAGTGGTGCTGGACAACGAGACGCACAAGATTGCGCTGCAGAACAACATCTACGTGTTACCTGCGGAGCGCGACGAGGCGGCAATGGCTGCCACGGCCATCGAGCGGCCGGCGAGCCTGCTCTGGCACTGGCGTCTTGGGCATGCTGGCGAAGATCGGATCAAGAGGCTGGCCGCCATTCCGGAGTCTAACCTTTTTTCGAGGCGCCTGTCATCGCCTGGCTGCCCATCCTGCCCTGCTGGCTTCATCAAGAGGCGCTCATTTTCGCCTGGACAGCTCCGATCGACTGTTCCCCGAGCCAAGCTTCACAGCGACATTCTCGGGCCGATGCAGCCAGCAATTGGAGGCGCCCGCTACATGCTCGGCTTCACCGACGATGCTACCCGCTGGCGATGGTGCTTTCCGCTTCGACACAAGGACGAGGCTGTTGACGCCCTACAGCAGCTGCTCGCGCGCGAAATTCGCCCCTTCTACAACGGTTCGATTCTTCTCCGGACCGACAACGACGCAGTCTTCACTGGGCAGGCGTGGCGGGCCGTCTGCGCTGAACACCGAGTGCACCAGGAGTTCTCCAGCCCCTACACTCCTGAGCAGAACGGAGTGGCGGAGCGGCTGTGGGGTCTGGCCATGGGCATGACACTGGCAATGCTCACGCATGCCGGTTTGCCCAAAGGATTCTGGGCACTAGCCTTCAATTGCGCGGTTTATATACTTAACCGCCTGCCGTCTAGCTCGAATCCTGGAGGTGCCACGCCACACTTCCTGCTCACCGGTCGCAATGCGGATCTCTCGAATCTTCGAATTTTCGGCTGCCCTGCCTTCTATCGGGTGGAGGGCCCACGTGGCAAGCTGGAGGCCAAGGCTCTGCCTGGAATCTTCGTCGGCTATGATCTGGAATCGCCGGCGTACCTCATTTACCGTCCAGAATCCAAGGATGTCATTCGCCGCCTGCATGTCACCTTCAATGAGGCCTGGCGCAATGGGGCCATGCCAACTCCTGCGCCGCTTCTGGAAAGTTCTGCCGCACTGGAGGAAACTTCACCAACTGATCTTCCGGCTGTAGCAGAAGTTCAGCCAAATTCTCTGGCCGAACCTAGCGGACCGGTCACCCGGTCTCAGGCGAGGTTTCTGGACGCCACCAGAAGGGATATTCCTGAGGAGCTTCGCCACGAGGGAGCGGACGCACCAAGTCCTGATGCAGTCAACGTCCCAAGTCCTAGACCAGTTCCGGAGGCGCTCGACGGTGCTCCAAACTTTTCACAGCCCGTCCTAACTACTGACGACGTCTCCCCAAGTGACGCACGGGAGCTGTCTGCTGGTCCACCGGTCACTGCCACTTCAAGTGCTGCTCGACTGCAAAGTACAATCTCTGCGCTGCGACGTAACCCAGCTGGTAATGTCGCCATGGCAACTGCTGATGAGCTGATGTTTTGCGGTAGCACCCGTGAACCCCTCGCGATGGAGATTACTACCTATGCTCCCCCTGTCACGGTGTCGCCTAAATGGGCTCGTTTTTTTCCGCATTACCAGTCAGTTCGTGATCTTTTTGACACAGTGCATTTTACTGGCAGTGACGTTTCCCTTCCCGTCTCCTTTACTGAGGCTAACAACAGTCCAGAGTGGCGGGCTGCGATGTTGAGCGAAATTAATAGCATTCGTGATCATGCAGTATACTCGCTTGTGAGCCCGCGTACTTTGCCCGCCGGTGCCAAGGTCCTCCCTTCCCGGTGGGTATTTGCTGTCAAGTCCGACGGCCGTCACAAGGCCAGGTTTGTCGTGAAAGGTTTTGCCCAACGTGAAGGTATCGACTTTAATGAAGTCTTTTCCCCCACTGTTCGTGCGTCCACCGTGCGACTTGCTCTTGCTTTAGCTGTCACGTCTGGCTTTACTGTCAAGCAGCTCGATGTCCGAACCGCTTTTCTCTATGCTCCCCTACAGGAGGATGTCTTTGTGCGTCCCCCTACTGGCTTTGAAGAGCGGGATGCCAATGGCGATGTGCTTGTGTGGAAGCTGCACCGCAGCTTGTATGGCATCAAGCAAGCGCCACGCAATTGGCATAAAACGTTCCGTGCACACCTTCTTTCTGACGGCGCCATCCAAAGCCAAATTGATGCGTGCCTGTATTACTACCCTTCGTCTCGTGGTTTCGTGTTCGTGCACGTCGATGACATTCTTGCTGCTCATCCTTCCCCTTCCTGGCTGGCATCCTGGTCTCGCCGTTTGGCTAATACTTTTCAAATCACTGAGTCGGACAATCCCTCTCTTTTCCTCGGTGTTTCCCTTACTATCGACCCTGCGTCTCGTTCCCTTACCATGCACCAACGGCCCTACATTGAAGCTATTGCTGCCCGTTTTGGGCTTTCTACCCCTCACCCTGTGCACACCCCTATAGTGCCTGGTAGTCCCCGTCGCGAGGGGGGAATGTGTGATGCCCCAAACCATCAACTCTTTCAGCAGATTGTTGGTGCTCTCATGTACGCCGCGACATGGACGCGCCCAGACATTGCTTTTGCTGTCAACCAGCTGGCCCAATGCATGCAGGCACCCACGGAGGGCGACTTGGAGCTGGCCAAGCGAGTGGTGCGCTACCTTGTCCACACCAAGGACTTGGGACTGCGCTATGGTGGCCAAGGGGGGCTGGAGGGGTGGACGGATGCCGATTGGGGGAACTGCCCTGAGACACGCAGATCTGTCTCTGGCAATGTAGTGATGTTCAGGGGGGCCGCAGTCGAGTGGTGCAGCCGCAAGCAGCACGTTACCGCCCTGTCTTCCTGCGAGGCGGAGTACATTGCTGCTAGCAGCGTAACCCAGCTAGTGCTTCCACTGAGGCACATGTTGGGGGAGCTGGGGCATCCAGTTCAGGGGCCCACGCCTGTCTTCTGCGACAACACAGGCGCCGTGGCACTCGCTCGTGACCCTGTTCATCCCAAGCGCACGAAGCACATTGACGTGCGTTTCCATTTCATCCGGGAGAAGGTGGAGGGGGGACTCATCGCCATGAAGCATTGTCCTGGGGAGGACATGCTTGCTGATCTTCTGACGAAGGCACTTTCACGTGCCAGGTTCACTGCCCTGCGTGGCAAACTCATGTCAACTTAGTCCTTTGTGTTCAGCTGGCTAAGGGGGGTGTTGGGGATCATATACCCACCTGCCCACACTATATTCCAGCCTGACTTTATTCTTCTTTGTTTTACTTCACAAGGGCTGAGAATTTGATAGATTTGATAAGTTAGATGAATTGCTCTCAATGAGCTGATCAATGTTCATGTGCCATAGTCCTATATTTGGCCATAGATCTCTTGTACCTGAGTTGGTCTAGTAGCATCACTTCCATGCTTGACAAGTGGTGTACTTCTTTGGTAGACAAGTGTCCATTCCATGAGCTGACATGTGTTGGAAGCTCATAGTGACAAGTGTTGCATTCCATTGACTGACAAGTGGATAGACTCATTGGATTACACTTGTCATTCCAAGTAGAAACCATGTGTCACTTTATTAAGCATTAGATGTGGCACATTGTTCAGAGGACATTTGGCAATCAACTGTCATGCCAGCTCATTAGAACCTTTCTAGAATGACCTTGGAATGTTCTAGGAATATGCCAGGAATATTCCTGGAATATACTGAGAATATGCTGGGAATATGCTTAGATGTTTCTACAAGCTTCTATGATGACATCAGCATCTGATGTCATCCTTCCTAGCTAGAAAGGTATAAAAAGAAACTGGCTCCTAAGGCCAGGTACCTCTTTTCCTAACCTCTCAGCCTAAGAAATAAAACTCTTTTTCTGGTCTCTCTTCCATTGTCTTCAAGCTCAGTCTTTCATCACCTGCAAGGTGCAAGGGTAACAAGGCCAAGCACAAGGCATTGTGTAAAACCCATTAGTTTCCTCTACCTTTTCAACAGCCCTGCTGCACCGCAAAATCAGCCCGCGTACGGCGGAGCATGATGTCAGCCATGGCCCGAGTCAGCGCCACCGACAAGCGCTGACGCCAATATGACGTCCAGGTCCGCGCCGACCATGGGGCCCGCTGGCCCTCCAGGTCCAGCCGGTCCTCCCGGAGCCGGCAACACTCCTTGAAGAAGGCGGAGGTCAGGGGCCCCATGGCCCCAAACTCCTCCAGGACAAAGGGCACCACACGATGGTGCCCGACGTCGCCGTAGGCCAGGAGCTTGGCCCGCTCCGCCCGGTCCGCCGTGTAACCTGCCGTGAGGGAGGCCCCAGCCACGTGGCTAAGAGCCAAGGGCCGCGCCACCGACAAGCTATATATACCATGTTCCTACTTGGTTCCTTGCCCTCCATAGTCCCAGTTTGTCATCCATGCCGGGGAGGACAGTTTAGGAGGTGTTGTTGAGCTGATTAGCTTGGTTGGCATCAACCTTACACTCTAACCTGGGAGAAACATAGGAAATGCTGCTTAGGCATGTTAGGGCTACCATCGTCAAGGCTATGAACATATTTACAAGGCTGGCCATGCTGGAGGGATGATGAACACATATGAGGTGCGTGGCCACCCCTTTGTACTTTGTAAACATACTCTGCATGGTTTTGGTGCATGTTGGATGGCATATTAAGTGGCACTGTGGGGTTACTAACTTACTGAGTGGTCCTTAGCGCCTTGTCAGGTGGTCATATAGGAAACCCATCAACTTGAGTAGTTCTTGTCACAATGACCCCCCACGTTGAGCATGCGTTGCCGTCAGCGTGCAAGAGTTAATCATGTGTGCTTTGGTCAGTTTGCAGATGTCTTTGATGAAGAAGGAGGTGCTAGTGTGGCTGAATGGTTACTATAATTTCCTTGTAGTGTCTACATGGGTGGCCGTCTTGGAATGGTTGTAACTTGGGCAGTTCTTGTCAGAACGTCGTCAAACCTTGAACATAGGAGGTACCATATGTGCAGAGGATGGTAGTATGTGGTTGGGAATCACGGTCACACCGGCTGTGGAGGAGCAGCTGGCCTCCCTCAAGCTGGAGAGGGCACGCCAGCAGGCCAAGAAGAGGGACCCAAACTGGCGCAGGATGCGCAAGAAGAAAAAAACTGAGGCCCAGGGGGGCAAGTGGAAGGATAACAAGGCCGGGGGGGAGTATGAGCATGGCAGTGGCTATGCCATCTACGTGCAGCCCGTGGCTGGGCAGGAAGGGGGGGGGGGAATCCAGTGACAGTGGCAGTGACAGTGTGCTCTGCACGGTGTGTGGCGGTGCAGAGCACAAGAAGGTGAACCCCTTTTGTTGAAAGAACTAATGGGTTTGCCCTCTACAATGCTTGTGATTGAAACCCAAATGTGCCTGTCCTTGCAGGTACAGGCTATGGAGGATGGGAGCAAAGAGACAGAGACTCAGTTTGAGGCAGAATGATAGTGAGGAGTACCTTTGGCAAGGCTCCTCAGTTGTTTTATTAACTCGAGGAAAAAAACACAGGCAGAAAACTGGAATGACCTGATTGGCTGGCTAGGAATGTGCCTAGGAATATTCTCATGTAATACTCAGGCCACCAATCAGGTTAGGTCAGTGTACAGGCTACCAATCAGATCTAGACAAGAATAAATCTTATCTTGTAACTGCTGTACAGCCTTATCTTGTAACTGATGTACAGTCTTAACTTGTAACTGCTGCACAGTAATCTAACTATTTAATAAAAGATCTCTCTATGTGTGATCTGATGATGATGAAGTAAATCTGGCGTGAACATATCAGCGCCACATCTGACATGCACAGTGTACATGTCAATCAGTCAGCTGTCCTGTCATAGATTCTCATCTGACATGTCATAGGTCAGCTGACATAGACAGATTTGTCAGCTGCCTATAAGGATCCACTTGGCATAGGTACTAATCCCTGATTACTAAAACTGGCCACAACTTTCTCATTTGTAGGCCAAATCCAACGGGATAAAGAACAGTGGCTCCTGTACAAGAGCCTCTATCTATCTAGCCAGGTCAGGTGGGTACAAATACAAGGACCATGTCCTTGACACCCCCCTTACAACACATGACCTTGCTCTAGTGCTATCCTGTCAAGTATAACACTTAGAGCAAAAAAGCTCTCAGCCCCTGTGGGCATATACAACTGCATATCTAAGTAGACACCAGCAGCTTGTCCCGCAGGGTGATGAACCGTGCCCTTCCCAGGGCCTTGGTGAAGATGTCCGCCAGGTTGTCCTTGCCAGGGCAGTGACGCATGCAGATGGAGCCCCCCTCCACCTGCTCACGGATGAAGTGGTAGCGCACGTCCATGTGCTTGGTGCGCTTGGGGTGCACAGGGTCCTTGGCCAGGGCCACCGCGCCAGTGTTGTCGCACAGCACGGTCGTGGGCCCCTCCACAGGTGTACCCAGGTCTCCCAGCAGGCGCCTGAGTGGCAGCACCAGCTGGGTGACGCTGCTCGCAGCAATATACTCTGCCTCGCAGGAAGACAGAGCAACAATGGGTTGCTTGCGGCTGCACCACTCCACGGGCGCACCCCGGAACAGGACCAGGTTGCCCGTAACAGAGCGTCTGGACTCTGGGCAGTTAGCCCAGTCAGCGTCAGTCCAGGCCTCCAGCCCCCCTTCCTGACCATACCGCAGACCCTTGTCCCTCGTGGTGTAGAGGTACCGGATCAGGCGGTCGGCAGCCTCCATGTGGGCCGCCGTGGGTGCCTGCATGTGCTGGGCCAGTTGGTTGACAGCAAAAGCAATGTCTGGACGTGTCCACAGCGCGACATACAGCACGGCACCGGTTTTGGACTGATACAGCTGGGTGTCCGGGGCATTTAGCTGCATGCCCCCCTCGCGTTGGGGACTAACACGGGACACACTGCATGACCGGGGTGCGTACAGGGAAGGAGGAAGAAAGCCCAAAGCGGGCAGCCAGGGCCTCAATATACACAGTTTGGTGCAAGGAAAGAGACCGGGAAACAGGGTCGACATGGAGAGAAACACCGAGGAAAAAAGAAGGGTCATCTGACTCGGTGATCTGAAACTTGCTGGCCAAACGATGAGACCACGAGGCCAGCCAGGAAGAGGAAGGACTGCCTGCAATAATGTCGTCGACATGGACAAACACAAACGTACGTACGAGACGTGGGATACACGTACAGGCAGGAATCCGTTGGGCTTTGTACAGCACCATCGGAGAGAAGATAGGCACTAAATGTTTTGTGCCAGTTACGTGGTGCCTGCTTGATGCCATAGAGGCTGCGTTGCAGCTTCCACACCAGCACATCACCAGCGGCATCGCGCTGCTCAAAGCCAGCAGGAGGACGCACATAGACGTCCTCAGAAAGTGGGGCGTACAAAAACGCAGTGCGAACATCAAGTTGCTTCAGCACATACCCAGACGAGACACCAAAAGCTAGTGCCAAACGAATGGTGGAGGAACGAACAGTAGGGCTAAAGACCTCAGTGAAATCGATGCCTTCCCGCTGAGCAAAGCCCTTCACAACAAAACGGGCCTTGAAACGGCCATCGCTTTTGACAGCAAACACCCACCGAGATGGAAGGACCTTGGCAGTGCGAGGAAGAGACTTGGAAGAAACGAGTGAATATACTGCATGCTCGCGAATGCTAGAAAGCTCACTATCCATCGCAGCACGCCACTCAGGGCTAGCATGGGCCTCAGCAAAAGAGGAGGGGATGGACGTGGAACCTGAGCTAGTGTGGAGTGAGAAAGTATCAAACAGATCACGCACACTCATGTAGTCAGGGTAAAAACGAGCCCATTTAGGGGAAACACGATCAAGAGGGGTTGTGGGTAACACCTGAGCGAGGGGATCGTGTGCAACGCCATCGGACACCAGTGCAGCAGTGGCCATAGCGGCAGCCGGTTGCTTGCCGCGGAGGGCCTGCACTAATTTGTGCAGCTGGGACGAAGAAGGGGATTCAGCAGCAGGTGTGTCGGCCGTCGACACGGTCCAGGTGGTGTAGAGGTAGAAGCCGACGACGCCTCCAGCGCAGGACTTGGTGCGAAAACAGGTGCAGACTCAGACTCAGCGGGTTTGGGCTCAGGACTTGGCGCTGGCGCCTCCTCCAGTGGCGAGCCCCCCTCACCACTGGCATCCCCCGACAAAGCCTCCAGTGGCGAGCCCCCCTCACCACTGGCATCCCCCAAAGCAGTGCCCCCACTGCTGGCAGCCATGTGGCGTGGCATCACCAGGATTCGAGGAGCACGGCAGGCGGTTCAGGATATAAATAGCACACTGGAGTGCCAATGCCCAGTATGCCTTCCCCAGGCCGGCGTGTGTCAACATCGCCAGAGTCATGCCAATTGCCAGGCCCCAGAGCCGCTCCGCTACGCCGTTCTGCTCAGGGCAGTACAAGGCGCGGAGAACTCCTGGTGGACGCGGTGTTCAGCACACACCGCCCGCCAGGCTTGACCGGTGAAGACGCGTCGTTGTCGGTGCGCAGCACGACAGAGCCGGCGTAGAAGGGGCGAATATCGCGGACGAGCAGCTCCGCAAACCGCCCCACCGCCTCGTCCTTGGTCTTGAGCGCAAACCCCCATCGCCACCGAGTGGCATCGTCAGTGATGCCCAAGAAGTAGCGGGCTCCCCCCAGCGACTCGACGCTCATCGGGCCCAGCAGGTCGCCATGAAGCTTGGCGCGCGGCACAGTGGATCGCCGCTGCCCTGGCGGAAACGGCTGGCGCTTGATGAAGCCAGCTGGGCAGGATGGGCAGCCAGGAGCAGTTGGACTCCTCGTCGTCAGGTTGGATGCAGGGATGGCGACCAGCTTCTTGATGCGGTCGGCACCAGCATGGCCCAAACGCCAGTGCAGCAGCAGGTTAACCGGCCGCTCCACCGTCACAGCAGCCATCGCTGGCGCTGCCTTCGCCGCAGGTAACACGTAGATGTTGTTCTGCATGGCGATCTTGTGATGCTTGTTATCCAGCACCACTGTCTCTTTGTGGAAATCCACCTTGTGACCTGCCTTTGCGAGTTGCGCGACTGAAAGGAGTCGTGCATTCAGGCCAGGTACAAGCAGCGCTCCTTGCAAGCGCACGCTGTGGCCAGGAAGCTCCACAGCGATGGTGCCCTGGCCGGTAGCGTGCAGCTGTCCGCCGGAGCCAGCGATTGCCCTGCTGTGGGGGGTCAGAGACACAAAGTCAGAACGGCACGGGGACATGTGGCTGCTCGCAGCCGAGTCCAGCACCCAGGTGAGGTTGTCGCACGTATACTGCGTGAGAGCAGCAGCCTCCAGCGGCGTCGACGGCGACTCCTCGGCGATGGTGACCATGCAGAAGCCAGGCGGCAGTTCAGCCGCCTCCTGAGTTGCGTTGGCAGCGGATCCAGCAGGTGCGTTGCGTCCCTTGTTCTGGTTCCCTCGGTTGCCGCCCTTGCCCCCCTGTGCTGGTTGGGGTACCAGCGTGGGGCCTTCTCAGGATGCTCCTTCCAGCAGTCTTTGTCCTTGTGATTTGACAGGCCACAGTGACTGCATTTCTTGGTCCCCCCGTTCCCCTTGCTGTTGGTGTGGTAGGCCTGGCCAGTGCCAGCACTCTCCTTTTTCACCACAGCACGTCCCCCCTTGAGCAGATCCTCCGCCTCCATGAGTGCCCTCTTCACCACAGGTAGTGGGTCCTCCTCGTTGAACCGTACAGACACCAGCGCAGGGCGGTACTCGTCTGTCAGTGCTCCCAGTAGAATGGCAGCAAAATCACGGTCCTGGATGACTCCCCCTGCAGCCTGGTAGTCAGCACGTAGAAGCTCCGCCCTCCTCACGAGCTGTTGCATGGTCTCGTTAGGAAGCTTCTGTAGGCGACTAGGCGGTGCAGCTTGCTCCTCAGCTCAAACCTGTGACTCTTGGTTAGCCTGGTTTGCTCATAGTTCTCCATGAGACATTGCCATGCTTGGCTACCAGTTTTGTTGGCCACAGTGGCCATGAGGCGTGCAGCTTCACCTGTTAGACAGGTGAGCAAAGCTGCCCACAGGGCCTTATCAGCCCTGTCATTCTCCTCAGTGCCCAGCAGGACAGCATCCAAACTGAAAAGACTGACAACAGCCAAAAACAAATTCTTCCACTCCTCCCACTTGCTGTAATCATCACCAGCTGCACCAACAAATTTCTTGCAGCTCTTGGCAACTGTTGAAACAAGAGAGGTGTAGTCAGGCTGTCTGGTAGCAGTTTGGGTGTCTTGATCCTCCATGGTTGATCTGGGTCTGGGTGTTGTCTCAAGGGTAGTCAGATGAATGTCTCTGCTCCTCAAATGCAGGGTAGGCATCAAACCTCCGATACCATGTTGAAAGAACTAATGGGTTTGCCTCTACAATGCTTGTGATTGAAACCCAAATGTGCCTGTCCTTGCAGGTACAGGCTATGGAGGATGGGAGCAAAGAGACAGAGACTCAGTTTGAGGCAGAATGATAGTGAGGAGTACCTTTGGCAAGGCTCCTCAGTTGTTTTATTAACTCGAGGAAAAAACACAGGCAGAAAACTGGAATGACCTGATTGGCTGGCTAGGAATGTGCCTAGGAATATTCTCATGTAATACTCAGGCCACCAATCAGGTTAGGTCAGTGTACAGGCTACCAATCAGATCTAGACAAGAATAAATCTTATCTTGTAACTGCTGTACAGCCTTATCTTGTAACTGATGTACAGTCTTAACTTGTAACTGCTGCACAGTAATCTAACTATTTAATAAAAGATCTCTCTATATGTGTGATCTGATGATGATGAAGTAAATCTGGCGTGAACATATCAGCGCCACATCTGACATGCACAGTGTACATGTCAATCAGTCAGCTGTCCTGTCATAGATTCTCATCTGACATGTCATAGGTCAGCTGACATAGACAGATTTGTCAGCTGCCTATAAGGATCCACTTGGCATAGGTACTAATCCCTGATTACTAAAACTGGCCACAACTTTCTCATTTGTAGGCCAAATCCAACGGGATAAAGAACAGTGGCTCCTGTACAAGAGCCTCTATCTATCTAGCCAGGTCAGGTGGGTACAAATACAAGGACCATGTCCTTGACACCTTTCTCTTGTGTTCCAACCAGGATCCGGGCGACCATGGGGGCCACATGTTGTGCTTGGGTTTCACGCTGTCCACCGTGCCTGGTGATCCCTGGTTTTGTGCAGCATGTGATGACACGGGGGCCAACAGTGTGCTTGATTGACAGTTTTTCCAGTTTTTTCCAAGTCCTGAAAAGGGCTATAACCATGATCATATATGTGTTTTACTGGTCAGATTGAGCTGAAAATTGGTCAGTATACATTTCCCACCATGTAATATTTGATTTTATCCCCACTGGCCATATAACATGTGTTATTGATTTGATTTATTTTTTTACGTGCTAAAAAAGACCCTTTTTAGGTCAAAATTTATCATCTACTACTAGTTTGAAGTACCATTTTTGGGACCCAACTAGCCAGGTTTTTTGTAAACAGTGGGAACTTAAAGAAAATATCATGGCTGATTGAATTTGGTCTTGCCATGCACCTAGGCACTAGGTGCCATGGACCCTATGGTTTAGCGTATTATACGCTGGCATCCTGTGTATAGCCAGGGGTCATGAACCCTACAGGTGGGGGGATGCATGCCCAAACATGTTGTTTTGATGCCCCAAACTCAAATCTGGACATATCATGTGGACTTACAATGTTATTACATGAGTTCACTTTTGGGGTGGTTAGAAGGGACGGGCGATTATTACCAATGAATTCGCGTCATTCTTGTCCATAAGGTCCAAGGTCTTCAAGTACCGGAACTTTCCTCCGATATCCAGCATTTATTGTGCAAGCTAGGAGAAGTTTTTGGTCATTTTCCTAACACTCTGGAACTCAGCAATGCGTCGCGCTTGGCTACTGGCGCAAGAACAATACAAGGTGTGGGACCCCGGGCCCAACAATGACAGGCCCAACCCCTTAGAGCGTTTCCATGCTCTCCTGGGACGCAGCAGGGTGTTGACTTGCATTCCTCACATCAGAGCAGCTGCAGAAAGTACAACATGATTGATTGCCCCCAAGGGGCCGGTGAAGTGCTGGATTCTCCAATTGCTGGTCGCTGGGAGCTCGCCGTGTCAACATGAGGGACGGTATGCCGACCTATCTACATGCGGGCTGTGCGCCAGAAGGGAAAACCTGCCGGGATAGGGCCCAACAGGGGAAAAACCTTGCTGCGGGGTTACCCAATGGGGTGGGCCTTGGGGAAGGCTTGGTCCAACAAGGGGTAGCCTGTAGGGATTACTTCCCCGGTGGCCAGACTGGGCGGCCGGGGCCTCACGCCAGATTGCCGAATGATCTGAAACCACCTATCACTGCTATAGTTGACTTCGCCGAAATGGTCGTCCGCAGGAGCCGGTCTTCCGTGACGCGTCGCTGGGGGGGATGGTGTCGGGGGATGCTGGGGGTGGGGAGGTGGTCGTGGCGGGGTGTGGCGCCCAATGGGGTGGAATGACGGTGCATGGTGGAGACGGGGTGAGGAGGGGGCAGTGGGCGGGGTGGGGAGGAAGGAGGGGGGCGGGGTGGGGGGGGGAGGAGGCGGTGGTAGGATGGTGGCGGTACACAGGATGGGGAGGGGGGCATGGTGTAGCTATGGCAAGGGTGGGGGGAGGGAGAGGATCAGGGGTGGTGAGCGGAGGTGGTGGTGGGCTGTGGCAGTGGGAGGGGTGGTGGCGGTGGCGGTGGGTAGGAGGGAGGGGGGTGGGAGGGTGTCGGCATCCTCGTCGCCAGCGGGGGGGGGGGGGGGGGGGGCTGGGGGGGCTTCTTCGGCGGCGGCGGGGGGGGTTCGGGGTTGGGGGGCAGCGAGGGGGACATGGGGGGGCTATGGTGGCAATGGTGTGTGGGGGGAGAGGATCGGGGTGGTGGGCGGAGGTGGCACCTGGGCTGTGGCGGGGAGAGAGGCGGTGGTCGGTGCGGTGGGGAGGAGGCGGGGGGTGCATGGGAGGGTGGCAGCATCCTTGTCGGCGGCGGGGGGGTTGGGTGGTATTCCTGGGCGGCGGCGGCGGGGGGGTGGCGGGTGGGGGGAAGCTAGAGGGACATGCATGGTGAGGCAGCAAGGGTGGGGGAGGGGGGAGGATGGGGTGGTGGGCGGAGGTGGCGGGCTGCGGCGATGGGAGGGGTGTCGGCGGGGCGGCGGGGAGGAGGGAGGGGGGTGGGAGGGTGTCGGCTTCCTCGTCGTCGTCGGCGGGGGGCTGGGTGGTAGGGGGCTTGGTGTTCTTCCTCGGTGGTGGCAGCTGGGGGGGTGGGGGGTGGGGGTGGGCAAGGGGGGCGTGGTGTGGCTATGGTAATGGTGGGGGGGGGGAGGGGAGGGGTGGTGGTGGGTGGTGGTGGGCTGTGGCGGTGGTGGTGGTGGTGGCGGTTGCGTTGGGGAGGAGGGAGGGGGGTGGGAGGTGTCGGCATCCTCGTCGTCGTCGGCGGGGGGCTGGGTGCGAGGGGAGGGCTGCAGTGCGGAGTAGTGTCGCCATTTGCCAACACATGGGCAGCCGCCATTCGCCAACGCCGCACATGGGCAGCCGATCCCGATATACTCCCATCCGATATACTAAATATATTCCGGCCCTCGGCCACCATAGACTCTGCTGCCCATCATCACTACATTTCGCCACCGCGGAAACCCAATTTATGCGAGAATGTGGTTCCGTCAATACGGCGGGGGTTACAAATTCAATTTCGAAGTTCGGCACCGTCGGATACCAGTAAAGCAACACTTGTTATCTAGAATCGCGCCATTTGGCATCAATTGGCCAGTTCTGAAAATTTGATGAAATCTCTAGTCCTTGGTCGAAGATTTCCCTCCGATTCCGATGACGAAATTTGAGTACGAATTTCTTAGTACAGTCCACCGTTTTGTTCAGTTCAGTATATTCCCACGCCGCTTGCTGACCTGACGGAGGCCGAATTCGTACTGAACACTAGCGCAAGTGCGCTCGATACTAAAAATTGCTACTTCCGAGATGTCTGACGGAATTTCTGCTAGGTCCATGCTTTGGTACTGGACGGATGCTGATATTCACTGTGGCTCTGTCCGAACGAGGAAAATTGTCAGAAATCTACTCTCGATACGAACGTAACGAAATTTCCAAGTATCTGACGCTCGGAGACCTGCCACCGTTTTCCCCTACTTGACCGACCCACATTCCCCGCTAAAAAAGGTGTCCTAGGCGGCGAAATGTAGTGATGTGCGGCGGCGTGAGTGGGATTCAACTAACTAACATGGGCAGCAGAGATGGGAAACAACAACAACAACAACAACAACAACAACAACAACAACAACAACAACAACAACAACAACAACAACATGGGCAGCAGAGAATCTTTAGTGGCCGAGCTCCTTTCTAAACCTTTCACCTATCACACTACCCTCAGTTGGTAACCAGCTGGTCGATACGTGGTACCTCTTAACCTAACGATATTCTTATTGGTTAATAAAAAATACCCATTTACCCGGAAAATCTATAGTGGCCGAGGGCCGGATATATTTAGTATCGGTGTCCCGTACTCCGTAGCCCGATACTAAATATATCCGGCCCTCGGCCACTATAGACTCTGCTGCCCATGTGCGGCGTGGGATTCAACTAACTAACTCGGTAGCCCGTAGGTGGAGCGCGCGCACGATGGCAGTTACTGTGCACGTAAACAAGGCGAGTGAGCTGGTAAACAAGCACAACACGCCTACCATCTCATGACTCATGAGTCATGATCAGTCACTACCTAGAGTAAACACGCAGCAAATTCATGAATTAACATTCATGTTTTCGTGTTATAAAAGTGGAATATAGGTGCGCAGTGCATATTTCGTCACTACAGATGTGGTCCGAGCTAGAGCCTTTTCAGGCACCGTAAAGCCGCTAAGATACTCTTTAGAAAGGCCAATCCGCATTTTGTTTGCAGTGCTAGAGCTTCTTCGGCATTTAGCGACGCTTTGCCAGTATTATCTGCGATTTAAGGCGCGACCAGACGGGTTTGTTGGCACATTATTCAAAATTTTACCATGCTAGCTCCATATGCCCCAAAGCAAAAGGTGGCGGACTTCACGATCGCCACTCCGCCAGCGAATTATGTTGCCGGTCTTGGCCGAGGTGCCACGGGCTTCACTACACGGTCGGATATCGGGCCTGCCAGAGCCGCACCTGATCTTCCAGATAAATCAGTAATTTATGCTCGGGGTCGCGGGCGTGGTGACGCGAAAGATGCTGGCAAGGCAGTTGGAAATTCGGAGGATGTCCCACCTGAGCGGGAGGAGTTCGATGCATTTGAAGGCAACGATAAGGGCCTTTTTGCTACTGGAGAGTACGTAGTCGCACAAGCAAGTTCTTTTCGTTGACGGTCATTTTTGCTTCCCACAAAAATCGCAAGTCGTTTTTTCTCTTTGTGGCTCTTGAAGACAAACATGGCAGAGTTTGTCGTCAAGGCGTAGACCTAGAGCTTAGTTCCGAGGTTATTGAGGCGGGTTGCTGCTTGGTTTTGTCCTGGAAAATCCGATCAATGAAAAGGTTATCTGTAGTATTTGGCGTGTTCTCTGTTGGCCTAAGCGAATATGTAAATAAGAACGTGTGGGCGTGTTTGCCTGCAGGTGGGTTGGGCCCCTGGCTTGTGGTCGTTGCTACCATCGCAAACACTAGGTTATCCTTTCATCACCCTGGCCACGCCGCTGATGGTTGCCTCGCGTTGCCTGTCTGCCCTGCTGGCGGCGGTTCCCTGCGTGCGCAGGTACGATGAGGAGGACCGGGAGGCGGACGAGATCTGGGAGAAGATCGATGCTCGCATGGACTCGCGGCGGCGTGACCACAGGTGGGGCACGCGCGCCGCACACGGGTTGGGGAAAGGGCCTGGGTGGCCCCCTGGCATGAGGATGCTTGGCCACACGCGAAGTAGATTTGTTTCCTCACACGGGCGCTAGCATGGTGTGTGCGATGGCCATTTGCGATGGTCATTTGCGAGGTGGGCACATGCGGATTACCACCACCTGGGTGTGCCAGCATCCACGGGGATGCAGTTGGTACCAGGTGGGCCACGCGGTCATGGCCAGTCAGTCTCATGCCAGTGGGCTGGCCTGGTGGTCGTGCCAGGAATAACGGAAAGTGGTGGAAGCAAAGGCATCCTCCACAATGGCTGGTGCGGATGTGCCTGCCAGGGTAGGGCGTTTCGCCCTGGCCGGCGCAGCACCGCGCATGTGTGGCCACTGCCTCCATCCCTGGTGCTGGGAGACGTCATGCCCACATCGTGCCGCCATCATGCTCTAAATGCCCTCCTGCCCTTGTGACCTCATGCCCTCATGCCACCATACCCTCATGCCACCGTGGCCTCGTGCCCTCGTGCCCTCGCGCCCTCGTGTCCTCGTGCCCTCACACCCTCACGCCCTCGCGCCCTCGCGCCCTCGTGCCTCGCGCCCTCGCGCCCTCGCGCCCTCGCGCCCTTGCGCCCTCGCGCCCTCGCGCCCTCGCGCCCTCGCGCCCTCGCGCCCTCGTGCCCTCGTGCCCTCGTGCCCTCGTGCCCTCGTGCCCTCGTGCCCTCGTGCCATCATGCCATCATGCCATAATGCCCTCCTGCCCTCCTGCCATCATGCCCTCCTGCCATCATGCCATCATGCCATCATGCCATCATGCCATCATGCCACCATGCCACCATGCCACCGTGCCACCATGCCACCATGCCATCATGCCATCATGCCATCATGCCATCGTGCCATCATGCCATCATGCCATCATGCCATCATGCCATCATGCCATCATGCCATCATGCCATCATGCCATCATGCCACCATGGCACCACGCCACCATGCCACCATGCCACCATGCCACCATGCCACCATGCCACCATGCCACCATGCCATCATGCCATCATGCCATCATGCCATCATGCCATCATGCCATCATGCCATCATGCCATCATGCCATCATGCCATCATGCCATCATGCCATCATGCCACCATGCCATCATGCCATCAGCCACCATGCCATCGTGCCATCATGCCATCATGCCATCATGCCATCATGCCGTCATGCCATCATGCCATCGTGCCATCATGCCATCATGCCATCATGCCACCATGCCATCATGCCGTCATGCCATCATGCCATCATGCCATCATGCCATCATGCCATCATGCCATCATGCCATCATGCCATCATGCCATCATGCCATCATGCCATCAGCCACCATGCCATCGTGCCATCATGCCATCATGCCACCATGCCATCATGCCGTCATGCCATCATGCCATCATGCCATCAGCCACCATGCCATCGTGCCATCATGCCATCATGCCACCATGCCATCATGCCGTCATGCCATCATGCCATCGTGCCATCATGCCATCATGCCATCATGCCACCATGCCATCATGCCATCATGCCATCATGCCGTCATGCCACCATGCCATCATGCCATCATGCCAGCATGCCATCATGCCATCATGCCATCATGCCATCATGCCATCATGCCATCATGCCATCATGCCATCATGCCATCATGCCATCATGCCATCATGCCATCATGCCATCATGCCATCATGCCATCATGCCATCATGCCATCATGCCAGCATGCCATCATGCCATCATGCCATCATGCCACCATGGCACCATGCCACCATGCCACCATGCCACCATGCCATCATGCCATCATGCCGCCATGCCATCATGCCATCATGCCATCATGCCATCGTGCCATCATGCCATCATGCCACCATGCCATCATGCCATCATGCCACCATGCCACCATGCCATCATGCCATCATGCCATCATGCCATCATGCCATCATGCCATCATGCCATCATGCCATCATGCCATCATGCCATCATGCCATCATGCCATCATGCCATCATGCCATCATGCCATCATGCCATCATGCCATCATGCCATCATGCCATCATGCCATCATGCCATCATGCCATCATGCCATCATGCCATCATGCCATCATGCCATCATGCCATCATGCCATCATGCCATCATGCCATCATGCCATCATGCCATCATGCCATCATGCCATCATGCCATCATGCCATCATGCCATCATGCCATCATGCCATCATGCCATCATGCCATCATGCCATCATGCCATCATGCCATCATGCCATCATGCCATCATGCCATCATGCCATCATGCCATCATGCCATCATGCCATCATGCCATCATGCCATCATGCCATCATGCCATCATGCCATCATGCCATCATGCCATCATGCCATCATGCCATCATGCCATCATGCCATCATGCCATCATGCCATCATGCCATCATGCCATCATGCCATCATGCCATCCTGCCATCGTGCCATCATGCCATCATGCCACCATGCCATCATGCCATCATGCCACCATGCCATCATACCATCATGCCATCATGCCAGCATGCCAGCATGCCATCATGCCACCATGCCACCATGCCACCATGCCACCATGCCACCATGCCATCATGCCGTCATGCCGTCATGCCGTCATGCCATCATGCCATCATGCCATCATGCCATCATGCCATCATGCCATCATGCCGTCATGCCATCATGCCATCATGCCATCATGCCATCATGCCATCATGCCACCATGCCACCATGCCATCATGCCATAATGCCATCATGCCACCATGCCACCATGCCACCATGCCACCATGCCACCATGCCGTCATGCCGTCATCCCACCATGCCACCATGCCACCATGCCATCATGCCACCATGCCACCATGCCACCATGCCACCATGCCACCATGCCACCATGCCACCATGCCACCATGCCACCATGCCACCATGCCACCATGCCACCATGCCACCATGCCACCATGCCACCATGCCATCATGCCACCATGCCACCATGCCACCATGCCACCACGCCGCTGTGCCAGTTGCGTGGTCCAGATCCGGTTGCCTGGGTGGGGCTCTTCTGCGCTGGTGCATGAAGCATGACCTTGCCCTGCCTGCCTTGTTGGCTGCCTGCGTGCATGTTTGCGGGTTTGGCGTCTTGCGTTGTGAACACACCCCGTTGGGCTTCCCTTTCCCTCCCCCCCCGCCCCCCCCCCTTCGCCTGCCCCCCCCCGGGCCAGGGAGGCGCGCCTCAAGGAGGAGATTGAGAAGTACCGTGCGAACAACCCGAAGATCACGGAGCAGTTTGCCGACCTCAAGCGCAAGCTGGGCACGCTGTCGCAGGCCGAGTGGGAGGCCATCCCGGACATCGGCGACTACAGCCTGCGCAACAAGAAGAAGCGGTTCGAGAGCTTTGTGCCAGTGCCCGACACCCTGCTGGAGAAGGCGAGGCAGGAGTCGGAGCACCTCAGCTCCATCGACCCGCGCAAGGTGGGGGGCACCAGGGTGCTCGTGCCTCGCATCAGGGAGGGTAGGGTGGCTGGTGCGGCAGCATGCGGTGCGTGCGTGCCATGTAGGTATGTCTGCATGCGGTGTGCGTGCCTGGTAGGGTAGGGTGGTGACCAATCCTGCGAATGTGGCCATTGTCATACTAGACTCGGTTTCCATAGATCCAGTAGCCATGCTGCCTCGGTTGTCATTGCCAGAGCATGTGCTTGCCCTTTCCATTCCCCATCCCAGCTGTGTTGCGCGGCGCGAGTCCTCACAAGGGGACCTCCACCGCATGCACCGGGCAGGCTTGTCGCCCATGCAGCGCTGCCCTTGTACACGCGGGGGCCTCATCTTCTCTGTGTGCCCTTGCCGTGGGCCACATGCGCATGTGCTTGGTGTCGGCAACGTCTTTCTCCTCAGCTGGGCTTCCTTGCTCGCGCCCTGATATTTGCGTACCTGCCCCGTGTCCCTGCCCTGATGCCACTATCCATCGACCGGTTGTCTCCCTTGGCTGCACAACTGGTGGGCCCGCCGGACGCATGTGGTGGGCTGCCGCTGCAGGCTGGTGGCCTGGACACACCCATGGGGTCGACACCCATGACGGACTTGACGGCGGTGGGCGAGGGGCGTGGCACGGTACTCAGCTTGAAGCTGGACCGCCTGTCCGACAGCGTGTCGGGGCAGACGGTGGTGGACCCCAAGGGCTACCTGACCGACCTCAAGTCCATGAAGGTGTGTGAGATGGTGCTTGTGCTCACGCTCGCATACCCTGTACCAAGGCCCACTCCCCGTCTGCCAGCGCTGCCATTCTGCGAATGTGGGCTGTTGCGTGTTCAGTTCTAGAGCGCTGAGGCTTGCGTGCCACCTGCCATGGGAAGGGCGCCGGTGCCGAGACGCAGTGTTTGTGTGCTGCAGAGCGCTGCATGCAGGGTGTGCCCTGGGGCACTCGCATGCTTGTGTGTGCTGGCATCTGTGGCAGGCAGCATACATGCCAAGCCTGTGCACCCATGCACCTACCGAAGCTGTCCTGGTGGGTGGCATGCTGAGCGCCCCCTGATGCTGAACCATCTGCCTGCCCGGCCGTTCCCTACCCGCACGATTCCTCTGCCCCGCCTGGGCCTGCCATGCCTCTGCGCATCTGCTGACATCATTGCCCCAGATCACAAGTGACGCTGAGATCAGCGACATCAAGAAGGCGCGGCTGCTGCTGAAGAGCGTGATCCAGACCAACCCGAAGCACGGGCCCGGGTGGATCGCGGCCGCGAGGCTGGAGGAGCTGGCTGGCAAAATCCAGGCTGCGCGCAGCCTCATCACCAAGGTGGGCGCGGGTGGGATTGTTCTGTCGGGACCAATGTCTGTCTCTCTCTCTCTCTCTCTCTCTCTGTGTGTTTATTGCTGGCACACTTTTTGCCGCACCATGGCGCCATGTGGCGGCGTTCTGTCAGCCACTGTAGCAACATCATGGTGTTGTGTGACCACGTGGTTGGCAGGGTGCCTCCGACCTGACGGGATGATGGGCGCGTGCAGGGGCCAGGGATGCGGGGCAGGGTGCGCGCGCATGGTCGGGAATGCACCTGGCAGGGACGGGTGACAGCTCGTGTGGCAGATGCCATAGCTCATCTGTACTCATGGCCTCCCTGGTGGTGGCATGAATTGTTACGTGACGGCTTGCCTTTCTGCTTTCTCTTCTCCTCTGCCTGCTGTGTGCGTGTACGCTGCTGCTGTCAGCCAGGGCTCTGTTCCACCCTCACCCTGCCACCCACCTGTACCCTTTGTTTCTGTGTGCCATGCAACGCCTTCAGGGCTGCGAGGAGTGCCCTACCTCGGAAGACGTGTGGCTGGAGGCGTCGCGGCTGCAGACGCCAGAGAATGCAAAGGCAGTGCTGGCGCAGGGCGTGCGCGCCATCCCCACGTCCGTCAAGATTTGGATGGCGGTGGGTGCGCTCGCACCTAGCTTTTAGCGTTCATAGCGGCCACTCCACTCACACTCTCTGCGCCTGGAGCGCTCCCAATGACCTGCCCGGCCCGTGCGTGTTGAGCTGAGGTCGTCCTCGTAGGCAGCACCTGCTTGTGCTCGCTGCTGGCATTTCATTGTGCATGGCATCGTTGCCAAGCCAGCCCCGCTCGCTCGCTTGTTACTTGAGACGTGCGTGTGGATGGCAGTCCCGCCGCTGACCCAGATGGCCAGCATGCGGTCACGAGAATGGTGGCCCCTAGGTTTGCTCAATGTTGTCAGGTAACGTGCTGCCGTGTTTGGCCAGACCATGGTCGTGTTGGTAATAAAAGATAGATCTAAATCGTGTTGGATTGTTGGCGGCCACATGTGCTGCCTGGCCTTCAAGGCATCATCTCCTTGTACCCACGCTTTACTGCCATAATCTTCCCCCCACCCCCCTTCTTGTTTCTGGGGTGACCCCCCCCCGTCTTATTTCTGGGGTGATCCCCCCCCCCCACTTGTTTCTGGGGTGACCTGGCTTCCTATGAACATGCTTGCATGCTGCGCCCTCCCCCATCACCACCGCGCGCCTCCCCTCAGGCAGCGAAACTGGAGACGGACCCCCGCGCGCGCGCCCGCGTCTACCGGCGCGCGCTGGAGCACATCCCCAACAGCGTGCGCATTTGGAAGGCGGCGGTGGAGCTCGAGTCTGAGGAAGGTGCGGCGATGCCGCGTGTTGCCGCGGTCATGCGTGCACTGTTGTGCCCAGTGGGATGCAGCCATTGTCATATGCAGAGGGACAAGAGCACAAAGTGAGCCGGGGTGTGGTGTTCCATGGCAGGCACGGCAGGGTGCATGGTGCGCGCGCCACTCCGCTCGTAGTCAGAGACTAGGCGATGGCCTGTCAGGCAGAGCCTTCATGGCTATGCACCGGAGGCCGGTGGTTTCAGTCGCAGTACGGTGGCGAGCTGTTTGGGCGTACTTTCTGGTACATGACATGAACTGGTATTTGGACAGCCTCTTTTGGTGTTTGGACAGCCTCTTCTCGGTCAGGCAATGGCATGCAATGAGATGGGAATCAAAATTGCCGGAGTGGATGTGCCTTGCTGTTTCCTTGGCATGCTCAAGCTTGGTGGCGGTCAGATTGCATAGCGGCCTTGCATCCCATGTGACAGCCATGCGAGGTACCGTGCCCAATGCATCGGTGGCGCCTCCCCCCGCATCTTTGTCCCCCCCTCCAGACGCGCGCGTGCTCCTCTCCCGCGCGGTCGAGTGCTGCCCGCTGCACGTGGAGCTGTGGCTCGCCCTCGCCCGCCTCGAGTCGTACGAGAACGCGCGCCGCGTGCTCAACAAGGTGAGTGGTGGTGGGGCTTTACAAATAGATAAGGCCAGCGGGTGCTCCACGAGGTGGGTGGGTGGGTACTCCACCAGGTGAGGGGGTAGCGAACGAGGGGAGGGGGGGCATGCGTAGGGCATGAGATTAAGACAGGGTTTTTGAGCGGAGGCTCTGATAGGCACGCAGGTGCATGGGACCGCGTAGTGGCGGCAAGTATCTGGCCAGACGCCAACTCCAGGCTGCGGTGTGTTGCGTAGCTGTTGACCACCCCCACGCATGGATTCAGGGCACGCGCTATCTGCTACTTCCTGCATGCATGCTCGCTCGGGGCGGGCTACCCTGCCACTGCCGTACTTGCCCACGGGGGCCTGAAGACGCCTACGGCCCACGTGGTACCCATGTAGTAGGTAGAGCGGCGTTCCCGTGTCGTGCCCCTGGCAGATTTTGGCTTTTACCAAAGGAGGTGACTCTTTTTTCCATGGGGTGACGTTCCCTTGCCCCTGGCTATCGGCTGTGGATTGCATTCCTGCATCCACGGGCGCGCAAACATGCGCAGGCGCGCGAGACCATCCCGACAGACTCGTCCATCTGGATCACCGCCGCCAAGCTGGAGGAGGCGGCGCACAACGAGGGCGTGGTGGAGAAGATCATCGAACGCGCGCTGCGCTCGCTGCAAGGGCACGGCGTGGTGTTGGACCGCGAGCATTGGCTCAAGGAGGCCGAGGCCGCGGAGAAGTCAGGATCCGTGGTCACCTGCCAGGTGGGCACAGGCACCGCAGGGGGGCAGGGGGACAGGGTAGTTCATTTAGTGGTTTGGCGTCAATGGTGTTGCTGGTGCAGGCTTTGTTGTGCCCATCACTTGCCCCTATATCTGGAGCTGATGGCCCTTAGCCTGTGGCCGTGCGGGCTTGATCCTGCCGGCCGGTGTCTGGGATCGCGGTCGTTTAGGAGGGCATGGGCCCCTGCAGGTGTTGTGGGACTGTTGCGTCGTCTCAGGTTTCTAGTCGGCGCTGGTTCCGTTTATGCCTTGGTTTGTTACCGCTGGCATCCGCATCACCCGGGTGCTTGCTGGCACGACCATTATTTTGCGGCATATTGGCGTGCTCGCCTGTGCAATATCCCTGGCTGGGTGCCCTGTCTTGCCGTGCGTGCCTGGTACAGACCCCCCTGTCCCCTTAATTAGACATCCCTGTGCCTTGTGGGTGTGCGCAGGCCATCGTCCGGTGCACGGTGGGCCTGAACGTGGAGCCGGAGGACCGCAAGCGCACGTGGATGGCGGACGCGGAGGAGTGCCTCAAGCGTGGGTCGGTGGAGACGGCGCGCGCCATCTACGCGCACGCGCTGTCGGTGTTCCCGGGCAAGAAGAGCGTCTGGATGCGCGCCGCCCTGGTAGGCACGCGGCATGCACGCGTGCCCCTGCGGGCGCCGTGTTTGTGGGAAACCTGTGCAAGGGTCTGCGCAGATATTCTTGGGTGGTCTGCCTGTTTCCCTTGTAGGGAATGCACGGCGCGGCTGGCATGCCCCTGTTTTTGACTGAGATGGGTCATGGGTGTGTCTGGGATGCATGTGTCGGTTATTGCTGGCTGTTGGTTTAGCCAGCAATGATGGTGGGCGGGCCGCGGTCGTGGTCGTATCGTGCTTGTTCACTTCTCCTTCTGATTCGTGCAATGTCAAAGTACATGCCTCATTGGTTTACCATATCCTGTTCCGTCTCATCATCCCTTCACTCACGTTCCCCACCTGTTGGCCGCTGTCTTCTCCCTGCCTCGCCTCCATATCATGCCCTGCACCTGCCACCCATCTCGCCAGCTGGAGAAGGCGCACGGCACGTTTGAGTCGCTGGACAATTTGCTGCGCAAGGCGGTCACCTACTGCCCCCAGGCTGAGATATTGTGGCTGATGGGCGCCAAGGAGAAGTGGCTGGCAGGGGATGTGCCGGGTGCACGCGCGATCCTGCAGGAGGCCTTTGCTGCGAACCCAAACTCGGAGGAGGTACGGATGGCGACATGCGGGGCCATGTGTGCGGCGGGTGTGAGCGCACACACGAGACCTGGCGCAACATGTGCACAGCAACCGTCACTACAACATTGCTGGCTACAGCAGGGCGACTGCAACAGAGCCGGTGGCCGCCCCACCCCATGCGTGCGCGCAGCACCGCGCCTTACCCGCCCGCACGCCGATGGTTCCTTGTGACCCCGCACAAGTCTCCTGTTTGGGCACTCTCTTGCCACCAGGTCCTGTCCTTGGCTCGTCCCAGCGCGCGCACAGCTGGCCTTTGGTCCGCGCGCGCTGATATGGATGGCCCGCTAATGGCTCCCATCCCCTTTGGCAAGTTGTACGCGACATGGGGTGCGGGGTGGTGGGGGCAGTGCGGGTCGCCTGGTCCTCGTGGAGAGGATCCCACGGTCATGCGCGTTGTCTCTGCCCATATGTTGCTAATACTGCTGCTGGTCTCTTGTCTTGCCTCATGGGCTTGTGTTTTCTGTGCGTGATCGCTTTTGATGCGACCAATCACCTGCGTTCCATGCATGTTGTGTCCCTGCAGGTGTGGCTCGCCGCCTTCAAGTTGGAATTTGAGAACAATGAACCGGAACGCGCACGCATACTGCTGGCAAAGGTAGGCGCGCCCCTGTCCCCCACATACCTGTACATCACACGTTCCTATGTCTGTATCTCCCTGTGATCCCCCTTCTCCCCTTCTCCCCTTCTCCCCTTCTCCCCTTCTCCCCTTCTCCCCTTCTCCCCTTCTCCCCTTCTCCCCTTCTCCCTTCTCCCCTTCTCCCTTCTCCCCTTCTCCCCTTCTCCCTTCTCCCCTTCTCCCCTTCTCCCCTTCTCCCCTTCTCCCCTTCTCCCCTTCTCCCCTTCTCCCTTCTCCCCTTCTCCCCTTCTCCCTTCTCCCCTTCTCCCCTTCTCCCCTTCTCCCCTTCTCCCTTCTCCCCTTCTCCCCTTCTCCCCTTCTCCCCTTCTCCCCTTCTCCCCTTCTCCCCTTCTCCCTTCTCCCCTTCTCCCCTTCTCCCCTTCTCCCCTTCTCCCTTCTCCCCTTCTCCCTTCTCCCCTTCTCCCCTTCTCCCCTTCTCCCCTTCTCCCCTTCTCCCCTTCTCCCCTTCTCCCCTTCTCCCCTTCTCCCTTCTCCCCTTCTCCCCTTCTCCCCTTCTCCCCTTCTCCCCTTCTCCCTTCTCCCCTTCTCCCCTTCTCCCCTTCTCCCCTTCTCCCCTTCTCCCCTTCTCCCCTTCTCCCCTTCTCCCCTTCTCCCTTCTCCCCTTCTCCCCTTCTCCCCTTCTCCCCTTCTCCCTTCTCCCCTTCTCCCCTTCTCCCCTTCTCCCCTTCTCCCCTTCTCCCCTTCTCCCCTTCTCCCCTTCTCCCCTTCTCCCCTTCTCCCCTTCTCCCCTTCTCCCCTTCTCCCCTTCTCCCCTTCTCCCCTTCTCCCCTTCTCCCCTTCTCCCCTTCTCCCCTTCTCCCCTTCTCCCCTTCTCCCCTTCTCCCCTTCTCCCTTCTCCCCTTCTCCCTTCTCCCCTTCTCCCCTTCTCCCCTTCTCCCCTTCTCCCCTTCTCCCCTTCTCCCCTTCTCCCTTCTCCCCTTCTCCCCTTCTCCCTTCTCCCCTTCTCCCCTTCTCCCCTTCTCCCCTTCTCCCCTTCTCCCTTCTCCCCTTCTCCCTTCTCCCCTTCTCCCCTCTCCCTTCTCCCCTTCTCCCCTTCTCCCCTTCTCCCCTTCTCCCCTTCTCCCCTTCTCCCCTTCTCCCTTCTCCCCTTCTCCCCTTCTCCCCTTCTCCCCTTCTCCCCTTCTCCCCTTCTCCCCTTCTCCCCTTCTCCCCTTCTCCCCTTCTCCCTTCTCCCCTTCTCCCCTTCTCCCCTTCTCCCCTTCTCCCCTTCTCCCTTCTCCCCTCTCCCCTTCTCCCCTTCTCCCCTTCTCCCCTTCTCCCCTTCTCCCCTTCTCCCCTTCTCCCTTCTCCCCTTCTCCCCTTCTCCCCTTCTCCCCTTCTCCCCTTCTCCCCTTCTCCCTTCTCCCCTTCTCCCCTTCTCCCCTTCTCCCTTCTCCCCTTCTCCCTTCTCCCTTCTCCCCTTCTCCCCTTCTCCCCTTCTCCCCTTCTCCCTTCTCCCCTTCTCCCCTTCTCCCCTTCTCCCCTCTCCCCTTCTCCCCTTCTCCCCTTCTCCCTTCTTCTCCCTTCTCCCTTCTCCCCTTCTCCCCTTCTCCCCTTCTCCCCTTCTCCCCTTCTCCCCTTCTCCCCTTCTCCCCTTCTCCCTTCTCCCCTTCTCCCCTTCTCCCTTCTCCCCTTCTCCCTTCTCCCCTTCTCCCCTTCTCCCCTTCTCCCCTTCTCCCCTTCTCCCCTTCTCCCCTTCTCCCCTTCTCCCCTTCTCCCCTTCTCCCCTTCTCCCCTTCTCCCCTTCTCCCTTCTCCCCTTCTCCCCTTCTCCCCTCTCCCCTCTCCCCTTCTCCCCTTCTCCCCTTCTCCCTTCTCCCCTTCTCCCCTTCTCCCTTCTCCCCTTCTCCCCTTCTCCCCTTCTCCCTTCTCCCCTTCTCCCCTTCTCCCCTTCTCCCCTTCTCCCCTTCTCCCCTTCTCCCCTTCTCCCTTCTCCCTTCTCCCCTTCTCCCTTCTCCCCTTCTCCCCTTCTCCCTCCCTCCCCCTTCTCCCCTTCTCCCTCTCCCCTCTCTCCCCTTCTCCCCTTCTCCCTTCTCCCCTCTCCCCTTCTCCCCTTCTCCCCTTCTCCCCTTCTCCCCTTCTCCCCTTCTCCCCTTCTCCCCTTCTCCCCTTCTCCCCTTCTCCCCTTCTCCCCTTCTCCCCTCTCCCCTTCTCCCCTCTCCCTTCTCCCCTTCTCCCCTCTCCCCTTCTCCCCTTCTCCCCTTCTCCCCTTCTCCCCTTCTCCCTTCTCCCCTTCTCCCTTCTCCCCTCTCCCTCTCCCCTTCTCCCCTTCTCCCTTTCTCCCCTTCTCCCCTTCTCCCCTTCTCCCCTTCTCCCCTTCTCCCTTCTCCCCTTCTCCCCTTCTCCCCTTCTCCCCTTCTCCCCTTCTCCCCTTCTCCCCTTCTCCCCTTCTCCCCTTCTCCCCTTCTCCCCTTCTCCCTTCTCCCCTTCCCCTCTCCCTTCTCCCCTTCTCCCCTTCTCCCCTTCTCCCCTTCTCCCCTTCTCCCCTTCTCCCTTCTCCCTTCTCCCCTTCTCCCCTTCTCCCCTTCTCCCTTCTCCCCTTCTCCCTTCTCCCCTTCTCCCCTTCTCCCCTTCTCCCCTTCTCCCCTTCTCCCTTCTCCCTTCTCCCCTTCTCCCCTTCTCCCCTTCTCCCCTTCTCCCCTTCTCCCCTTCTCCCCTTCTCCCCTTCTCCCCTTCTCCCCTTCTCCCTTCTCCCTTCTCCCCTTCTCCCCTTCTCCCCTTCTCCCCTTCTCCCCTTCTCCCTTCTCCCCTTCTCCCCTTCTCCCCTTCTCCCTTCTCCCCTTCTCCCCTTCTCCCCTTCTCCCCTTCTCCCTTCTCCCTTCTCCCCTTCTCCCCTCTCCCTCTCCCCTTCTCCCCTTCTCCCCTTCTCCCCTTCTCCCCTTCTCCCCTTCTCCCCTTCTCCCCTTCTCCCCTTCTCCCCTTCTCCCCTTCTCCCCTTCTCCCCTTCTCCCCTTCTCCCCTCTCCCCTTCTCCCTTCTCCCCTTCTCCCCTTCTCCCCTTCTCCCCTTCTCCCCTTCTCCCCTTCTCCCCTTCTCCCCTTCTCCCCTTCCCCTTCTCCCCTTCTCCCCTTCTCCCCTTCTCCCCTTCTCCCCTTCTCCCCTTCTCCCCTTCTCCCCTTCTCCCCTTCTCCCCTTCTCCCCTTCTCCCTTCTCCCCTTCTCCCCTTCTCCCCTTCTCCCTTCTCCCCTTCTCCCCTTCTCCCTTCTCCCCTTCTCCCCTTCTCCCCTTCTCCCCTTCTCCCCTTCTCCCTTCTCCCTTCTCCCCTTCTCCCTTCTCCCCTTCTCCCCTTCTCCCCTTCTCCCCTTCTCCCCTTCTCCCCTTCTCCCTTCTCCCCTTCTCCCCTTCTCCCCTTCTCCCCTTCTCCCCTTCTCCCCTTCTCCCTTCTCCCCTTCTCCCCTGCTCCCCTGCTCCCCTCTCCCCTTCTCCCCTTCTCCCCTTCTCCCCTGCTCCCCTTCTCCCCTTCTCCCCTTCTCCCCTTCTCCCCTCTCCCCTTCTCCCCTTCTCCCCTTCTCCCCTTCTCCCCTTCTCCCCTCTCCCCTTCTCCCCTTCTCCCCTTCTCCCCTTCTCCCCTTCTCCCCTTCTCCCCTTCTCCCTTCTCCCCTTCTCCCCTTCTCCCCTTCTCCCCTTCTCCCCTTCTCCCTTCTCCCCTTCTCCCCTTCTCCCCTTCTCCCCTTCTCCCCTTCTCCCCTTCTCCCCTTCTCCCCTTCTCCCCTTCTCCCCTGCTCCCCTTCTCCCCTTCTCCCCTGCTCCCCTGCTCCCCTTCTCCCCTTCTCCCCTTCTCCCCTTCTCCCCTTCTCCCCTTCTCCCCTTCTCCCCTTCTCCCCTTCTCCCCTTCTCCCCTTCTCCCCTTCTCCCCTTCTCCCCTTCTCCCCTTCGCCCCTTCTCTGCCCCTCATTTTGGGGTACCAACAAAATCTACATAGCTTCATACTGCATTTATCACCCATGTGGCGCCGTGTTGGCTGTGGTGTAGGGGTGGACTGGTACGCCATCGGGCATGGAAAGCTTCGTGTACCTAACCGATATCCCAAGTAGAAACAGGCCGTTCCAGGGTTTTCCCTTCCATT
Source organism: Mesostigma viride (assembly GCA_009746045.1). Lineage (NCBI taxonomy): Eukaryota > Viridiplantae > Streptophyta > Mesostigmatophyceae > Mesostigmatales > Mesostigmataceae > Mesostigma > Mesostigma viride. Next base: position 1,006,982 of record RPFO01000312.1, read on the forward strand.
GGGTTGGCATGGCCTAATCCCTTGTTTTTGCTTGTCATGGTAAACTTTGTGGCATGTAGGCAAACCATATTTGTGGTTTTTTGCTAACCCTACGTAATTGCCATGTGCCACCCCCTCCCTCGCGTCCCCTTTGTGTGTCCCCTCCCCTTCCCCCCCCCCTTCCCCGGTTGCCCCCTCTCCCCTACCCCTGCTTGCCCCAGGCGCGCGAGCAGGGTGGCACGGAGCGCGTGTGGATGAAGTCGGCGCTGGTGGAGCGTGAGCTGGGCCACCTGGACGAGACGCACGAGCTGCTGACCGAGGGGCTGACTCGCTTCCCCGCATCACCCAAGCTGTGGATGATGCTTGGGCAGCTGGAGGAGAAGCGGGTGGGTGCGGGTGGGGCTGAGGGGTGGCCACGGACGTGTGGGCGTCGGATGCCAGGGAGTGGGAGAGGGTGGTGGGTTGGGTGCCGGGTGGGGGATGTGGGGGTCTACATGTACCTGGTGAAGGTGGAAGGGCTGTGGTGACCCTTGTTATGCTTGCTGGGCGGCGTGTGTGTCCAACAGCGTTTGTGAATGCTTCTGTTGGTGGTATGCTGGTGTCCATCCCACCACTGGGGGGCGGGAAATGGGGGGATGCGTCGCTACGCCCATGTCGGCACGAGGCATGGGGAGCTCTAGCGTGGCTGAGGGGGTTCCCGACACCAGCTCACGTGGCATCTCCTACCCCCCATGTCACCCGTGGCATCCACGCTCCTCCTCTCCTGGCTTTGATCGTTGGCTGCCACATGTCGTGTCATGGGAGGTGCGATGGCTCCCTCCTTTGACTCGGCGGTGCCAACCCATGCCGCTCAGTGCGTCAGTTTCCTGTGTGGCAGGGTGCCCCCAGGGTTGGGTGAATGTGCGCGCTTGCGCACGCAGCGTGCCGGCTGGGGCATGCGCCAGCGTGCATGTTGATGAGAGTATGGATATATCTGTAGCTGTAAGTCTCTGCTGGAAATGTCCCCCCCCCCCTTGCCCCACCCCACTAAGCAGGAGCGCGTGGATGCGGCACGTGACGTTTACCAGCGCGGCATCAAGGCATGCCCCAACAGCGTGCCCCTCTGGCTGTGCTACGCGACGCTCGAGCGGCGCTGCGGCGCCTACTCCAAGTGCCGCGCGCTGCTGGAGCAGGCGCGCATCAAGAACCCGGCGTGCCCCGAGCTGTGGGTCGCTGCCATAAGGGGGGAGGTGGCCGCGGGAAATGACAAGGTGGCGGAGTCCCTGCTGGCCAAGGCGCTCCAGGTGGGTGGCCAGGGGGCAGCGCGCATCCTGCTTTTGCCTGCTTGCCCAGTCATGGACGGTGGTGCGCACAGGCATGGCTGTCACCAGGGAAGCACCCTGGGGATGCCAGTGGATGCTGCAAACTATCATGCGTACGGAGTAACTTGGTATTATGCTCCGGTTGGTATCCTTTCCTTGTTCAACTGATCTTGTGATAGAAAGCAAGAGCAGAGCTTGCAGTGTTATCTGACATGCTGGAAATACATGATTTCTTGTGTATGTGTAAAAGGTTGCCAGCCCATGGCTCCACGCGCAGGATGTCAGCGTACCGCAGGCTGTGCCAGCTCTCGCCACCTGTGCGGTGACGCAACCCTTGCCCCTGCACCTTGGGTGGTTGGTGCCTGTGTGTGCTGCCACCCGCCACAGGACTGCCCCACCAGCGGCAAGCTGTGGGCGGAGGCGATCGCGATGGCGCCGCGCCCGATGCGGCGGTCCAAGAGTGTACGTGCTCGCTAGCAAAGGCAGCACGGGGGGTGGCAGGAACGGGCCCACGCAGTGAAGTGCATGCATGCTCACATGATGGTGTGCTACCTGTGACGCGTTGGCCGCCCTGTGATGGCGGACCTGGGGTGGGTGCTGCGGCCAGTAGTTAGGTATCCTTCAACCTGAGCCTTACCCCACCGTGCACTAGGGGGGTAAAGTGCCTGGTCTTCACCGGGGCCTTGTGCTGCTCGGCCGTGTCTTGTGAGATGGGCAAGCCTGGGCAAGGAAGGTGCCAGTCCTGGGCGAGGCAGGTGTGCGTCCTAGTGGCTCCGGTCGCCTTGCTTCGATGTACGTAGATGGCAGTGGGCAGGGGGGGATTGGAGGTTCCTGTTTCTGGTGTCAGAGAGTTCTGCCTGCCTAAATGTGAGCAAGGGGCAGGTAAATGTGAGCAAGGGGCAGGTGCATGTGAGCAAGGGGCACGTAAATGTGAGCAAGGGGCAGGTACATGTGAGCAAGGGGCACGTAAATGTGAGCAAGGGGCAGGTAAATGTGAGCAAGGGGCAGGTAAATGTGAGCAAGGGGCAGGTAAATGTGAGCAAGGGGCAGGTAAATGTGAGCAAGGGGCAGGTAAATGTGAGCAAGGGGCAGGTAAATGTGAGCAAGGGGCAGGTAAATGTCAGCTAGGGCCAAAGCCTTGTGGTCGGTTGGCCTTTGTTGCCCCATGGTTAGTCACCGCCATGTTGCCATACTGTAGGCTAGCGCCAGGGCACTCTTCCAGGTTCCCTTCTCCCGGCGCGGAGCTGCCGCGTCGCGCTGCTCCCTGCCCTTCCCTTGTGATGGTCCTGGCTGTGTCGCGCCGTGTCCGTTGAACCGCCGTGCTTATATCCTGTGCTTCTTGGCATCGTGCCCTTTCCTTTGGCTGTGCCACATCCACCACACATCGCCGAATTTCCAGCCGCTGCTGTTGCGGCGCCACGTGGCATGTCCCTGCTGGCGATGGTGGTGGCGTGTCCTCGCCCCTGCACGTCCCTAACGATGTCCCTCATGCCAACCTCATGCTGCGTGTGCGCGCTACCTGTGCGAACCGGTGTTGTGGGCTGGCCACCGGTGTTGGCCACCTCTTCCCCTGCTGCCTGCCTGCTGTATGCCTTCCTTGCCCCGTGCCCTCACGCGCCCCCACTGCCAGGTGGACGCACTCAAGCGTTGCGACAACGACCCGTACATCATCGCTGCCGTCGCCACGCTGTTCTGGCACGACCGCAAGGTGGGCCCAGCGCACGCCTACCGCGCGCTGTACACATGACAGGACCGTGCACATGACAGGACCGTGCACATGACAGGACCGTGCACATGACAGGACCGTGCACATGACAGGATCACGTGCCCTGGGGCCACCGCGTTGTGGGGTGTCGCCTGCGCTGCCCCGCGGCATGTGCTTGGTAGCATCATGGGATGGGTCCTGTTGCTACGGGCTGCAGCGCAATGGAGGCCCAGCGGCATGGGCTGTGCTCCTGGCAGGGTCTTGTGGTGGCACGCAACGCAGCCGGGGCCGCCGGGGCCCTACTATGCGGTACCGTGCCATGCGTGGATGCGGTGAGAAGGCGAGTGTCACTGGATGCACACCTGGGTGCCTGGGCATGTGGCTACAGTGAGTGTCGGTGCACCCCTGTTGCTTCTTCCGAGCTGTGCCCCCACATGGGTTGTTCAGGACACACGGGAACACCCTCCCGCGCCTCCGCGAGGGACATGACTTTTCTTAACGGCCACAGCCCCTCTGTTCTGTTCATTGTTGCTTCTGGCATTGTGTCTGCCCATGTGTTGCCCCCTGCCCTCCCCCCCCCCCCTGCAGGTGGACAAGGCTCGCAGCTGGTTCCACCGCGCTGTCACGCTCAACCCTGACATCGGCGACAATTGGGTGCTCTTCTACCAGGTGCGTGCGCTTATGCGTGTGCTGTGTCTGTGTTTGTGTCTGTGTCTCTCTCTCTCTCTCTCTCTCTCTCTCTCTCTCTCTCTCTCTCTCTCTCTCTCTCTCTCTCTCTCTCTCTCTCTCTCTCTCTCTCTCTCTCTCTTCTCTCTCTCTCTCTCTCTCTCTCTCTCTCTCTGTGTGTGTGTGTGTGTGTGTGTGCGTGTGCTGGTGTGCTCCCGTGACCATGCCCCTTGTGGGATACTGTTCGCTCTGTCCAACTGTTGAATACTATTTTGTGACCCTCCAATGTTAAAGGCCTGCCTCTTCTCTGTAACGCTTGGGCGTGTGCACATGTCATGCGCATCGTATCGTGGTCCTGCGCTCCGCCCCGCATGCACATGTGACCGCTGACCTGCCTGCATGTGCTGGCGACGGTGTGCCGACCTCCCAACAAGCTCTTCTTGTCCCCTCTGGCACAGTTTGAGTGCCAGCACGGCACCGAGGAGTCGCGTGAGGCCGTGAAGAACCGGTGCGTGGCCGCGGAGCCTCGGCATGGCGAGCTGTGGTGCAGGTACGTTGCTGGCGCGGCGCGTGATGCTTCCTTCCCTCCCTCTGCATGGTATCGTGATGTGATCCGTGTGTGCTCTCTACAGGGATGTGATGTGGGGAGATGTGGCCAGCGCTCCTTGCCCGTCTAGTGTTGCTGGGGTCGTTATATTTTTTACTCTGAATGCTTCTTTTCTGATGGCTGAAAATATGAAGTGAGACAACTATATTTGTCTCACTTGGTATTTGGAAGGGGTACAATGGTTGTTTCCATGTGTATTGTTCTGCAGGGTGGCCAAGGCGGTGGAGAACGCGCACAACTCGGTGGAGACCATCCTGAAGAAGTGTGTCATCGAGAAAGAAAAGGAGAATACCGAAGCCTCATAGTGTGCTAGGAAGCTGGCACAGTTGTGCTAAGCTTTTGGACAAAGCTATACTACTAGTATTTCAACTTTCCAAAATAGTGGACAGACCATAATGTTGATTTCCCCCACTTAAGCCTGATGGCATTGTTAGGCCCTAACAGCAGTGATGGACCATCAGACTGAAGGATTGGCTGTGCCCTACTGCACATCCGCTAGCAACATGTTGATCGCAAGACATGGATAGAGGCTTTTCAACACGTGGACACGTCCACATGTAGGGAAAATGGAAAGATGCTTTGTCCACAAAGGCCTGTTAGTACATCTGGGTGGCGAAAGACCTGGCAACCATCGTATCCGCGTATTTATTGTTCACAAGCAAACAATGTTCATGCATTGCAGCAGTTGTCTTGTTGGTTACTTTTCAAGCAGGCATCGATCAGCCAGGGGTACTGCCAAGGGTACTGCCAAGGTGAGGCTGCTAAACTTGAAACAGGAAACATATTTATACAGCTTCTGGTACATTAAAATTAAAAATTAAATTAAATTATAACATGCCTCCGTTATAATAACATGCATACGGCGCCGAGACGTGGACACTGATGCAGGAGCTGGAGCAACGACTCGACGGCGCCGTCACCAAGATGCTGCAAAAGGCCCTTAACATCCCCTTGTCGCGTTTGCGTGCCATATCATCCTGGACTGGTCATTACCGCTACTTGGAATGCATCCACTATCAGCAGTAATCATGTGTGAGATATGCCACCTTGTTGCAGGTAGCCTAAGTTGTTCGTTCAGTTACGGAAGATGATGTGTGGGCTCTGCCCCGTTCTCCTCGTGCAATCCGTCTCGCGCTTGATCGAAAGGCAGGCGCCTGGGCGCCAGCGTATACTCGCCCCGTGGCTGACCATCCGCCTCACCAAGCAAGTCGTGTTGGGTTAGCGACCCAGCCAAAACCCCCGGTTCCATCGGAGCCCTTCCCGCCGCATTACCTGAGGTTGGCGGCTGGTCCCGCTCCCTCGGCTCCGCGGCAACACCACTTGGGCCCGGCATCGTTGCCTGCCCGTCCCATGGTGTGGACTGCAGATGACGACCCTCTACGGCCACCAATCTGTCGGTCACTTCCCGCATCTGCAGCGCCAATTGCTGCTGCAACTGTTGCGACTGTTGCTGCATCTGCGCTTGCATCTGCGCGAACAGCGCCACCATACTCAGCGGCGCTTCTTGGTCGCGACTCTCACCCACTGCGGGTACGGCGGGAGGAATCCCGCCATTCGACCCCGGAGCGGACGTGTCGGCATCTGCTCTATTTGCATCCGCCATGGCTCGAGTCTGCGCTCGCGTCAGTGGCATGCACCAGCTGACCGATGGGCAAAACAAGAACCAACAAGCCTAGGTTAGCCTGCCAGAAAAAGACAAGAGCCAGCAAATTCTGGCTAGTTCTATTTTCTTAAAATCTGTCTCAAGACACTTCCTTTACAAACTGTCAGCCAGGCCGTTCCCTGTACTGCTGATGGTTGATAAACACTAAAGCCAACGTCTTGGCTTCGAACAGAAGGAAGCAGACTACCGGGTAGTCTCTTCGAGTAACGAAAGGAGGGTTCTCAGCCGAGGACAAGGAACTGTCCCTCGTGCCTGAAGACCACCTTAATGCTTTTGCTTCCCCTGCTATAGAACAATGTTTTCACAACACACACTTTGCACCGTCTGATGATGAAGCCGCACATGCGGAATTTATTGAGAAAGTTAATACAATTACAACACGTTGATAGTCTCAATATCGATGCACTCCATGCTCACGAGCCCGCAGTTAGGCAGCGCTCCATGACATGCTACCGGCCTTGCTCCCAAGGAAAGGGAGAAACACGAAGGCCACTAACGAGAGACTCGAAGAGACTACACGCTGCGTGAGAGTCCTCTTCGACTATATGAACCAAACCATTCGTCATGCCACACGCATGACACACGCCACACTTGTCAGTCCAGCCAGGAATGCCAAAACTATCTTGCTGCCTGAACCATGCGAATAGAAACCGCATTCCAGTTGCCGTCCTGGCTTTCTACCACACATGCCAACAAAAGCAGGAAGGCATCCCGACAAATCTAAATTGCTACCCTGTTGCCGATCTCATCTCCTAGAGGCTCCGGCATTTCTGTCCCTGGGAATGTCCGACATTGAGTCACGTCCAGCAAGGTCGAAGCATAATATCCTTCAGACAATCTGCACGCTCACACCTTGCGTGTGAGTGGCCCAGCAAACATTGCGTCTAATCGTTCCTTTCTAGAAGAAATCCCTTTGTAGGGCTGCCAGCGATTTCGCATTCATTCCAGCGATCTGGCTCCGCACCGCAAATTGTCCTTTTCCATTTTCTGTCCAGTCCTCATAACGTTGACCCGCTATTCTACACCACAAAGACACCTGGCCTGTCAATAGCCTCGGCGCTGTTGAAGTCCAGCAGTCCAGCTTCAGCTCCAGCTGTCCACTAACACGCGTATGATCCTCTCGACGCTGCACACTTGTGCTGCCGTCCGCTCAAGTCAGTGCTGCGCGCCCAGCTGTGCCTGGCCCGGCGCGCGTGCACGTACACTTTCGTCCGCTCTTATGCTGCAAGTGCTAGTGTCCCCCCCCCGGTCACTAGCCACCTTGTTCGTTCAGTTACGGAAGATGATGTGTGGGCTCTGCCCCACTGGCAGCCACCCGTTGCAAGAGCAGTTCCTACCGACCTTTATGACATAACGCTTAACAAGATTTGGTTATTCACAAATAAAATTGAGAATACATTTTAGCCAAAACCAATGTTCATCAACAAGAAAGACTGGCTTATTCCAGCCCCTGGCCTGCCTAGCTTCGAGCAAACAAGTCCGGCATGTCCAATACCGTGAACATCCGCTACCCGCTCTCCTTTATACGGAAGTTGGCCTTGTCCGGATGTATGCCAACACCCAGCCAACCGCTCTCACCCTAAGCTACCGACAGTGCCCAGGCGAATCTACCATACTGGTAGTCCCTGCGACGACTGTCCTCGAGACAAATCCAAAAAGGCTTAACTTGTATGCCTATCTCGCCTCGACCCATGAAAACAATCTCGCAACCATCACGGAGGTTGCGGCCGGATTGTTCTACTAGTTAATCACATGAAGACAACTGCGTCGTTGTGAAGTGAAAACTGAACGAACAACGACCACAATGGCCGACTGTTCATCCTTTTAACCTGCGCAAGCTAACCTTTCCAACGTGACATCAGCCAGTGACGACCAAAATACGCTGAACAAGGTGCCGCAAATCTAGCATGCGCTTTTTAACGTTAGATCAGGTGCTTGCCTGACACAAACCAAATCTCATGAACAAATCTGTCCAAGCACAAGCTAAACAACTTGTAGATATTTTGCAACACTAAAAAGCGCTGCCGCAATCAGAAATTAACCAGGCTAAATTGCCGGCCATCTCAGGCACCGCTGCTCAAAGCGTGCTGACCGTTCGCGACGTTTCACGTGTAGCCCTGGTCGTTCTCCACAAAGTCTGGTGTCCCTCGTTGTAGTCCTGGCAGAGCACGTGATCACTGGCCCGGCAGCCAGCCCAACATGCCTGGCCTGCCTTAGTGGCGCGCGCCAGCGCCTGGACTGCCCTGGTGACGACCGGTAGCCCAAATCCCCCCTTAGCCCACTGCCGCAAATGCGAACGCACTCGCACTTGGACGAATTCAGAAGATCCGCCGACGATTCAGTGGACGCGTGATTACAACTGAGATCCGCGGCGTCAGTACCGGGCCGCGGTATAGCAACCCGCACAAGGCTGCGGACGTCAGAATTACGCTAAAATCTGAATTGCGGACGTGATAGATCACGGACGCGACAGCTGTCGCGTTTGCGTGCCATATCATCCTGGACTGGTCATTACCGCTACTTGGAATGCATCCACTATCAGCAGTAATCATGTGTGAGATATGCCACCTCCCCCCCACTATTTAGCTCACAACAACGTGAGAGCAAAAAGTGAAAGAAAGGCAGCTCACACAAAAGAAGGAAGCCCAAAGAGGGCGTCATTCCAGGCAGCAGCAAAAAAAAAAAAAAAAATCCAGCTGCTCAAAGATGCTTTTCCAGGATCAGCAACAACCTTAACATGCATGCTTTTAAAGGCTTAGCAATAACCCCTGACATGCATGCTTTTAAAGGCTTAGCAATAACCCCTTCAATGGCTTTTTACAGGGAAAAGCCTAACCTCTTCAGATGCTTTTGAAGGCTAAGCAATAACCTCTTTCCACCACTAGGCCGGTAGGCCTGACTCCTAACAAGGTTGTTCGTTCAGTTACGGAAGATGATGTGTGGGCTCTGCCCCACTGGCAGCCACCCGTTGCAAGAGCAGTTCCTACCGACCTTTATGACATAACGCTTAACAAGATTTGGTTATTCACAAATAAAATTGAGAATACATTTTAGCCAAAACCAATGTTCATCAACAAGAAAGACTGGCTTATTCCAGCCCCTGGCCTGCCTAGCTTCGAGCAAACAAGTCCGGCATGTCCAATACCGTGAACATCCGCTACCCGCTCTCCTTTATACGGAAGTTGGCCTTGTCCGGATGTATGCCAACACCCAGCCAACCGCTCTCACCCTAAGCTACCGACAGTGCCCAGGCGAATCTACCATACTGGTAGTCCCTGCGACGACTGTCCTCGAGACAAATCCAAAAAGGCTTAACTTGTATGCCTATCTCGCCTCGACCCATGAAAACAATCTCGCAACCATCACGGAGGTTGCGGCCGGATTGTTCTACTAGTTAATCACATGAAGACAACTGCGTCGTTGTGAAGTGAAAACTGAACGAACAACGACCACAATGGCCGACTGTTCATCCTTTTAACCTGCGCAAGCTAACCTTTCCAACGTGACATCAGCCAGTGACGACCAAAATACGCTGAACAAGGTGCCGCAAATCTAGCATGCGCTTTTTAACGTTAGATCAGGTGCTTGCCTGACACAAACCAAATCTCATGAACAAATCTGTCCAAGCACAAGCTAAACAACTTGTAGATATTTTGCAACACTAAAAAGCGCTGCCGCAATCAGAAATTAACCAGGCTAAATTGCCGGCCATCTCAGGCACCGCTGCTCAAAGCGTGCTGACCGTTCGCGACGTTTCACGTGTAGCCCTGGTCGTTCTCCACAAAGTCTGGTGTCCCTCGCTGTAGTCCTGGCAGAGCACGTGATCACTGGCCCGGCAGCCAGCCCAACATGCCTGGCCTGCCTTAGTGGCGCGCGCCAGCGCCTGGACTGCCCTGGTGACGACCGGTAGCCCAAATCCCCCCTTAGCCCACTGCCGCAAATGCGAACGCACTCGCACTTGGACGAATTCAGAAGATCCGCCGACGATTCAGTGGACGCGTGATTACAACTGAGATCCGCGGCGTCAGTACCGGGCCGCGGTATAGCAGCCCGCACAAGGCTGCGGACGTCAGAATTACGCTAAAATCTGAATTGCGGACGTGATAGATCACGGACGCGACACCCTTTGGTTTGCACATTAGTAATGAGGATTTGTACGCTGATTTGCCCTATGTTTCCCACATTATTAGGCACAGGCGCCTGGGCCTAGCCGGGCACCTGGCCCGCACAGATCAGGTAGATACATCAGATAGACTAGCTGGCACCAAGCCCGCCCAGCCTGGGCGATATGTCCTCACCTGGCGTGCCCCCGGCCGCGCGCCGGCATCAGGGCCGCCACCCGTGGACTTTTCGTGATAGACTCGGCATGGACATGTGCTACACTAGACGTGACGGGCTCACCCCCGGGCAGCCTCCTGGTTTGTCTGTAATATGGAGGCAGATGGTGCGCAAGGATAGATGGCAAGTAGTGATGAAGGAGACCACCCCCAAGCCTGTGGGGGCTCCGCGTGTGACCAAGTATGGTATTTATAGCGATTCGGGCTGCGGTGCCCACACCCCTGTAACTAGAACCTAGATAGCTGTTGTAATTATACCATCCATTCCATCCCATGTTCCCCTCCCACTGAGGACTTATGCTCACGTGACGCAGTCATGTGTCTATTAATTAATTAATTAATTAATGCCTCCGTTGGGAGATCATGTAGCACATATTCCTTGATGGATGGTGGAGTGGAGAGAGCCGCGTAATCTAACTAACCTAACTCTAATCTAGTCTAGAAAAATCCTAACTACCCTACTTATCAAAACGCCTCCTCCGCTTGGGGGGAGGTGGCTTGCCCACAGGGTCGGGCGTGTGAGCCTTGACAATTTTCTGCCACGGCGTCTTGTACTGCATGTCAGTCCAAAGAAGGGAGAGAGAGTGGATGCGGTATTTAAACTGGGCTGGGACCAGTAGGTCATCCAGCAACATCTGGACGTAGGTCGTGGCATGGTACCCCCCCCCCCCACGTTTAAGATTGGGGTCCGGCCAACCCAGGGCTGCGATCTTAAACCTAAAATCAAATCCAGGGTTGACGATCTTAAACCTGAGGCGGCGCGGCGCGGCGCGCCCCGCCGGAGCCCGCCAATTGATGCATGAGTCTTGCATGAGTGGAAGTTTTTGAAATTAATAGCAACACCGCCAATAAATAATAAAAAATTATCAATACCGTTGCTCGTGGTCTGTATCACTGGGCACTGGCCCGAACTTGGCAGCTTTTTGTACCAACTTTAAGATCTTTTTGCCCAAAACCAGCCCTGCGATCTTAAACATGAAATTTCAAAATCCAGGGGCTCATGATCTTAAACCTGAGAATCTTAAACGTGTGGGGGGGGTGTGCATTATGTGCCTTCTGGTACATTATGTGCCTTCTGCTAAGGCGGCTACCGTTGTAACTGCCTTGGTCCCTGCACAGTGGGTGCAAGCACACACATTGCGGAGCAGCATAAGAAGTGAATGGAAATTGGTGGGAATGCCAGCGGAAAAGTTAAAACTCCACCGGGATACCAGGTTCTGTGTGTAAATTTACCACTGTCATTTCAGCGAAACAACTACATTGATTCCGCCGCGCAATGGTTGTTTATTGTCCACACATACGGAATTAAAGAGTGAAGTCTAATATCTATTTCACTGGTGATGTTTCGATAAATGGAATCGACGTTGAATGGCCTGACACCATGCAAAAGTAACTGAATCCGTGTACAAATCCTCATTACTAATATGAAGTGAGACAACTATGCCTGGATTATGTCTGTTTTATCTGGAATATGTACCCCTTAAGGCAGGATCAGCCGTTGGATCCACAATTGATAACTGTCGGGCAACCGGCGCGGGAATGAGCTGACTGACTGACGTGCCGATCGGCGGCCGGCTCGCCGGCTCGCCGGCTCGCCCCTCCGGTTGTCCGCGACTGGCGTCGCCGACGATCGGGCCGCGGCAGTCCCGGTTCAGCAGTCTTGCTGTAATTGCCAAGTCGGCTCGTGCCGTCCATCCCAATACTGGCCGCAGGCAGCCAGGCACGTCCGGGTCCGCGCGTCCCCCACGCCTTCGCCCTCTGGCCGAATGGTGCATCACATTGTCGGAAACGTGTGTGGTTTGCCAGCTATGGTGGTAATCAGCGGCGCCAAAAACTTTATGTCGGCGTAATGTCACCAGGATTAAAACAGTTTGCTCGGAAGGGCGAAGACCAAAGCCCAGGCCACCGAGATAATCTCGCCGCGCTGTATAGAACATCTGCAGTTATCAGCCGGCGGATAGATTTTCATCCAGCGAGGCTTCCGGATGCGCACAGTCAAATTCCTCAAGGGCTCGTGATTTTAAACGAAATACCGGTGTTGAAAGCTGATAGCGAAATTCCGGATGAAACTGGGGTTATGAATACTGGTGGACATGTGGCTAGGGAGGAGCATACAGGCGGAATCAAGCCTTTGTTTCCTTCCCACACTCTTTCTATGGAATGGCCCACTCCTCGGCGGGTGGTGAGTGGAGCGTTTGAAAAATATATACATCTGAAAATGCCCCGTAGCGTAAACAGTATGAACTTTCTTGCAAGGCAATGTACAGTCCCATTACCACCCCAATGTATTCCGCGACAATGCCGAATTGTGCTGCTTCGTGTACCTGCTCCTGGCGTGCAGGGTGCTGGGCTGGTCAACTTGGGGAACACGTGTTTCATGAATTCCGTCCTGCAGTGCCTGACGTACACACCGCCGCTTGCTGTACACGCCCTGAATGGCTGGCACAAGCGTCAATGTGCGTATGCTGGTGCTTGCATTTTGAGAACATCTCCCATACTCTCCCTGCTGCATTTTTTGTGCCCCTTCTTGCTCGATTTTGAGGGACACCACCGTGTCTGTGCGATCGCATGCTTTTGTTCTGCCCCCTCACCCCTGGTCGCTCATGCCCTCAACCGGTCCTTCTAATTTGAGTGTGGGACTGAGCAACCCCACGTGGGGGTGGGCACCTTGTCTGTTGAAGACAAGGCGATGTGCGTTCCTCTGGGATGTATGGGGATGGCTGTCTGCTGTCATTGGCTGGAGATGTCTGCGTTGGCCCATAATGACTGAAGTAGATGAAGCTGCCCGTGGTTGCATCACTTCAGCTCTCGCCGTTCTCTAGTACAGATACCTGGCATCCCATGGGCAGCACCACCACACGTGCATGCATAGGTTCATGGGATGCACCACCCGGGCAACGCATGTGGCGCCCATGTGACATGGGTTGGTGGCAGGTCCCAGTAGTTGAGATTCCTGTTCGGTGGGTGCGTGTATAGCCACCCCAGTGTCCACGCGTGCCTTCACAGTGGCGGCTGCCCACCGGTGCTGCCATGTGTGTGGTGCCAAGGGCAAGAGACCATATCTCCGAAACAAAGTGCCCCCTACGTGCGCCCCTGAGGATGTGCTGCCATGCGCGCGGCCATGCCATACCAGCGCATGCCTGTGCTGCCATGCACGTGGCGAGGCTTTACCTCGCCGCGTGGCAGTACGGTTGTGAGGCCCTGTCACGGCATGGATGGGGGGCAAGTAGATTGCATGCATGCCGTCAGGCGAGACAAACCTTCTGTGGACAGCGAATCCTCGCACCTCCGTTGTGTGCTGACAGCTGCCCCAAGGCCCCACATTTCCTTACCCCTTACCTCTTTGCCCCTTGCCCCCTGCCCCATGCCCCCTGCCCGCTGGGATGGCTGCGTTGCCCCCATTCCCCCCCCCCCCCGGCAGGCCGCTCGGTGGGAGCCTTCTGCGCGCTCTGTGAGCTGGAGAGCCACATCAGCGCGGCGCTGTCCTCGCCGGGCAAGGCGCTGGCCCCGCGCAAGTTTGCGCAGAACCTGAGGAGTGAGTAGCGCGCACGTGTGTGTGCTGCAGGGGTCATCAGACAGGAGTGAGCAGCGTGTGTGGGTGTGGGTGTGGGTATGCGTGTGCGGGCGTGTGCGTGTGGGTCGGTGGAGACGCGGCGCTCTTTATGGTGCGGCATGTGTGCGGCATGTGTGTGGGCAGCGATCGGGTGCAGACCGCCATGCTTGTGTTGCCTGATGCTGTCACCTGCCACCCCATGTTGCCGACCACCCCTGCACTGTGTCGGTTCGTGCGCGTGGCATCCCTGCGCTGTCTTCCCGACCTTTGGTGCACGCGTCGCCACCGCACGGCCTGGCTGGGTGCTGACCACATGCGCACCTTTCCCCCCCCTCTCCCCCGCCCCTTCCCCCCCTCTCCCTCTGTGCTCTGCTGTGCTGTGACAACCCTGCTTGCATGGTGCGCGTGCTGCCACCCTGGTCGCCCCTGCCTGCCCATCGCATGGTCGCAGGCATCTCGCGCAGCTTCAAGCTGGGCCACCAGGAGGACAGCCACGAGTACCTGCGCCAGCTCATGGACTGCCTGCACCGCGCGTCGCTGCCCTCGCAGAAGCTGCCAGAGGCGCAGAAGCTGACGTCCTTTGTGCACAGCATCTACGGAGGCCGCCTGCGCAGCCAGGTGCGTGCCCGCGTGCCCGCGTGTGCGTGCAGAGGGCAGCAGTGAGAGGGCAGTGTTGCCGCGTCGCCCCTGCCGCAGGGGTATGGGGGGCATGGGTTGCGCGGGGCGTTGCTGGGAATAGTACAAGGGTTGCCGGGGATGGGGCTGGCGGGGTGGGGGCATCCAGCCAGCCAGGGTGGGCACGCACATGCCTGGTATGACAGGGGCTGGATGGGGGCGCAGCCCTCAGCAGAGTGGCGCGTGTGCGGTGGTCCCCCTGTACACACATTGCTTGCAGGTTAAGTGCCACGCGTGCGGCTATTGCTCCAACACATACGACCCGGCGCTCGATCTATCCCTGGAGATCCACCAGGTGCCCTCGGTGGCGCGCGCGCTGGGTCGCTTCACGCAGGTGGAGGTGCTCTCTGGCAGCAATCGCTACAAGTGCTCACGGTGAGGATTGGGGTGTGTCCTAGTAGCAGTAGTAAGGCTGGAGGGCAGGTGGCGATGATTGATGCAGGCGTGCTTGCGACCAGTATCAACGGTGGCGTGGGTGAGGGCATGTGCCAGGGCTCGTGGTGAGGGCTGAGGGGATCCTTGCGCTTGTGCGTTGCAAGGCATGGCTCGCTTGTCCCGCGAGCATGCCCGCCGGCGGCCATTGAAGTGCCGCCATCCTTCGCCCGCGCACCGACATGGTTTCTTTTTGCATGGGCTCTCCGACGTGGTCCTCACCCTGCGGCTTCTTGGTCGGGTGCATGGACCACGCGCGGGGACATGCGTGTTGTTTATATTCCACCTTGGGCGCGCCTCGTGGCAGGTGCCAGAAGGCGGTGCGCGCGGACAAGCGCTTCACGGTGGACAGCGCCCCTCGCGTGCTCACGCTGCACCTCAAGCGCTTCAACCACCTCGGCCGCAAGGTGGACAAGGGGGTGGAGTTCCGCCTTGAGCTCGACCTGCGGCCCTACATGAGCGAGGCCGGGGAGGAGGTGGGTGCCCTACACTAGGTGGGGGGAATGACAGTGGTAGGGGGTGCAACAGGGAGGGGGGGGAGTAGGTGGGGAGGGAGGGACGGGGGGGAGAAGGGAGTAGGTTGGGAGTGAGGGAGGGGGGGGAGAAGGGAGTAGGTGGGGAGTGAGGGAGGGGGAGGGGGGGTTGGCCGATGCCCCTACCTCATGAGCGAGGGGGAAGGAAGCGGGCGCATGAGCGAGGGGGAAGGAAGTGGGCGCATGTGCGAGGGGGAAGGAAGTGGGTGCATGAGCGAGGGGGAAGGAAGTGGGCGCATGAGCGAGGGGGAAGGAAGTGGGCGCATGAGCGAGGGGGAAGGAAGTGGGTGCATGAGCGAGGGGAAAGGAAGCGGGCGTATGAGCGAGGGGAAAGGAAGTGGGCGCATGAGCGAGGGGGAAGGAAGTGGGTGCATGAGCGAGGGGGAAGGAAGCGGGTGCATGAGCGAGGGGAAAGGAAGTGGGCGCATGAGCGAGGGGGAAGGAAGTGGGCGCATGAGCGAGGGGGAAGGAAGTGGGTGCATGAGCGAGGGGGAAGGAAGCGGGCGCATGAGCGAGGGGGAAGGAAGCGGGTGCATGAGCGAGGGGGAAGGAAGTGGGCGCATGAGCGAGGGGGAAGGAAGTGGGTGCATGAGCGAGGGGGAAGGAAGCGGGTGCATGAGCGAGGGGGAAGGAAGTGGGTGCATGTGCGAGGGGGAAGGAAGTGGGTGCATGAGCGAGGGGGAAGGAAGTGGGCGCATGAGCGAGGGGGAAGGAAGTGGGCGCATGAGCGAGGGGGAAGGAAGCCGGCGCATGAGCGAGGGGGAAGGAAGCGGGCGTATGAGCGAGGGGAAAGGAAGCGGGTGCATGAGCGAGGGGGAAGGAAGTGGGTGCATGAGCGAGGGGGAAGGAAGCGGGTGCATGAGCGAGGGGAAAGGAAGTGGGCGCATGAGCGAGGGGGAAGGAAGTGGGCGCATGAGCGAGGGGGAAGGAAGTGGGTGCATGAGCGAGGGGGAAGGAAGCGGGCGCATGAGCGAGGGGGAAGGAAGTGGGTGCATGAGCAAGGGGGAAGGAAGTGGGCGCATGAGCGAGGGGTAAGGAAGCGGGCGCGCATGAGCTAGGGGGAAGGAAGTGGGCGCATGAGGTAGGGGGGTTTTGGTGGGTACTAAGCGTGGGGGAGGGGGAAGGTGGTGGGTAGGAGGTACATGAGGTAGGGGAGGAGGAGGTCACTGCCCGTCGTGAGGTAGGGTGGCACGCGTTGGCGTTCAAGCCTGCCAGGAGCACGTCATGACGGATCTCACCTCTGTGGTCCATCAACGTCCTTGGCCGGCACTGTCTGCGCGATGGCTGCCATCTGCCCCATCCGACGGGTTCTGCTGCCTGGGGCTGCCCCTCGTCTCCTCCTCTCATGTGCTCCTGTCGCCACCTGCCTGCTACACTCCCCCCCCTTCCCTTGCCATGCGGCTACCTTGCTGTTGCCCTTTCCCCCCGTGCCCTGCCCCTCCCTCTACCTGCCCCCCCCAGCACGGCGCGGTGATGTACGAGCTGTTTGCGGTGCTGGTGCATGCGGGGCGCAGCTGCCACTCGGGCCACTACTACTGCTTCGTGCGCTCGGGGGCGGGGCTGTGGCACGCCATGGACGACACGAGCGTGAGTGCTACATATTATAGCGCACAAGTGTGCATGGGGGCGTGGTGATGTGAAGGTTGGGGTGGGACGAATGCCCGCCGGTTGCACATATTGGCGGCAGCGATGCCGTCCAGCAAGGGCATGCGATGTGCGTGGTGTCAAGCGGATGGCATCGTGGCTGGGGCCAGGGCAAAGGCGCCCACACGGCTTTGGCTTGTCGCGTCCGTGCTTGGCCTCCTTGCGCGTGGGATGCCGCCGATCTTGAATATGGCAGCTTCTAGCAGGCTACTAGCACATTCTTTGGCTCGTGTGACTGCGCACAGCGTTGCGTGCACGTGGCTCTCCTCTTGCACATGGTCCACGCATAGCATCGCCTACTGCCTTCTGGCACACGTCACGATGCTCTCGGCGTGGAAACAAAAGTCCATTTTCGATGTGACGTGATCGCACACCATACGTGATGTGTGCCGGGGGGCACGCCACTTGTGGAATTCGCCCCACCCCTCACCATGGACATGCTGGGGCCGCCCGCCTGCTGCCCACTACCCCCCACAGGTGCGCCACGTCAGCACACGCACGGTGCTGCAGCAGCAGGCCTACATGCTCTTCTACCTGCGCAAGGGGGGGCACGGGGCCGCACACGGCAGCGCAGCACATCCAGGGGAGGCCGTGGGGGCGGCCGCGCCCGCAAAGGGGGAGGACCGGCCCCATGCCGCCACAGGGGCAGGGCCAGCGGCGGGAACACCGGCAGGAGCAGCAGCCAACGGGGGCAGGCATGAGCCGGGGGCAAAGCATGTGTCTGCGGGGACCCCGACGGCCAAAGGGTCCGCCAGCCACCCGCAGGGCCCCGAGGCCACGGCGCAAGGCAAGAAGAGGAAGAGCAGCGACGGCGGTGCCCCCGCAGGTGGGGCGCCCAAGGCCAACGCAGCAGCGCTGGTGCCAGCAGAACGGCGGAGGGACGTCCCTGCGGCGCCTTCGGACCTGGCGCAGGATGCCACGTGGCGCAAGCCCGCTGCCGCCGGTGTTCCCAGGGAAGATGGGCAAGGGGCCCCGGCCCCGCCCCAGGGGCAGGAGAGGAAGCGGCGGCTGCGGGACATCTCCGACGTGGGTCAGGTGGTCTGCCGCCCGCATGTCAAGGACAGCGCTGGCGAGGGCGGAGGGGAGGCGTCGCGGCACGATGGGGAGGCACGGAGGGCAGGCACATCGGCAGAGAAGGGCCGGGGTCCGGCCGCCCACAAGCCCAGGGAAAAGGAAGGCAGCGCCCCCCCTGATGGTGCGTTGGACAACCGCAGTAGCCTGGCGGACAAGCCTCACAAGGGCAGCACACGAGCGGAGCGCAGCGGAACGGTGCCCAGGGAGGAGGGCAGGGACGCGGAGGGGGGCGCGGAGGAGGACAAGGCGGGCGTCAGCAGAGGCAACGGGAGGCGCCCCGCCGACGGCGCTGCTGCCGCGCCTGGTGCTGGCCACCATGCCGCATCCCCCAAGAAGCAGCGGGCAGGTCGGCGGGTGTCCACCTGGCTGCGGCTGTTCCCGACGCGGCTGCGATGGGAGTTCCTCTTCAAGGAGCTGCGGGCCAGGCACCAGCGCGGGTGGTTAGGGGGCACACCGGCCACCGCGGCCGCTGGCGCTGGCCATGGGGCCACCGAGCCCAGCGGGGAGGGTGAGGGGGCAGAAGGGGAGCCGCGGTTGGGGGATGGCCCACCGGTGGCGCCCGCCCCGCCCCTCGCAAGTGCGGGTGCCAGCGGCGAGGCAGCCACAGGGAAGGAGCGGCGCAGGAAGCGGCGAAAGGCCGAGCGGGCGCATGAGTCGGCGCCCACCGGTCACCACAAGGAGAGGGCGGGAAATGAAGCGGCCCAGCATGGCCCAGCGGCACCGGGGGACACCGCTGCGGTTGTGCGCAGGAATGCGGGGGATGCCGAGTTGAGGGCGGCAGCAACACCGTCACGCATGGAGCCAGGGGGCAAGCAGGCCGAGCTGGGAGGGGGGAGCAACGCGCCGTGGCATCAGCATAACGGCGCCGCGGACGCCGCAGGGAGCCAGCAGGGGCCACCAAAGAAGCTGCACGCGTTTGACTTGTCAGCGCTGAACAAGGGTGAGCACTGGGCGGCCAGGTGCCTTTCTGTTGGGTGCCAGGTGTCAGCAGATGGACATGCATCGGCCCACGTGAGGATGGTACGGTGGCACGTAGGGAAAATGGTGTGCTAGGTCCCTCCCCCTCGATCCGCTGGGTGCGCTATCGCATGGGCCATCACATCACCCTGGTTACTCCCGTGTGAATGGGGGATGAGAAGCTGGCAATGCGCCCAGCGCGGCGCCGGTGTCTGTTCGCCAGTGTAAGCACAGTAGTGGAAGGCTGCAAGGTTCACCCAGTGTTCGCAACTCAGGTCGGGGATATGGGCTGGCACCGTGCATGCCACACATAGTGCTAGCCGTGGGGCATTGGGGGCATGGCTGTCCACATGGTGCTTAGTAGAGTAAGCTTTTGCTGGCACGTTAGCAGCAGTCGAGTTGGAATGGTGTTCATGAGTTCAGGGCTGCAACGGGTGGATGCAGGCCGCGCAGCAAGATGGTCGGGCCACCACATGCGTGCGGCCCCATGCGCGGCGGGCACGTGCATGCGCCTCCATCGATTGCTGAGCATTCGGATACATCCACCCTGTCACATGCGAGGGGACCACTAAATTAGGGTTATCTCGTTTGTTTGCCATCGAGTAATTATCTTCTTCTGTGTTGGCTTGTGAATATAGGGTTTACGGTTTAGGGGCAGGGTTTAGGGTATCAACCTTAAATGCGGTGCTCATTGGGAGGCCCCCCAAAGTGACGCGAGTTCATGGTCTTATACAGGCATGCCAGATCAGCTCGCTTTCTGTGGCCGGGAGGGGTCTGGGTGCTTGGGTTAGGTCTGTCCGCCGTGCTCGTGCTGGTTTTGTCCCGTTCGGTCTGTCTGCCGTGCTCGTGCTGGTCTTGTCCCGTTCGGTCTGTCCGCCGTGATCGTGCTGGTCTTGTCCCGTTTGGTCTGTTCGCCGTGCTTGGGCTGGTCTCGTCCGTCCATTGTGTCATCATCTTGTTGTAGCATCCATGTGGTGGTTGTCCCTGTTTGGTGCCTGCCGGGGTACGCCTGTGCCGTGGCCGGCTTTCACCCACGACGATGGATTTATGATGGATTAGAGCACCAGACCACAGGCTCCATGCAGGCTGCCGCACAGCCATGTTCCACGTTCCATGTTCCCTAGAGGAAGGCGGCGGACTTATCCATTACCTTTGAGCATCCACTATCTTTGGGGCCATACGCCCTTCATGCTTCCTTTGCGGTCCGTTTCCGTGGTCCCATCGCGCTCTCGTCTGCGCCGCCTTCTGCATGTTGATCCCCTTCCCTTTTTTGGTTGCGATGCCCTGAATCGTGCCTCGTGCCTCGTGCCTCGTGCCTCGTGCCTCGTGCCTCGTGCCTCGTGCCTCGTGCCTCGTGCCTCGTGCCTCGTGCCTCGTGCCTCGTGCCTCGTGCCTCGTGCCTCGTGCCTCGTGCCTCGTGCCTCGTGCCTCGTGCCTCGTGCCTCGTGCCTCGTGCCTCGTGCCTCGTGCCTCGTGCCTCGTGCCTCGTGCCTCGTGCCTCGTGCCTCGTGCCTCGTGCCTCGTGCCTCGTGCCTCGTGCCTCGTGCCTCGTGCCTCGTGCCTCGTGCCTCGTGCCTCGTGCCTCGTGCCTCGTGCCTCGTGCCTCGTGCCTCGTGCCTCGTGCCTCGTGCCTCGTGCCTCGTGCCTCGTGCCTCGTGCCTCGTGCCTCGTGCCTCGTGCCTCGTGCCTCGTGCCTCGTGCCTCGTGCCTCGTGCCTCGTGCCTCGTGCCTCGTGCCTCGTGCCTCGTGCCTCGTGCCTCGTGCCTCGTGCCTCGTGCCTCGTGCCTCGTGCCTCGTGCCTCATGCCTCATGCCTTATGCCTCATGCCTCATGCCTCATGCCTCATGCCTCATGCCTCGTCTGATGTCAGTGGAGCAATGGGACGGCGTGGAGGGCGTGGCGGAGGCTGCGCGCACCATGAAGAAGCTCACGTGGGAGCCCAGCCGCAAGCAGGACGACTGGTGGGTTCTGGCAGTGGTAGTGGTGGCTGGTGGGTGCTGGTAGCAAGCAGGGCAAGGGTGACTGCTGGCATTATTAATGGTGACGGCTGGTGTGTGCTGGTAGCAAACAGACTGGTGTGTGCTGGTAGTAAACAGGACGGAGTGCTGAGTGCTGGTAAAACAGGGGGGGCAAGGTGCTGGTAGCAAGCATGTGCTGTGGATGGCTCGGTTGTGCGCATCAGGCGCTATGTACTTGCTCCTGCCATGCTGACGTGTGGATGGATGCGTATGTGTGTCGGCGTTGATCTTGCTTGTACATGTGAACCCCCCCCCCTGGCCCCTTCTCATGACCTGCAGGGACATGGAGTATGACCGCGGGCGCACCAAAAAAGTGCGGCGCAAGCGCGAGGATGCGGACGAGGAAGGGGAGCTCAGTGCTGGTCGCAAGAAGGGCAACGTGTTCCAGGATGAACTCGACGCGAGGCAGGGGCAGCGGGGCCGCCACGCGGCGCCACGTGGTGCAAGGGGCTCTCATAAGGCAAACCGTTCGTGGCAGGATCGGGCTGCGAGGGGAGGAAGGGACTCGGACTGAAGCACCCCACTATGTTTTGGTGATGCCCATGCATGTGCTCAGGCCATGAGGCAGCGCTCTAGTGGGGATGAGCTCCTGCTCACGGTTTTGTTTCTCCCTTGGGCCTGGAGTGATCCTGGTACGAGGCGCCATCCTCATGGAGCTGGTTGTGCCTCCTTGGTGGCAGGTGGCCATGGAGCCAGGTTTCTCATCTCTGGTGCATGACTGGCGGTCCTGGTGTGTTCAGTCAACGCCCATGGCTGCCGAGTTTGTGTTCAACGCGCTGATCTCGCGGCTGCTCGTGTTATATGGGATGTCATCAGCTGCGTGTTAGCAGACACAACTCGCCCTTCAGCCGATTTCAACGACGGCAGGCTGGAGGCCACATGCGTCCATGGTGGCATAAGCAGCCATCAGTGCCCGAACAACCTCAACCGATCAATAGTCTTACAGGGTGATTCCCTCCCAGTAACTTTCCATTGGCATTTAGAATTGGCAATCACATGTGCCCTGCCTATGGCCCTGAACAAGATCTACGCTGACCTGCAGATATTGTTGTGGAGGATGTCACTAGCAAGACACACAGTGGTGCTGGCATCTGCGGCCAGCAAAGTTGGCCATGGCAATGACTGGTTTGATAGAGTTAACCGGCTAGCTTGGCCCCAAAGTTACACGTGCTGAGTTGTTTACTGTTTCCAGCAGTGCTTGCTTGACGGCAAATGTTACCCAACTATTTATTAGAGTAATTGTTATCAAGTTTGTTGATCAATTAGACCACCAGCGCAGGCCAGAAAATTCGAGCTGAACCCAGACCATGGTAGCTCGAGCCTGCTGTTATCTCATCCGGGTTTGTCGAGTCATTCAGGATGATGGAAATGAACGGAGCTTGAAATGGGTAGCCGAGTACGTTAATAACTATGGCTGGCTGACGTTCACAGCGAGACCTAGACGGTTTCTAGATAAATACAAACTCGCATGTTCGAGGCTTAATTTTATTCCTAGCGCCGGGTAGAAGGATTTGTACCTCGATAGAGGATCAACCTGGCAATTTAGGTCTGGATTCGCCTGCATGCCTCACGCACAACGGCCGGCCGGCAGCGCCGGGCCATTGCCTCGGACGCTCTCCGGCTCGCCGCCGCAGCAGCTTGACTTGTAGTATTCCTCACAGTCCGGGCTATAATTATGGGCGGCCCCCCGCCAGCTCGCGCTGCTGCGCCCACTGCATGGCGGCCGCGCGCCCAGCGCCGGCCTGCGGCGGGCGTGCCTGCGCCGCCCGACGCCGAGCAGGACTACATGAACCAGCCCCTTACTGGAACTCTGGCTGACCCCGACATTTAATTACTTAATTAATTAAACTCGTGCTCCCGTTGGGGAGTCACGGAGCACCGGAGTGCTTTCAATCCCTGTGTGTGCACTTAACAGGAAGAAAGGGCAGAGACCCCCTTTCTCCTTCATGCCAGAGGCATGCCACAGCAGCAATCGGACACGATAGACGATCCGGCAAGTTCTGTGGGTGGAATAAGACCCATATGAGCATATCATAACAAGGAGCGTGGGCCGGCAAGTAAGCGAAGCATAGCCAGGACGTAGCATGGCTGGCTGTACAAGGGCTAAGCTAAGGCTATGGCTGGTTGTGTACCGTGCGTTAGCGGCGCACGTGACTAGGTATGGTGGCACGGCTAGGCAAACATTTTAGGCACGGCTGCCATGGCGGCAGTGACTACCAATGATTCAAGCTAGGGCTATTCTAGCCCGCAGGGGGCGTCCACATCATGCGGTTGATCATCAGGTCCCCGCCCCGCCAGTACACACAGAAGTTGGGCTTCTGGGGGTCCTGCTTGTGGCGGAGATATTAATTCCGGCCACAGGTCGCGTCGCTACTGCTGCTGAGCGGGGGTCAGGTGGTCGTCCAGCTCCATATGAGGTCGTGCAACCTCTTGCGACGAGAAAGGAACCGCTGCTTGTCCTCAGGGGAGGGGAAGGTGAGCAGGACTGGTGGGGGAGCCGCCTTGTCCCGTGAGTGGCCGGAAGGCGGTGGCACCCGCACATTTCTACCTCACCTACCAGGCCCATGAGGGTAAGAAGCTGGTCCTTGAGCTCGTCGGCAAGGGTGGTTGACGTCTCACCTGGCTTCTGGGGGAAACGACGCAGCACCACTCGGCACTCGCGGCGAGCGCGGTCGGTGGCCTCCCGCTGTTTTGCTTGGCGAAGGTCTTCAAGCTCCTGGAGTTTCGTAGCGATGGCGTCAGTTGTCGAGGCGGCAGCAGGTCCGCGTAGAAGTGCGGCGAGAGGCTATCATCTGCCGGCCGGGTGGGCTGGGCTGCGGTGGTGGCCGTCTGCGCCGCAATCGCTGGGACCTGCGCGGCCAGGACGTCGGTGTGGGCGGTGATGGCTTCAAGCCTCTTCATGAGCACGCCGCACTTGCATGCCCTCCACCTGGTTTAGGCGAGAGACAAGTGCAACGTGCGTCTCAAGATGCCTGCGCCGCAGTGTGCAGCGCCGTGAACTGAGGTTGGAGCTTGTGGGCAACCCGGGTTTCCACGTTGGAGACCCGGGCCTCCACTGTGTTGAACGTGGTGTTTAGCAATGTCAGCTGCTCGGCCAGCGGCCAGGTCACATGCTCCTCCAACACTGCGCGGAGGTCATCCTTGCAGAGGGTGGAAGCCGATGCGGCCGGCTGCACGGGGGCTACATGGGGTGCGGAGCGTTCTGGTGATGTCGCCGAGGCGGAGCTGGAATTGGCTAGTCAAGATAATCAGGCGTTGGTGTACTTCGTCAAAAGCATAGAGCCAGGACATGTCTCCATTGTAGTCGATAGCCGCCCCCTTCTGGGGCACGAAGAGCTTCCGTTCCTGTTCGAGGAACTGGAGAATCTCGATGCATTCCTGCGGCGACAATTCTTGCCACTCCCTGACATAGATAGCCGGTGAGTCGGGCCGTGCGCGGACGTAAACATAGTGATTGCACCTTCATTTGTTTTGCGGACGATGTATACCAACAAGCTATTGGCATCCCTATGGGCGTTGACTGGCTTCTCTGTACTGATATGGAGGCAGATGATGCATGAAGATAGGTGGCAGACAGTAATGAAGGCGGCCACAGCCCCCCAGTCGGCGGGGCCTCCGCGTGTGACTTCATTCGGCACGCATAGTGATTTGGGCCGTGGTGCCCGCGACCCTGTAACATCCTGTAAAACCCTGTGGCATAGCTACATCCATCCACCCCCGCCATCCCATGTTCATTACCCTGAGGACTTATGCTCACGTGACGCAGTTAAAAACTGCTTATAATGGGCACTAACTGCGCCGGGCTCCTTGCAAACCTATATCTATACACTTATGCATGCGCTGGTTGTCTCCTTGATACACTAATTCTGAGCTTGCATTCATGGAGAATCTCATGACGATTGAATGATGATGTTCTCATCAGGCGTTAATTTGTCCACACATGTCGATACATTGATGATGTCATGGCTTTCGACAACCCTGATTTTGAAACCCATTTGTACATCACTGACAGCTGGTCTGCCTGGCATCTACCCACAAGCGCCCTTACATTAAAGCTCTAGTCGGAGGATACTAGAGGCGCAATTACCTCGATCTAAAAATTACCCGTAACAAGAAGGGCTGGTGTACGGCTATCTATTCGATAAGCGCAAGGATCCTAAATACCAGCAAATTCCTTTCATTCGCTACCCCGATATTCACAGTCTCCCTGTCCCATGCACACAGCGAAACATGGTGTTGTTCTAAGTCAGTTGCATCGTTTTTCCTGTCTTTGTTCTTATCGTGTCAATTTCATCACGACTCTTGTTGAGCTCTTGCATCGTTTGTTGGTCAAAGACTATGACCAAGACACTAAATTGCCGGCTCCGTCAAGTCCGCTGTTTTTTGCAACGTCACCCACATCGATCTGTGATTGGTGCTGCCCCTTGGCACAAACTCTACCAACAGGTCGTGGACTGGCTGGATCGCGTAGTATCTCCGAGCATCTGAACCCTGTGACGCCAGATCTCCTTTGCGGCGCCGTTCCGAGCTTGGCACTGGATACGTTGTCCCCACCATCACGTCGATACAGTATACATAATGTTTTCTGGCATGCGTGGGCGTTTGGTTCACGCCGCCGGCCGCACATTGGAAAGTGATGTCCTCCGGAGTTTTGCCTTTGCACAGTCATGCAGTTCTTGGACGTACGTTTGGCATGGCATGGCTAACGTAATGACTGACTAGCTAGTCCTTTTCGGTGTTTTTCCATTTCATGCAGGTATTTCCTCGTAAGTGGTGGGAGAGCGATCGCAGCAATGGTGCTCACCACTAGACACTCCCGGTCAGTTAGCCTCGACACACACGCCCTGATCAAGCTGTTTCTGGCCCCACCGTCTAGGTCATCTAGTCGCTCGTCACATTCGTAACTAGGACCTAGATAGCTTACACCATCCATTCCATCCCATGTTCCCCTCCCACTGAGGACTTTATGCTCACGTGACGCAGTCACGTGTCTAATTTATTAATCAATTAAGCACATGTCCATGCCGAGTCTATCACGAAAAGTCCACGGGTGGCCGCCCTGATGCGCGCGGCCTGGGGCACGCCTGGCGCCTCACCTCAGTGACACTGAGGTGAGGACATAACGCCCAGGCTGGGCGGGCTTGGTGCCAGCTAATCTATCTGATGTGTCTACTACCTGATCTGTGCGGGCCAGCTGGCCGGCTAGGCCCAGGCGCCTGTGCCTAAGAATGTGGGAAACATATGGCAAATCAGCGTACAAATCCTCATAATACTAATGTGCAAACCAAAGGGGATGTTAAGGGCCTTGCGCAGCATCTTGGTGACGTTGCCGTCGAGTCGTTGCTCCAGCTCCTGCGTCAGTGTCCAGGTCTCGGCGCCGTAGTAGGTCAGGATCGTCAGAATGACGACCTTGAAGAGGTCACGCTTGACGATCCGGGGTACGGCCTGCGGGGTTGCTCCACCAGCGGCGGTGGTCATGGAGGTGCGCCCACGCCATGCCGATCCGTGTCGTCAGGTCGTTCTCGCAGTCGGGAAGCCAACTGCCGAGCAGCTTGAAGCGGCCGGAAGTAGGGTAGTTGACCTCGGTGTCATCTAAGAGACGGACGTATGCATGACAGGCACTACCATAAAAGACCTAAAGCAAAGTGTGTTTGTGGATTCCAGAACAAGTACGCCAGGCATTTCCCGGTTAAACGATGTGGATGGCGCATACGTTGTTTGTCTCATCGAGAACTCTCAGTCTGCAGCTCAGCGGTCACTATAACATAAGAATTTAACTTCTGGCCAATGGTCATCAATAACACAACCATACTGCTGCCGTGTAGCAAAATACACTTACATCAAGCTTTGATGGCTAACCATGTCAAGATTTGTCACCCATGTCAGGTAATTTGCTATTTCCACCAAAGTATGACCTGCCAGGACAACAGCCAGACTTATAATTGCGTAGTGCACGGGTCACGGGACAAAGACTTGTGAGAGCGCCATATAGCTTGGCAGGGGCAAGTGATTCGTAATTAGGTGGTGTTCTTAGATCTAAACGCTGGTAATTTAGCACACCACACATGCCATGCCACGACGTCACCGACCTTAAATAATTAACATGGTGACGTTCATGGTATTGAAGTCCGTGCTTCACAGTCGTCTACCCGATAACCACGAAACGTAAGAGAAAGGATTATTGCGAGCAAAAATCCTGCGTTTTTTTCTCACGGTTCCGTTCGTGCATCACAAGTGATCTTGTCAAAGGCCTATGCTGTCATAAAACGTTCTTCTAATCATACGACGGTGATTCCGGCCATGGCTGAGCACACCGGCCGGCCCGATTCACAACGGTGCCGGCCCCCGAAACCTTCGGTTGTCTTTACTGTGTCGGCAAAAATTGAAACCCGGATATGAGGATACCTATGTAAATTTCTCTATCAAGATGGGGATAGGGTCTTAGGGTTGCCGGGGTGGTTTTTGAGTCTGGGGCGCGGGGCTCGGCCAGGCCGGCAACTGACTGACTCCTATGAGGGCGACTTCTATGTTCCGTCTGGCGGGCCGGAGCGGTGTTCAGTGGACAGCGTTGGCGAGTTTTCGATGTATCTCCACCGATTGGTTACATATCTTATGGTTTCGGACTGCCTGTCCCACGTCCAGCGCTTCCTCTTCTCACCTGTTTGCCACCCCTTAAGGTCGGACCAGCCTATGGATCCACCGCCGGTAACCCTGCCGGGCCACCGGCGCGGGAATAAACTCAACTCAAACTCAACGTCCAGCGTCCAGCGCTGGCAGCATCACCAGACTTGCACCTCACCGTCAACGCACACGTGCACGTGGCTCCGCGCGCGCGAGTATCCCAAATTTGACTGTTATGGTCGAAGCTGGTCGAACGTGCACCAACGCCGATCCTGGGATGAACTGCTTCAAATAATAAGGAAATCACCGCCAAGCTCATTCTTTGGTTAACTTTTGTTTTATGTCAAGAGCGTAGATAAAATGTAAAGAAGAGTTCTATGGCGTTACTGGAGAATAGCATTGTAATCGTAGCCATAGTGCCCTTCATGGCGGCACGGACTTCGTCATGGCGGATGGGAGGCATTTTGTGTAATATTTTGAAGTGGAATATATAAGTATGGTAAGCTTCATGCGTCGTCTCCTACGATACTAACAAGTCGGTCAATTCAGCACCCCTCAGCTCTAGCTTGTAAATGTCGGCAAATTAACATATCTCTCAGGACGCCTCCATTCCGACGTGCCGTGCTTCGCAGGGTAATCGCGTGGGTAATGGTGTCGAAGGTAGACCTTTCCATTCGCCCTCGGTCGGGTGCAAGCTCTCAGCGTTTTGGAACAGGGGCGGAGGCGGCATGGCTAAGGGTAATGCCTTTTTGGTGGGGGAGGAGTTTACTATACATATTAGCACAGGGGCATCGACAGAATGACGTCCATGTTCTTAGCAGCACGTTACGCTGCTTCCTTGTGAGCTTTGACAACATACAAACACGAGATAAAGCTTCCCTTAAGGATGATACCGAGCGGCCATTTGGTCTACCCTTCTTTGCTGCCAATTCTTTCTAGTATCTTAGACAATGTTTTTGAGGCTTTAAAGTGTCTGTCTAGCAACACACAGCGTTATCATGTACTGAGCGCATATGGCTGTCAGTCCACAGACCTCCCCAGCAGCGCTTATCCCCTCTCACCCTGCTGGGCCTGCATCGCCCTCGTGTGCCCACGCATGGCGCGCGCGGCCTCAGCGGATGGTCGCTGACGAGAGCTACGTGGCGCCACCGCCGACAGGGCCGGCAGCCAGCACAGCCCCAACAGCCGGCGGCAGGGCCGAGGGGTCCTCCAGTGCGCATCCCGGCTACGTTCCCTTCCGGTTCTGTGACAGCGCAGGCCTGCCCCCCTCCGAGGTGCGCACACCCGCCCACGCCCCCTCGCACGCGCTGCTGCCCTCAAGCAACCTGGATGGTGTGCAGCCCAGCAGGCCGCACGTGATGACCCTGGACGTGGCGGCCGCCGTAGGCAACAGGGAGCCAAGCGGCTGCCGGCCCGCACTGGCCGGCCACGTGCGTCGCCACAAGTCGCTGCGCGCCCCGCTCGACGCTTCGCCCGCACCGAGGCAGGCCCAGGGGCCCCGGGACAACCTGGTCGTTGCGCCCAGTGGGAGGGTGGACAACGCAAAGCAACTGCAAGAGCTGTCGTGGAGGGCAAGGGAGCCCAGGGACGCACTGGGTGCGTCCCCTGTCGAACGCCACGCCCCTCCCTCCCTCCGAGCGGTGCGCGAGGTGTCGCCCTCGTCTCTGCCCCTTCAGCCGTGTGTGGCGGACCGCTCCGCTGCTGGTTTCCGCGGCAAGGTGAGGGGCAGTCCCCGCAAGCGCAGCGCCCACGTGGGGGGGGACAGCAGCCCGGAGCGAGGGGCATCCCAGGTTGTTACGTCCCCTCCCCGTGGGGGGGTTGTGTCCCCTCCCCGTGGGGGCGCACCTGACGGTGGCGCGTCCCCTCCCCTGTTCCAGCTGGCGCCATCTCATTCGTCATCGTGCCGGAGAGGGCACTCAGGACGGCGCGACCCTCTTGAGGAAGGTGGGTGGGCCTCCCCTTCTCCCTTTGCGTTGGCTGCCACGACAGCTGTCCAGTCGTGCCTGGCGCTGTGGCCGCTGAGTTTGCGCCTGTTCACCTCGTGCCACCACTCCACAGCGCACCCATTGCTACGCGCCACCGCGCTACCTGTGCCATCTGATCGTCTCCACACCCATGTTGCAGCGTTTTGACGTACCAGCTCTCTGGCGGCTTGCCCTACTCTCCCATCTGGCTGCGCTGTTGCTGCGGTCGTACTGCCGTGGCCTTGCCCACCACATGCCTGTTGACACCCTGCCAACACCCTGCAATCGCCCTGTCGCCATCGCTGTCATGCCAGCGGAGCGTTTGCTAGAGGAGCTGAGGGGCAGGGATGGCGCAGCGCAAGGGCGCGACACGGAGGAGGGGCGGGGGGGGGCGAGGGGCGCGCGAGGACAGATCACCGCCAGGGGCCCTGCCGAGAAGCCATCCCGTCTCGATGAGTCGATCGGGGGGGAGGAAGACGAGGGGCCGTCCAAGTGGCAGTATCCTGACACATGTCGCCACCTGTACTGGTGGCTTTCTTGCGCCGTGACAATGTGGTCCTTTCCTGACTAACGGTGTCTTCTACCCTCTCAGACAGTAGCCGTTTCCAGCCCTCTTTCTCCCCTTTTCGCCTAATACATAGTAGCGATCAACGAAAATGAGCTTGTGCGGGTGGCGTGCTGGCGTTGTCCGGTCGCTGAGGATCCGCCACCACCTGATGGGGGCCACAGCTTAAGGGCGTGTGGGTGGCATTACGGCAGGTGTGGCGAGATTGTACGTACTGGCCGCTGCTCGTGGTGGTGGTCTCCAGGCATGAATGGGGCTGCTGCCATGGAGCATGCCAAGCCTGGTTGTCGCATGAATCTGGGCCCATGGCGGGCTGGGTGATGAGCGGCCGCTTCATGGGGAGTGCGGGCGGTGTCTGCGAAGGCCACCACGTGAATCTGGCTGCACCGCATCTATCGCTGCCGACAGCCAATCCAGGGGTGCCACATCGTGTGCAATCTCGCCACGGCGTGTGTCTTGGTGCCAAGGCAGTGAGCTTGTGGGACTGGCTAGGCGCCACGTGGCAGCAACGCCTGGTGCTGTGACCGCACTGGCAACCCCCCCCTTCTTTCGAACAGCCTAGCCTGATCAGCGCGTTTGACTTTTCAGCAGTTTCTTTTGGTATGACGTCTGCATGTAGAACACTTGCGCGGGCTCTTTTGTTCCCGTTCCCACATGCAACAAGGATCCTTGACTATCAAGCAAACCCTCGCAAATCATCCTGTGTTGTGGGGCAATGGGTGCGCTGCGTGCTACCTCTGCACTATGTCCTGCATGCACGGTCTGCAATGCTGGCTCCTCTCCTGCGAACGGGCGCACACCCACCCCACCTGCCGTATGCTTGCGCACGACAACAGGGCCATCCGGCAGCGATCAGAGACGCAGGGTGCACTGTGGAAGTCCCTGGTGTGGGATGGCAGCAGTCGGGCCCCTGGCAGGCAACCAGGGGGGTATGCGGGGCCAAGCGGCTCGCAAGCGGCCACGGAGCAGGGTCCGCCATTCTCAGAGTGGCTGGCTTCCGCAACCACAAGTGCATCTGCGACTGCAACCGCAACCATGCGGGGCGTGTCGGCGGGGCGTCGAGCGCAGGAGGGGGTGCATGATGGTGCAGCGGATGTGCTGCCGCTGCCTGTTCGAGGGGGTGACGCACCTCTCTGGGACGCGCCTGCTGCGTCGGTACGTGGCGGCAGACAGAATCCATCAGTAGTGGCGCTGGTTGGCAGAGGGACCTGCCCCCACTGTTCCCCCCTGTCCTGTTCTCGGCTCTTATGCTTGGACCCTCGCCTGCAGCCAGCAGCCCTGGTGGATGCACCGTATGGCCCGCATGTGGTAGGCACGCTTGTGCATCGTGGCGGTTGCCTGGTTGGCACTCAGATACGTCCCCCCCCTACCCCCCACCAACACACCGGCGTCTCCCCCCCACCCCCCACCCCCCACCAACACACCGGCGTCTCCCCCCCTACCCCCCACCAACACACCGGCGTCTCCCCCCCTACCCCCTACCAACACACCGGCGTCTCCCTCCTAACCCCCACCAACACACGGCACTTCACCCCCTGCTGGGTCATGCGGGGCACGATGAGCCAGCATTGCTGCCACCGCCACGATGGAGGTGTTCTCCCCCCCGGCCTTGCTTCCCGTGTCCCTCGTGGACATGGGTGGAGGCAGGCCTTGGTTCCCGTGTCCCTCGTGGACATGGGTGGAGGCAGGCCCTGGTACCCGTGTCCCTCGTGGACATGGGTGGAGGCAGGCCTTGGTTCCCGTGTCCCTCGTGGACATGGGTGGAGGCAGGCCCTGGTTCCCGTGTCCCTCGTGGACATGGGTGGAGGCAGGCCTTGGTTCCCGTGTCCCTCGTGGACATGGGTGGAGGCAGGCCCTGGTACCCGTGTCCCTCGTGGACATGGGTGGAGGCAGGCCTTGGTTCCCGTGTCCCTCGTGGACATGGGTGGAGGCAGGCCTTGGTTCCCCTCGTGGACATGGGTGGAGGCAGGCCCTGGTTCCCGTGTCCCTCGTGGACATGGGTGGAGGCAGGCCCTGGTTCCCGTGTCCCTCGTGGACATGGGTGGAGGCAGGCCTTGGTTCCCGTGTCCCTCGTGGACATGGGTGGAGGCAGGCCCTGGTTCCCGTGTCCCTCGTGGACATGGGTGGAGGCAGGCCCTGGTTCCCGTGTCCCTCGTGGACATGGGTGGAGGCAGGCCTTGGTTCCCGTGTCCCTCGTGGACATGGGTGGAGGCAGGCCCTGGTTCCCGTGTCCCTCGTGGACATGGGTGGAGGCAGGCCTTGGTTCCCGTGTCCCTCGTGGACATGGGTGGAGGCAGGCCTTGGTTCCCGTGTCCCTCGTGGACATGGGTGGAGGCAGGCCTTGGTTCCCGTGTCCCTCGTGGACATGGGTGGAGGCAGGCCCTGGTTCCCGTGTCCCTCGTGGACATGGGTGGAGGCAGGCCTTGGTTCCCGTGTCCCTCGTGGACATGGGTGGAGGCAGGCCCTGGTTCCCGTGTCCCTCGTGGACATGGGTGGAGGCAGGCCTTGGTTCCCGTGTCCCTCGTGGACATGGGTGGAGGCAGGCCTTGGTTCCCGTGTCCCTCGTGGACATGGGTGGAGGCAGGCCTTGGTTCCCGTGTCCCTCGTGGACATGGGTGGAGGCAGGCCCTGGTTCCCGTGTCCCTCGTGGACATGGGTGGAGGCAGGCCCTGGTTCCCGTGTCCCTCGTGGACATGGGTGGAGGCAGGCCTTGGTTCCCGTGTCCCTCGTGGACATGGGTGGAGGCAGGCCCTGGTTCCCGTGTCCCTCGTGGACATGGGTGGAGGCAGGCCCTGGTTCCCGTGTCCCTCGTGGACATGGGTGGAGGCAGGCCCTGGTTCCCGTGTCCCTCGTGGACATGGGTGGAGGCAGGCCCTGGTTCCCGTGTCCCTCGTGGACATGGGTGGAGGCAGGCCTTGGTTCCCGTGTCCCTCGTGGACATGGGTGGAGGCAGGCCCTGGTTCCCGTGTCCCTCGTGGACATGGGTGGAGGCAGGCCTTGGTTCCCGTGTCCCTCGTGGACATGGGTGGAGGCAGGCCTTGGTTCCCGTGTCCCTCGTGGACATGGGTGGAGGCAGGCCTTGGTTCCCGTGTCCCTCGTGGACATGGGTGGAGGCAGGCCCTGGTTCCCGTGTCCCTCGTGGACATGGGTGGAGGCAGGCCTTGGTTCCCGTGTCCCTCGTGGACATGGGTGGAGGCAGGCCTTGGTTCCCGTGTCCCTCGTGGACATGGGTGGAGGCAGGCCCTGGTTCCCGTGTCCCTCGTGGACATGGGTGGAGGCAGGCCCTGGTTCCCGTGTCCCTCGTGGACATGGGTGGAGGCAGGCCTTGGTTCCCGTGTCCCTCGTGGACATGGGTGGAGGCAGGCCTTGGTTCCCGTGTCCCTCGTGGACATGGGTGGAGGCAGGCCTTGGTTCCCGTGTCCCTCGTGGACATGGGTGGAGGCAGGCCTTGGTTCCCGTGTCCCTCGTGGACATGGGTGGAGGCAGGCCTTGGTTCCCCTCGTGGACATGGGTGGAGGCAGGCCCTGGTTCCCGTGTCCCTCGTGGACATGGGTGGAGGCAGGCCCTGGTTCCCGTGTCCCTCGTGGACATGGGTGGAGGCAGGCCTTGGTTCCCGTGTCCCTCGTGGACATGGGTGGAGGCAGGCCTTGGTTCCCGTGTCCCTCGTGGACATGGGTGGAGGCAGGCCTTGGTTCCCGTGTCCCTCGTGGACATGGGTGGAGGCAGGCCTTGGTTCCCGTGTCCCTCGTGGACATGGGTGGAGGCAGGCCTTGGTTCCCGTGTCCCTCGTGGACATGGGTGGAGGCAGGCCTTGGTTCCCGTGTCCCTCGTGGACATGGGTGGAGGCAGGCCTTGGTTCCCGTGTCCCTCGTGGACATGGGTGGAGGCAGGCCCTGGTTCCCGTGTCCCTCGTGGACATGGGTGGAGGCAGGCCCTGGTTCCCCTCGTGGACATGGGTGGAGGCAGGCCTTGGTTCCCGTGTCCCTCGTGGACATGGGTGGAGGCAGGCCTTGGTTCCCGTGTCCCTCGTGGACATGGGTGGAGGCAGGCCTTGGTTCCCGTGTCCCTCGTGGACATGGGTGGAGGCAGGCCCTGGTTCCCGTGTCCCTCGTGGACATGGGTGGAGGCAGGCCCTGGTTCCCCTCGTGGACATGGGTGGAGGCAGGCCTTGGTTCCCGTGTCCCTCGTGGACATGGGTGGAGGCAGGCCCTGGTTCCCGTGTCCCTCGTGGACATGGGTGGAGGCAGGCCTTGGTTCCCGTGTCCCTCGTGGACATGGGTGGAGGCAGGCCTTGGTTCCCGTGTCCCTCGTGGACATGGGTGGAGGCAGGCCCTGGTTCCCGTGTCCCTCGTGGACATGGGTGGAGGCAGGCCTTGGTTCCCGTGTCCCTCGTGGACATGGGTGGAGGCAGGCCCTGGTTCCCGTGTCCCTCGTGGACATGGGTGGAGGCAGGCCTTGGTTCCCGTGTCCCTCGTGGACATGGGTGGAGGCAGGCCTTGGTTCCCGTGTCCCTCGTGGACATGGGTGGAGGCAGGCCTTGGTTCCCGTGTCCCTCGTGGACATGGGTGGAGGCAGGCCCTGGTTCCCGTGTCCCTCGTGGACATGGGTGGAGGCAGGCCTTGGTTCCCGTGTCCCTCGTGGACATGGGTGGAGGCAGGCCTTGGTTCCCCTCGTGGACATGGGTGGAGGCAGGCCTTGGTTCCCGTGTCCCTCGTGGACATGGGTGGAGGCAGGCCCTGGTTCCCCTCGTGGACATGGGTGGAGGCAGGCCTTGGTTCCCGTGTCCCTCGTGGACATGGGTGGAGGCAGGCCTTGGTTCCCGTGTCCCTCGTGGACATGGGTGGAGGCAGGCCCTGGTTCCCCTCGTGGACATGGGTGGAGGCAGGCCTTGGTTCCCGTGTCCCTCGTGGACATGGGTGGAGGCAGGCCCTGGTTCCCGTGTCCCTCGTGGACATGGGTGGAGGCAGGCCTTGGTTCCCGTGTCCCTCGCGGACATGGGTGGAGGCAGGCCCTGGTTCCCGTGTCCCTCGTGGACATGGGTGGAGGCAGGCCTTGGTTCCCGTGTCCCTCGTGGACATGGGTGGAGGCAGGCCCTGGTTCCCGTGTCCCTCGTGGACATGGGTGGAGGCAGGCCTTGGTTCCCGTGTCCCTCGTGGACATGGGTGGAGGCAGGCCCTGGTTCCCGTGTCCCTCGTGGACATGGGTGGAGGCAGGCCTTGGTTCCCGTGTCCCTCGTGGACATGGGTGGAGGCAGGCCTTGGTTCCCGTGTCCCTCGTGGACATGGGTGGAGGCAGGCCTTGGTTCCCGTGTCCCTCGTGGACATGGGTGGAGGCAGGCCTTGGTTCCCGTGTCCCTCGTGGACATGGGTGGAGGCAGGCCCTGGTTCCCGTGTCCCTCGTGGACATGGGTGGAGGCAGGCCTTGGTTCCCGTGTCCCTCGTGGACATGGGTGGAGGCAGGCCCTGGTTCCCGTGTCCCTCGTGGACATGGGTGGAGGCAGGCCTTGGTTCCCGTGTCCCTCGTGGACATGGGTGGAGGCAGGCCCTGGTTCCCGTGTCCCTCGTGGACATGGGTGGAGGCAGGCCTTGGTTCCCGTGTCCCTCGTGGACATGGGTGGAGGCAGGCCTTGGTTCCCGTGTCCCTCGTGGACATGGGTGGAGGCAGGCCTTGGTTCCCCTCGTGGACATGGGTGGAGGCAGGCCCTGGTTCCCGTGTCCCTCGTGGACATGGGTGGAGGCAGGCCCTGGTTCCCGTGTCCCTCGTGGACATGGGTGGAGGCAGGCCTTGGTTCCCGTGTCCCTCGTGGACATGGGTGGAGGCAGGCCCTGGTTCCCGTGTCCCTCGTGGACATGGGTGGAGGCAGGCCCTGGTTCCCCTCGTGGACATGGGTGGAGGCAGGCCCTGGTTCCCGTGTCCCTCGTGGACATGGGTGGAGGCAGGCCCTGGTTCCCGTGTCCCTCGTGGACATGGGTGGAGGCAGGCCTTGGTTCCCGTGTCCCTCGTGGACATGGGTGGAGGCAGGCCCTGGTTCCCGTGTCCCTCGTGGACATGGGTGGAGGCAGGCCCTGGTTCCCGTGTCCCTCGTGGACATGGGTGGAGGCAGGCCTTGGTTCCCGTGTCCCTCGTGGACATGGGTGGAGGCAGGCCCTGGTTCCCGTGTCCCTCGCGGACATGGGTGGAGGCAGGCCTTGGTTCCCGTGTCCCTCGTGGACATGGGTGGAGGCAGGCCTTGGTTCCCGTGTCCCTCGTGGACATGGGTGGAGGCAGGCCTTGGTTCCCGTGTCCCTCGTGGACATGGGTGGAGGCAGGCCTTGGTTCCCGTGTCCCTCGTGGACATGGCCCGTGGAGGCAGCTCGTGGACATGGCTCGTGGAGGCAGGGTCCTGGACAACCTGTGCAGAGGGATGGAGACCTGGGGGCATGTATGGGAGTAGGAGCGCAGTCCATGCGCTGGTGGAGGCTGCGCCGCTATCTATGGCATGAGGCTGCGCCAGTATCTATGGTTGGAGGCTGCGCCAGTATCTATGGTTGGAGGCTGCGCCGCTAGCTATGGTAGGAGGCTGCGCCGCTATCTATGGTTGGAGGCTGCGCCGCTAGCTATGGTTGGAGGCTGCGCCGCTATGTATGGTTGGAGGCTGCGCCATGGGCAGGGGAGGCGTCCTGTGCCGCACAGACCAGCCACTCCGGTCGCTGGGGCCCGACCGATCCCGTCTATTTTGATTTTGACAGTGCGAGCCTGAGTGGTGTAGCCCATGACACGGCAAACTGCTGCTTGATGTGGCGTACGCCAGCATATCATCTCTTGGTGCTCCACTGTGTTGTCATCGTCCTGGCATGTTGTGGTCCCAGGCGTCGCGGGGGATCAACAGAATGGCTCTGCCGCGCTGCCATGGCTGTTTTCCTTGTTCTTTCTGTCTTGCTGATGCGGGTGGCGTCCCTTGTCCCCTTGTCCCTTTGTCCCCGTGTCCTGTCTTGCTGATGCGGGTCGCCTCACCCGGCTTGCCCCTCACTCATGGGTGTTGGTGGAGTGCGCTCGGGGCATGGCATGGGCTGGTGAAGGGAACACACCCACCGCTTCTATCCAGCTCTCAATGCTGCCATCCGCACTTACCCATCCCTTGTACTTGGGCTATTGCGGTGGCATCGGCGGTGCAGGGCATGCCTGGGGGCGGCCGCCCCACCCCCACCCTGGATAACGACACGCGCGCCATGTTGGAGGCACACGCGCGCGCGGCGGTGAGTCCCTGGGCTGACCTGTTGCACCAGTAACTCGCCTACCCAGCAGCTGGCCAAGGCAGGCCACCTTCCTGCATGGCTACTGAGCTGCTGCCTATCTAGTGTTGGGTGGTGCAGAGGCTTGCCACCCTTATCACACGCGTTCGTGCTCAAGCAAAGCCCTTTGATGTCACTGGGGGCCCCTGGCTGCACGGTGGTGGAACCCCCAGTAAACCACCTGACACCCTGTGCCCCGTGTGTCTATGTTTGCTGCCTCGGAATGCCTTCTGGTTTTCCTCCCCTCCCCTCCCCCCCCAGTTGCACACGGCCCAGATGGAGCTGCGCGCCGATGATAGTCCGCCGCACGCGACGACGGGGGAGGGCAGCGTGAACGCCGCGGTGCCAACGAGGGGCGGTGAGCTACGCCAGCTGTACGGTGACCACGCGCTGGGGAGTAAGGGATGGAGCGATGGCAGTGGGGTTGACTCCCCCCTGGCGCTGGATAGTCTGACCGACACTAGCACAGAGATGATGAGCCCACCTGCTGGACGCCGCCTGCCAGGGTCCCACCTGGCATCCCCCCACCATCCGACCAGTGGGCGTGCTATACCAGGAAGCGTGGCGCCGCCCTCCTACCGCGAGGCGCCAGCAGAAGCGGTCGAACAAAGAGCTAGGGGGGGGCATGGCCGGCAGGCAGCCCTCCACCCTTCTAGCACCACACACCAACAGAGAGCGATCCCTGAGGGCCGGTCTGCCCAGGGTGCTGTCGGCGTGCCAACACAAACTGAGGCATGGCCACGGCGCCCGTCCCTGAGCCAGCAGCAGCAGGTGCCGCGCAGGGAGCCCCTCGCGCGTGGTGATGCACATCCGCGGACAACATGGTACGTGGGGATGCTGCCGTAACGTGCCAGCTGGCAGTAGGGCAGCCTGTAGGGCGGCCAGCAAGCTGAGCGAGGGGAGATGAGAGAGAGGTAGGCAGAGCAAGGGGAAGTGTGTGGTGGGAGAGGCAGCGAGAGGGCGGTGGTGAGGGCAGGCGGTGGCATGTGCTTGCACATGCACACTCACGGTCTGGGCGCACGCGTGTGTTGTGTGGTGCATATGCTTGTGGGTTGTTGGTCCGCCCAGCCTGCCCCACGGCTTACATGGGGTCTATTCCCCACCACCGTTACCAAGCATCGGCCAGGGGCCACATCGGATGATGAGGTCAGGCGGCCAGGCCCATCTCCCCATGTGGCCAGCGGTGGTACCCATTGGTGGGCATGGCGGGGGCAGATGACAGCAATGGCTCCTCGTCCCGGCTGCAATCACTTGTTGCCACCGTGTGGCGGACTGGGTGGGGGAAAGACGGACGCTTGCCGGTGGCCGGCAATGTCGTGGGAGATGATTGTTCTGTCGTCTACTGGATGCACGAGTGGTGCCCCAAGCAAAGGCAAGGATTCATCCATACTTGTCTTGTCGTTGGTGGATCAAAGCGCGCACGTCCTCGCGTTGGTCTCACTGCTTGCGTTGTGGCAGTAGCAACACAGTGGCTGTGGCACAACTTATGGATGGTGAAGGGTGCTGCCCCCGTTGTGTGCTGCCTGATGACCCGCCCCCGCCAGTGAGCCAACCCAACCGCCGGAGGCCAAGAAAGCGCCAGCACAGCAGCGGCCCGCAGCGCAGCAGCCACACAGGAGGCAGGCCAAGGCGGGCCCATCTTCCAAGGTGTCTGCCAGCAAGATTTTGGAGGATGAGGTGGAGCGATTGCGCCACTTCACGCGCGCGGTGAGTGCGCCCATGTGAGCGCGATGTATACGCGCCATGTGGCACCATCATGGGGCAGATGGTCGGAAGCATGACGCACCCACCTCAAACGACCTACCGCCTTGAACACTTTTCCTACTAAAAAACTATTATTCTCGCAAACTTATGTTCAGAAAGGCCCATCATCCTACCATGCTGATCTGCAACTTGCATGCTGGCATAGAATATTGCGCATCCTGGCGCCAGAAAGCTCCTGTAATGCCACCAAGTACTCGGCTTACATGAGTTAATCCGCATTTCTAACTCTTCTTCCGGTTTGACACCTTAAGTATCGAACGAGCTGAGTCTTGACTCTTGAGCGTGCCTTGTCTGCTAGCTACACCCCGCACACATCACTCGATACGACGGCACTTGTCGTCGCGGGCGCTCGTGTTCCGATGTCACGCGCAGACATGCACGCCAACAGCAAGCGCGGAACTGTGTCATGCGGAGACATGCACGCCAACAGCAAGCACGGAACTGTGTCATGCGGAGACATGCACGCCAACAGCAAGCACGGAACTGTGTCATGCGGAGACATGCACGCCAACAGCAAGCGCGGAACTGTGTCACGCGCAGACATGCACGCCAACAGCAAGCACGGAACTGTGTCATGCGGAGACATGCACGCCAACAGCAAGCGCGGAACTGTGTCATGCGGAGACATGCACGCCAACAGCAAGCGCGGAACTGTGTCATGCGGAGACATGCACGCCAACAGCAAGCACGGAACTGTGTCATGCGGAGACATGCACGCCAACAGCAAGCGCGGAACTGTGTCATGCGGAGACATGCACGCCAACAGCAAGCGCGGAACTGTGTCATGCGGAGACATGCACGCCAACAGCAAGCACGGAACTGTGTCATGCGGAGACATGCACGCCAACAGCAAGCACGGAACTGTGTCATGCGGAGACATGCACGCCAACAGCAAGCGCGGAACTGTGTCACGCGCAGACATGCACGCCAACAGCAAGCACGGAACTGTGTCATGCGGAGACATGCACGCCAACAGCAAGCACGGAACTGTGTCATGCGGAGACATGCACGCCAACAGCAAGCGCGGAACTGTGTCATGCGGAGACATGCACGCCAACAGCAAGCACGGAACTGTGTCATGCGGAGACATGCACGCCAACAGCAAGCACGGAACTGTGTCATGCGGAGACATGCACGCCAACAGCAAGCACGGAACTGTGTCATGCGGAGACATGCACGCCAACAGCAAGCACGGAACTGTGTCATGCGGAGACATGCACGCCAACAGCAAGCACGGAACTGTGTCATGCGGAGACATGCACGCCAACAGCAAGCACGGAACTGAAACGAGAAGATTGCGCACCAACAGCAAGCGCTAGACTAAAACAAGAACAAGATTGCGCACCAACACCAAGCACTAGACGAAAACAAGAACGACATCATGGCCTGCTCTGGGATTCATGGATGGGCGGCCAAATATAGGAGTCTCGCCGTGGTTCCTTGTGCCCAGGGTGCCAGCTCTATCTGGGACGAGGCACGCGGTGCCGACCGAGATTGTTTTCATCCCTCTTAGGGTCCTTACTAATGTGAAGTGAGTGGGCCCACAAGGTTGCCATTCCGGTGCTGTTGCCTGACCATGAATGGCATGCCCCTGCGCTACACGCGCATGCATCTGGCAAGGCCCCACCCGCTCATGCTCACAGGTGCTGTGTGGCAAGAGGCAGCGCAGGCAGGCCGTAAAGACCTGGAGCATGTAGGCTGGGAGTAAGCGGACGGGTGGCCTGCTTTCTGCTACCAGCAGCAGGCCAGCCTTCACCAGCGATAGCTTTGTGTGGCACGTGCTCACGCTGGTGCTCTTCTCTTACCAGGCTACTTCCTAATGCCCACAAGACGATTCGTCGTCCCACCTGCCCTGTTCCGTGCAGCAGCAGGAGAAGAGGAGGCTAGAGGAAGCCAGCCGCGCCGCTGCCGCCACCGCCGCCGCTACTCCTGCTGCTGCCACCCCCGCCATCCTTCGGGTTGCGGGGCAAGAGGCCAGCATTGCGGCTGCCAGTGGCGATACGCATCCATCGTTGTACGTGGATGGTTGGCCATGACAATGCATGCCCTGCCCTGCATGCCACAACCTTGTCTTTGCCCTGCACATGTCGCAGCTGCCATGCGCGCAACCCACCAAGAGTCAAGGGGCCTGTTTCGGCGCGAGTCCCAGGCACAGGCAACAACCACAGGCCACCTGGCGGTGGCAGTGGCGATGTGTTGGCGTGGCGTGGCGTGGCATGGCGTGGCGTGGCGTGGCGTGGCGTGGCGTGGCGTGGCGTGGCGTGGCGTGGCGTGGTGTGGTGTGTTGTAGTGTGGCGGGGCGGGGCGGGCGGGGCAGGGCGGGGCGGGGCGGGCGGGGCAGGGCGGGGCGGGGCGGGGCGGGGCGGGGCGGGGCGGGGCGGGGCGGGGCGGGGCGGGGCGGGGCGGGCGGGGCGGGGCGGGGCGGGGCGGGGCGGGGCGGCGGGGCGGGGCGGGGCGGGGCGGGGCGGGGCGGGGCGGGGCGGGGCGGGGCGGGGCGGGGCGGGGCGGGGCGGGGCGGGGCGGGGCGGGGCGGGGCGGGGCGGGGCGGGGCGGGGCGGGGCGGGCGGGCGGGGCGGGGGGCGGGGCGGGGCGGGGCGGGGCGGCGGGCGGGGCGGGCGGGCGGGGCGGGGCGGGGCGGGCGGGGCGGGGCGGGGCGGGGCGGGGCGGGGCGGGGCGGGGCGGGGCGGGGCGGGCGGGCGGGGCGGGCGGGGCGGGGCGGGGCGGGGCGGGGCGGGGCGGGGCGGGGCGGGGCGGGGCGGGGCGGGGCGGGGCGGGGCGGGGCGGGGCGGGCGGGCGGGGCGGGGCGGGGCGGGGCGGGGCGGGGCGGGGCGGGGCGGGCGGGGCGGGGCGGGGCGGGGCGGGGCGGGGCGGGGCGGGGCGGGGCGGGGCGGGGCGGGGCGGGGCGGGGCGGGGCGGGGCGGGGCAGGGCGCGGCGCGGCGCATGATGCCTCTGGTTGCCTCTGGTTGCCTCTGGTTGCTCCCATGCCATGTCCCACTCGCGTGCGCCATATCCCAACCTCCCTGCTGCTGCCACACGCACAGAACTGTGCGCTCGGCGCCGCATCTCTGCGCTAGTGCACGTGTCGATGCGTGCGACCTGTCGATGCGTGTGGCCTGTTGGCTCAACACACATGGCATGGACACCCCAGTTGTTGTCAGAGTGCACTTGCATGCCTGCCACATGTCTTTCTTGTTTGCCTCCTCGTTAGTCCACATCCGAGCTGACACTGTCACAGGGGCCGCCTTCTGTTTGGACTGTGTGTTTGCCACGTTGCACCATCTGGCAGGGATGAGGTGGCCTCACCGCGCACTGATGAGCTGGCGCTGCGTGACGAGCGCGTGCTGGCCTTTGCCACGCGCATGGCCATGAGGGGCCTGCGACGGTGCCTGACGGTGCGCAGCCGCGGTCGGGTGGTTGCATAGTCATTAGTTTAAAAGGTCGCCTGGCGATGTGATAGGGGATGCGAGCTGGGCAGAGGGGTGTTTGGCCAGGACAGGTGGCAGCAATAGGTATATCCAGCGAAGGGGGCGTGATCGATCGCGGTGCTGCCCGTGGCCTGTTCCCCCACAGGGGGCATGCCACGCATCAAGCCTCTCGTCGCCATCCGTTGGGTACTTTAATGAAGACATCTCCTGGGGGGCAGAGTGGGCGCAGCGCAAGACATGGGGGGGCCTTCCCGCGCACGCCTCGGTCCCACTGTCTCTGGCGTGCTTAGGCCATAAGCGCCACCTGCTGCACTGCCAGGTGGACACGTGGTTCCTCACGCATCTTTCCCTGAACACGCTCCTACCGTCTGCCACGGCACGCTCACATCCTCTGCATTGGTTCTTGTGATGCCTGCACGTAAAACTTGGCTTTCCACATGTCGCTCTTCCTTTCATTCCTGCCTCATGAGAAGCGGTCTGTCAAGACAGTCCGTCAATAATCTCGCTCAGCCCATGGATGCAATCCCTGCCATCACCAGGCCGTCACCAAATAGTGTTTATTTTCAAATGGAGTATTCCCTGCACTATCTTGTCCACACACCACCCGCAGGGGGCGTTCGCAATTTGGCGGGACCGCTGCCGACAAGCGCAGGCGGCGCAGAGAAAGGCCCAGGTGCGAGACAAGAGGCCTCGTGCTAGCACACGTCACCAGCAGACTCCACTCTCCTTCTTAAGTCCTTAGCACCAGCACTTCGTTGAGTTTTTTTTCCACAGGAGGCGCCGCGCCAGGAACAATTTCACATGGCCCGTGGCCGGCAAATGCCGGCCGGTTGCTACAACTACCACTTTTAAAGTAGGTCGTAATCTGCTGTTACTACAAGATTCGCCGCGCTGGCCCTGGGAGGGCCAACCGTCTGGCCGGAGCCGGGCCGGGCACTTTTCTACCTAGCCAGATCCGTGCGGATCCTGCTGCCGGAGCCTGCGGATCCGGCTCTAAACGAAGCGCTGCTTAGCACGGCACCGGGGCTGGCCACAATTTTTTTATGCTGAGGTACCCCAGTAAACGCTTGCCCATCATGCGCAACCGACAGTGAGCTACTTATCGAAACAAAATCTGGGAGCACTGCCGCAAGGACAGTTGTGGGTAGGGAACAGGAAGTGTCCCAATACGTGTGGGAGACCACAGCGCCAGCTGGCAAGAAGAGGGTTGTCGTCAACAACATC
Source organism: Mesostigma viride (assembly GCA_009746045.1). NCBI lineage: Eukaryota > Viridiplantae > Streptophyta > Mesostigmatophyceae > Mesostigmatales > Mesostigmataceae > Mesostigma > Mesostigma viride. The sequence continues at coordinate 1,050,961 of RPFO01000312.1, forward strand.
GAGGTTCGCCAGGTGTGGTACGGGACGGCAGTTGCCCTCGGATCGTCCCTCGCTGATGTGCCTCTCTCGTAGCTGTTGCTGCTGTTGTTCCTGTTGATGTCGCTGATTCTAGTGCTGTCGCCGTTGCTGCTCTTTCTGCTGGCAGCCTTGGCCTTGCTTCTGCCATCTGCCTGGCTCGTGCCTTGGCCTTGCTTCTGCCATCTGCCTGGCAGATGGCTCGTGGAGAGACAGCCGCTGACCCTCCCGCGTTGGCTCGTGACGATATTCCTGATGACGACACGATGAACCTATTTGCGCATGAGAGCTCTTGAATCCTGCACCCTCTGTCTGCTGTATCTCGCATCGCCATTGCAGTGGCCCTTATGGCTCCATGACAGGCCTTGTGTCTGCCATGTGGTCCCAACCCCCCCCCAGGTGTTTGCGACGTGGACCTGCCAGATGCGCACTTGGCGCGAGTGGAAGCTCCACCACCAGCGCGCGCGGACCGAGAGGTGATGCGCGTGGGGGTGGAGGGGTGATGTGGTCGAGTTTCCACCGCGCGTAAACGAGCGCAACGCCTTCGCCGGCTATGCAAGCCAGGCATGCACACTCATGCGCGCTCACACTGACATGTAGTGGACACGCATACAGACACACAGGCACGCGCACGGTCACGCACACGGTCACGCAAATGCCCACAATAAACCCTAAACCCTAAACCCTGAATACAAACGCCCACGCCCACGTACACGAAGACAATGCAAGCTGCAAAGACATCAAAGCACACAGCACCAGAGTTGGACCCAGTGCGCCCTGCCTTGACCCTCGTTCGTTACATGTGGGTGGGCCATGTGCGGTCACCTGGCGTGGGTGTGCGCATGCGCGATGGCCTGACGTGGGCGTGCAGGGAGAACCAGGCGTGGCTGCAACGGCTGCAGGAGGAAAAAGAGGCCGAGCGGCGCGCAGAGGCCCATCACGCCGCGCGCATGCTGTCGGTGGCACTCCTGCGGTGGCTGGCGCACTCCCGGCTCGCCCGTGAGTGCTTGTGCGCGTTACAGCGACCAGCATGCGTGCTTGTGCGCGTTACAGCGACCAGCGTGTGTTCTTGTGCGCGTTGCAGCGACCAGCGTGTGTTCTTGTGCGCGTTACAGGGACCAGCGTGCGTGCTTGTGCGCGTTACAGCGACCAGCGTGCGTGCTTTTGCGCGTTACAGCGACCAGCGTGTGTTCTTGTGCGCGTTACAGCGACCAGCGTGCGTGCTTGTGCGCGTTACAGCGAACCAGCGTGTGTTCTTGTGCGCGTTGCAGCGACCAGCGTGCGTGCTTGTGCGCGTTACAGCGACCAGCGTGTGTTCTTGTGCGCGTTGCAGCGACCAGCGTGCGTGCTTGTGCGCGTTACAGGAAACCAGCGTGTGTTCTTGTGCGCGTTACAGCGAACACCATGCCAGCCCAAGTGGAAGCGGGCCACACGGTGGCCTCGCACCCCGCCCTGATAGATGAGTGCCAGTGTGTGGGAGGCCAGGGTGTGGACCCAGCACCTTGAGGGAATGGGGGGCGTTAACAATGAGGCAGCCAGGTGGGGGAGGTATGCAGAATATAAACGGGGCAAAGTGCTGTGGGGCAGTGCGTGCGCGCGATGAATGGCGGCGCGTGCTGTGGGGCAGTGCATGCGCGCGATGAACGGCGGCGCGTGCTGTGGGGCAGTGCGTGCGCGCGATGAACGGCGGCGCGTGCTGTGGGGCAGTGCATGCGCGCGATGAACGGCGGCGCGTGCTGCTTTGGGGCAGTGCGTGCGCGCGATGAACGGCGGCGCGTGCTGTGGGGCAGTGCGCGATGAATGGCGGCGCGTGCTGTGGGGCAGTGCGTGTGCGCGATGAATGGCGGCGCGTGCTGCTGTGGGGCAGTGCGTGTGCGCGATGAATGGCGGCGCGTGCTGCTGTGGGGCAGTGCGTGCGCGCGATGAACGGCGGCGCGTGCTGCTGTGGGGCAGTGGGTATGCATGAGCGGATTGCTGCCTGATACTTCGGCGGCCCGCTTGGGGGACGGAGTGCACGTGACACGAATACGTGTTAGTACTATGTTTTTGCCTTCAAGTAATGATTCATCTATGTTAGCTTGTATCACTGTTTCATACAGTGTGGACGTTCGCTTTCCCCCACTCTTAGGCTCCCTTCCCTTTCCTTGCTAGGGAAGGCACAGCAAGGCCTCGAAATAGAGTGCGGATGCGGATGAGTCGTAGCCATAAAACCCTTTTGAATGCTTGCCTGGCCATCATGACTCGACACCTTGTGGCCGGGGTGGCCCCTGGCAAGTGCAGGCAGCGAGAAGGAGGTCCAACGCCAGCACACGCTTCGGCAGGAAAAGATGCAGCGGCTGCTGTTGGCCAAGGCGGCAGCACAGGAGTTGGCGGCGGTGAACCAGCATCGTCAGCAACGTCAGCAACGCCACCAGAAGCAGCAGGCGGTGGCGCCGCCGCCAGGAACGAGGCCAGCCAGCGCTGCCACCTCAGCCGCGCTGCCGCCCTCAGCTGCGCATCGGGCTTTGGATGATGAGCACGATGGGTCCGTGGACAGTGATGACGGTGCGCTCGCGGTTGGCCATGTGCTGAGGGTGGCGGAAGCAGAGGGGGCAGCCGAGCGGGCATCCAGGGGGAGTGATGTGCCCAAGGACACAACCGGGAATATGGAACAGTCGCAGGCAGCGGCGGCAGACGGGGGTGAACCGTCCGCATCGGCACCCTCCCAGCAGCGGTCACAAGCATCAGGCGGGGCCAGGGTGGTCCACACATCACCAGAAGGTGACCTGGCATCGGAGGTGGCGCTAGAAACGTCAGCGCCGCACGACGACGCGGCGGTTGGTCCACGAGAGGGCGGCGGGTCGCATGCGGACAGGGGTAGGCCAGCAGAAGTGTGCAATCTAGTCGCTTGCGTCGCAAGCATTATCTAGCAGCAACGGTATTGATGGTGGCGTGTTCCAAAGTAATGATTGTTCCAAAGAAACTTTGCCAGGTCCCCCTGTTACGACGTCAGCGGTGGACTACGCAAAACAATTAGTCAGGAGCTGCCTTAGTACAAGAACCAAGAGCCCGTGGCCATGCTGCGGTACCCACACGCTAATGTAACAGGGGAAGTTGCGCTGACGCATGCCAAGTCCATTGCCTGTGTGATGGTGTCGGGGCAGGTCGATCAGCTCCTCGCGCGTGCGGTATGCCTTTGGTTGGTGTTTCCCTCTGCCTACATGCTGCGCGATAGATGTGCGGCCACATGCTGCGTGATGCTCTTGCGGGCACATGCTGCCTGTGGTCACGCGGCCACCCGGCTGTTCCAGCCACGCGCACTGCGTTTGTGGCATCCGGCAGCGCACCCCTCTCATGCCCTTGGTTGCGTGTATTCTGGCCTCTCATAAAACTGCCCACGGCCTCCCCAACCCTCCCTGCAGGCAATCCTCTGGACACTTGGATGGAGGACGCGGCGTTCAACGCGCGCGTGGCGCTCATGCCGCCGGCAGAGGCCATGGCAGCCCGCGCAGAGCGGCGACGGCAGCGGCGGCAGCTGTTGCAGGACAAGTATGCGCGCGCCCAGCAGGCCAAGGAGGTGCGTTCGTGGTGGAGCGGCGGCAAGCGGGCCACGACGACAGGTGGATGGGGAGACATCTGCCCGTATTTTTGCTGTGTATTGGACTAGGCTTCTGCTGATCGTGCGCGCCTGTGCTGTTACCCGCCTACCGTCCCCTCTGCCTCCCTCCCTTTCCCCCTCCCTCCCCCCCCCCTCACCCTCTTGCCCTGCTATGCATCCCTCTTTCCCTCCGGACGCGCCCATCGGTGTAGGTTCGTAGCGAAAGTACTGCCAATGTCGGTGTTCATTGGTGTCCCTGGGTATCAATGTAGCTCACCATGATAAGCAGGGTGGTTTGTTTGGCCTCTGTGCACATTCAAAAGCGATGGGACACACCACCCTGCTCATGGCCGCTCATTGCCCCCCCCCGCAGCGCATCGCTTGCCCTTTGCCTCAACCAGGAGGCGGCGCGTCTCGCGGAACAGCAGGCAACGACGGAGGAGCTGCGGCAGCGGGCGGCACTGCGGGAGCAGAAGAAGGAGAAGGAGCGCGCAGAGGCGCAGGTGGTTGAGATGGTTGCGCGTGGTGCTGGATGGGTTAAATGATGTATTTGGTTCGGTAGCAAGCAACATGATTCGGTGCTTGGTGCTCGCAACAAGGCCGGCAAAGGAGCACACCAACGGGCTGCCTGGCAAGGGGGAACGGTGGGATTAATGGGTGAAAGTATAAATGGCTTAAGAGATAAATGGCTTAAAGGAAGGGAAAACGCTACTCCTCCTGGCGGGTGGCCATTGGATCTTGCGCGTCTGCCGTGTCTTGGGGCCAAGCACACTTGGTCGCCCATGCGGGCACACCGTTCCTCATGGGTTGGATGGGGCCCCACCTGGGAGATGGCAGAGGTGGCTGTCCAAGGTTGCGAGCTGGCTTTGTAGATCGAATGTGTTAGACCTATATGGTTGCTCACTACAATAGCCCAACCAATCTTGTTTGGATGAGATGCAGCAAGATCAGTGCAAGGGCAAGCATTGCTTGGTCTTTTACCTGCTAGATGCTTCTTGTTCTGTATGAATGAGTGAGTATGGCTGGGTTCTTTGCCCTCTAGATGCTTGTTGTTCTCTATGGATGGCATGGGTGGATCATGTCATGCACACGTACAGACCACACGGGATGAAGTTGGAAGCTAATGGCTTTGAAGTGAGTTTCGCGCCCTCGGCAGTGACAGCTGGGGTGCCCAGCACGTGGGGTGGGATTGGCCGCTGCCCCTAAGCGCGGCCAACAACGTCCGCGCTTAAACCTCTCACTGCCACTCATCTCTCTTCGCCTGCGTGAATCCATTGTGTGTTGGTGGCTCATTGTGGTGGCTCATCGCGCCATGCGGTGGTCCTATGCATGCCGGTGGGCCACCGCATCATATGATGTGGCGTTGCATCGTGTGATGTGGCGCTGCATCGTGTGATGTTCTCATGTGCCGTGCGGTGGAGACCCTACGTCCACCCACGCAGGCCAGGGAGCGAGCGGCCCAGCGTTCGCTCCTCGCGGCCCACCAGGCGCAGCTGGCCGACATGCACTATGCTCGCAGGGCGCTGCAGACGTACGCTTGGGCGCCCTGGAGCAAGCTGGTGGAGCAGAGCCGGTGGGTGGGGGCGCGGCGGATGACGCCGACCATCCCTGGGTTGGAGTGTCTGTGCTCGGGGTCTCTCTCTCTGTGTGTGTGTGTGTGTGTGTGTGTGTGAGAGAGAGAGAGAGAGAGAGAGAGAGAGAGAGAGAGAGAGAGAGAGAGAGAGAGAGAGAGAGAGAGTGCGTGCGTGTGTGTGTGAGTGAGTGTGTGTGTGTGTCACAAACGCCTTCTTTGTTGCAGGCATGCTTTTTACAAAGAGGCGTGTGCACGACTGGGTGGCAGGAGGGCCCAGGCCTCGTGGCTCACAAGGGGGGGCTTGCGGATAAGGGGGGGCTTGTGGACAGGGGGGCTTGCGGACAGGGGGGAGATCAGCAAGCGGGACAAAAAACGAATACTGGGAGGGAGGGTGTTGTTGGAAGAAGCAAAGCTTATGTGGTGGTGGATCATAGGCAGCATAGCTTATGTGGTGGTGGATCACAGGCAGCAAAGCTTATGTGGTGTGGATCATAGGCAGCAAAGCTTATGTGGTGGTGGATCATAGGCAGCAAAGCTTATGTGGTGTGGATCACAGGCAGCAAAGCTTATGTGGTGGTGGACCATAGGCAGCATAGCTTATGTGGTGGTGGATCATAGGCAGCATAGCTTATGTGGTGGTGGATCACAGGCAGCATAGCTTATGTGGTGTGGACCATAGGCAGCATAGCTTATGTGGTGGTGGATCACAGGCAGCAAAGCTTATGTGGTGGTGGATCATAGGCAGCAAAGCTCATGTGGTGGTGGATCACAGGCAGCAAAGCTCATGTGGTGGTGGATCACAGGCAGCAAAGCTTATGTGATGTGGATCATAGGCAGCAAAGCTTATGTGGTGGTGGATCACAGGCAGCATAGCTTATGTGGTGTGGATCATAGGCAGCAAAGCTTATGTGGTGGTGGATCATAGGCAGCAAAGCTTATGTGGTGTGGATCACAGGCAGCAAAGCTTATGTGCTGGTGGATCATAGGCAGCAAAGCTTATGTGGTGGTGGATCACAGGCAGCATAGCTTATGTGGTGGTGGATCATAGGCAGCAAAGCTTATGTGGTGGTGGATCACAGGCAGCAAAGCTTATGTGGTGGTGGATCATAGGCAGCATAGCTTATGTGGTGTGGACCATAGGCAGCATAGCTTATGTGGTGGTGGATCACAGGCAGCAAAGCTTATGTGGTGGTGGATCATAGGCAGCAAAGCTTATGTGGTGGTGGATCACAGGCAGCATAGCTTATGTGGTGGTGGATCATGTGACATTCATCTGGCTGGCCATGCTCCCTATCCACATCCCTCCCTCAAGCATCCTTTTCCAGCCCCTTCTCCCCCTCATGACACCTGGCGCTCGCAGGAACCGTGTCGCGGTTGCTGTGCTGGCGCGCACGGGACGCTTGCTGCGGTGCTGGCAGCTTGCTGTGCGACAGGAGCGGCAGCAACAGGTGACGGCTGCCGGCAGGCAGCACGTGCGGTGGCTGCTGCGGCGCTGCCTGCGTGCGTGGAGCATGCTCACCGGTGCGCAGGCGCTCTACTGCAGCGCGCTTGTCCTGCGCGCATGGTCTGCCCTGGCCCAGGTGCGTGCGTGCGTGGGCATGGGGGGCCATGACCCAAGCGTGTGTGCGTGCGTGCGCCCATGTGTGTGGGAGGTGGGGAGCCATGGTGGATGCTGCGTAAGTGTGATATCTGGCTTGGGAATGCAGGTGGTCAAGGGGACGCATGCCTGGATGGTCGTGGTTGCGTTCTTGGATGTGGGTACAATGTGGGTGGGTGGGCGGACATAGGCCGGGGGCATGGATGAGCAAGCACCCGCATGCCCGATGGTCTGCTGGGCCACATCTAGGTCCCGCAGCAAATGCCCAGTTGTCACTGTGGGGAGCGAGGCGCACAACACGAGATGCAAAGTCTTGCTTGTGCCCCACCCGGTGGGCACCGCATCGTGCGGGCATGCCAACCTGGTGGTTGGAGGGTGAGCCCATTCTCTGTATCCTCCCTGCTCTCGTGCTCTCTCACGGCACCCATCCACTTCATATATAGAACCTCTGTGACTCTACATAGAAAGCTCGGTGATCCTCGGTGACTGTATTATTGGTGCTGCTGCCCGTGCGCACAACTCGTATAGCAGCGTCGCGATACCCACCTGGTGCACAGGGATGCACCCGCGCGTGCCACCTGTCTCAACTGCTGCATATGCCCTTCCGACACTGGTCCCCTCAACCCTTGCCCCTCCTTCCCCTTCCCCACCCACCACACATCGTCGCCCCCCGCAGGCCATCAGCAGCCGCCAGCGCGCGGAGGAGGAGGCGGCGACGCACCATGCGGGTTGGCAGGCACGGCGCGCGTGGGACGGCTGGTGCACCCTGTGGCTTGAGGGCAGGGACGCGCGCCTGCTGGCCGAGCTGGAGCAGCTGCATGCGGCGCGCGGCCACGCGACCAAGTGAGTGCTGCAGCCGGTGGTGGTGGCCAGGGCATGGGAAGGGTTGGTGCGTTTGCCTGACATGAGGGGGGGCACGGGGACGCGGTTGCCAACAACTTGGGATGTCCGTGGGAAGAGCACTGTGCCCCTTTGACTGTGAATGGTGGCTGGCGCTGCCTCTTGGTGTTCTCCCGTGCTCTCTTCCCGCACTCATGGTCTCATGGGCGAGTTGTTGAGGGGAGAGCTCGCGTGTGTCTAAGGACGGGTGCCTGGACAATCTCGCTTGCTCAGCTGCAGCCGTTCCTGAGTTGCACGGATGGTGGTGGGACCTGTGGCCTCCTCCTTCCTTGGCCGCACCCTGCGTTGCCTCAATAAACTTTGTCGGGCTTGTGAAGCGGGGGTCTATCTAGCAAAGCTGGGCTGTGAAGCGGGGGTCTGTCTAGCAAAGTGAGACCAGCACAGGGCTTGTCTCCGCCACGATGTGTGCTTGGGCGCACCTCACCAGCTAGATGTGTGCTTGGGCGCACCTTACCAGCTACATGTGTGCTTGGGCGCACCTTACCAGCTCGCTCCATCACCTGCCTGGACCCACACAATGGTACCATGGTGCCCGCGTGCCCTTGGTGGGGTGGCGGTGTGGGGGGGGGGGACAAGGGCAGGTACCGGATGCGCGGCGTGCTGCGTGCTTGGCGGCAGCTGGCAGCAGACGGCACGCTCGAGCGTGAGAAGGAAGAGCGGCGCCAGGTGGTCTGGGGCAAGATCCAGGGGTGGCTGGAAGAGCGCAGCGTGGCGGTACGTGGCAGCCAGCGCGTGTGGGGTGGGAAGGCTGGATGGCGTGCCGGCGCCTGATGACTTGTAGCAAGGTGCGATTGCCTTGCCTTGCAGTGCTGTGTGTTTCACCGGTGACATCGATGCGTAGGTTGTTTCCGGTATCTTCTGGTAGCTCTTGTGGTGGCACACATCATCCTCGTTTGCGGTACGTATAGCTGTGCTTGATGCAAGAGGGGAGGCCTTCCACCAAGAGAGGATACGTCCACCTTGTACCTGCTGGCCGTGCCCAACATCAGCAGCGGTCGGAGCGGCTTCTTGGTCGCAGGCACAGCGAGGCAAGGACATCGTCGCCATCATTCGGATTTCTTTGAATTTAATATAGTGGTATGAGAGAGACGGCCGCAGGCTGTAAGTCACGCCGGCCGCGCAGATGGCAGGCTTAAGACAAGTCATAAATTAAACATGGGAAGTTTCGGGCTGGCTGCCTTAGGTCAGGACGCGCCACTAGTTTGGGGCTCTGGAATGGACGACATGGTTGAAAATCCAGCGTCGCAGGTTTGTTTCGTGACGGTCGCCACTTGTCAGTGGCCAAATGTTGTGATGAAAGAACTTTTCGTGGCAAGCCATAGTGGGATTTGGAACAAGGAGTAGGAGTAATGCATATCTAATACAAGTCGTAGAGTTTGTGACACAAGTGTGACGTTATACAGAAATTTAAAGACGATTGTCAACGGCTGTCTTGCTTTTCCGAAGGGAAATATAGCCAAAACATAGTTTGTCGTATGGAGGTTTCTTTCACCCTCCCACCCACCCCTTTCCTCAGCTCATCGGGGCATGCACTACGTGCTGAATTGTTTTGTTATTCGGTTACACCTTACCATTCTTTCATCATGGCTTATTTCACTAATTGTACAATTAAGTCAGATGATTCTTGGGAGTAAATGGGTGTAAATGTGTATTTGGCAGTAACCAACCTCAGATTTTGTTTCAATTCGTTGCTCCGTTTGCATTCCTGCTCCCTGGGTCCAAGTCATTGGCTGACATTGGTTGAGCAAGAGCCACTTACACTGTATGGTCTGTTAGTAGCCTCCACAAGGCATCCATTTCATGAACGAGAATGGTGGAATATTCTGTCTTTGGCATCGGGTGCTGTAAAAGATAGTGCATGTAGCAGCGCAATATTGATTGACAACACATTGCCTGGCCACGTGGCTTTCTGTTGTATTTCCTCTTCTGTGCGGGTGTTCTTGTGTCCACAGTCAACGCTACCAAGTGAAGAAGATATCGTTGCAAATGTTCTTCAATTTCGAGCGGCGGCACCCTGAGCAACCCCAAGCTTGTTCTTACTTTCCCCACCCTGGGAGCATGGAGAAAAAGTGTACAAGCCCATCTACTTATCTCTCACTAACCAAGCAGCAAAGGTCCAATATACAGCATGTTTCGTGCGCCACACGTGATGGAACTGCTTCAGTTGGTTGTACCATCAAGTTGCTGTAACTGTCAGGGCTTTGACATAAAGTCAATGCGCAATGCGCCGTACTATGATGGGATCCCAGGAGAATGTGAAAAGCTCTGTAAATACATCGGTACAAGACATCCAGGGAATCCTATGGACCAGTTGATGGCCTCATGACATAAACACACACATTTTGTATAGTTTAGCTAAGTGTACCCCAAGGTCACCCTCCCAAAGCTTTGTGTCTGCGCCGAGGGCCATGTGCCGTGTGGCACTCGGCAAGATCGATGCCGGCTCAGTAAAAGCACCATAATTTTGTTCTGTGAGGAAGATCTTCGATTTGGAGTTATCCCGTTTGTAGAGGCTTTGAACATTCAACAACTAACTAAGCTTGGATCAAGGTGCAGAGAGAAATTAGTTCTCCATTTGTTTATAGTGCCCGTCTCAGGGAAGAATACCACTCGGCCTATATCTTCAGTACAATGGCTACCATGGTCGTAGGGCGCGCCTTACTAATGCGGGCACCCCAATTTAGGCACAACTTGGCATTTTAGGCTATTTTTGGCATACCTGGGTGAACTTAACTGTTTTATGGAAATAAACTAACACCCATTTCACCGAAAATACCACTCGGCCATCCGGCAGGCGTCATAGGAGCAGGAGGACTTCCATGTCCGCGAACACTTCGCCCACCTGGAGGACCAGCACGGCAAGCTAGTACGCCTGGATCCGCCTGCGCCACGCCCAACGGCCAGCCGGCGCCCCGCACGCTCTCTGGCTCACCGCAGCAGCAGCTGGACCGGTGGTATTCCTCCCAGTCCCGGCTGCTCGGCGCCCCCCCGCCGCCTCCGCCGCTCGGCCCTCTGGCGGCGGCCTGCCTGGCGCCTGCGGCGCAGGCGTGCCAGCTAGCGCTGCCGATGCCGCTGAGCAGGACTACACATACCCACCCCTGACGGAACCCCTAGCCGACCCTGACGAGCTACGGCCCCGTTCACTGAGAGTCACGGAGCTGCGCACCGCCGCCAAGCAACTCCGCTTCTACGCCGCCGTCGGACCTGACCAGTGACCAGCTCCCCGCCCCAGCCGGATATTAAACTGATGGCCCTAGTCATGTGTTTCCCAACTTGATGTCTGCAGCCGGACCCTGCTTGTCGACGCGCCGCCGATTCCTGAGTGGCAACACAGCTATACCGTATTGGTAGTATGCAAATATGGCAGCACAGCTACCGTATTATGTACAAATACATAGGGTATGTACAAATATGTACAAAGAAGGTTCCCCTGACAAGAGACGTCCCTGACAAGAGACGACGTCCCCGCCAACTACCGAGGAGTGTGCATCCAGAGCGCCGCACTCAAGTTGTTCATGCGCATGCAATCCTCCTCTGCCTTCTTTCTGCTCTCGACCGTCACCTTGGGAAGGGTCAAATGGGCTTTCGACCTCTGCTGGGTGCAACACCGTCGATGACCTGGCATCTTCGTCGCGCGCCGTCTCTTCGAGGAAATTGCGCTCCTGCATGCAACCTGACCAGTGAGTTTTCCGCCATCTTGATCTTCATCGACTTTATCAAGGCTTTTGATTCTGTCCTCTGGGCCGCTCTCTGGGCTGACAGTCCTTGCTCGCGCTCGCCTCCCCACTCCCCTGATTACTGTCATCCGCATGACAGTAATCATGAGGGGTGCGCACTCCACCTCGGTGCACACTCAACACGGCATTACCCTGCCATGTCCACTGCAGACCGGCATATCTGGCACTGGTTTAATTGCGTCGACCTGTCACCGTACTTGTTTATGATTGTCCGCCGTCCGGTAGTGGATTATTTTATATGCGCCAGGCACGTGCCCGCTTTGCTCTGCTGGCTGGCCGCGCACCAAGCCTAGCTAGTGATCAAGAACGAGCTTGAGGAAGGGGGGCCGACCAGCCAGCAGAGTTTACTCGCTGACCTCATTAATGCCGATGACATCACCGACGCTCATTGAGAAGCCGGAGTCTGCCCAACTTTGGCTGGACTGCCCGGCGCTCGAGGCTAGCGTGCTGTTGGTACGTACGCTAGAGATCAGCCCAAAAATGGAGGCCATGGCCCTCGGTTCGGCCGGGCTCCCGCCCCCACTCCACCTCTTAGATGACGCCGAGGTATAAATTACCCTACTTTACACCGCTTCAAGTTGCTAGGCAGCCTGTTGGCTTCCCCGCTGCGAGGATGACATGACGACCCGGATCCATAGCGTGGGCGCAACTCCATGACCACCGCCGCTGGTGGAGCAACCCCGCCCTACCCCGTCCCCGGATCCCCTGAAGCGCTACCTGTTCAAGGTCGTCATTCTGACCGGATCCTGACCTGCAACGGCTCTGAGACATGGACGCTGACGCAGGAGCGGGAGAAACGACTCGACGGCAACGTCACCAAGATGCTGCATAAGGCACTTAATACCCCCTTTGGTTTGCACATTAGCAATGAGGATTTGTACACTGATTTGCCATATGTTTCCCACATTCTTAGCCACAGGAGCCTAGGCCTAGCCGGGCACTCTGGCCCGCACAGCCGGATCAGGTAGACACATCAGATCGATAGACTAGCTTGCACCAAGCCCGCACAGCCCGAGTGTTTTGTCCTCACATGACGTGCCCCAGGCCGCGCGCGGCAGGGCCGCCATTAATTATAAATTAATTAATTAATTAATTAATTAATTAATTAATTAAGAACATAACTCCGGTTGGGAGTACATGTAGCACATATCCCTGAGAAGGGGCGTATGGCACATTCTGGGCAGTTACTTCCTTCAAGGGTATAGGGTGTAGACTACACCTGCTCTTGGTGCGCCAAGTGCACCTGCACCACCATGGTGTATGTATCAGAGCTCAATTTAAGGCATGGCATGGGGTGGAAGATCATCATGGCTAAACAATGGCTAGGGCATGGCTTCTCAGCAGTGAGAGTAGCTCTCTGCATAGGCCGCAGAGCTTAGCTAAATTCTTAATGCATCATCCATGGGGGTTCCATTATAGGCAGGTGCGGACTCTGGCATGGCGGTGCGGACACGGAGATTCGGCTAGCAGACATCATTTACGCAGACGACACCACCCTCTTTGTGGACACTGAGCACGTGCAGACATGGCTTGACTGCCTGGCTCTCGAGGCCCGTGCAGTGGGGCTTGAGGTCAGCAAGAAGACAGAGGCCCTGGCGGTTGGGCTCACCACCTCAGCGCCGCCCCTCTATCTCCTAGACGGCTCTCGAGTCCTGTATCGGGACCGCGTTAAGCTGCTGGGCAGCCTGCTCCCTAGCTGCGAGGTGGATGTGGACCACCGCATCTCCCTCGCCTGGCACGCTTTACGCCAGTACCAGGCCCTATGGCGCAAGCCCCTGGGCAAGATCGAGAAACAGGACCTGTTCAAGGTCCTCGTCCTTCCTGTTCTCACGTATGGCGCCGAGACGTGGACCCTCACCGCCGACCTGGCCCGCAAGCTGGACGGCGCGGTCACCAGCATGCTGCGTTCCATTTTCAGAGTAGGATATGCTGCTCATGTCCGCAATGAGGACCTGTACCAGGGCATGCCCTATATCACCAGCACAATTAAGCAACGCCGCCTGCAGCTAGTAGGGCACCTAGCTCGCACCAACCAGGTAGACACCTCACGTGGCCCCCCCGCAGGACTGCGACCAGCCCAGCCTGGCCGGCACCTCCTGACGTGGGCTGGGCCCAGTGATGTTAGACGCCGCAAGGCCCGCACCTTCAAAGAACAGCTAGTAGAGGACATGGGGGGCCTAGGCCTCTCCGTGATTTGGAAGAAGATGATGGACAAGGCCAAGTGGGCCCAGGTCATAGAGGACAACGAGCCCCCCCCAGTGGGGAAGCGCCCGCGTGTGCAATCCCGCGGGAGGCACGCTAGATAGCTCCCCCTAGGGCAGCGTGCGGCTGCCTAGATAGATGATGTAGTTAGAATGTTGTTAGATAGATGTAGTATGTAACCAATGTAGATAGATTAGACCGGTAGGAATGTGTGCACCCATCCATCCATTCATCGGGGTTAATGCTCCGTGACTCCCCAACGGGAGCACGAGTCTAATTAATTAATTATAGGCAGGGCTTGGCTAAATTCTTATTGCACCATCCATGGAGAGTCCCATATAGGCGCACATGCGCGTATAATATACGTGAGTCACGTGCTAGGCTAAGCCAGTGACTAATCTACACTACTGTTCAACAACAAGCAATAGTATGCCTTCCCTAGACTGGATTTGCTGGGGTGGCAGGGGGCACGCCTGCCAGGCGGGGCTTGTGGTCGACGTGGATGACCGCCCCCCTCCAGTATACCGGTTCCCCCCCTGCGCTCTGCAGGAGCTAGCTGGAGGTAGGTCGGCCATAGCTCCCGTCCGGCCGCTGTTGCTGTGCACCAGAGTCAAGTCGTCGTCCAGCGTGTAGGAAGGGCCCCGAGAGCTTCTTGCATTTAAGAAACGACAGCTTATTATCCGCCATGTACAGGTGAGGAGCACGGGAGCCGGGCCAGCCTTACACCGCGCGCGGGGAAGGCGGACAGCCGACATCCCGGCATGCAGCTCACCAGTGAGTTGCGTATGGGGGCAAGAATGCCGCGCTTAAACGCTATGGCAAGAGTCTCCGAGGTCTCACCTGCCGGCTGGTCGAAGTCGGCTTGATGATGACATTGTGGCTGCGCTGGGTGAGGTCGGCCTGAGTCCTCGCCGATCGAGGTCGAGCGTTTGTTGCTTGAGCTGTGCCGCGAGGGTGGACTCAGGCGGTGGAGGTGGTGTGGTGCTTAAGCAGGTCCGCCCAGGTCTGGGTCACTGGTAGGAGCATCACTGGCCGGGCCAGCAGTCATGCCAGCTGGGCGGCGATGTCCTTCACCCGGCCCGTGGGCGGTGAGGCGGCCCAGCTGCGGTGTTTTGCAGGCACTCAATGGCGATGGCGTTGTCCTTGAGGCGCTGGGCGATGTCGAGGAGCTGGGCTTTGATGTCGGCAGTGGAGGTGGAGGACGGGCAGTGGAGGTGGAGGCGAGGAGGGTGGAGGTGGAGGTGACGGTGGTGGAAAGGTGAGGGAGCTCAGCAGCCAGCGTGCCACCCAGTGCTGCCACATCGAGGGGAGTCACGTGCTGCTGGAGGGCTTCCGTACGGATGGAGCGGAGACTGTGGGGGGGCGGATCGAGATGGATGGAGCCCAGATCTCGCCATCTCCGCGCATGAGGAGGGAGCAGAGGCATAGGTGCTGAAGGGGGGGGCGCCGGGGCTGGGGGTGCATGGTTCGTCATATAGGCGAGGGGGCACCATTTGCCGTCCTCGAACTGAAGATGCCGACGGTCGATGCTGTAGAGATGGACCGGGTCAGCTCGTACAGCGCGAAGCGTAGTCCCCGTAGAAGATGCGATGCATGGCAGTGCCTGCCGAGCATGTTGGTCCAGTCGTGATCGTCGACTTTAAAGGGTTGGGGCCGGAAGCTCGGTTTCTGTCCATGGGCGCAATTCTTCTGGGCGGCTGCGTTTGGGATCTGACAGGCGATGCCGATGGCGAGGCCGCAGGAGCCGAGTGCATGCACTACTAATGCTTGCATGAGTAGTGTCACCGCTGCCTGGTAGGCCGGGCGGAACTACAGCCGGAGCTGCAGGCGAATTTTCTTGGCTCATCGCCGGCAGCCGCCAGGCTGCGTTGCGTATAAATAGTCGAGCGTTTTCTCGCCATAATATTGCGTTTTAGTCTCGGAAAAAGATATCAGCGTGTGCGTCTTAGAAAGACGAAGCGATTGTGATATTCACAGCCGAATTTGGTGCCCAAACGTGAAAGTTATGAGCGCCGCCGTCAGCCATGGCTACTACATCGTGGCTCGTGGCTCGTGGCTCGTGGCTCGTGGCTCGTGGCTCGTGGCTCGTGGCTCGTGGCTCGTGGCTCGTGGCTCGTGGCTCGTGGCTCGTGGCTCGTGGCTCGTGGCTCGTGGCTCGTGGCTCGTGGCTCGTGGCTCGTGGCTCCGGCGTGGCTCGTCTGTTCTAACAAATCTCTAGGGCCGCCATCCGTGGCCTTTCCGTGATAGGCTTTAGACATATGGAGATGTGAGCACTACCCTAGACGGGACGGACTCACGCCCCGCGCCGCGGGGGGTGAGAGTACAGACAAACCAGGACGGGCTGCCGGGCAGCCTCCTGGTTTGTCCGTATCATATGGAGGCAGATGGATCGCAAGTCAAGTAAGTTAAGTAAGTAATGGCGTGTCATGCGCTGCCACGGGCATGCCACCACGGAGTACTATCAAGGAGACAACCAGCGCAGGCCAGAAATCGGGAGAATCCGGACCATGGTAGCTCGAGCCTGCCGTTATCTTGTCCGCGTGTTCGAGTCGGAGTACTATGCTAATCTCATCAGAAAAATAGTTACATGAAAGTTACAAGTATCGTCTGCATCATCAGCCCCAACCAGTGATATAATACTAAGTCACTAGAGGGGGATATAATCCTCATCTGAGCTGTCCGGCCTCTACTGTATAATGGCAGACGAGGCGGTAGTGTAGCGGCTATCCTCAGGGGCAAGGACCTCCACCTGCGGACTTCTACCCTGCATTCTAGCAATGGGCCGGGGGCCCAGTGGGGAGAAAACCGGAGCATGCCCCTCATGAAGGCAGTGCATTCGCAGACGGGCAGCCCATTTCTCCTTGTCTATCATGCGGGCGCGGACGGTACAGATTATTAATCCCAGAAGCCCTGCATCCTCAAGCAATTGTGTCACATAGGTACGTCCGGGTCACGCCACGGCTGTGCGCGGGCGTGCGCAAGTTTGCCTGCAGCGGGTTGCGACGGGACAAGGGGACCCTGCCATATAGGAGGAGGCGTCTACCTGGTTGGCCAGTCCTGACTTAAGCCCGCCCGCAGGGCCCACGTCGGTATTCACCTGGTCTGTGGGGCAAACTGAAGATTGATGGCCGGCAAATAGGAGGCGGTGGTGTCCGGATGGTATGGGTGACAAGAGGGAGCGCGGAGCGATGAGCTAGGCCCGGGTGCGGCGCTCTTGGTAGCGGACGCCGAGGATGTGACGGAGCATTCGAGTGACACGCAGTCACGTGTCTATTAATTAATTAATTAATTAATTAATTAATTAATTAATTAATTAATTAATTAGTTAATTAATTAATTAATTAATTAATTAATTAATTAATTAATTAATTAATTAATTCGAGTGACAGTGCCGTCAAGCTGCTTACTCAGCGCCTGGTCCAGGGTCCATGCCTCGCAGGCTCGCAGCCGTAAAGGAGGATGCTGAGGACAAGGGCCTTGAACAGAATGCCCTTGCGCCGCTCACTTAGGTAGCGACATCGGTGTCCAGAACCTGTCGAGGCCGCGGAGGGCCGCCCAGGCCTGGCCAGTGCGGGTGTCGATGTTGTCGGCCGTGGAGGGGCCGGAGCCAGCTGCTAATTAAGGAGATGGCTCGCAAGGATAGGTGGCAAGTCGTGATGAAGGAGACCACCCTTAAGTCAGTGGGGCCGGCTCTGCGTGTGACTAAGTTTGGCATTCATAGTGATTCGGGCCGTGGTGCCCACAACCCTGTAACCAGGAGCTTCTGGATATCTAGCATAATCCATTCTATCCCATGTTCCCCTCCCACTGAGGACTTAAGATCACGTGTCGCAGTCACGTGAACATAATTAACTAACTAACTAATTAATCAATAAATGTTTATAGTGGCTATTTCAGGAGCATTTACAACTCCACACAGAAGTGCTGTAAACATGCCACAGGAAGCGGCGGTCCTTGACCTGAGCCTTGGGGGCCACCCATGCATAGAATGTGAGCCCTTCCCAGCTGCCGCATTTGCATGATCTCAGTGGGACAATTCACGCCAGCTGTCCAGCCTGTGCAAATGCGCGCATGTATGCACAGTAGGGAGTAACTAAACTATCGCGATTGCATTATCCAGCTCCGCGGCCCCCCAAGGCCGGGGACTGTGTGTTAGAAAACAGTACCTAAAGCCAAACAGGAACTTGTAAATAAGGTCAGGAGGAAAACCCCTACAGAAAAAGTCAAGGTATGTGAGGTGTGAGAACGTAAGGAATTGACTTGGAGTCTGCAGGTAACGAAGTACCATCACCTGTTTACTAATGTAATCATTTTCGTTGCCTATAGTCTTTAGTCTATGTGGCCGCGGCAGGGCCCCGTTACCATTGAACGTCTACCTGGCCATGCACCAAATAGCTCTGGTTCATATGGCCTTCAGTAGTGCTTTCGTGAGATATCCTGCATGCGGTAACAAATGCTGTACAAAACTTTTGTGATTGTATTTACGATCACAAACGTTTTGTTGTTGTATATGTTTTGGCCCAGCATTCCAGGTGGGGACAAGAAGGAATTAATTTGAAGTACTCCAGAATTCCAGCAAGATGGGAGCATGTACGTAAATCATTTATTGAAGGCTGGTCAATTGTGTGCCCGCTTAATGTAAGGCACATCCGTTTAATTAATTAATTAATTCACCTAGGTTCCTACATGAGAAATGGTGCTTTCATCTTTCAGGCCGCCACTGCACTAGGCGCATGGGGCGCGGGAGGACAAGGTCCCCTTAGCGCTTGGCCGCGATGAGCCCACTCTCATGCGCCATCTTGCAGAACAGCCCAACGTTCTCCTCCGGGGTCCCGTTGACGACGCCGTGGCCCACGTTGAGGATGTGGCGCCGACCACCGCCGGCCTGCAGTACGGCCTTGGTCTCGCGCCGAATGGCCTCCTCGGTGCCAAAGAGAATCATTGGGTCCATGTTGCCCTGTCGTGCGCGCCATGTGTGTGTGTGTGTGTGTGTGTGTGTGTGTGTGTGTGTGTGTGTGTGTGTGTGTGTGTGTGTGTGTGTGTGTGTGTGTTGTTACATGAGACAGCGCGGTTACGATGTGTGGGCACACGGGGCAAATACGTGCATGCACGCACACAAACAGGATCGGTGCATGCTTGTCAGTTACCCATGTGTGTGAGATTAGACAGTCATCCACACGCGCATAGCCACTCGCGGGCTAGTTGGTGACTGCACAAACAACTGCAGCTGTGCTCTGAAGCCTGGCGTTATAATGCATCTCAAATGCAACCATCCGCCCATGATCATTGTTGGTGAGCTCAGTGCCGCCTGGTGGGGCTTTGCGCCGCGTGCACCAACCCAACACCCGGAGACATGTGCAACCAGGACATGGCGCATGTGCTTCCTTCAGTACTTCCATGCACTCACGTACTGAAGGCATGGCGTTCAGGAGTCTTCGACCACGGTACCCCCCCCCGCTCCCTTCCCTGTGCATGGCAGCCAAGGCGCGGCACCCACCTGCACTCATCAATCACCCACCTGCACGACGACGTTGTGGCCCAGCAGGCCCCGCGCCGTCGCCAGGTCGCAGTTCCAGTCGAGGCCGATGACGTCCGCGGTGCACTTGGCCAGCTCTGCCTCCTTGCCCGTGCCGCCGTTGGCGTGGAAGATGAGGGGCACGCCCGGCCGCTGCGCGCGCACGGCCTTCATCACGCGCTCCGCGTAGGGGAGCGAGAACTCGCGGAACTGCGCCGGCGACAGGTGGTGCGCCCACGAATCAAACAGCTGGACAACCTGCAGGGGGGGGGTGGCCAGGGGGGCATGGACAGGACCAGAGGATGCCGAGCCCAAGGGGATGCCCACGCCCACGTCCGGACGTCTCACGGTAGCAGATGGTGAGCAGAACACCTCGATGCAGGCAAGGGGGTCGCCCCGGGGCGCCAAGATAGCCTCATTATTCTGCTTATGATTAAGGCCTCATTATTCTGCTTAAGATCGCCTCATTATTCTGCTTATGATTAATGAAATCTAATTATTCTAGTCATGCCGAGGTCTTCTTCACCTCAAATAAATGCATGAGTGCACTCATGTGAGATGGTAGCTGGACCCCACAACGAGTGATGAGTGGGTGCCATGCTGCTTGGTTTCACAGCCAGGCGCACACCCTCTGGCCCGCCCGCCCGCCCGCCCGCCCGCCCGCCCGCCCGCCCGCCCGCCCGCCCGCCCGCCTGCCCGCCCCTGTGCTCCATCCAGATGCGCTCACCATCCTGTTGGAGCTCCCTTGCTGGCCTGCCACGCTGCTGGCATACGTTCCATACGAAGTTGGATAGGTCCTTGCACCAGTGCATGCTTTTGGGAGCTGTTGCGTGCGCATGCGGCGCACTCTCCCCGAAGCAGATCGACAGCGGCATCTGACGATGAGGGCGGCTGCCAGGTGTCGGCTCACCCGCACGCGCCGCTGTCCACTTGCCAATCATTCGCGCGCCGTTCAATACTGCTATCGAGGTTGGCACATGCTAGTGTACGTGATGTATACGTATACTAATATAGTGTCCGTGATGAATACATATACTACTATAGCGTACGTGATGTATACATATACTAGTATAGTGTACGTGATGTATACATATACTAGTATACATCACACGCGCTGCCTACCTGCGCGCCGCTGTCGATCTGGTAGACGATGTACGTGGCCAGCGCGTCCGACAAGTGTGACAGGAAGGCATGGATGATCTCCGGGTCTGGGCGACCAAGGTGTGTGTGTGTGTGTGTGTGTGTGTGTGTGTGTGTGTGTGTGTGTGTGTGTGTGTGTGTGTGTGTGTGCAGGTGGGTGGTGGGTTATAGGGACGGGGCGGGGTGGGGGATACGCGGGGGTTGCAGGGGCGGCATGCATGTGTCAGGGTGTCCTGTGCACGCATGGCAAGACGTGGCAACGGGGGCAGCAGGGCAGGTCATGATGGCGGCCCAGCTGGGGTGCCCTCCCCCCCCGTGCCATGCTGGGGTAGTGACCAAGGCAAGGCTTGGCAAGGGGGTACACCCTTCACACGCGTGGATTGTCACCAAAAGCTGCTGTCAACAGCTCGCATCTTTGCTAACACCAACCATCCAACGGCCAGGGCCAAGCTTTTGCGCGACGCCACCTGCACGGCGATAGGCATGCGAGTCACCAATGTCCCCACCACCTGGCTCTACTCACAGCTGCCTCTAATCACGGAGCTGCCATATACCGCGCCTCCACCCCATGCCCAGTTGTGCCTACACTGTGGCTCTACCCCACTCCCACTCACGGTGCCCCAGGGTCGTTTGGGCCCACCCCACTCATGCTGGCCCATCCTCACTCACTGTGGTACATGATAGTCTTGGTCTTCTGCAGGTTCTTCTCCGCCGCCCCCTCCATCGCGTACGCGCACAGCGTCCAGGGCGTGCCCACAAAACCCAGCAGGGTGGCCTCCGTGCCCTTGAGCTCCTTGCGCAGGGTGCTCAGGATCTCGCCCACAAACCCCAGCGACGCCGACGGGTCGTCCATGGGCCTGCCAGGGGGGGCATAACCATCCCAGGGGCGCGCACCACCGCAACACGGTTAATCATGTGCATCCCTGGACTTCTCTGCATCCTCCCCCCCCCCGGTCCCCGCCCCGACCCCCCCCCCGCCCAACCCCTTCCCCACTGGAAGCACGGCATGGGTGGACGCCAACAAACTTCCGTGTCCCATGCCGCCACCTTCCCCCCTCCGACCTCTCGTGTACGGCGCCAGACAGACCTGCCAGCGGCGGCGGCATGCCCCGCATGACCCAGACAAACGTCGATGGCCACCCATCACCCAGACCGATGACGTATGGACGGACATTCATATCATTTGCATCATCCACACGCGCGACCATCCAAAACCAGCACACGGGGGGCAGCACCACGGAGCCTGACAAAGCCACAGAAGAGGCACAGGACCAGCGCACAGGACCAGCGCACAGGACCAGCGCAGGAGGAGCCTAGGACAGTCACAGCAACACGACGTACGCAAAGCACAATTCCCCCGACCAGCCCCTGCAGCACAACTAAAGCACCCTTGCGGGGGCCCCTGTCCCTCCGCGCCTATCCCTGATCGCCAGTTGGCGGCGCGGCAGCTCACCGCAGCTTCTTCACGTCCTCCATGGACCGCACGGGGTTGCTGATACGCGGGCCCTTGCCCTTGGCGATGTCAAAGTCCACTCCCAGCGCAGGCAGCGGCGTGAGGATGTCGGAGAACATGATGACGCCGTCGGGCCGGAACGCGCGCCAGGGCTGCATGGACAGCTCGATGGCGATGTCGGGCGTCTCGCTGCGCATGCGGAAGGGGTACTTGTCCGAGTACCTGTGGCGTGCGTCAGCACACGCAGGGTGGGTATAAGGGCAGGAGGGCGGGACAAGCACACGCAGGGTGGGTGCAAGTGTGGTGTGCCAGCACACAATGGGTCACACATAGGGGACTGTCAGCCACATGCACGCGTACACTGTCAGCCACATGCACGCGTACACACACACACGCATACACACACAGAGACAGGCAGTCGGCCAAAAGACGCAAACCAGCAGGAGGCAGCAGGGTTTTCCGTGAATGGATAGAGGACGGCATCCTGGCAGGCGGGCAACCCGGCAGGTGGGCAGATGGGCAGGCGGGGGTGCATGCACAAGGACCATGCGAGCAAGCATTAGAAATGCAGCGGTTTTGGGATGGGTGTTTCACGGGTGGGTATGCTGCAGATCAGATGGGATGGGATGGGATGGGATGGGATGGGATGGGATGGGATGGGATGGGATGGGATGGGATGGGATGGGATGGGATGGGATGGGATGGGATGGGATGGGATGGGATGGGATGGGATGGGATGGGATGGGATGGGATGGGATGGGATGGGATGGGATGGGATGGGATGGGATGGGATGGGATGGGATGGGATGGGATGGGATGGGATGGGATGGGATGGGATGGGATGGGATGGGGGAACTCCTTCAGGTGGTGGCTGCCCCACCGCCCCATGCATCACCGCGCGCATGGCACATGGCGCATGGCACCGTGTCGGTCGGCGGATGGCCACGGCACGAGAACCGGAGCGCGCGCTCTGGGACGCGTCAGCCAGATCGGAAAATGTCTGTGCGTGTGTGTACGTGCGTGTGTGCTCTGTGTGCGTGTGTGTGTGTATGTGTCGACGCACAGGGTCCAGGTGTTACAATGACAGACTGGCAGCTGCATTCGGCCCAAATGGGGGTGGCCAGGGGAGGGGGGGGGGCCAGGTGGCAGCAGCACAGCGCTACGCTTGCCTGGCACGGTGCACATTTCATCCGGTCACGCCAGGGTATGGGAACGGAACCACCATGCTGTACGACAGTCATACGATGAAGGGCCCCAGGGACAGCCTTGGGTGCTACCAACCATTCCGACGTGACATGTTCCCTGGCAATCATCGGCCATGCTTACTAGTAATTACCTGACACCACAACAACATGCGTCACGTTTGCTGGGTTTACTGGTTCCACGCGACATATTTTTCCGGATGTAAAGACAGCTATTGGCATGTATGTTTCAAACTCGATGTAGAAACCTTATTTTTTGAAAGTAATAATTTTAGATCGGTTATTAACTCTCGAGTGTGGTATCCCCGGATCCGCAACCTGAACCCTGGAGGGCATGCGAGTGGACCGTTCCCCCAAACCATGCTAGAAGGCGGAATGTGCTTGAACTTACTCCCGAAATGCAGCCATGTAGCGCCCTGCCTGCCTCATCAGCCACACGGGGGTCCTCTCGGCATCTGAATCCATACAGACCACCATAAAAGCGCACATGCATCGTCTTTAGTACCGGGTTACCTGCGCAACAAGCTGTAAAATTTGGCCAAATAAATATTCCCGCAGCGTTCCATAGTATTTGTGCAAATTTCGGAATTCGGTCGCACGCACAAGCATATAATTGGTAGATGGTCTTCGGTCCAAAAATGCATGGCACTGATGCATTTATTGCAATGCAGCCCAGGAAAACGGACCTTCACCCCGTGCCACACGCAATAGAAGCGGGTCTTGGCTCGCTGAAATCGCTACCTTAGCCGCATGCAGCTTCAACTTTTGAGAATTGGGCGCACGCAGCGGGCAGCCTCGGAAAGACGACGACAAAGCGCCGGTGTTACTGCTGGGGAGCTGAACATCGCTATGGCAAAGCCCTCGGGAGGCTGCGGTAGAAAGCATCGTAGCGCGTACGAAGGCCAAATACGATGCCTTACACTTATGAAATAGAGTCACAAGCTATTCCCGTG
Source organism: Mesostigma viride (assembly GCA_009746045.1). Lineage (NCBI taxonomy): Eukaryota > Viridiplantae > Streptophyta > Mesostigmatophyceae > Mesostigmatales > Mesostigmataceae > Mesostigma > Mesostigma viride. The sequence continues at coordinate 1,074,825 of RPFO01000312.1, forward strand.
TAAAAAATTGCAGCACCTCCCCGGTAAAAAAATGAAATATTGCCCCTTCCGTCGTTTTTGCCAATGGCGTCCCGTTTCATCGTTTTGGATGGATAAATTGGATGATGCGCAGCCGCACGCTTGGGCCGCGCGCATCACTTCCCCGGCCGTGTAGTACCTTCGCGTACGGTCTTGATACGGCATGCTCATTGGTTCTCAATAGTAATTCTCAATGGGGACACAACAACAACAACAACAACACCGGATCGCATTAATAATCAATTTCCTGCATCGTCACCTCCACACGTGTGTTGTGCCCACCTTCAATTAGGATTCGCTGATACTCATTTCCCCTCTCACCTCTTTGGTCCATAATTGGCTAATAAAAAATATACCCATTTTCCTTGCCCATTTCCCCGAAATTAATTTCCTACATGCTTATGCTGCCCTCCCGGGAATGTGATACCCAAACGATTGCGGTTGTTCGTGCCTGGTCGCTGCGGTGCGTCATGCGAGCGTGATAACGTGCGAGCGTGACAAGGAGCGGTGATCTTGCTGCCCACAACAGATTGTAGACTGCATCACCCAGCAGTGTTGTGGTGTTTCTAGGGGCGACATGCCAGGTCTGGACGTCCAGATGAAATTCGAAGCTGTCTTCAGCACTGCCAGTGCAGCCATTAAAGCGATTTCCCCAAGGATTTAATAAATTGATAGGTAGAAGTTTGCACTAGTAAGGTTTTGGTTTATCATCTCATATATAGCAATGGAGGAATGGCTCGGCTTGCCCCTCGGTGTATGGAAGTTTATGCTATGCCTTTTGGGGTCCCTCCCAGCATCTTACGGCCTTCGTAAGGTTGAGGGTCGAGCGGGCAGAAATTCTTATGCCTTTTGGTCTGGAGCATTGCTCTGCGTCATGGCCTTCGACTTCTCGAGCGTCCTGCAGCTTCTCCTTCTGTCAGCTGTATCCTACATTATCATGAAAGTATGGAGAAGCCATTGCGGCATAGCCGTCTTCGTGGTCTCCTTCACGTACCTGATTTCATGGTACGTCGATTTGTGAGTGCTATTGGGGAGCATGGGTGGCGCCTTCTCCAGTTGATTGGAACGCTCCCATTTCTTTATTTAATAATTTTTCCATTAGGTCGCGAAGGTTATCGGAGGTTTAGCGAGATCGGGTATGGGGGGCCATCAATTTCATTTTTTGATTCCACGAAAAAGCCCGGGGTATCGTGCACCTCCCACAAATTTGCTGCACATTTGCCGGTGTTTTGCGGCGTACTCCGCGTAGTGACGAAGTAATTGCCATCGCATTACCGGCGGTGGTATTATGAGTGCCGTAGCGTGGAGTAGTATAACTGCATCAATGAGTTATAGCTCCTGATAATAAGCGAGCTAGGCATTGTGCATTGCATTCGGATGTGCAAATACAAGCTCACCGTAATTTTCAGTAGGAAAATGCAAGTTGAGGGTATCATTGGTGGGACAAGGAGTGATTGAGAAAGTTGCTTTTTTCTGAAAGGAATTTTGGTTCGCTGTACGCCCATGTGATGTATCAGGCTGTTCACTGTATGCCCATGTGATGTATCAGGCTGTTCACTGTACGCCCATGTGATGTATCAGGCTGTTCACTGTATGCCCATGTGATGTATCAGGCTGTTCACTGTATGCCCATGTGATGTATCAGGCTGTTCGCTGTATGCCCATGTGATGTATCAGGCTGTTAACTGTCTGCCCATGTGATGTATCAGGCTCTGCGCGTCCTCTGTGGGCAGTAGCGTGTCTTGTACATGTTTGCTTGTCGTACCCGGGTAGGGACCGTACCCATGAAGCTGCTTCGGTCAACGTCAGCAGCGCCATCCCGCTCATGTACCCCACATTAGAGTCGAGGCATTCTAGCGTTCCATGCCTCACATGTGGAGGCTTTTGAGACTGTGCCTGTCTCCCCCCCCACCCCCGCTTCTCTCCCCTCTCCTAGTTCCTGCGATGGTCTTGTGCTGGGACACGTGGTGACCCCATCAACGCATGATGTGGGCGTGATGTGGGCGGGGTTCCACCACCCCCTCCTCTTGCCCACCGCCCTTGCTCACCCTCCTTGCCCACCCCCCTTGCCCCACCCCTTCACCCATCCCCCTTGCCCACCCCCCTTCACCCCCCCCCCTGGCCGCCGCCCCTTGCTCACCCTCCTTGCCCACCCCCCTTAATGGCCCACCGCCACGGTACACAGCCACTGGGTGTACGAGAGCGCATCTGCCTGGAAATCCGGTCGCATCGACTTCACCGGTGAGATAAAGGGCTCCCATGACACTGCGGTCTGCCACGCGTCCCCTTTCCAGTATCAGGAGCATGCGCACGTAGCAGAATGCGTGCGGTGAAGTGGGTCAAGTATGTCCCTGTGTTCGTGCGGACTAGGCAGGGAGCGTGGCGCCAACCACCTGCTGGCGGCACTTGATGCGGACATTGGTGGCTGCCCCTTGCGGGTGGGGGCTGGGATGTACTTATGTGTCCCTGTCTGGCGGTGAAGTAGAATGGATAAGAATAGCATAACGCCTTGCAGTTGGTACCCAGTGCGCATGCGGGTCCCTGTGGGCATCACACCCATGGAGCTTCGTTAGTCGGGTAGGGGCGGAGGGTAGGTGGCGGAGGGTAGGTGTAACTGGCGCAGCTGTGGTCGGGGACACCCACCTTGGAGGCGATGTGGGCATGCCAGCAAGTGGGTTCTGGGCACAATAGCCAGCTGGCATCGAGGACTTGCCAGGGGTGCATGCGGGTGGGGGGGCGGGGAGAGATGGGAGGATGTTTTTCCCTTCAATGATCGCTGTAGTCAAACTCTCGCACAGCGGCAACTCACCTCCGCACTGCCTGTTTGCCAACGTGCCACCCATTCTCCCCCCCCCCCCCCCACAGGGTCCCTGATGCTCCTCACCCTCAAGCTCATCTCGCTGGCCTTCAACTACCAGGATGGGGCCAACCCAGCCAAGGTGCGAGGGGGAAAGGGGGGGTGGGGGATGGGGCAAGGGGGCAAGGGGGCAAGGGGGCAAGGGGGTAAGGGGGCAAGGGGGCAAGGGGGCAAGGGGGCAAGGGGGCAAGGGGGCAAGGGGGCAAGGGGGCAAGGGGGCAAGGGGCACGGGGGCAAGGGGGCAAGGGGGCTGGGCGGAGACAGCCATGATGGGAATGCCATGATGAGGGTGGTTTGTCAACGATATCAAGGAGACAACCAGCGCAGGACAGAAAAGATATACCCATAGTCCAGCGCGATCCTTTGCCATCAAGTTACATCATCCAACATGCATTGCCGTCAAACATGACATCATCAAACATGCATTGCCATCAAACATGACATCATCCAACACGCATCGCCATCAAACATGACATCATCCAGCACGCATTGCCACCAAACACGACATCATCAAACATGCATTGCCATCAAACATAACATCATCCAACATGCATTGTCATCAAACATGACATCATCCACCATGCATTGCCATCAAACATGGCATCATCCAACATGCATTGCCATCAAACATTACATCATCCAACACGCATTGCCATCAAACATTACATCATCAAACATGCATTGCCATCAAACATTACATCATCAAACATGCATAGCCATCAAACATGACATAATCAAACATCCTCTGCCAACAAACATATACCTCATCAACATGCCTTGCCATCGTACAGCAGTTCCCGGTAGGGCAAGGATCGGGCAGGAGGTAGGGCAAGGATCGGGCAGGAGGTAGGGCAAGGATCGGGCAGGAGGTAGGGCAAGGATCGGGCAGGAGGTAGGGCAAGGATCGGGCAGGAGGTAGGGCAAGGATAGGGCAGGAGGTAGGGCAAGGATCGGGCAGGAGGTAGGGCAAGGATAGGGCAGGAGGTAGGGCAAGGATCGGGCAGGAGGTAGGGCAAGGATAGGGCAGGAGGTAGGGCAAGGGTAGCGCAGGAGGTAGGGCAAGGATGGCGCAGGAGGTAGGGCAAGGATAGCGCAGGAGGTAGGGCAAGGATAGGGCAGGAGGTAGGGCAAGGGTAGCGCAGGAGGTAGGGCAAGGGTAGCGCAGGAGGTAGGGCAACGATCGGGCAGGAGGTAGGGCAAGGATAGGGCAGGAGATAGGGCAAGGGTAGGGCAGGAGGTAGGGCAAGGATCGGGCAGGAGGTAGGGCAAGGATAGCGCAGGAGGTAGGGCAAGGATAGGGCAGGAGGTAGGGCAGGAGGTAGGGCAGGAGGTAGGGCAAGGATAGGGCAGGAGGTAGGGCAGGAGGTAGGGCAAGGATCGGGCAGGAGGTAGGGCAAGGATAGGGCAGGAGGTAGGGCAAGGATAGGGCAGGAGGTAGGGCAAGGATAGGGCAGGAGGTAGGGCAAGGATAGGGCAGGAGGTAGGGCAAGGATCGGGCAGGAGGTAGGGCAAGGATAGCGCAGGAGGTAGGGCAAGGATAGCGCAGGAGGTAGGGCAAGGATAGGGCAGGAGGTAGGGCAAGGATAGCGCAGGAGGTAGGGTAAGGATAGGGCAGGAGGTAGGGCAAGGATAGGGCTGGAGGTAGGGCACGTTCTGGTGTTGGGATGTGGTGGCTGTGACCCTCATGCGGGTGCACGCGGTGGTCGTGTCACAGCTGCATTTGTTAATACGTGTTGCACCGCCTGAAGCGGCGATGCCTCCACCACAGGGCTACAGACCTCATGGGGGCCCATCACTGGGGCCAGGTAAAATGATGGAGCGGTGTAAAAGGATGGGCCACATATAGTAGCTGGCATGCATGCCGCGTACAATGACGGCCCCTCTCCCTTTATATCGCCCAAACTGCCCCTCCTTCACCCCCCTCCTTCTCGTCCCCCTCCCTCCCTCCCTCCCCACCCTTCCCACCCCTCGGTCTTATTGTCACCCCTCTTCCCTTTTCCCTTCACTTCCTTCCACCTCCTATTCCCTCTCATCCCCCTCCCGCTCAAGCGCACATGCCTGCTGTGGCGCGTGGCGTGTCCACCGTGGTCAAGGCTCTACCTATATGTTCTCCCTCACCTCCCCCTCCCTCGTCTCCCACGCTTCTCCCACTATCTCGCTCCCCTCCCCTGTCCTTGTTCCCCCCCTCCCCTCCCCCCCCTTTCTGAGCGCTCGCAGGAGAGCCTGCAGGACGTGCATGTGCAGCACGCAGTGGCTGAGATGCCGCCGCTGATGGAGTTCCTGGGGTACCTCTTCTGCGGTGGCAGCCTGCTGGCGGGGCCTGTATACCAATTTGACATTTACCGTGCGTTCATCAACTATGAGCGGGTGAGTGGGCCATATGAGGCTGCCACTTGGATGGTGCCTGTTGCTACCGATTGGGTGAGTTGGCGGGCCTGCTTCGATGTTTCCAGCCACAAACTGACAAGTAGGGCCCCCCCAGCAGGGGGATAGGGTCATCAGCCAGGGGCGGTTTTCGGCACCTGGTCTAGCGAGGTATGTAATGGTCACATGCACCTCTTCGCTGATGCGTGCGTCCACCTTGCAACATGGAAGTGCGTACGAGTAGCCTACAACCAGGGTTGCTATCGGTGACGTGAGCCAGGCATAGCGTGGGTATGGCACCGGTGCACGCGGACATGCGTCAGGAGGCCATGCATTACAAGGACATACGTGATGTAGGCAATGGCACAGCTGATGTAAGCAATGGCACAGCTGATGTAAGCAATGGCACAGCTGATGTAAGCAATGGCACAGCTGATGTAAGCAATGGCACAGCTGACTCTGCGTGGTGGCTGGGCGGGCCAAGCTGTGGGGAATGTCATCCATAGGCTGCCAGACGTTGTCCGGCGGGCTGGGGGTGGCAGGAGGAAGGGGGACAGGCAGTCGCGAGGGGCTGTCAGCCGCGCATGCAACAAGGCACATACCCAGTAGCTTGTTGATGAATCGTCTGCCTGCTCACCAGGGCGAGCTGTTGCGTCACCGATGCTGGACCAAAAATCATACTTTCAACGTATGGCAGGGACTTTGTGCGTACCATGTGCGCGCTATGTGCGCGCTATGTGCGCGCTATGTGTGGACTGATTTGCGGATTGATGTGCGGGCTGTGCGTGCATTATGCGTGCACCAACGTGTGCACTAACACAAGGGGCGGGGCGTGCATTATTTGTGCGTGCACGATGACAGGAGTACGACCGAGACCAGTCGCGCCCCATGCCGCAGGAGCTCACGCCCGCTCTGCGGTCCCTGGGCGCGGCGCTCATCTTTGCCGTGCTGCACGTCCTGCTGGGCACTTACCTGCCCTACTCGGGTCTGCTGGCCGACGATTTTGGCGCGCGCAGCCTGCCTGCCAGGTAGCTGCAGGGGGTGTGGGGTCTGCTTGGGCGGCGCCAGCTGGTTTCCTTCCCCTGTCTGTGAGGGCCGCTTGTTGCTTGTGACGCGGTGGCGGGAGAACCCGAGGAGGGCACTAGGAGAGAGGGGAGAGCACCGCAGGCGCCGCCGGCGGTGTGGAAGGCAACCAGGTGGCCATGCTGCTCTTTGCTCGAGATTTGAGGGCGAATGGCTACCTGGTTGGGAATCTGTTTGCCATACCTAGGCACAGGGGTGGCGGGTGTCTCGTCGAGGATCGTATGAATCGTACCTGGTGGGACGTCCGTTGTTTGATCCAGTGTTTGTCGGGTATTAATGTTGTTTCGCACAAGCTCTCTCTACCATGAGAGGTGGAGGCCCTACAAAACGCAGTTGGCAGCATCCGCAGGAGGATGATGCTGTGTCTGCGACAGATGTCCGGCGCCAGGGTGGGGTGGGGCACCTGTGGGCACCGTATCCCCCAGCAGCACAGGGGGCTCATTACGGGACGAAGGACCATTGGGTGTGGACACCTGGGCACACCTGGGGACACTTTTCTTTCTGTTTCTGCCGGTTCAACGATCCAGTGCACAAGGGCTGGGTGGGAGGCAGGGTTTGGACCCTTTGCTTGCATAGACTTGTGCCGCGCTGCATTGTGGCAATATTGGACCTGGCGTTGTGTGTATGATTTTTGTAGGCTGTCGCCTGCACCCCTCCATGCCATGGCGCACCATGACACACCCTGGCCTACCCTGGTATGCCCCCCCCACACCACACACACACACACCGCGTATCCAGGCTGGGCTATATCTACGTAGTGGGGCTGACCGCGCGCTTCAAGTACTACTTTGGCTGGAAGACCGGCGAGGCGGGCATGAAGCTGTCAGGGCTTGCCTTTGATGGGTGGACGGAGGAGCGCATGCCGCGGCCCAGCTGGTGAGCGCTGATGAGGCGTGCTGGCGGTGGTGGTGGTGGTGGTGGTTGTGGTGAGAATGCTGCTGGCGGTGGGTGGGTGGGTGGGGTGGGGGTGGGGGTGTGTGTGGGGGGTAATGATGCTGGAGGTGGTGGTGGTGGTGGTGGTGGTGGTGGTGGGCATGATGATGGCGGTGGTGGTGTGTGGGTGGGGAATGAGACAGCACCTCAGCGCCGCCTAGCCGCTCTTATTTATACAGCACACGTGCCGTGGGGCAGGCCTGTGGAAGCCCAGGGGACCGCTGCCAGCTGTCACCATGTGGCTGCCAGTTGTTTGCCTGTTCTACAGGAGCCTGCGTCGTTTACCCCAGAAGCCAGGTGAGACGTCAACCTCTCTTGCTGACGAGCTCAAGAACCAGCTTCTTACCCTCATGGGCCTGGTAGGTGAGGTAGAATTGCGTGGGTGCCACCGCCTTCCCCACTCACGGAACAAGGCGGCTCCCCCACCAGTCCTGCTCACCTTCCCCTCCCCTGAGGACAAGCAGCGGTTCCTCTCTCGTCGCAAGAGGTTGCACGACCTCACCTGGACGCTGGATGACGACCTGACCCCCGCTCAGCAGCAGCAGCGACGTGACCTGTGGCCGGAATACCTCCGCCATAAGCAGGACCCCCAGAAGCCCAAGGTGTATTGGAGGGGCGGGGACCTGATGATCAACCACAAGATGTGGACGCCCCCAGCGGGCTAGAATAGCAATAGCCCTAGCAACTGTAACCATTGGAGTCACTGCCGCTAAGGCAGCCATGCCTAGAATGTTTGCCTAGCTGTGCCAACATACCTAGTCACGTGCCGCCAACGCACGGTACACAACCAGCCATAGCCTTAGCCTAGTCCTAGTACAGCCATGCTACGCCCGGGTTATGGTCAGATTACTTGCCCACGCTATGCTTGTTATGCCACGCTTACATGGGTCTTATTGCACCCACAGTTTGCCGGATCGTTAGCCTGTCCTTTTAGCTAGCGCGCCCGATTGCAGCTGTGGCATGCCTTTGGCATGAAGGAGACTGGGGGTCTCTGCCCTTTCTCCTGTAGTGCACACACAGGGATTAAAAGCACTTCAGTGCTCCGTGACTCCCCAACGGGAGCACGTGTTTAATTAATTAATTACAGGAGCCTCCCTCTACTCCCTTCTCATGGTGGCGAAGCCTCTTTTGTTGTTGGTGGTGGTGAAGCCTCTTTTGTTGTTGGTGGTGGCGAAGCCTCTTTTGTTGGTGGTGGTGGCGAAGCCTCTTTTGTTGATGGTGGTGGCGAAGCCTCTTTTGTTGGTGGTGGTGGCGAAGCCTCTCGTGGGGTCTTGTGCTGGTGGTGAAGGAGTGCTCGTGGCTTCTGTGGCGGATGAGAGGACATGGAAGCACCAGGGACCATGGAGGGCCCAAGGGCGGCTACCGGGGTCATGGGCATGCCCTGTCCTTGTTCTAATACTACTAGCACTACTATTAGACATGGTACGAATGGTCGATGAGTTGGTCAACCTGCCTACTTCGGCGATACTAGAATATCGCGCAGGTCCGTGCGTAGTACTTCTGCACACTTAGGTCTAGTGGTGAGTCATCTTCTATAGATTCAGCAATATCGAACATATTGGCACCCCTCTCCGGTAAAGAGGTTTTTTGCAGTTGGGCTGTTTCGAAACGTTAAGTGAGATGCCTTCGGATCAGGAGACTCACACAGCCGTGAAATCATGCCAAAGGTCCTATGTTCGATTCCTTGCTGGTAACTTCTGGGCTTTCTTACTTTCTGTGTTCCGCGGAATCTCAGATTTGGGCAGCTAGCGTTTTCACGTTTGTTGCTTTCTGAGGACAATGGTAGTTAGGTTAATATTGTGCAGAAACCTTTTGCCACTCGGCTTCTAAGGTTCCGCACAATATTACCAGCGATAACCACTCGCTGGTAATATTGTGTGGAACCTTAGACGCCGAGTGTCAAAAGGTTTCCGCACAATATTAACGTGCATTAACTTTGGTTGACCAGCAAGTGGTTATCGCTGTTAACATTGTGCGGAACCTTAGAAGCCGAGCGGCAAAAGGGTTCCGCACAATATTAACCTAACTATGGTATCTAGTACCATCTACTACTATTTGACATGGTACCTAGTACTATTTACTCCTACTAGACATGGTATCAAGCAAGTCCACTGTGGTCGTGGGAAACTTTGCATTGTTGTAAGATAAATCAGGGTGGGAAGGGTGGTAAAGCCCTGCCCACCCGCCTGCGATGGTTCTCATTCAGGTAGGTGGTGACAGCTGGCTGACCCCTGCTCCTGCCTGGGGGCTTACCAAATGGGTTGGTCACCCCATCGCTGGCTCGGCCCACCCTGGCGTGCCTGCAGGGAGCGCGGGGTGAACTGCCGCCCGTGGAAGGTGGAGTTTGCGTCCAGCGCGGCCACGTACCCCCTCAACTGGAACATCACGACCAGCGACTGGCTACGCTACTGTATCCTCGCGCCACCTGGCGTGGCTGCCACTCGCGCTGGCCTTGTTTGCTTCCCCCTTGCGCCCCCCCCCCGTTGTGCCCTTGTTGCCCTGGGTCCGCGTGTAGCTTAGAACGAAGGTTGCCCTTGAGAGGGCGGACATGCCACCGCGTGCTGTGCGCATCCAGCCTCGCCCTGTCATACATCCCTGCCAAGGGGCATGTCGATGTTGATGCTGCCACCACGTTATTGTATGCGCTTGCTCATGGCACCCGCCGCAGTGGCCGGTATCACTGCCCGCGCGTCGTTGTCTGCCGAGTGTGGCCACTCGTCCCTTGGGCTACCACCGCCCGGGGGGGGGTGTTACACCCATCATGCTTGTCCAGCAATTGCTGTTCTGTGGTCTGAAAACAGCACTGGCCTTTCTATTCCAGCCATGCATCCTTAACGGCTTCCCATGGGTTGTGTTGGGGGAGCAGACGTGTACTTGCGTCCGGTACCGCGCCACCGCACGCCCACCTTCCTCAACCTGGCTATGACGCAGGTGGTAGCGGGCGTATGGCATGTAAGTGGTCGGCAGTTGTTCCAGGGATTGTTTGAGCCAATCCATCAAGGGCATTAATAAATCAACGGAACATTTTTAGTTCCATGGAATACGGAACATGGGTGTTAAATAATAGACAGCATGCCTAGTTGGAACATTTCTAGTTCCATGGAATACGGAACATGCGTGTTAAATAATAGACACCATGCCTAGTCCATCAACAACGTGAGGAAGCAAGGTGCCGGCCTTTGCGTGGGAGAGGGTGGGCGCGCAGGTGGCACTAGGATTCACCCGCCAGCGGAGGGCCACGTCCCAGCAATACGCGATGTGTGGCCACCGGCACGGTGCCACCTCGTGTGGGTGGTCTGGTGATGGTCTGCTGGCACCTGGGGTATAGCCCAGGGGGCGCCGATGCATGCAGGCCCCCGCGCGTACAGGACACAGATGTGTCCAGTCGCCACTCGCGCCTCGTCTTCTTTGGACAGTAGAGAGCCAAGTTGACGTGAAAGTGGAGAGCCAAGTTGAGGTGAAAGTAGACAGCCAAGTCCATGGGAGTGCTTGTGACAAGGCGGTTGACCTGGAGATGCACCCGTGTGTGTGAGCAGGAACGCCTCAACACAGGATGGCTCCTGCTCATTGTCTTGCTGCTGCTTTGTGGTGCGGCTGCCAGCTGGCGTTCCTTCCTCCTATCGCATGCCTGATGCCACGTACCAGGCCGTGTTCCTGCGGCTGCGGCAACCAATCATCCTCCCCAGCTCCAGAAAAAGGGACTTTGCCAGCTGGGGGCCACCATGTGCAGTAACACAGTGGCTTGGAAAAAGGGCTCGCAATCATGGCAACAACTTCCCTTCTCGCCTCGCATGTGCCACACCGCTACCAGTATACCAAGCGCACAGATGCTGCTTCCCATCAACATGGCGCAAGGTCCTTGGCTCTGGCGCGCTGACATTGCGGATGTGGCATGCTGCTCTCTTCTCTGCCTCTGCACCTGCCCCCCTCACGGCTCCCCCCCGCGCCCACCCCCCTGCAGGGCCTCTACCCAGGGTACTTGATGTTCTTCGTGTCCAGCTCCCTGATGATCGCCGCGTCCAAAAGTGAGCGGCGGCGTGTAGGCACATTCACGTTTCGCGCCACGCATCGCCGCTCACGATCGCACTTTTTGCTTGTTGGGTGGTGCTCATGGCCCACCAAGTGTGGAAGGGTGGTGTGTGGCGTGGCGTGCTGTGGGCATGGGCAGCGCCGCATGCTTCCTTTTTTGCCAGACACACGCCCATGCTAAACGAGCCATCCTGAGATCTTTTCCATGCTGCGCCATGCTGCTGACTGGTATAAAACCTAGAGGCCAAGTTATTGTAGTCATGCTGCTGACTGCTCTAGCTCTAGTCATGGTCCTTGCAAAGATCCTGCCCATTGTGCTACCGCTGCTGTCACTGTTGTCATCAACGCCTGCCTCCCTGCGTGTTCAGTGCTGCGGCGCCCGTGGATGCTGCTCCCCCAGCGCCATCGGTTTACGCATCGGACGTACAAAAGCGACCCGCAGTATGTGTGGCTGGAGCCTGTCAGTGAACATTGCAGGCACCTGCCACCTGGCACCTCCGTGGTTCCCAGGCTTGGCGTATAGGGCACGCGTTTAACACAAAACACAAATGCTTTTTTGTGTAATTGGCCTTGTTCTTGTTCGTTCGTCCTGTGTTGCTTGGTTGGCTGATGATGGCCTTTGCCCCCCCACAAGTAGACCCCCCTGCCAGCTTGCATCCCACCGTGAGGAAGAAGATTGTGGCACGTGTGGGTAGCCCTCCTTGCCCATTCTGCATCCTTTTGTTCATAATCCCCTGCCTCTGTTGATGAATTCCCCCCCGCCCCCCTGGCCTCCCCCTGCAGCAATCTACCGGTACCGTCCTCTGGCGCGCGGTCGCTATGCGCTGCTCGCGTTTGACCTGGTGCACGGAGTGATGTCGTCCGTCATGCTCAACACCTTTGCGGTCGGCTTCATCGTGAGTGGGGCCAGGGGCCATAGGGGCAAGGGGCAGGGGGGGAATGGGGTACCAGCGATAACTGTGGACCGTGCTGCGATGGATAACAAGGTGAAGGGGGGCTAGTTTGGTGTCAGTTTTTGAAACAGGAATGGGGTACAGATAGGTGATATGTGGCGAATGGATACAACCCGGAACTCGGTGCAAACTTGAAAAAATGGGAAGCGGTTGTGAAATGGGGATTGTTGTTGATCATGTTCAGTAGTATTCTCCCCCCCCACATACTTGTGGGTGTCGGACTGTCGGTGTGCTGGCCTTTGGGCTGGTCCCCAGCCATTGTTGTCTGCGGTAGCAGTAGCTTGTGCGGACCAAGTGGGGGCCCCTCGTCCTTGACCATTGCCCTTGTTATACTGGTCTAATGTCACAGTGATATGCGCCAAATGCAACCGTATACTCTATTCAATGGTGGCCTGCACCTCGTTAGATCACCCTCGTATACTCCCGCCTACATGCAGCGTACAGTACATCCACGCCTACATGCAGCGCTCAGTGCATCCCCCGCCTACATGCAGCGCACAGTGCACACCCGCCTACATGCAGCGTGCAGTGCATCCACGCCTACATGCACCGTGCAGTGCATCCCCGCCTACTTGCCGCGCTCAGTGCACACCCGCCTACATGCAGCGCACAGTGCATCCACGCCTACTTGCAGCGTGCAGTGCATCCCCGCCTACATGCAGCGTACAGTACATCCACGCCTACACGCAGCGTGCAGTGCATCCCCGCCTACATGCAGCGCACTATGCATCCACGCCTACATGCCGCGTGCAGTACATCCCCGCCTGCATGCAGCGTGCAGTGTGCATCCCCGCCTACATGCCGCGTGCAGTGCACACCCGCCCACATGCAGCGTGCAGTGCATCGCTGTCTGCATGCAGCGCACAGTGCATTGCCGCCTACATGCAGCGTGCAGTGCATCCCCGCCTACATGCAGCGTGCAGTGCATCCACGCCTACATGCAGCGTGCAGTGCATCCCCGCCTACATGCAGCGTGCAGTGCACACCCTCCCACATGCAGCGCACAGTGCACACCCGCCCACATGCAGCGTGCAGTGCATCGCTGTCTACATGCAGCGCACAGTGCATTGCCGCCTACATGCCGCGTGCAGTACATCCCCGCCTGCATGCAGCGTGCAGTGCACACCCGCCTACATGCAGCGTGCAGTGCATCCCCGCCTACATGCAGCGCACAGTGCACACCCGCCCACATGCAGCGTGCAGTGCATCCCCGCCTACATGCAGCGTGCAGTGCATCCACGCCTACATGCAGCGTGCAGTGCATCCCCGCCTACATGCAGCGTGCAGTGCACACCCGCCCACATGCAGCGTGCAGTGCATCGCTGTCTACATGCAGCGCACAGTGCATTGCCGCCTACGTGCCGCGCACAGTGCACACCCGCCTACGTGCAGCGTGCAGTACATCCCCGCCTACATGCCGCGCACAGTGCACACCCGCCGACATGCAGCGCACAGTGCATTGCCGCCTACATGCAGCGTGCAGTGCATCCCCGCCTACATGCAGCGTACAGTACATCCCCGCCTACATGCCGCGCACAGTACATCCCCGCCTACAAGCAGCGTACAGTGAGGCCATCCCGGGAACACTTGGGGCGGTGGGCTGTGGGCCATGCGTCGGGTATGAGGACGTGCTGGGTGTTGCGAGGGGGGTTTCCCCCTGGCAGGTGTTGGCCCCGTGCTGACGCGGTCCCAGGCAGGGTGTCGCATGGTCTGGTTGCTTGGGGATGGCTTGGCGTTTGTGTGGGAAGATGCGAGCCTTCTGGGCCGGACGCAGGGTGGCCGCGGCCACACACCCTGTGCCCCCCTGGCTGGTGTATGCAGTAGCCGTATGCCACTAAACAAAACGCTCTATAGAGTCAGTCTAGTGGCAGGGGAGAGGTGCTTGAGTGACCCTGGGGTCAGGGAGAAGTAGCAGCCCCCTTGGTCGCGGTTGCAGAGTTAGCTGTGATCTACATCCTGGCTGTGGTAATGTTCTGGAGAGTCGTGGACTTTTGTTTTGTGGTCAGATGCACCACCCCGTGCTCTGCCCTCGCTGGTTGGGCGCTGCTTGCCGTCTCTTCCCCTGCCCCCTGCCAACAGTCCATGGCTGATGCTCGGGCTTGCATTTTGCACATGTTTCTCACTCCCGCTCAGCTCACAGCTGCCCTCTGCCTTGTGCACGTTTTGACTCTTCTCCCCCCCCCCTCCCTTAGCGTCCGTGCTCATCCCTCCCTCGCCCTCAACCCTCGCCTTTGTCCTTACCTCTGTCCCACTCCATGTTGCCCCCATCTTTCCCCGTCCCGCTCCCCATCTCACTCCCCATCCCACCACCTGTCACACGACGGCTCACTCTCCCACCAACCAACCCACACTCTTCACCCCGCTACGCGCGCAGCTGCTCCACTTCTGGGACACGGTGCACGTGCTGCACCTGTGCTACTACCCGGGCTACCTGGTGGCAGCGGCAGCCCTCCTACTGCCGTACATATACCGGCCCCCCAGCCGCACGCTCATGGCCCGCCCCGTGACCCGGCCAAAGACCATGTAAACCGGTCACGCGTGCGCCGCGCGGCGACGCCACCTGGCACCAGGGAAGCATGGTTGCCTTGCAGAGATGTAGGACATGGGTCCCTGGTGCCCACGCTGGCGTCCGCCACGTGTCGCCCCCAGCAGGCACTGCCAGCCGGTTCCCTCTTCCCCCCCCATCCACACCCCAGGGCGCCTGCCAGGTGGGTGGGTGGACAAACCAGCAAGTGGCACGCCCGCGCAACAATTTTGATCGTTCAGCCATGCTGGCCTGGCAGAATGACCGTGGGCGGTGGCAGGGAGGCCATCGCGGGGCCTGCGACCATCTGTGGGTCGCCCTGGCACCATGCCAGGGAGTGTAGCGGAGAGCGTCCACACCTGCAGGTGTGGGTTCTGCTCCTGTCTGTGTGGCTGTTGCTCCCACACCATGGCCCCCTGGACCGAACGAGGCGGCACATCCATGGAAACCTCCGTGGGCACGTTTGTGGAATGTGCCTATTAGAGTCCCATTTGCCACGTGGCGGCTTGTGGTGACATGGGCGAGGGCCACACGCGCCGCTGGCCCCCCATGGTGCCTGGCCCCACAAGGGAAGGTGTGGCCGTGCCATTTGACAAGAGGGGCCCTGTAGCGTTGCCTTGCAGGGATGCAGACGCTGCTGGCACCTGGCTGTGGCCCATCACAGACCCTCCTTGCCTGCGCAGACTCGTGTGTTGGCAAGCTCCCATTTTTTCGTGTCACAGCGCATGCCAGCAAAGGCTATCTGCGAACGGCATTGACATGGGCTGGCCATGTTCAAGTCTGTCCCTGCACTGTGCAAGGGGATGGCTTGACCCGATTCATGAGGATGGGACATGAGCGCCCCTACTACATCGGCACCACATGTAAGCGGCCACCCTACGAATGCACGACACCGCCGACATGCCTGCATTTAAATGACTTGGACGGCATGTCATAGGGAGTGAATGCAAGTGATTTATGGCATGTCTGTAACCCTTACAGGGCAGGACAGCAATAACCAGCCTGCCCCAGTGAGCCCTTGACAGGGGCCGCACAGCATTTGCTCCTTTTTGCCTATGGAGAGCGACCAAACTGCGCCCCATTAATCCAAAGCCTGACCTATGTCTATGTGGCTGTGAACTCCGGTTGGTTTGGGGAAATGGTGTCAAGCAAGCCGTTTTTCAGTCTACTAGGCCAGCATTTTTGTTTGATAAAACAGTGAAGCATGCATGTCCTCGTCCTTGGAGGGCTGCTTCACCGACTTCCATGGTGAGATTGCAGTCAATAGTCGTCTCACTTAATGATCATCCGACGCCCAACTTTCCACTTTCTTCATCAATGCCGGTACTCCTAGACAGCCACGCGGCTCCTGCTGTCGTCGTGCCGGCCTTTTCTCTCGGACAACGACACCAGTCCTTACACAGCATCGTCTTGCCATGCACGCATCTAGGAATAGTAAAAATAAGTACTCTACAGGGACGTGCAACCATATGTTTCACTTTGTACAACCTATGTGTACTTATTGTTGTCTAACGAAAACTATTTCAACATTTATTTCGCAAACAGAATTACTGGCTACAACAGATTTGACTCATGTGTCACAAGGGGACGAACCCTTTTACACAATCAGCACCGTCTTATGCTAGCTCGCACGAGCTCCTCTCACTGCCGCAAGCAGGTAGGCCGGGCCATGTACAGACTATGAACGGCTCTCTGCAGCGCGGCACCTGACTGTGGACATCACCGACGTGAGGACAAACCGGCAATGAACTGAAATGGTGCCCTCAGCCTGCCGTCAGATCAATCAATGCCCCTAGCATGGTGCAGACCAGACTCACTACGGCTTAGCTGAAGAGGCGGGGATGCCGCCTAAACATCACATCGCGGGTGTCACGGACGCGAGCTATGTCATCCGGGCACCCACTATGCACAAGACCGGTGACGTGCGCAAGGAATTTGTTTTCTGCGCATTTTCGACAAAGGCTAGTGACCGGGGGGGGGGACACTAGCACTTGCAGCATAAGAGCGGACGAAAGTGCACGTGCATGCGCGCCGGGCCAGGCACGGCTGGGCGCGCAGCACTGACGTACTTGAGCGGACGGCAGCACAAGTGCGCAGCGTCGAGAGGATCATACGCGAGTTAGTGGACAGCTGGAGCTGGAGCTGGAGCTGGAGCTGGAGCTGGACTGCTGGACTTCAACAGCGCCGAGGCTATTGACAGGCCAGGTGTCTTTGTGGTGTAGAATAGCGGGTCAACGTTATGAGGACTGGACAGAAAATGGAAAAGGACAATTTGCGGTGCGGAGCCAGATCGCTGGAATGAATGCGAAATCGCTGGCAGCCCTACAAAGGGATTTCTTCTAGAAAGGAAAGATTAGAAGCAATGTTTGCTGGGCCACTCACACGCAAGGTGTGAGCGTGCAGATTGTTTGAAGGATATTATGCTTCGACCTTGGTGGTCGTGACTCAATGCCGGACATTCCCAGGGACAGAAATGCCGGAGCCTCTAGGAGATGAGATCGGCAACAGGGTAGCAATTTAGATTTGTCGGGATGCCTTCCTGCTTTTGTTGGCATGTGTGGTAGTAAGCCAGGACGGCAACTGGAATGCGTTTCTATTTGCATGGTTCAGGCAGCAAGATAGTTTGGCATTCCTGGCTGGACTGACAAGTGTGGCGTGTGTCATGCGTGTGGCATGACGAATGGTTTGGTTCATAGTCGAAGAGGACTCTCACGTAGCGTGTAGTCTCTTCGAGTCTCTCGTTAGTGGCCTTCGTGTTTCTCCCTTTCCTTGGGAGCAAGGCCGGTAGCATGTCATGGAGCGCTGCCTAACTGCGGGCTCGTGAGCATGGAGTGCATCGATATTGAGACTATCAACGTGTTGTAATTGTATTAACTTTCTCAATAAATTCCGCATGTGCGGCTTCATCATCAGACTGTGCAAAGTGTGTGTTGTGAAAGCATTTTCTATAGCAGGGGAGGCAATAAGGTGGTCATCAGGCACGAGGGACAGTTCCTTGTCCTCGGCTGAGAGCCCTCCTTTCGTTACTCGAAGAGACTACCCGGTAGTCTGCTTCCTTCTGTTCGAAGCCAAGACGTTGGCTTTAGTGTTTATCAACCATCAGCAGTACAGGGAACGGCCTGGCTGACAGTTTGTAAAGGAAGTGTCTTGAGACAGATTTTAAGAAAATAGAACTAGCCAGAATTTGCTGGCTCTTGTCTTTTTCTGGCAGGCTAGTCGAGTCGTTATCCTTGACGCCTGTTATAAAGCCTTTGGTTGTTGCTTCTTCTCAGCGAAACCTAGGCTTGTTGGTTCTTGTTTTGCCCATCGGTCAGCTGGTGCATGCCACTGACGCGAGCGCAGACTCGAGCCATGGCGGATGCAAATAGAGCAGATGCCGACACGTCCGCTCCGGGGTCGAATGGCGGGATTCCTCCCGCCGTACCCGCAGTGGGTGAGAGTCGCGACCAAGAAGCGCCGCTGAGTATGGTGGCGCTGTTCGCGCAGATGCAAGCGCAGATGCAGCAACAGTCGCAACAGTTGCAGCAGCAACTGGCGCTGCAGATGCGGGAAGTGACCGACAGATTGGTGGCCGTAGAGGGTCGTCATCTGCAGTCCACACCATGGGACGGGCAGGCATCGATGCCGGGCCCAAGTGGTGTTGCCGCGGAGCCGAGGGAGCGGGACCAGCCGCCAACCTCAGGTAATGCGGCGGGAAGGGCTCCGATGGAACCGGGGGTTTTGGCTGGGTCGCTAACCCAACACGACTTGCTTGGTGAGGCGGATGGTCAGCCACGGGGCGAGTATACGCTGGCGCCCAGGCGCCTGCCTTTCGATCAAGCGCGAGACGGATTGCACGAGGAGAACGGGGCAGGGCTGGCGCGCGCGATGGACCCACGCAGGGGTGCACCAGGACGCATGCTGCCAGGCGGGGTCTCAATTCCGTTTGGGCGAGGCGGTGGGGCGCTGACCGGCGGGTCGACTGCACGGTGGTCAAGTGTGCCAATCGGGCGCATTCCGCCCATGGAGGACATAACCACGCCGCTGGCTTTCCGAGTACGGGAGGCAGCACGCCCAAGCACGCTGGCGCAGGGACGCGCAGCTCAGCGACCGCCGGAGGATGCCGATGGGGTGCAGTACCCGCAAAGGGTGCGCCTCATACCTGAAGGCGCGAAGATGCCCACCCTACCACGGGTGGACATGCGCGAGAAGTTCTCCACAACCGGCAATCTGGCCACGCTGGCGCAGGCCTACAACGCGTACAAGTCATGGATTGATCTGCAATACATGACTACGCAAGGCGCTGTAATGCATGAGTTTGTGATGAACAACATGCATTTCTTCTTTCACGGCCTTACGCTGAGGCGAGTGGCTAGGCTGGTGGAGCAGTGGAGAGAGGTCTCGCTGTACACGCGTCACACGGACGTGTGGTTCGGCTTCGACGGGCGTGGCCAGCCCGACTATGACAACATCATGTATGGTGTCGACCCTGCCGAGGAACTGTGGGGCCTCCTTCGCCAGGAATACCCGGTGGAGACCATCAAGGCAGAGCGTGAGTGGCGCAGTTTCAAGATAGCCGAGGGTGAAACCCCGGAGCAATCTTACGAGCGCCTCATGGAGTTCGCCGGCGAAGTGGAGGACTGGTCCGAAAAGCTGGCGTGTCAGAAATGGCTGCAAGCGCTAGGCTCCAAGGAGATGGAGCTGCCCACGCCGCCCAACGGCCAGCCGTGGCGATTGCGGTCACTGTGCATTGAGGTCAGGGCCATGATGCGACGACACGCGCAAGGCCGGATCTCGGTAAGCACGGTGGTGGCCGAGCTGCAGGCCAAGGTCGACGCGCTGACCAAGGCCAAGTCGGGTGAGTCGTCTGCCACAAGACAAGCGCGCCCGCAAGGCGGCCACGGTGCTAGCAGGAACCAAGGGGGGTCTCGCAACGCCTCATCGCATGATGCAACCCAGGGTAACGCCGCTGGCGGCAACAAGGACGCTGCCGCTCCGCCGACGCGAGCTGGGGGGGGCACGTCCTCACAGACGGGTAGGACGGATGCGCGCAAATCGGGCTGCTTCCTGTGCGGTCAGGATGGGCACATCAAACGTGATTGTCCCAAGGCGTGTAAGAAGTCACACCCGGCAACGGTCCGCACCCATCTGGCGGGGCAGTGCCCAGCGCCGGGGGTGCACTTTGCGGACGTGGAGGACAAGAAGGTGGACGCGGGGGTGGTCATCATTCAGCCGACGGGCGAGGCGGGGGGACGTGAAAGGGAGGATGGGGGATCGCAGGTTCAATACAGGGACGAGGACTTCTGGCGGCCAGCCGACGTGATGGCGTTGGACATCCACGCAGTTGGCGCGCGAGGGAAGCAAGCACGTGCACCGCCGTCGTTTCAGGTGGGGCAGCCAAGTGAGACTGTGGGGCAGCTGCCTCAGTCCTTTCGCATGGCTCCCGCTCGGACCGGCTCCACCCTGGAACACGACAATCCTGCTGGGGCAGAGCAGCGGCGCAGGTTGTTGCCATTATACCCTATGCCGTCGGTCGTGGACACGCCTGCATACACTCCCCGGCAAGTGGTCGAGTGGTTCGGTCAGCGGGCCGTGGAGGTGCTCGGGTCGCATGCGTCAGAGGTACAGCGGTACGCTGACACAATGGACGCCCGTAGGTTGCACAACGCTGAGACAGCCACATTTGTCGGGCATCGCCCTGCATCGGCTTCGGTAATCGTGGGTCATGTCGCTCATGGTGTCTTGGACAACGCGCAGCGGGCGTGCGTAGTGCCTAGGGCACCCACTGTCACCTCATATCCGGATGGCGAGCCAGCAATGGCGTTTCAGGCGCAGGGGCACGGGGAGCCCCTGAGCAACGTGGTCTACAGTACTGACCATGAATTGGTCGTGAAACTGGACAGCGGGGCCCAGCCACTCGTTATCAGTGCTCGGCTGGCCCAGTTGCTCAACCTAACCAGGGAGAATGGCGGGCTGCGGGACAGTCATGTGTCCGTGGCGGGCTGGCAGGGCCCTGCCGCTAAACCCTTTGCCATGACTGCGGTCCAGGTAATGGTCATCCTCAACCCGCTCAGGCCATCCGACATGGCCTGCATCCCTGTGAATGCCCTTGTGACCGAGCAGTCATCGTATGACGTGCTGGTCGGCATGGAGGTCATGTTTCCCATGCGGCTCGAGGTACGCATGTGGGAAGGCCGCGCGGTGTACATCGTTGACAGAGACGGTGACGCCATGCGCCAAGCAAGCATCCCGGTGAGCTGCTACAGCTCGGACACTGGGGCAGTGCGTGTCTCGACGGTCAACCGGGTCGAGGCTGGCTCGCACGACGCGGTGGTGGAGGTACGGATGGGGGAGGTCACGGCAGCTGGGGGGGCTGTGCGTGATAAGCATCGGCCGTGCATCCCAACAGCGCTGGTGGGACGGGCCTCATTGCACAGCACGTGGGCGGCGCGACAGCAGCCGCAAGCGCGGCAGGCCCTTTTGCGTCAGCACGTCACCAACGCGGTGCGGCAGCAACAACTCTCTCATCTCCCGCGGCAATCGCAGTCCAAGTGGCTGTCGCGACAACCGAAGGTAACTTCTGTGCCGATGTTGTGGCAGAGTCGCGGGTCTTGTCCGAAGGGGTTGTATTGCTAGAATTGTTTGCTGGGATGGGAGGGGGGCTGGCTGGCTTTCTCGCTGCAGGCGGTACGTGCCACACGTTGATCGCCGTAGAGCCGTCTCCTACCGCTCGGGCAGTGTATAGGCATCACTGTGCCCAGCTGTCTGCCCTGTATCCATCTCAGTTCCTCCGTCTGCGTGGACAGATCCGTTTGGGGAGTGCCCTCAGGATATCCGTGCATTGGGGAGGTTCATGTGCGAGGCCTTTTGAGGCGGCACAAGAGGATAGACCTCGTCCTCGCGGGCTGGGAATGTCAAGGGTTGAGTCAGGCCGGCGTAGGACGCGGGCTTGCGGATCCTAGGAGCGGGTTGTTTTGGGATCTGCTTCGAGTCGTTGGACTCTTGCAGCAGCTGCAGGACCAGCCACTAGCGTATCTTTTTGAGAACGTGGTGGCCGACGACAGCCCTCACGAGGTAGTGAGGAAGGACTGGGCCCAGATCGTGGACATCTTAGGGGCACCAGTCACGTGCGACAATGCAGGATTGGGCGGGCTCACCCACAGGTACCGCGCATTCTGGACCAACCTTGCACTCACCACCACCATCCAGGCAGTGGTAGATGCGATCACACGACAGCACGACGGCATGCCCGCGGAGGTGGCGCTGCCACCACATTTGGTCACGCAGCGGTAGACGTCGCCGATCGGCACCCTTACGCGCCCGTCAATCACGTAGGTAAGCCTATGTGCGCTCTTCCCACCTTGGTTAGTTACCAGGGGTCATCGGCCTACAGGGACCGGGGCAAGGGTTTGGTATGGGACACCGGTACGGGTTTGTTGGTGCAGCCGCCCGCTGAGTTTCGGGAGGTGAGCATGGGGTTCCATGTGGGGGCGTCCGCCGCTGAGGGGGTTTTAGAGGCCACTAGGTGGTCTCTCGTTGGGCAAGCCATGTCAGCCTTCCAGGTTGGGTATGTTCTGCGGGCCGCAATGCAAGTGCGCCAGGGTGGGGGAGATATCCCCACACCGCCACCGCCTGTCAGTGCCCACGCGGCTGGTGTCCGGCCAACAGCGTCCGGCGGCACTGGGTCGCCATGGAGATCGCGGCTGCTTCAACTATGGAGCGTTATCCTCATGACGTCCTTGTTGTCCAGCACGGTGTTCGCTGGAGCGCCCACCCTGCAGCAATCGGTCGGTCGCGCAGTCCGTGCCATTCAGCAGGTGAGCGTCACACCCGGTGTAGCCGCATTTTCCCTTTTCCACGATGCCGCTGTCCGGGGGCCTTGTCTCGACAGTAGGAGTGCCGCAGTCGCAGATCCTGCTGCCTCTCACATATGGGCCATAGGTGAGCACCTCACCGCCACGCAACGCAAGGCTATGGAGCACTGGTTGCATTCTGCACGCTCAGTTTCGCTTTCAGCAGTGAAGAACTAGGGTGCTACAACGGGGGCTGCATGGGGGTCCCACTAGATACGGATCAGCCCTTATTCAGGCGGCAGCATAGGCTGAGCTTGGCTGAGCTGGAATTCGTAGATGCTAACTGTCGAGAGCTAGAGGCAGCTGGGATCATCCGCGCTTCATCCTCCAGTTATGCAGCTGCCACGGTGGTCGCACCCAAGAAGGATACCATCACAGGCGAGTGGACAGGTATGCGCATGGCCACTGACCTGCGTCAGCTGAACGCGCACACTCCTGTTGATAGGTACCCCATGCCTCGGGTCGATGATGTTTTGGATAAAATATCTCCCCAGGTCAAGTATGTGTCGTCGCTAGATTTGCGTAGCGGCTTCCATCAGATCAAGGTCGTAGAGGCAGATCAGCGCAAGCTGGCCTTTTGGGGTGGGACCCGTCTGTACGAGTGGGTTCGCATGCCATTCGGACATCGCAACGCTAGTGCGGTGTTCCAACGTGCCATGGACCAGGTGCTGGCAGGGTTGCCATTTGCAGCCTGCTACATAGACGATGTCATTGTCTTTAGCGAGACATTTGACCAGCACTTAGCTCACCTCGATCAGGTTCGGATCGCCCTAGATAAGGCCAACCTGCGGCTGCACCCTGAAAAGTGCAAGTTCGCCCAACAGACCATAGGGTTTCTTGGTCATCAGATTGTACCAGGTGGCCGGACCCCTGAGGCAGCCAAAGTGGAAGCCATCAGCAACGCCGCAGTGCCCATCGACATCTCGGGGGTGCGCGCGTATCTCGGGCTAGCTGGCTATTATCGAGGATATATTCAGAATTTCAGCACCAAAGTCAAACCCCTGACTGAGTTGTTGAAGAAGGGCAATGTCTGGGCGTGGGGTCCGGCTCAGCAGCGAGCCATCGATACCATCAAACAGGAACTGACTGCCGCTCCTATCCTACGCGCCCCCGACTATGCTCTGCCCTTCATTCTTTACACCGATTGGTCCAAGGTAGGCCTAGGGGCTGTGCTAGCACAAAAGGACGATGCGGGGCGCGAGCATGTTATCGCGTACGCTAGTCGGAGTAACAACTCTGCCGAGAGTCGGTACTCTTCCTACGAGGGGGAAGCGTTAGCCGTTGTGTGGGCCATCAAGCACTTCAGGCCATATCTCTTTGGGCGGGTGTTCACACTTGTCACTGATCACCAGCCCTTATTGTGGTTGATGACCAGCGACAAACTCACGGGTAAGCTGGCCCGGTGGGCAATGATCATTCAGGAGTACCACCTGACAATCGTCCATCGGCCAGGTGTGGATCACTCCAACGCGGACGTCCTGTCCAGGTATGCTCTACCAACCACTGTTGACAACACTGGTGCGCGGGCCCTAGGGGCCGAGAGCTCGCCTGGGTCTGTGGTTTTTGTTAATGCTGCAGGCTTCGCTGACGCCGACGCCGAGGCAGACTGGCGCGCAGTCGAGTATACAGTCGCAGACTTTGCGGCAAGCTGCAATGCAGTTCACCCTTCTCCCTTCACCCCTGCCGCTGGCCTCCTCGCGTTGGAGGAAGGTAATTCTCCGTCCTTTGACATTGACAATACCTTGGCACGATACCTAGCACTCCAGGTGGTGTTGGTTGGCCATCTCACAGTGGAATGCAACATGGGTGATGTGTGGCTCGATGGGCGTGTGTTGGAGCAGGTCCAAGGGATAGCTCTCACCCCACCCCGTTGATTGGTCCTCAGCCCAGCGTGACGCTGAGTTGAATAGGGTGCAACATAGGGCGGTCACCTACTCGTGGGATGCCGGGGTCCTCCACAAAATGATCGGCAAGCGCAAAGTGGTGGTGCCGCCGCCTCACAAGCGGGTCGCCATCGTCCAGCAAGCCCATGAGCGGTATGGCCACCTGGGTGGTAACCGCACTTTGGCGCTAGTGCGCGCCTCTTATTGGTGGAACGGCATGCGTGCCACAGTCGCGCAGGTCGTCGCTCGCTGCGCGCAGTGTGCCCGGGTGAAGGCCCGGTTCAATGTGGACCACGATGCGAAAGAATTGATGAGCCTACCCATCAGAGGGCTCTTCTACCGCTGGCACGTAGACCTGTGTGGGCCCTTTGATGAAAGTGCAGATGGCCACAAGTATGTCATGGTGTGTGTCGAAAGTTTTAGCAAGTGGGTCGAGCTCATCCCCATTGCTGACAAGCAGGCCGCCACCACCGCCAAGCACTTCGCCGACATCATCGCCAGGTTTGGCGCCCCCGCGGAGGTGGTCACCGACCAGGGCGGGGAGTTTCGTGGGGAATTTCAGGAATTGTTGGATGCATGTCTCATTGATCACCGTCGCACTTCTCGCGAGCATCCTCAGGCCAATGGTTTGGCTGAGAGATTGGTGCAGACTGTCAAGCAGGCTTTGCGCAAGTGGAGCCTGCAGTCAGCATCATTCACTATGTGGGATCGTGAACTGGCGTGGATAGCCATGGGTTACCGAATGTCACCCCAGGAGTCGCTCGCCTGTTTCTCCCCGTATTTCCTGTTGTTTGGGCGCGCACCCTTGCTCCCCACGGAGGCGCAGAGTGCACACCCCACCCCTATGGCGTTTGACAACGCCAGTCAGTTTCTGGCTGAGGTGACCGCACGGGCGGCTACTTTCCGCAAGGTTATGCCCATCGCCATGAACAACTTGTTCATCGCCCAGCACCGAGATACCCTGCGCTACGCTCAGCGCCGGGGGGGCGCTTACATGGCCCGTCAGCTGCATTTTCGTCCGGGGCAGTTCGTCTTTCTCCGCACGCAGCTGACCGACACTCTTGACGTGACTGCGGGGCCGACCATCTTGCGGATCGTCGCCATCAAGCCATCTGGGGTCGCCATTTGGAGGGCGTCGACGGCAGTCGCACCACCGATAACGTAAGCAACCTCAGTCCGTGTTCGTTGCCCAACTTATTGCCTGACCTCGCCCCGCACACGGCCAGGCGGGTCAAGGACGCACAGTGTCAGGTTTGCCATCGCGTAGACCAGGGGGATACCATGTTGCTGTGTGATCACTGTAATTGTGGGTGGCACATGCACTGCTTGCAGCCAGCGCTCACCACCGTGCCAGCGGGCCAGTGGTTTTGCCCAGTTTGTGTCGCTGCCCGTTTCGCAACCAGTAGCGTCACCATTTCCTTAGCTGCTGTGGTGTTGGCACGGTCGCTGGCCATGTGAGGAGCCATGAGAGCCAGCGAGGGGGGAATCATGGGACAGGTCCTCGCCCACCCCACCGGGCATGCAGTTAAGGCAGGCACGTCAGCTCAGCTCATTTGGGTTTTACCAAAGCTGAGCATGGCCAGCCGCCATGGTGGCGCCGGAGATTGTGGTACGCAGACGCGACAGCTGTCACGGACGCGAGCTATGTCATCCGGGCGCCCACTATGCACAAGACCGGTGACGTGCGCAAGGAATTTGTTTTCTGCGCATTTTCGACAAAGGCTAGTGACCGGGGGGGGGACACTAGCACTTGCAGCATAAGAGCGGACGAAAGTGCACGTGCGCGCGCGCCGGGCCAGGCACGGCTGGGCGCGCAGCACTGACGTACTTGAGCGGACGGCAGCACAAGTGCGCAGCGTCGAGAGGATCATACGCGAGTTAGTGGACAGCTGGAGCTGGAGCTGGAGCTGGAGCTGGACTGCTGGACTTCAACAGCGCCGAGGCTATTGACAGGCCAGGTGTCTTTGTGGTGTAGAATAGCGGGTCAACGTTATGAGGACTGGACAGAAAATGGAAAAGGACAATTTGCGGTGCGGAGCCAGATCGCTGGAATGAATGCGAAATCGCTGGCAGCCCTACAAAGGGATTTCTTCTAGAAAGGAAAGATTAGAAGCAATGTTTGCTGGGCCACTCACACGCAAGGTGTGAGCGTGCAGATTGTTTGAAGGATATTATGCTTCGACCTTGGTGGTCGTGACTCAATGCCGGACATTCCCAGGGACAGAAATGCCGGAGCCTCTAGGAGATGAGATCGGCAACAGGGTAGCAATTTAGATTTGTCGGGATGCCTTCCTGCTTTTGTTGGCATGTGTGGTAGAAAGCCAGGACGGCAACTGGAATGCAGTTTCTATTTGCATGGTTCAGGCAGCAAGGTAGTTTGGGCATTCCTGGCTGGACTGACAAGTGTGGCGTGTGTCATGCGTGTGGCATGACGAATGGTTTGGTTCATAGTCGAAGAGGACTCTCACGTAGCGTGTAGTCTCTTCGAGTCTCTCGTTAGTGGCCTTCGTGTTTCTCCCTTTCCTTGGGAGCAAGGCCGGTAGCATGTCATGGAGCGCTGCCTAACTGCGGGCTCGTGAGCATGGAGTGCATCGATATTGAGACTATCAACGTGTTGTAATTGTATTAACCGTTTCTCAATAAATTCCGCATGTGCGGCTTCATCATCAGACTGTGCAAAGTGTGTGTTGTGAAAACATTGTTCTATAGCAGGGGAGGCAAAAGCATTAAGGTAGTCATCAGGCACGAGGGACAGTTCCTTGTCCTCGGCTGAGAACCCTCCTTTCGTTAATCATGGGACAGGTCCTCGCCCACCCCACCGGGCATGCAGTTAAGGCAGGCACGTCAGCTCAGCTCATTTGGGTTTTACCAAAGCTGAGCATGGCCAGCCGCCATGGTGGCGCCGGAGATTGTGGTACGCAGACGCGACACGGGTCTCTTAGTCCGGACCAAAGTGGCCGCCGCCCGGGCCTGCGGCCGCAACTAGCTGCAACTGCTACTGTAGCGGCTTGTCGGGCGTGGTCATCGACGCCTACAGATTCGGTAGTTTCCGGGTCACCTTGCGATGGCACCCAGTATTTACGATCACCGCCCCAAACTTCGGCGTCGTAACTTAACGCGGTATGACTGTCCACTGTACACATACGGCGATCCAAACTTGAGGCGTGAACGTACTGCATGTGTGTTCGCGAAGGCAACAAGACGGTTCCAAGTCACGTGAGCGATGTCGCTGAACGACGTCGGAACTAAAACACTTGCAGGTATGAAGGAACCAAAAGGCTGGCAATCCATTGATAAATAAATTGACAGACATCCAGCGTCTCCCCTACGTGAGTAGTAGTACGTGGCCAGTGACCAGTTGCTATCGCCCTGGTTGTTTTCAATGGGGATTCTCCCATTCGACCCCGTCTAGGTACCTTGCTACCTTGGTAGCTCTGCCAGGATAGCTGCTGTGGTAAACATGCAAGTCACTCCGGCCATGCATCCGTCGCCGTTGCCGTTAACGCCGCTTAACTCTCTATCTTATGCCACGCACAGAAATCAGCAGCAACATGCGGGCACGGCCGTGTGTAGGCATTCAGCAAGTGCTGAACGGTAATCTGGGGAGACTTGACAACGCTGATAGGGCAAGGAACAGGTGCGAACACAGGTTTGAAGTTAAGAGTGGAAAACGCAAACGGATGGTACGGATATATGGCTCAATGTCAAGTTCTCGCGGCACGTATTATAGTCAAAGTTTGAGTTTTTCTCCCGTCGATGGTTTGAGCCAGGCGTATGACCGGTAGGACGCATGAAGGATCAAGTGTCTCGGCTGAATGAGGGACGCCTTGCCTTTGGCTCGGGCGGGGGTCCTTCTTTGTTTCTTTCTTTGTTTCTTTCTTTGAGGCTGGCCCATGCTGCGTTGGTGAGCACGTATTTCAACCCGGACGAACACTGGCAAGGCCCGGAGGTGGCCCACCGTGCGGTCTTCGGCTACGGGTATCTCACCTGGGAATGGGAGCAAGGCATCCGCAGCTTCTTCCACCCCATGCTGTTTGCCGCCCTGTACAAACTGCTGGCACTTGCACGACTCGACTCCCCTCGCGTGCTCGCCCTCGCGCCGCGGTTGCTGCAGGCGGTGGCCGCGGCTGTGGGGGACCTGTACACGTGCAAGCTCGCCCTGCAGGTGTCGGAGCGTCCAGCTGTCGCCACGTGGGCGGCCGTCTTCCAGGCTTGCAGCTGGTTCCTCTCCTTCTGCATCGTGCGCCCCTTGTCCAACAGCTCCGAGGCCGTGCTGACCGTGGTGGCGCTCTCCCATTGGCTGCGCGCCACGCACGGGCCAGCCCCGCCCCCACCCCCGCCCCCGAAACATGAAACAGCCCCTGTCATGCCACCCGCATTGAGTGCGCCGTCAGCATCCAACGCGTCCAGGGACCTCCGCTTGGCCCTATTTCTGGCATCCGTGTCGTTTGTGGTGCGGCCGACGAGTGCCATCCTGTGGGCACCCCTCGCCATGTGGCGCATCGTCACGCTGCCATCTGTCCCCGCCCGTGCGCGCTTCGTCTTTCTCAACGTGCTCCCTTGCGCGCTGCCCCCCCTGCTGGCCTGCGCGGTGGCCGACCGTTGGTTCTACGGTACCTGGGTGTTCCCCCCCTGGCGCTTTGCCCGCTTCAGCATGGCGGGCGCCAGCTGGTACGGCACCCACCCGTGGCACTGGTACGCCACCAACGGCCTGCCCTCCATGGCCGGCACGACGGCTCCCCTTGCGGTCGCCAGCATGCTGACCACGCTAGGGCACAGGATGCACCCAATGGGGAGGGGCCTGTGCGCGCGATGGAGGGGCCGGTACTCGCCGCTGCCGGAAGAGGAGCAAGGCGGCGCATGCGACGGTGGACGCGTGGCGCCGAGCGCAGGCGCCTGCTCCGCTAGGTGTGCAGGTGCCAGCACACGGGTGCATGCTGGTGCTGGTGGTGCAGACGCCAGCACACGGGCATGCCAAGTAGGCACGGAGCCGGTCACGGTTCCGGTTCCCACCGCCGCTACGGGGGAGCCGGTCAGGAAGGGCAGCTGTGGCGATGGAGCGACGTCAGCTCGCCGGTACGGCGCAGGGGCAGGGCTGGCCGGTGCATCGTTGGTGCCCCGGGAAGTCTCACGGGGTGAGGGGGCCAAGGCAGGTGTGGTGGTGGAGAAAAATGACAGGGGCAAGGGCAGGAGCAAGAGCAAGGAAAAGAGCAAGGGCAGTGGCAAGAGCAAGGGTGACGGTGAGGGCGAGGGGGGGGTGATGGGGAGGGTAGCATGGACCGTGGGTCCCTGGTGGGAGTGGCGCCCAGCCAGTGTCACCTGGGGCCCACCCCCGCGGTGCCGTGCGACAGTGATGGACGCGGAGCACTTACCCTGTCGCTACTCATCCTGTGGGTGGTGGCGGCTTATTCTTGCGTCAGCCACAAGGAGTTCCGTTTCGTGCTCCCGTTGCTGCCGTTGATGCACGTGCACGCGGCGATGGCCATGGTTGCGCTGGACGCGGCCCTGACAGGTGGTAGGAGCAGCAGTGGCCCTGATGGCAGTGGCGGTGACACGCAGGATGCCAGGGTGGGCAGGGGGAAGGCAGCGGGTGGCCGGCCTGCGAAAGGGAGGTCTGTCATAGATGCGGGTGCCAGTGGCGTGGGTGATGACGAGGCCGGTGGGGGTAACGAGGGGCTCCCCGTGCCTGCCAGGTGGCGTGGTCGCGCCCGCGTGGCCCTCCTGTTTGTCCTGCTCGCGCCGCAGGTGCTCGCGGGCGTCTATTTTAGTGCCGTACACCAGCGGGGCGTGACGGATGCCATGGCGTGGGTGGCAGCCGAGGCGTCGGCCTGTCGCGTTCGGTCGCTGGACATGCTCATGCCCTGCCACGCGACGCCCTTCTACTCACACACGCACGCGCGCGTGCCCATGCGCATCCTGGACTGCTCGCCGCCCCGCTTGCCCCCGCCCTGCTTCCGCCCGCTGGCGCCAGCTGGCATGCTGGTGGGCAGCCAGGGGTGTACCTCTGGCCCTGCCCCCACGTTCGGCGAGGTCGACACGCTTGCCGGTGTGGCTAACCCATCGAGCAACCTATCGAGGGAATGTGTCAAGTGGGTGGATCCGCGCGACGGCATCGAACGATGGGTGCCGCCTGCCGCCGCCTGCAACACTGGGGCAGCACCAGGGAGTGGGTGCCAGCTGTCAGGTGCACCCGCGGGAGGAGCCCCGTCCACCGGGGCGACCGTGGCGACCGAGGTATCAGAGAGAGGCGCAGGGGACGCCTTGCTGGTAGTTGGGGACCATGATGCTGGCAGTTGTGCTGGGGAGGGTGGTGAGAATGACCGTACCCAAGCGCGACTGGGAGCTGATGAAGCGGACGCGTTTATGGTGGACCCGCTCGGGTTCCTCTGCGCGCGGTACTACGACCTGTCGGCGGACGTCACACCCACAGTAGGGGGCTGTGTGGTTGAATCGTCTTCCCAGTGCGCCTGGCATGCTGATTCTAGTGCCGCAGTTGAACCCTTTTGTAAAGGTGTGGACAAGTCTTTATTGGACCCCATGCATGGTGACTCAACTTGGTCGCATGGTGACGCCGTTTGCCTTCCAAATGCCACCCACATGAGGATGCCAGCTTTATGCCCGGACCCAGACATGCACGAAAGGCATAGCTCAAGGTACTGGGGGCCACGTGACCGGCTGCTGCCGTCCCATTTCATGATGTTCAGCTCGTTGCTCCCGCAACTAGAGGTGTTCCTGGTCGCCAATGACTACCATCCAGTCGCCCGCTTCTTCCATGCTCACTTCGCAGTTGACCGGGGACTACAGGCAGAGGTAATTGTGTTCACTCGGGGTCAATGTGAGCTCAGCAAGATTTGAGATCCCCATCAAGACAAGTTGTCCTCCTTGTACCAGTGTTCTTATGTATTACATTAAGCAATGTTTGCCTCTTATATAGGTGTATTCTTAGGCCTTTGCTTAGGACTTCTACGCTAAGCGAGACAACGAATGTTGTAGAACCGGCCATGGACCCCAAGTAGCTGCACTTCGTCATATTTGATCAATACTCTCAGGTATGGCATTCTGTGAAATTGTTTATCTGTCTCAGTTTCCTTGCTCATGACACATTCATGATGCCATCACAGAACTGAGATCTCAAAAGCAAGCGCCATCTATATTGCTCACGCATATCTGTGGCCTCTGGACGATGGGGCAGCCTTACCATAGCCGCATCCGCTTTTCTTCTTGTTCAGGTGCACCCACAGTTGAGCATGCACTCCCGTTGGGGAGCCGCAGAACATTAACCCTTATATGATGATGATGATGATGATGGTGGTGGTGATGGTGATGGTGATGGTGATGGTGATGGTGATGGTGATGGTGATGGTGATGGTGATGGTGATGGTGATGGTGATGGTGATGGTGATGGTGATGGTGATGGTGATGGTGATGGTGATGGTGATGGTGATGGTGATGGTGATGGTGATGGTGATGGTGATGGTGATGGTGATGGTGATGGTGATGGTGATGGTGATGGTGATGGTGATGGTGATGGTGATGGTGATGGTGATGGTGATGGTGATGGTGATGGTGATGGTGATGGTGATGGTGATGGTGATGGTGATGGTGATGGTGATGGTGATGGTGATGGTGATGGTGATGGTGATGGTGATGGTGATGGTGATGGTGATGGTGATGGTGATGGTGATGGTGATGGTGATGGTGATGGTGATGGTGATGGTGATGGTGATGGTGATGGTGATGGTGATGGTGATGGTGATGGTGATGGTGATGGTGATGGTGATGGTGATGGTGATGGTGATGGTGATGGTGATGGTGATGGTGATGGTGATGGTGATGGTGATGGTGATGGTGATGGTGATGGTGATGGTCACGGTCACGGTCACGGTCACGGTCACGGTCACGGTCACGGTCACGGTCACGGTCACGGTCACGGTCACGGTCACGGTCACGGTCACGGTCACGGTCACGGTCACGGTCACGGTCACGGTCACGGTCACGGTCACGGTCACGGTCACGGTCACGGTCACGGTCACGGTCACGGTCACGGTCACGGTCACGGTCACGGTCACGGTCACGGTCACGGTCACGGTCACGGTCACGGTCA
This sequence comes from Mesostigma viride, assembly GCA_009746045.1. Classification (NCBI taxonomy): domain Eukaryota; kingdom Viridiplantae; phylum Streptophyta; class Mesostigmatophyceae; order Mesostigmatales; family Mesostigmataceae; genus Mesostigma; species Mesostigma viride. The sequence continues at coordinate 1,107,405 of RPFO01000312.1, forward strand.
CGGTCACGGTCACGGTCACGGTCACGGTCACGGTCACGGTCACGGTCACGGTCACGGTCACGGTCACGGTCACGGTCACGGTCACGGTCACGGTCACGGTCACGGTCACGGTCACGGTCACGGTCACGGTCACGGTCACGGTCACGGTCACGGTCACGGTCACGGTCACGGTCACGGTCACGGTCACGGTCACGGTCACGGTCACGGTCACGGTCACGGTCACGGTCACGGTCACGGTCACGGTCACGGTCACGGTCACGGTCACGGTCACGGTCACGGTCACGGTCACGGTCACGGTCACGGTCACGGTCACGGTCACGGTCACGGTCACGGTCACGGTGACGGTGACGGTGACGGTGACGGTGACGGTGACGGTGACGGCGACGGCGACGGTGACGGTGACGGTGACGGTGACGGTGACGGTGAGGGTGAGGGTGAGGGTGAGGGTGAGGGTGAGGGTGAGGGTGAGGGTGAGGGTGAGGGTGAGGGTGAGGGTGAGGGTGAGGGTGAGGGACCATGTATTCCAGCAGCTCTGAAAAGTTGCGGACATGGGGTGGAAGATGATCATGGCTAAGTGATGGCCATGGTCTATCTAATATGTAATGGTAATTATTGGTTCTATACACGAGTAACTCTGGCCGAGCCATAATGTCAAAGAGACAACCAGCGCAGGCCAGAAATCGGGAGAATCCGGACCATGGTAGCTCGAGCCTGCCGTTATCTTTTCCGCGTTTTCGAGTCGTTCAGGATGATGAAGATGAATGGTGATGGAAATGTGTATCCTTGTGCATTGAAATTATGGCTGGCTTACGTGTGGAGCGACTAGATGACCTAGACGGTGGGGCCGGAAACAGCATGCTTGATCAGGGCGTGTGTTTCTAGCCTAACTGGCCGGGAGTGTCTAGTGGTGAGCACCATTGCTGCGATCGATAATGTAGTCACACCCATGTTTGGGTGCAACCTGGACACTCCAAGCCATACCATGTACGCACGGCGTTGGATCGCCATGCGTCCAGGCATAGTTGTCTCACTTCATACAATGTGCAACGCCAATGCAGGGTAGAACGCCATGCATGCCTTTATTGGTTAATTCAAACTCGTGCTCCCGTTGGGGAGTCACGGAGTATTAACCCCGATGGATGGACGGACAGACAGACGGGTGGGTGGGTAATACATAGATTCCCGTACCAGTCTAGCTATTCTATCTATTCTATGTAGATGGGCCCGGCCCCTAGCGGTCTTGCCTGCAGGTCTTGCCATGCCATTCTTCCCACGGGAGCAAGTACGCATCTTCCCCACAGCAGGGGTGTCATTGTTAATTCTCTACTACCTGCCGGGCCCACTTGGCCTTGTCCTGCATCTTTTTCCAAATCACGAAGAGGCGCCTAAATTCAATTCAATTCAATTTAAATTATAGCATGCCTCCGTGGGGAGATCATGTAGCACATATTCCTTGATGGGTGGGTGGAGGAAGCCGCGAAATCGAACTAACCTAACTCTAAGCTATCTAGTCTATAAAATCCTAACTACACTACTCAGCAAAACGCCCCTTCCTCTTGGGGGGCCCGGGTGGCTTGCCCACAGGGGCTGGCGTGTGAGCCTGGACAATCTTCTGCCACCGCTTCTTGTTCTGCATGGGAGTCCAAAGAAGGGAGAGGGAGTGGATGCGGTGTTCAAACTGAGCTGGGACCACTAGGTCGGCCAGCAACATCTGGGTATCGTTCATGGCAGGTTTACCTAGCTTCCTGGGAATGTCCTTGGGGCAAGGCCAGGTCAAAATATGCTGCCCTGGTTGGCCAAGCCGCTGGGGGCCGGCCAGACCAAGGGCGGTGTCGACCTGGCTGGTGCGAGCAAGATGTCCTACAAATGCTATCCTACGCTGCCTAATCTCGTCCGAAATACGAGGCATACCCTGATACAAAGACTCTAATGACCTACGCTTGGAAAGCCCTACATTCAGGACCTGTCATCGAGCATCCTGTAAACCGTGCCGTCTAGCTTAGCTGCCAAGAGGCGCCTAGGCCCCTCATATCTTCTATCAGTCGCTCTTTCAATGCATGTGCGGGCCTTGCGGCGTTCAGATCGCCTCGATCGCTCGGCCCGTCCCACGTGAGGAGGTCAGCCTTCCCGGCCCAGCTGAGCGGGGCGTAGCCCAGGCTGCGGAAGGGCCACGAGACTTGTCTACCTCAGTGATAGCTCAGTAATTAATTAATTAGGAACATAACTCCGTTGGGAGTGTATCGGTAGCACATATCCCAAAGATACGAGCCACGAGCCATGAGGTAGCCATGGCTGACGGCGAAGCTCCTAACTTTCACGTTTGAGCACCAAATTTAGCCGTGAATATCACAATCGACGCGTCTTTCTACGACACATGCATGCTGATATAATTTCCCGAAGCTAGCACGCAATATATGGCGAGCAAACGCCCTTCGACGCAACGCAGCCTGACGGCTGCGCTCGGCAAATATGAAAATATGTCTGCAGCTCAGGCTGCAGCTTCGCCCACCGGCCCAGAAGGCAGCGGCGCCACTAGCCAAGCTCTAGTGGTCGCCCAGCCCCCCGAGCCAGCCTCGCCAGCAGCGTCCGGCCTGAACCCAAGCGCAGTCGCCCTGACGGGCTGCTGGACGAGTACCACTTTGACGCCAGCCAGCCCGGCTTTTTTGACAAGGTCACACACGATCGCATCCTGGCCTACATGTTTTTCGGGACGCACGCCTCTCTTATAGAACTGTGCAAGCAGCTTTCCCACCAAGGTCGCCTTGTCAATCCCTTCCTCCAGAGACGCCATTTCGGCAAGGACGTCCTCAACGCCCGCCGCCCCCACGTACCTTCAGCAATTCGCTCTTTTCTCCCTCCTTGGCCGCTCCATCGAGGAGCTCTGGCCCCTCAAGCCCCTCACCACCACCTTAACCGAATCCTCCATCCGCTCACTCCTCGAGCAGCACGTGGCCCCCATTGCTGCAGATGTGGCGGCCATGGGCAGCACGCTGACTGCCGCCGGAGCTCCCCCTCCTCTCCACCATCTCCACCGCCACCTCCACCCTCCTCGCCTCCTCCACCGCCACCATCCCCTCCTCCACCGCCATCACCGCCCAGCTTCCGCGACATCGACCAGCGTCTTAAGGACAATGCCTTCGCTATCGAGGTCCTGCAGAACACCGCAGGCCTCGGCCGCCCAGGCAGTAAAGGACATTGCCGCCAAGCCAGCCCCTGCTGGCCTGGCCGGCGATGCTCCTCCCATCACGACCTGGGCGGACATGCAACATACCACCTCCACCACCTCCGCTGTCGCAGCCCCGCTACACCGGCAGACGCTTGACCTCGATCCGTGAGGAGGCCGAGCTCGCCAAGCGCAGCCTCAACGCCATACTCAAGAACTTCGACATGGAGGAAGGTGAGAATTCCGAAAAGCTTGAACGTGCGTTTGAGAGCAAAATCCTTGCACGTATGGGCCTTCTTGGTGAGATTGAGCTGACCGCCCACCGCCTCCCTGATCCATCCATCCATCCATCCATCCATCCATCCATCCACCCATCCATCCATCTATCCATCCATCCATCCATCCATCCATCCATCCATCCATCCATCCATCCATCCATCCATCCATCCATCCATCCATCCATCCATCCATCCATCCATCCATCCATCCATCCATCCATCCATCCATCCATCCATCCATCCATCCATCCATCCATCCATCCATCCACCCATCGATCCATCCATCCATCCATATCCATCCATCCATCCATCCATCCATCCATCCATCCATCCATCCATCCATCCATCCATCCATCCATCCATCCATCCATCCATCCATCCATCCATCCATCCATCCATCCATCCATCCATCCATCCATCCATCCATCCATCCATCCATCCATCCATCCATCCATCCATCCATCCATCCATCCATCCATCCATCCATCCATCCATCCATCCATCCATCCATCCATCCATCCATCCATCCATCCATCCATCCATCCATCCATCCATCCATCCATCCATCCATCCATCCATCCATCCATCCATCCATCCATCCATCCATCCATCCATCCATCCATCCATCCATCCATCCATCCATCCATCCATCCATCCATCCATCCATCCATCCATCCATCCATCCATCCATCCATCCATCCATCCATCCATCCATCCATCCATCCATCCATCCATCCATCCATCCATCCATCCATCCATCCATCCATCCATCCATCCATCCATCCATCCATCCATCCATCCATCCATCCATCCATCCATCCATCCATCCATCCATCCATCCATCCATCCATCCATCCATCCATCCAATGATCCATCCATCCATCCATCCATCCATCCATCCATCCATCCATCCATCCATCCATCCATCCATCCATCCATCCATCCATCCATCCATCCATCCATCCATCCATCCATCCATCCATCCATCCATCCATCCATCCATCCATCCATCCATCCATCCATCCATCCATCCATCCATCCATCCATCCATCCATCCATCCATCCATCCATCCATCCATCCATCCATCCATCCATCCATCCATCCATCCAGCCAGCCAGCCAGCCAGCCAGCCAGCCAGCCAGCCAGCCAGCCAGCCAGCCAGCCAGCCAGCCATCCAGCCATCCAGCCATCCAGCCATCCATCCATCCATCCATCCATCCATCCATCCATCCATCCATCCATCCATCCATCCATCCATCCATCCATCCATCCATCCATCCATCCATCCATCCATCCATCCATCCATCCATCCATCCATCCATCCATCCATCCGGCATCCATCCATCCATCCATCCATCCATCCATCCATCCATCCATCCATCCATCCATCCATCCATCCATCCATCCATCCATCCATCCATCCATCCATCCATCCATCCATCCATCCATCCATCCAGCCAGCCAGCCAGCCAGCCAGCCAGCCAGCCAGCCAGCCAGCCAGCCAGCCAGCCAGCCAGCCAGCCATCCATCCATCCATCCATCCATCCATCCATCCATCCATCCATCCATCCATCCATCCATCCATCCATCCATCCATCCATCCATCCATCCATCCATCCATCCATCCATCCATCCATCCATCCATCCATCCATCCATCCATCCATCCATCCATCCATCCATCCATCCATCCATCCATCCATCCATCCATCCATCCATCCATCCATCCATCCATCCATCCATCCATCCATCCATCCATCAGGGTTAAATGCTCCGTGACTCCCCAACGGGAGCACGAGTTTAATTAATTAATTTAATGGATTATGTAAGCAATCTAGGTCCTAGTTACAGGGTTGTGGGCACCACGGCCCTAAACGCTATGAATGCCGTACGCGGTCACACGCGGAGCCCCCAGAGACTTGGGGGTGATCACTACTTGCCATCCATCCTTGTGTACCATCTGCCTTCATATTATGTACAGCTAGTGTACAGACAAACCAGGAGGCTGCCCGGGTGTGAGCCCGTCTCGTCTAGGGTAGCACATGTCCATGCCTAGTCTATCACGGAAAGTCCACGGGTGGCGGCCCTGCCACGCGCGGCCAGGATGCTGGGGCACGCCAGGTGAGGACATAACGCCCAGGCTGGGCGGGCTTGGTGCCAGCTAGTCTATCTGCATGATGTGTCTACCTGATCTGTGCGGGCCAGGTGCCCGGCTAGGCCCAGGCCGGCCTGTGCCTAAGAATGTGGAAAACATATGGCAAATCAGCGTACAAATCCTCATTACTAATGTGCAAACCAAAGAAGATGTTAAGGGCCTTGCGCAGCATCTTGGTGACGTTGCCGCCTCGAGTCGTTGCTCCAGCTCCTGCGTCAGTGTCCAGGTCTCGGCGCCGTAGGTCAGGATCGTCAGAATGACGACCTTGAAGAGGTCACGCTTGACGATCCGAGGTAGGGCCGGCGGGGTTGCTCCACCAGCGGCGGTCGGGTGCATGGTCATGGAGTTGCGCTCACGCCATGCCGATCCGTGTCGTCAGGTCGTCCTCGCAGTCGGGAAGCCAGCTGCCGAGCACCGCCAGCTTGAAGCGGCCTGAAGTAGGGTAGAATTGAACTCGGTGTCGTCGATCTAAGAGGCGGAGTGGGGGCGGGGGCCCGGCCATGCCGAGAACCAGGGCCTCCCGGTTTTGGGGCTGATTTCTAGACCAACAGCCCGAGCCTCCAGCGCCAGGCAGTCCGGCAGAAGGCGGGCAGACGCCGGCTTCTCAATGACCGTGATGTCGTCGGCATAAATGAGGTCAGCTAGTAAATTCTGCCTGTTGGTCGGCCCCCCTTCCCCAAGCTCGTTCGTGATCACTAATTGGCCAGGGGCACGGCCAGCAATGCTAGCAAAGCGGGCACGTGCCTGGCGCATTAATTAATAAATAAATACTCACGTTACTGCGTCATGTGAGCATGTGTCCTCGGTGGGAGGGGAACATGGGATGGAATGGATGATGTAAGCTATCTAGGTCCTAGTTACAGGGTTGTGGGCACCACGACCCTAATCGCTATGAATGCCGTACGCGGTCACACGCGGAGCCCCCAGAGACTTGGGGGTGGTCTCCTTCATCACTACTTGCCATAGTATCCTTGTGTACCATCTGCCTCCATATTACAGATAAACCACCTGAGGCTGCCCGAGTGTGAGCCCGTCACGTCTAGGGTAGCCCATGTCCATGCCGAGTCTATCACGAAAAGTCCGCGGGTGGCGGCCCTGCCGCGCGCGGCCTGGGGCACGCCAGGTGATCCTCGAGGACGTAACGCCCAGGCTGGGCGGGCTTGGTGCCAGCTAGTCTATCTGATGTGTCTACCTGATCTGTGCGGGCCAGCTGCCTGGCGCATGACACGCAAATACTTGTCCCCAGCGTGGGACTAGTGCACAGCCAAATTCCCTGCGATCACGGTGATTCCTTTTTGCCTGGTACCACTCGCAGGTTTGACCGTCAGATATTCAGCCCGCCAGTCTGAACCGTAGGATCTTAGTTTCGAAATAAGAGTATGACACTTTTGAAATGTTGGTGGATTTGGGGAAACTATGGAAAGGTGGCGCCATGGCGCGGTCGTATGTGTGGCCGTAGATCAATCATCGGACGGTTAAACTGGATGAGCGGAAACCCAGAACGAGAGGTCTGTCGTCAGGATCCATTTAAACAGCGGCGAAAATCCTAGGCGGAAGGGTGGGGGTGGCAGGGCAGGAGGTGGCTGATCGATTTAACCACGGCAAACTACGGGTGCGCTGAACCGTTGCATGGCCAAGAAATCGCGGCAGTTACAAAAGGCGTTATGACGGCGCGCACTGGACTTGTCAGCCTGGATCAGTTGCCATTCAACGAGAATATATATTCTGCCGGTAGCCTGCTTATTTGTCCGGGCCTGGACACTTTCTAGATCGGAATCTGTATTGTCTGGCCCACTCTGGTTCCGTGAGACAACCTCTACTAAAATGGCAGCCTGAAGATTCAATCATGGCTCCGGACTGCTCCGGAGAGGGACTGCTCTGGACTGCTCCGAAAGGTGGATTCTCCCTTTTTTATTTCCGCGAGGCGGTTATTATTCAAGCGGATCACTGAACTTTTCACGCGGACAAACAACAGGTATTGTCTAATCACCAAGAAAATGTCCTCATATGAGGACATTTTTAAGCATGGATACCATTTGTAATAACTCACACATTTCAACATATCCATGGGTACGGCATGGAACCATGTTCATTTATGATATGTTCAAGAGTAGCAATGCTTAACATCCATGAAATATGCTCATGGTATAATGGTTTACGATTTATGAATGCAGGGGGGTCGCTACGCGAGTGACCAACAAGCACTCAAGTAAACAATATGCCCAGAAAGAAGGCAGGGCCAGGTCATGGCTGGTCCTGAAAATGCACCCAAGGTGCCCACAACATGTCTACATTACACCCTCGCTATCCTAGACCCTGCAGCCTGCCGGGGGGGGCACAAAATGTAACTGGCAGCCAGGGACCATGGTGCAGGCCAAATAGCAGGTGTAAAGCTAGCTCAAAGCTAGCTCAGTCCAAAGAATGAAATAAGAAGCAAATACTTGCCAAGGTTAGGTCCGTGATCGTTATTGGAGGCTTGGCTGCCACCACGGTGCTCGACAATGATGCTGAAGCCTTCAATCATATATGAAGCAGATACTGCAAAGAGGCACAAATAGCAATACAAGCACAATGTAAGCATGACAAGCTCAAGTTTCCAAGCCAGTCTAGCTCACTTGGACATGAGGTTAAGCGTTAGAAACATATGGGCAACATCCCAGCAAGCCTTGAAAAAGTTTTCAGCAACAAGGCAGTATATGTGTTAAATCAAACTACCACATTGCAACTAAGCACAGTGACTTCTACTTGCTGCTGTTTTGACGACGCAAGGCCGTTTACCTTTTCAGTGACACCACGGGAAAAGAAAGCATTACCCAGCAAACTTCCTTTAAGTTCCCCGGACATAGGCGTAATCACAACCACGACGTTGGGCATTGAAAAGAACCGGAATCATTAAGTCTGCGGGGGTTATAAGCTACGATACTCTTGACACGCTTATTTAGAACGATGCGGTTGCGGATGACATCCGGAACCTTGTTCTTGACGTGCGCCCAGGCCGCCAGCTGCGCGGGACAGCTCAAGAAATATATATTAAAGGACGGTGACGCCCGGGAAGCACCCAGCCTTGCGGCAAAAGTAAAATATGGCTCGCGCTCGCCGTGGTTTTCGCCAGGCGTGACTGCGATATCACGACGAAAAAATGGAGACTCTTTGACCCATCTAACTGCCCAGGTCCCTCTGTTGCCCGGGTCGCCCATTAACCCAGAAGCGTACCATAACCCATACTCGCGATATCCGCAGCTACTGGGCGGAAAAAGAAATTGTAAAACCGAACTGCATACTGACCTATCATGCCATCTACGTAGCTTCCAGATTTTCTTCAACGATGCCAAAATCCGTTCATGAACAATATTTTCGACATATACAAAGCACCTGCACGTCAAAAGCAGCATCTTCGAAATGACTAGATGATGATCTAAAGTTCTGTCTTCATTCGGGGCAAAATAATGGCCTATAACGTTCAGGCAAGCCTCAGAACTGGAACGACCCCATAGCCGTCACTCGACAAAATGCTCGATTACATTGCAACGTTCTTGCTGTAGTAGGTACTTTTCCTCGCCTCATATTTTCCAGGTACGGTCGGCCCCTGTCGACCCCGGGGGCTTGGCGCGCTCAGTACCTATCCCAGTTTCGCGCCAAAACCCACCAGGGATCCTCAGGACCAACTTTGGCGCCAAAACCGCCCCCCTGACCCCCCCCGTCTCAAACGAGGACTATGTCCTCAAATGAGGACATTTGGTTTTTGGACAGTATATACTGCAACCTGGTTCAAAAAGCAACTTCCCCACCTCCCTGGAAACTAAACCCCCGCCGCAGTAGGGGCACGTGTAGGGTGTAGATCCCGTAACATCGTTATTTCATGTCCATCTACGGATACGATGGTCCGAGAAATGAAAAATTCATCGCTTTGGACTAAATCTGACCAAATCTCGGGGACAAGTGCTTCAAGGCCACCAAGTCTGACGAAATCTACCAGTTCGTACTTGTCCCACTGCAGTGGTACAAGTTCCGCACTTGTCCCACTCGGGGACAAGCCGTTTGTATCACTGTCCGCTCGTGGGACGCAGCCCTTTGTGGCCACTCGGGACGACTTGTAGACACTCGGGCCATGCTGCCCTCGTGACTACAAGTCGGCCGTCGTGACCACAAAGCGCTGGTCCCACTCGGGTCCAGTGCCACAAGCTAAACTTGCTTACTTGAGCGCCGTCCCTCCTCATTATGTGAAAGGGTTGAAGGCTCCTTTATCGTTACCTGCGTCCATGACTGAGAAGGAAGTGGCCAAGATTGTACGTAGGCCATATGCCCCTTCTCAGGGCTATTAATTAATTAATTAATTAATTAATTAATTAATTAATTAATTATCAACATCACTCCGTTGGGAGTAAATATAGCACATATCCCTGAGAAGGGGCATATGGCTTTTAATACATTCTCGGGCTACTTCATGCAAGGGTGGGAATGTAAGCTACCCCTGCTCTAGGTGCACCAGGGCACCTGCACCACCATGCTGTCTCAGGTTCAACCCGCCTAAGGGGGGGATCCTGGCACGGGGGAGGAAGATCATCATGGCTATACAAAAACTAGAGCGTGGTATCTCAGCAGAGAGCAGCTCTCTGCATGGGCACAGCATAACTAAATAAAACTAGGCATCATCTGGAGTGTGGCACATCATAGGCACACATGTACATGGTTAACCCCTAAATGGTCTGAGATCCTGCCGATAAATCGGCTGGATCTTCACAATTTTGCAAACCAGATGCCATCCAACCTACCCATATCCAATGGCTGTCCTTGGGGGCCAAGCATGTCCATGAGTTGCCCTTCGGGTTGGTATATCACAACCTCACATATATGCAGGGTAGGCCATATATAACTGCCGTCAAAGTCAGGGGGGTCAAGACGCGCGTTTTCATTTTTGGTAGAATGTGCATTTTGAATTATGTTATAAGACCTAGGCACCTACCACTTCAGGGATGATAAACAACTAGTTGCTGAACAGTTTGAGCCATTGGGGTCATCATTTGGGTGGGTATACCAGCAGTTACACCCAGTACAGCCCATAGGGGTACCGTTGGTAAAAAGCAACCAAGGGGGTAAGGGTGGGCATACTACCTACTAATATGGCCATCAACCATGCCAAACAATACATTTCCCTTCCACAATGATGGGGAAACATAACTGCATCATCACACTACCCTTACATGGCACCTATGTGCAGGTGCTACCTTGTCCATGCACGTAGGTAACGTGGTACGGATACCCTACTACGCAAGGCATGCATTCTAGGAGGCAGCCACCAACAAACTAGTGATGTTGAGCCTATTTCAGCCTGCCCTAGCAAGGATAAACTAGGCCTAAGCTGCTATAGCTTGCCAGGTGATGGCCAGCACACCTGGTGGCACATGCTGTCAATGGGAAGCTTTTACTCACCAGTTACGTGCTTGATGATGCCACAGAGACCAGCCAACTGCCTCACACTCATGCAATATGTGTATGGGAAATGTATGACAAACATATATGGAGGTATTCAAACCCATACAGCCTCTAAAACTTATCACCATCACCCTGTGGCAGGTCAACTGACTGAGGTAAGCATCTAAGAAGGGTGTTTTAGAAAGGGGCCAGGCCAGGGTCAAGAAAGAGCATGAATAATGCAAAAAGAATGTGCTACACAAGCTAGAACGTATATATAAACGTCAAACATCGATAGGAAAACGATGCTTAACTCGTCGTCTGTCCCTGGTCCTCTACGGAGGACTGAGTTGAACTCAGTCCTCTCTAGAGGACCGAGTTTTTGGGTTTCGTAGAAAATTCGCCCCGGTCAGAATGTTTGACAAAAAAATTCTCTCAAAATTTATTCAAATACTACGTGAAAAGATCTTTCTTGGACATATTTTTGGGATTTTTTTGGATTTGGTATGCGCGGCTAACTGTACGGTCAAAGTACAGGTGGTAAGGGTACTTTTCCACGTGAAACGCGAGTTCCGGAAATGCACGACCTAGCCATGGCGGCTCGCGCCCATGCATGCAGTTTACGTTTGCGGACGAGTTAGCCGTCCAAACTCAGTAAATAGATTTAACATGCCCTAAAGATGATATAAATCAATTTTTAGCTCGCGGGGATGCGATTTACCCGGTGTCGGCACTGTTCTTGCTGGAAAAAACTGCGATAAGGCAGGTCGACGGAATTGATTACTGCGCTTGCTTTCCGGCGCAATTTCAATGGCTGATAGGTTTCTTTCTACATGTTAACATGAGTTGCATTAGAATATATTGAGTGACAGTATAGATTTGATGATCTCGACCATTCTGTCACGTCATGGTCTATGTGCCGCAAAGTGCCACTTTTGCGGGCACCGCCTGGGCCAAGGTAACGCCAGCCGTGCCAGGTAAAGCCGGATAATCGTTGCCTCTTCGTTCCTTGATGTTCGTACATGAGTTTAAGCTTGCGAGGCGTTGTCAGGTTCAAGTCTTGATGCTCTTTCTTGACCGTTGCCTGCCCCTCTCTAAAACCCCCTTTTCAGATGATGTTAGCAGGCATTTGCCTTAACCCAGTGTAGTTGTGCAGGGTTTTATGAGCTGTGCAGGTTTAAACACCTTCATAGATGTTAGTTATTCTTTTGCTACGTTCATACTGCATGATTGTGTGGCCACGGGCTGCGTCAAGGGTGCATTCAAGCTTTTACGGGTGAGTGAAAAGTCTTGGTGACAAACCACTGCCATCATGTGCCAGCAACTATGTTGGCCACATCATGGCAAGGCAAAACAGTTATAGCCATATCTATTGTTGTTTGAAACAATGGAAATATGCTTAACCTACCCATTATATTGGTGGTTGACACTTATAACATAACCCTTTGTTGGTAGGTATCCAAGCCCATTCCCTACATGCATGCATAGGCTCTCACTACATGATAAGGCATGATATACCTGAAGTATGATGATGCAAGTGTGTTGTCCTGTAATGCTTGAAGGGAAATGAGTTGATTGGGATGGTTGGTGGCCACGGTGATGTAGTATGACCGCACTTACATGCTAGCAAAGTTAGCAAAAGCCCCATTCCTCTCCTGAGGACTGAGAGTTTTTTAATTGTTTCAGGCAGTTGCAGTGGCCAAATGGAGCCCAGTTTTTTGCCACGCTTCAAGAACTATGTTGTTTACATGCCTATATTTTTTCTTCATGCACCAGGATTTGATTGAATTTTTCCCACTCGTTCTTATCCCGAAAAATGCAAATTCGCGAGGGGCGCCCAACGTCCGTGTAATTTTCAGGTGTTCGGGTCAAGTTTTCACATATGCAGTATTTTTGCCAACAAAATGATATCTAGTACACCCCAGATCCACATCAAAACATTTGGGATGGACCCCCCACCTAGTCGCTACACGCGGTTGAAAATTGTCAACTCAGTCCTCCTGTGAGGACTGAGTTGGGACAGACGACGAGTTAAGCTTTACCAGGCATGGATGGCGTTACCTTGGCCCAGGCGGTGGCCGCAAAATGGCGCATTTCGGCACACCAAAGTTGTGCAGCATGGTCGCTGGATTCGGCGATTTCTGGCCACCCTTGCACGTTTACGACTACTATGTATCATAAAAAGTACAAAGAAACCGATATATCCTTTAAAATACGCCGGAAAGGTATTGCTGTCAACGTTTCTATCGTCCGGCCTGATCGCAGTTTTTTCCAGCAAGAACGCTGCCGACACCTATCAAATGGCATTCCCGCGAACCAAAAATTGGCCTGTATGATCTTTAGGACGTATAAAATCAATATCCTAAGTTTGGTCAGAAAATTCGAACGAAAACGTAAATGCCATGCGTGGGCGCAAGCCGCCATGGCCAGGTCGTCGTTTTCCGGAATGCACGTTGTACGTGAAAAAGTACCCTGACCCCTTGTACTTTGACCGGCCAGAACACCTCTATAACTTTGTCAGAAGTATGCAAACCCATATACCATGCTTTAGAGTATTTTATAAACTTTCGATCTTCTCAGCTAAACGTTTCCTAATTCTCAATAGTTTTCGCGGCATTTGGTCGCCCGAGAAGGGGCCGATGCATCGGCTGGAACTCGATTTTTGGCGGAAAATCGGCCGCAAGACCATTTAGGGGTTAAATAATGCTCGTGGCTCAGCTGGTATAGTGCCTGTAGGAGGCGTACATGTACATGGCCACGGTCTATCTATTCTACACTACTACTGCTGTATTCCCCTAAGCTGGGGCGTCTGGAGTCGCGGGGGCCGCGGGGGTCGCATGCCAGGGCTTGTGGCCGACGTAGATGGCCGCCCCCTTCCAGTACACCGGCTGCCCCGCCTTGGTCTGCCGGAGCTGGAGGTAGGTCGGCCATAGCTCCCGTCGCCGTTGTTGCTGTGCCAGGGTCAAGTCGTCGTCAATGGTGAAGAGAGTCTTCTCGAGCCGCTTGCGGCGTCGGAGAAAAGAAATCTTGTCCGCCGGGTTCTTAAAGGTGAGAAGGAGCGGGGGCGCCCCTGCCTTACCCCGCGTGCGGGGAAGGCGGTGGGCGACCAGGTTGATCTCACCATGAAGACCCATGCGACCAAGGATTTCTCTCTCAAACGCACGCGTAAGCTTCTCGGAATTCTAACCTTCCTCCATGTCGAAGTTCTTGACAATGACGTTGAGGCTGCGCTTGGCGAGCTCGGCCTCCTCGCGGAGGTCAAGCGTCTGCCGTTGGAGCTGGGCTGCGACGGCGGAGGTGGTGGAGGTGGTGTGTTGCTTAAGCATGTCCGCCCAGGTGGTGATGGGAGGAGCATCGCCGGCCAGGCCAGCCGGGGCTGGCTTGGCGGCAATGTCCTTCACGGCCGCCTGGGCGGTGAGGCCTGCGGTGTTCTGCAAAACCTCGATAGCGATGGCGTTGTCCTTAATTAAGACGCTGGTCGATGTCGCGGAGCTGGCGGTGATGGAGTCGGTGGAGGCGGAAGGGGGGGGGGGGGGGGGGGGGGGGGCGGCGGTGGCGGTGGGGATGGTGGGGAGCTCAGCAGCCAGCGTGCGACCCACGGCTGCCACATCTGCAGCAATGGGCGTCACGTGCTGTGAGAGGGCGGCGTGGAGGTGGTGGTGGACGAAGGTGGATTCGGTAATGGGGGCGGGGTGCAGAAGGTCCTCGGCCGAGCGCTTAGTGAGGGTAAAGAGAGCTGCGAGCTGAAGGCGGGGGCGAGACCAGCCGGCCAGGTTGGTCGACGAGTCTGCATGATACGCGGTGGGAATACCGGCCGTCAGCTCCGTTGCGGAAAAACTGGGTGTTGAAATGGAGTTGCTGGCACAGGGCCAGCAGTGAGGCGTGTGACCCGTAAAACACGAGCTCCAGTATCTTGATGGGTGGCATGTCGAAAAAGGCAGGCCTGTTGGCGTCAAAGGTGGTAAAGAGCCTATCAACGTCAAAATCACGCTCAGACCAGCCAGGTTCGCCTGGGCGACTGCGCTTTGGGTCAGGCGATGCAGAGGGCGAGGAAAGCCCGGGAGGGTTCTGGGCGACCACCAGTGCGCGACTAGTGTCACCACTGCCTTCCGGCCCTGATGGCGAAGCTGCAGCCGGAGCTGCAGACGTATTTTCATTGCCGAGCGCAGCCGTCAGGCTGCGTTGCGTCGATGGGCGTTTGCTCATCGTATATTGCGTAATAGCGTCGGAAAATTATACCAGCATGTGCGTCTTAGAAAGACGAAGCGATTATGATATTCACGACTAAATTCGGTGCTCAAACGTGAAAGTTATGAGCTCCGCCGTCAGCCATGGCTACCTCGTGGCTCGTGGCTCGTGGCTCGTGGCTCGTGGCTCGTGGCTCGTGGCTCGTGGCTCGTGGCTCGTGGCTCGTGGCTCGTGGCTCGTGGCTCGTGGCTCGTGGCTCGTGGCTCGTGGCTCGTGGCTCGTGGCTCGTGGCTCGTGGCTTGTGGCTCGTGGCTCGTGGCTCGTGGCTCGTGGCTCGTGGCTCGTGGCTCGTGGCTCGTGGCTCGTGGCTTGTGGCTCGTGGCTCGTCTTAGCTATAGGGCTATGTGCTACATATACTCCCAACGGAGCTATGTGACGCAGTCGGGGTAAAATTGGCTTGGACGCAGTCTATGTGCTCATGTCCATAAAACAACGCGGAATTCTTGCATCTGCTGTATGTGTCAGCTGACATACCTCGGGTCCTCCTACAGTAGATGCCAGGCTCTCCTAGTGAGGAGTTAACCCGTGTTTTTTTTTTTAGAACGCGATATACTGCGTTGTAAGCTATTTATAGAACACGTCATAACATCTAGGGAAATTTTTTTTTCATAGTCATGTGTATACTTTCCTGAAAGCCCATAAATCAAAGGATTTTTTGAGCTACTCAGACTTACAAAATGCTTATTCATTAGAGAGATACACTGGTTTGAATACAGGGGGGGTCTGACCATGACCGCGATTTGTTGACCCTAGGTCACAAGTCATGTGCTTACTCACAAATGGTTCATGAAAAAAATCTGGCTTCTTGCACAAGCTATGGGCAACATATGCAGGCTCTGTGAAACAAAACTCAGGCCCATTGGGTCACTGGAGCTATTTTTTATTAGCATCACAATTACAACGCAGTACAACGCAGTGGGAAAAATGAGAGCCCTTCACAACATGGCGCAACGACACGAGCCCCATAAACGGGGCCATAGTGAGCTTGGAGGGTCAAAACGTTGAAAATAGGTGTTGTATAAGTTATACAGCATCAAACATGCATCAAACATCATGACTGGATGACATAATATGACTGAATCAGGCAGCCATAGCCAAAGCATCATCCACTCTCACAACGTGTTGAGCACATGCCTCGTGGGAAGGGAGGCACTGGGTTTTCATTCCATTTAACGTGTGCAATACTGAAAGAAAGAGGCATGTGTAATGCATGCAAGGCTTGGATAGGTTGAGCGATCCATGAGCTTACAGCTAGTAGAGGACATGGGGGGCCTAGGCCTCTCCGTGATTTGGAAGAAGATGATGGACAAGGCCAAGTGGGCCCAGGTCATAGAGGACAACGAGCCCCCCCCAGTGGGGAAGCGCCCGCTTGTGCAATCCCGCGGGAGGCACGCCAGATAGCTCCCCCTAGGGCAGCGAGCGGCTGCCTAGATAGATGATGTAGTTAGAATGCGGTTAGATAGATGTAGTATGTAGCCAATGTAGATAGATTAGACCGGTAGGAATGTTTGCACCCATCCATCCATCCATCGGGGTTAATGCTCCGTGACTCCCCAACACACGAGTCTAATTAATTAATTAATTAATTACATGCAGGCAAAGATGACGCTGGAATGCATGCTAGCAAATGGTGGCAAGATGATAACAACGCATGATTATACACCATGATTATGGGCACCTAGATGATCTTCTTGCACAATCAACGCAGTATAAACCATCAATATCCAATCCTCACGATATATTCACGGCTTGACGACGTATACAGCACCTAAACACTGCACAACTGCAACCTGCTATGGCTGACATGCGAGCAACGTCGAGTAGGATGGCGGTCTTAGAGAGGCTGGGCAGAGGTCGGTAGAAGTAAGTGGAAAACTGGCAGAAACTAGGTAGAAACACGATATACTTACGCCTGCAAGCACTATTGAGCCGGTGGCAGAGGCCATTTCCAGGAAAATACAGCATACCGTAGCAATAGCCACGCACGCCTTACGCTATTTGCAGGCACCATCATGCCCGGAGCTACCCAATAAAAGTCTGCACAAATCTCGGTTTAGCCAAGAGTCCGGGCGTTCGGAATGAATAAACATGTGTTAAGAAGTCGAAAAACCATGGAAATACCAAGCATGGTGCCGCATCAGACCCGAGTCTTGGCGTAATAATATGTATGCCGGTTTCCAGGGTTTCCGCATGAAAGTTGGGTGGGAAACTGGAAAAAACTACGTTTCCTTTGCCCCAGTACCTCAACAAACTCGTAGAAACCTAATTATCAACCTTTGAACGCATCATCATGGTCGTGCTACCCAACAGCCACTGAAATTCGCGCGAAAACTGGCGAGATCTACCTGCCGCCATCGCCGTCGTCTTCACCTTCGTCCCGCGAAAATGCCTGATTTCAGTGGTACATCTTTGTTTGCAGCTGTCACAAAAAAAATCCAAAAAATACCAGGATTTTTTCTTGAGTTCTACGGGATGTGAGGAGGCCGTCCACCGAGTTTCAGACCGAAAATCTCGTATCTACTGTGCCTGCCACGTGTCAGATTACAACGCGATACATCGCGTTCTAACCCTACAACGCGATACATCGCGTTGTAAAAAAACACGGGTTAATGTTTTATTGCAACTGTGGCCTGCCTTCTTTCATGGCAGTGAGAGGATGGGTGTCTCTGTCGCCTTCTTGTTGTATAGCAAGGATGCGCAGGGATGGAAAGCAATATAACCTTGTATTATCGTGTCTATTAATTAATTAATTATTGTGCTCCGCAACTCCCCAACGGGAGCGCGAGACTAGTTTATTAGTGCATGCTGGTTGAAACGATGAGACATCACTGACCAACACCAGCGATATCTCATAATCGAGGCTCAGCAACCCACTGTGAAGGGCAGAGACATGCCATGCCACGCCCTGGCTAGTCACATAGTAATGAACAATTTTCTGTCCAAGTTCCCCCCAGTTGTTACTAAATTTAACAGGTCACCTTAACACTGGGAACGTGATGACTCCTCGCCTCTCGGGCTGGCTGCAGCACGTGGCATGCTTACATACCCACCACAGACGACACTTGTAAGCAGGGGCCAGGCAATTTGCTGACGCCAGTCGGTGGTTGGTAGCGTCAGGCTGGCTGGGGTGACTGGCTGGGGTGGTTGGCTGGGCCTGTGTGCCCACAGGTGCGGTTGTATGCACTGGCGTCCATGCAGATACCAGCTCCTGGCAGTCACCACAGGACAAGTTGCCACCATCCATAGCCATATCAGCTCCAAGCAATGGTCGGCTAAACCAGCACCGTCACGCACAGCCCCATTGGCCCTGCCAGTTAACCGATGAATGGCCTTCCCAAGTGTGAGCCACCCTTTCACACTTCCAAGTCAAACTTCGCCTGTGCTACCAACTTCCGCCTGCTAGCCAACTTCCGCCTGGGCTTCCTTAGTCAAACTTCTCCTGCCCGTCGGCCTTGCGCAGCTGGCCCAGGTTGGTAGGCGCCTGCGTGCCCACCACCTTGGAGCAGCCGTACTGGCTAACGTCCACGCCGGTCGCCTTCTCCCCTTCCACCTGCCCCTGGATCCACTCAAATGTCTTTGCCAGGCCGTCCTGTGGGGAGTCACAACACGGGTGTGCAGTCAATAAGGCGCGTGGTGATCAGTTAGAGACAAGTAGCACCGTGCGGTCACTGGCGAGCAACACTCAATGCCAAGAGCTTTGTAAAACGGTGAAACCAAGAGCTATTTAGGGCAGCACGTTGTGTCGCAAAGCTGGGAAGCACATAGCAACAAAAGCAATAGCCAAAACGAAGGGCGTTGCTGTCTACAAGAATAACCAGTGGCAGGTGCCCCCCTGCTGCCACGCACCTGGAGCTTAATGCTGGGTGCCCAGCCCAGCTTCTCCTTGATGAGTGTGTTGTCGCTGTTGCGCCCGCGCACGCCCTCGGGGCCTGGGATGTGGCGGATCTTCATCTGGCGGCCGGTCAGCTTCATCACGATGCCAGCCATCTCGTTCATCGACACCATCTCGTCGCTGCCCAGGTTGACCGGCTCCTTGAAGTCGCTCTTGGTGAGGCTGGTAGGGGACAGTAGGAGGCATACAGAGAGTCATGGAGATATTGGGTTAGTTTAGTTTAGTTTAGTTTAGTTGAGGTTAGGCTAGTTTAGTCTAGTTTAGTCTAGTTTAGTCTAGTTTAGTCTAGTTTAGTTAAGTTAAGTTAAGTTAAGTTTAGTCTAGTTTAGACTAGTCTAGGCTAGTCTAGGCTAGTCTAGTTTAGGCTAGGCTAGTTTAGGCTAGGCTAGTTTAGGCGAGGCTAGTCTAGTCTAGTCTAGTCTAGTCTAGTTTAGTCTAGTTTAGTCTAGTTTAGTCTAGTTTAGGCTAGTTTAGGCTAGGCTAGGCTAGGCTAGGCTAGGCTAGGCTAGGCTAGGCTAGGCTAGGCTAGGCTAGGCTAGGCTAGGCTAGGCTAGGCTAGGCTAGGCTAGGCTAGGCTAGGCTAGGCTAGGCTAGGCTAGGCTAGGCTAGGCTAGGCTAGGCTAGGCTAGGCTAGGCTAGGCTAGGCTAGGCTAGGCTAGGCTAGGCTAGGCTAGGCTAGGCTAGGCTAGGCTAGGCTAGGCTAGGCTAGGCTAGGCTAGGCTAGGCTAGGCTAGGCTAGGCTAGGCTAGGCTAGGCTAGGCTAGGCTAGGCTAGGCTAGGCTAGGCTAGGCTAGGCTAGGCTAGGCTAGGCTAGGCTAGGCTAGGCTAGGCTAGGCTAGGCTAGGCTAGGCTAGGCTAGGCTAGGCTAGGCTAGGCTAGGCTAGGCTAGGCTAGGCTAGGCTGGGCTGGGCTGGGCTGGGCTGGGCTAGGCTGGGCTAGGCTGGGCAAGGCAAGTTTAGTCTAGTCTAGTCTAGTCTAGTCCAGTCTAGTCTAGTCCAGTCCAGTCCAGTCCAGTCTAGTCCAGTCCAGTCCAGTCCAGTCCAGTCCAGTCCAGTCCAGTCCAGTCCAGTCCAGTCCAGTCCAGTCCAGTCCAGTCCAGTCCAGTCCAGTCCAGTCCAGTCCAGTCCAGTCCAGTCCAGTCCAGTCCAGTCCAGTCCAGTCCAGTCCAGTCCAGTCCAGTCCAGTCCAGTCCAGTCCAGTCCAGTCCAGTCCAGTCCAGTCCAGTCCAGTCCAGTCCAGTCCAGTCCAGTCCAGTCCAGTCCAGTCCAGTCCAGTCCAGTCCAGTCCAGTCCAGTCCAGCCCAGCCCAGCCCAGCCCAGCCCAGCCCAGCCGAGCCCAGCCGAGCCCAGCCGAGCCCAGCCGAGTCGAGCCGAGCCGAGCCGAGCCGAGCCGAGCCGAGCCGAGTCGAGCCGAGTCGAGCCGAGTCGAGCCGAGCCGAGTCGAGTCGAGTCGAGTCGAGTCGAGTCGGGTCCAGTCGAGTCAGTCGAGTCGAGCCAGTCGAGTCGAGTCGAGTCGAGTCGAGTCGAGTCGAGTCGAGTCGAGTCGAGTCGAGTCGAGTCGAGTCGAGTCGAGTCGAGTCGAGTCGAGTCGAGTCGAGTCGAGTCGAGTCGAGTCGAGTCGAGTCGAGTCGAGTCGAGTCGAGTCGAGTCGAGTCGAGTCGAGTCGAGTCGAGTCGAGTCGAGTCGAGTCGAGTCGAGTCGAGTCGAGTCGAGTCGAGTCTGACTAGGTAGGGTAGGGTAGGGTAGGGTAGGGTAGGGTAGGGTAGGGTAGGGTAGGGTAGGGTAGGGTAGGGTAGGGTAGGGTAGGGTAGGGTAGGGTAGGGTAGGGTAGGGTAGGGTAGGGTAGGGTAGGGTAGGGTAGGGTAGGGTAGGGTAGGGTAGGGTAGGGTAGGGTAGGGTAGGGTAGGGTAGGGTAGGGTAGGGTAGGGTAGGGTAGGGTAGGGTAGGGTAGGGTAGGGTAGGGTTGAGTAGGGTAGGGTAGGGTAGGGTAGGGTAGGGTAGGGTAGGGTAGGGTAGGGTAGGGTAGGGTAGGGTAGGGTAGGGTAGGGTAGGGTAGGGTAGGGTAGGGTAGGGTAGGGTAGGGTAGGGTAGGGTAGGGTAGGGTAGGGTAGGGTAGGGTAGGGTAGGGTAGGGTAGGGTAGGGTAGGGTAGGGTAGGGTAGGGTAGGGTAGGGTAGGGTAGGGTAGGGTAGGGTAGGGTAGGGTAGGGTAGGGTAGGGTAGTATGTTAGGCGAGAGTTCCCCCCCCCCCCCCCCCCCCAAAGGAATGCACCCATCCAAAAGTAAAAAAATTAGCGCAGTCACCAAACAGGCAAAATCTGCCCTGACCGTGCTGTAGTACAACCAGAGTAAAGCCCAGGTGTCTGAGAAGTCCATTATTACGGGAAATGAGGGAGGTGCTGAAATATTACTGGCTGGGTGCAAGAACAGCAATTTTCTGCATGAGGGAAATGATCACTAAGCACAGCAACCCATGAGTGGAACAGCATGAGTAGAAAACTGGCGATGCATGCCAGCAGTCACGAAGGCTGTGGATATACTGAAACTGGGTGAGTAGTGTCCATGTCAGCATGTGCAAGCGTGGGTGCGTGGGCGCGTGCATGCAAGCACACCCAGCGTATGCGCGTCGTACCGCAGCACCCCCTCCACGCAATCATCGATGTAGGTGAACGAGCGCGTCTGCTTGCCATCGCCCCACATCTCGAACTCGTCCTGCGAGCAGATGGCCTTGCGGCAGAAGGCGGCGGGGGCCTTCTCGCGGCCACCTGCATGCACAGCACAAGCCACGCAAGCGCGACGATAAGTTGTGAAGTTCAGAAGTGGTTAGGATTATCAGTGCGCAGTCCAGGCACCATGATTGCATCCCAAACAAGCTTGCACACTAGGGGTTGCACGGCCATGTGCAACAGTGAACAGCAGGGCTATGACCGTAGCGCTAGAACAAAGAGAGGCAAAGAGGATGAGCAGGGCTCCCGTGCAGAAAAGAGGCAGCGAGGCAGACACAAGCGCACTTGGCAGGATTATCGAAAATGAGGCATGCAGAGAGTATAAAGCCAGGCGCGGACTCGATCCTGTCACACTGTGAGTGCCTAAGAAAAGGTGAATGCCACGAAGACGATGGAAACATTGCTCTTCTGATGACACTTTGGTGGGAGCCGCTGTGCCACATGCCTGCGTTTATGGTACTCCTACAAAATACTGGGCTACTGTACTGGTGGACGCACCTTTCCATGTCCCGTACGGGCCGTAGATGTTGTGGAAGCGCGCCATGCGGCAGGCCATGCCGAAGTCGGCCTCGTAATGCTTGCATAGCTCCTCAGTAGCCAGCTTCTCCAGCCCGTATGCGTCTTGGGGCTGCCCATGTGTCGCGGAGCAAGACACGGTGAAGAGGCCACTAGCACCGTGCATATGCCGGTCAGAGAAGAGTATTAGGTATTAAATAGGCGCAAGTACCTGAAAATTATGAGAACTGAGGGAGTGAGGAAGGGGAGGAAGGGGGGAGAGAGCAAAGGACGCTTAATACATTTCAATTCAAGTAAGGAACATGCAAGCAAAAACTTGGCCATCAACAAGCAAGGAGCTGGGCCTTGAGTGCCCCTAATTCAGCAGCCGCATTCGGCTGCTGTTGACAAGAAGTTACATAACTTTTCTGTTCACAGGAAGCACCAATGTGTGTTTGAAAATGAACCAAACCATTTTACGCAAGCAGGGAAGATTCCTCTCTAACAAATGGTGACTTAATGGCTGCCACAACACGGGCATAAGATGTCCAACTCCGTCAAGATGAAGGGCAGGCTAACACACAGGCTGTCGCAAACTACCACATAATGACCAAATCATTCACTGTCCCGATGATTTCAAGAAGCCAATGTTTTGGTGTGCTCACCTGTACACAAAAATCCCTCTCTGCATATAAAACCCTTGAACAAGTGTGGGTAACAGTGTTTGCTGGTGTCAGTGACATTGGAATAGAATGTTAGGCACAGTCAGATATGTGCAGAGAATGCATACTGCTGTCCTGCAGCTTAACACATCTGACCTGCCCACAGCTTTATGTTCTTCTAATAATGACAAACTGGCGGTATCAATTATGGTTATTGTTTAATTTTTATTACATCATTCACACTGTTCTTACCTCGGCAGGCCACGCGTCTGACTCCTTAAGACCTGCAGCCATGTCGGTATCAAGCTGCTTGTACTCCGGATAGATACACGCACTTGATGCGTAGAAAAATCTGGAATAGGATACCAGCGTCAGCGAGGATACAAACACGATTTTAAAAGATTCGAGTGTCAGAACTAGCGGCCTAACAATTTCTTCAGCAATCTTCCAAGAACCGAAATGAGCTGCAGTGTGAGAAACTCAATAGGTAATAGATCAACCAAGAAAAAGTAGCAGCTGCGAGGTAAAGCCGCTCCCAGGCCATTTACTGCGAACGGTCTGTAGAACGCACTTGCCTGATTTTTTTTTGCCCCGTACCTTTTCACTTTATTAATGCGGCTTGCTTCCAACATGTTGAAGCTGATCATAGTGTTGTTGTACATAATAACAGCATGGTTGGATTGGATAAAGCCCATGCCGCCCATGTCTGCAGCGAAGTTGAACACATGATCAGCTCCCTTTGTGACCTTCAGGCAGTTGTCAAGAACTCGTAGGTCGACCAGATGGAATTCGTCACAGAACATATCCTCGGTCATGTGTTCATTTTTCTTCCAGTCGGAAGCAATGATGTAGTGGCCTTCCGCCTTCAGGCGACGCGCGGTGTGCGAGGCAATGAAACCACCTGCACCAGTCACTGAAATGCGCAGTTTCTCCGTTGGCCAGTAAGGCTCCGTAGGATACTCGGCCATAGACATTTTGCTCTCCGAAAGATCGGTTTATCGGCGCTCGACTGCTTCTTCGTGGGTCCGGGGGTACACACTGGGCAGTGGCTTGCGCACAGCAGCTTTTTCTCACTTCGTCCATCGCCATCCACATTTGCAGGCAAGAGGGCGTCTGGACACCGCACCGTGACGGTCCACTGGCAGAGCGGCCACGTCCTCCAAGCAGCGGGCCCGTTAGGAAAAGCGTTGCGCCAAGTCACCGCCAACCGATTGGAAGTTGCCGGACTTGCGGTCCGCGTTGGTCCGTGAAATGGGCTGTTCGCCTGCTACCGTACAGGTTCAAAAGTACTTGCTTGTTGTAACGAAAGCTGGTACGTGGTCCTCTGCTCCCGCAGGATCTTTTAATATTCTGGCCACAATCTCTGGTACACGTAGCCAATCTAGGGTGCGGGCCTGGGTCGAGGGCCACGCAGCCTGCGTGCAACGCTTTTTGGCTCGAAATTGGATCCTAGTTCCTGCACGTGACATGCACCGCATGCTGCTGGCTGCATACCTCAGCATACATGGATTGGTTTATCAGCCGGCCGACACGATATCAGCGACCATTCACTTGGGCGCAGCTCAGTTGAATTGGTTACGCAGTAATCGAAACCCTAAATGTGCAGGAACGCATTGCGATACATCTCCCTGCCGTTCACCGTTGCTTCTTCTCCTTGTAGTGAGAAGAAAACAGCCTCTTAATTGCTAATTTGTGGTTGTTAAAGCAAGGCGTGCAGCATATGACGGCGTGATTCCCGTTAAAGCACCACGTTTGCCCATGCTAGCCTCCATGGCCACCATGAACTATTCCTGCCGGTCCTGCACATTAAACGCTATCCCGATCCCGGTAGCTAAAGTTAGCTCGCCTATACTTCCACAAAAGCATGCCCTTCCACGGGCTACCGGCGGAGCCGGACCAGCTCATTTTCTCGCGCAGAGGCCGACACTTGGTTTTAGACGAGGTTTGACCGTTTGCCTTGCAGGCGGTATGCCCTCGGATACGCAGATGAACCCAAATAAGATGTACGAGAATATTATGAAGGCCATCGGCGCAAGGTTTGTGGCTCTCAA
Organism: Mesostigma viride; assembly: GCA_009746045.1. NCBI lineage: Eukaryota > Viridiplantae > Streptophyta > Mesostigmatophyceae > Mesostigmatales > Mesostigmataceae > Mesostigma > Mesostigma viride. The sequence continues at coordinate 1,132,483 of RPFO01000312.1, forward strand.
AAACGAGGGAAATCTGCAAGAAATATTTGCCCTTTGCTCTCCTGACGTGGACTTGTACGGCACCCAAGGACTGGGGCCTGCGTCAAAATCTTTGACGAGGTATTTCTCTCTCCATCCCGAATTGCATCACTCGGTTAAAGAGGAAGACTATCAGATCATGGGCAAAGGCGTCGTCGGCTACAAATTTGTCAAGACGTGGCGCGACAAAGACACTGGCAAGCTGATGGAATGGGCGAGCTACGCAAACGGCAGGAATAAGATCGAAAAAATCCACCTTGGGACGGACGGCCGCATTGTTAAGGTGGAGGTGGTGGAGGTGGTCTAAATGTTCGATATGCAGCGAGGGATCTCTTCTGTTTTTGAAACAGGGCTGATCCCAGTTTTTTAGCCGTATGGGATGATTGAGACATGTTATGGGAACTTCGTATGGGATGATTCCGAGACATGTGGGCGCACTGATTCTGTCACTCCAAACAAATGTCTCCGGTGGTTGCAAGGCACCGGACCCTATTATAGGGGTGAGGTGCACCCTTATTGATGAATGCTGTTCAGGTACTGGATTGTCAGCGGATGCGACATGCAGGCAGCCCCGCTTGGTGACATCAACCCAATGAAGCTAGGTTAGACAACCAATGATGTGTGCAACACGCTGACGCACGCCTGGAGCTGAAATAGAGCATCTGCTCTTTTGACATAGATATGTATAGTAGGAAGAAAATAGTGAGTGCCTCTAGACATTAAGGAGGCGGATTTTTTTGGGTCCTGTTTGTAATATATTATAGCATGTAATCTTTGCAAACAGCTATCTAGCACGCAAATTTGGCAAGCGTGACGTGTGACACATGGACTGATCTTACTCGATCTTCTCTCTGCAATCACAGGCCGCTGCAACGTGTGGGACATAAGTGATGTGTGTGAGCAATACACACAATGCCCTATGCTCCTAGACCTACATGTGTGAGACATGCAACAGACATGACAACTTGCTTTATAAGTACATCCTTGCATTGTCAGCAGATGCACGTACATGCATGAGGTGGCACCCCAAAACCCTTAAAAATTGACCTATGCTAATATCACCTGAAATTCATTTGCACAATGCTAAGTTATGATTGGGGGCACTAAATAACATCTCTAGTGAGTTTTCCATGCACTTGTTGGGGGTACTAACCCCACATATACGCCAATAGTGCGCTATAAATAGCAAAAGACGCTAATTCATTCATTCATTCATTCATTCATTCATTCATTCATTCATTCATTCATTCATTCATTCATTCATTCATTCATTCATTCATTCATTCATTCATTCATTAGACTCGTGCTCCCGTTGGGGAGTCACGGAGCATTAACCCCGATGGATGGATGGATGCGTGCAAACAGTCCTACCGGTCTAAGCTATCTATCTACAACAGCTATCTATAACATCTATCTACAAAATCTAGCAACAACAACTCTACCCTATGGGACCTGCCTGGCGTGCTTCCCGTATGTTTGCACACGCGGGCGCTTCCCCACGGGGTGGGGCTCATTGTCCTCTATGACCTGGGCCCACTTGGCCTTGTCCATCATCTTTTTCCAAATCACGGAGAGGCCTAGGCCCCCCATGTCCTCCACTAGCTGTTTTTTGAAGGTTCGGGCCTTGCGGCATCTAACATCACGGGGCCCAGCCCACGTCAGGGGGTGCCGGCCAGGCTGAGCTGGTCGCAGTCCCGCGGGGGGGCCACGTAGTAGTGAGGTGTCTACCTGGTTGGTGCGAGCTAGGTGCCCTACTAGCTGCAGGCGCCGCTAGTGCTTAATGGTGCTGGTGATATATTGCATGCCAAGGTACAGGTCCTCATTGCGGGCACGAGCAGCATATCCTACTCTGAAAATGGATCGCAGCATGTTGGTGACCGCGCCGTCCAGCTTGCGGGCCAGGTCGGCGGTGAGGGTCCACGTCTCGGCCCCATACGTAAGAACAGGCAGGACGAGGACCTTAAACAGGTCCTGTTTCTCGATATCTTGCCCAGGGGCTTGCGCCACAGGGCCCGGTATTGGCGTAAAGCGTGCCAGGCGAGGGAGATGCGGTGGTCCACATCAGCCTCGCAGCTGGGAAGCAGGCTGCGCCCAGCAGCTTGACGCGGTCCCGATACAGGACTCGAGAGCCGTCAAGGAGAAAGAGGTCTGGCGGGTGGGTGAGCCCAATCGCCAGAGCCTCTGTCTTCTTGCTGACCTCAAGCCCCACTGCACGGGCCTCGATAGCCAGGCAGTCGAGCCACGCCTGCACGTGCCCAGTGCATGTCCTCGAAGAGGGTGGTGTCGTCTGCGTAGATGATGTCCGCCAGCCGAATCTCCGTTTCCGCTCCGCCATGCCAGAAGCGGTTGGCAACCTGCACCCCTGGTTCCCTACCCACGATGCGGGCAAATCGCTTGCGCGCCTGAATCATTACGTATTCGACCGCAATAATGAACAGGTAGGGCGACAGCACGCAGCCCTGCCACACACCCTTCTGTAAAGGGCATGGTGGCGTAGTCCCGTAAGAAGTGCGCACCGAAGTGGTGGACCCTTCATACAGGTTGCGGATGACAGCAATAAGGGGGCGGGGGATCCGGAACAGCTCGAGGATGTCCCATAGCGCAGCCCAGAAAACCGAATCGAAGGCTTTGATGAAGTCCACCAGCACAAGGTGCAAAGGGGACTCACCAGGCTAAAGGCGTTGCAGTTCCTCCACAAGGCGGCGAGTAGCGAAGAGCGCCTGTACTGTGTTGCGACCTGAACGGAAGCCGTGCTGAGTCTCGCTGACTCAGGTGACCGTCCAGGGCCGTGCGCAGGCGGTTCAGGATGAGCCGCATGAGAAGCTTGAGGGGGGCACTTTGGATGCACACCCCTCTGTAGTTACCGGGGTCGGCTGGCGACCCCTTGTTCTTGTACAGCATCGTGCGAAAACTGTGTTGCCAGGCCGCTGGAGGCGGTTGCGACGACAGCAGAAGGCGGTTGCAGATATCCGGATATCCCGGAAGAGCAGCATAACACCAGTGTCCTCAAATTCGGCTTCAAGTTTCACAAGTGCGGCTGGAATCTCGTCGGAGCCAGTGGCGGCGGCGTATAACGCAAACGCTGGACCGCCTCCATGACCCCGCGAGAGGTGAAAGGAGGCATGTCTGACGGGTCGCCAAGCGGGCCGATCAGCGGGGGGACTAGGTAGTCCGCCGTTGACCTAGGCGGGGCCGGGGGCCCGGCGGCCGCCGCCGACCAGGGCGGCCGGGCGGGCGGCGGCGGCTGGGAGTAGGGGCGGGGGCAGCGCAGCTGTCCCCACGACCTCGGCCGTGGCCGCGGCCCAGGTACAAAGTCGCTTGGCTGGGGCGCCAGGAACGGGCATGGCGGTGGGGCCGGCCGAGGCCGTCCGGGTGCCCGAGGCGCTTGTACCAGAACCAGGCCCCCTTGCCTTCGTGCTTCTGCTGGCAGCTGCGCAGGTCCTTGACCATCTGCTGAGCGTCTGCCTTCTCAGCGGCTACTCGTAGGCGACCCGGCCGCGCAGAGCTGCTTGCAGCCCAGGTTTGGCGGTCGGGTCCCTGTTGCGGCGGGCGGAGCATCTGCCTAGCGGTGACCACTGTCGGTGCGTGACGGTGGACAGCAAGCTGGCGGCGCGGAGGCAAGGAGGGGAGGGTGCGGGCAGCCAGACGATACTTGGCAGCGATACCGCGGAGGATCACTGTAATGTCACCCGGCGGCGGAATGGCGTGTAACTGCTGGCGACTGCCCCTGGTGTCAAAGACTGCCAGGAAGTCGTCGACCCGGTGCGACATAGCGGCCTGCTCTTCTGCTGACATCTTGTCGGCATCCTTCAGTACAATCCGGAGCACCTTGAGATCTGGCTGAGGCGCCAGTTGTCGCGACGGTTTCACACCAGGAAACCGCAATCTGATGCGAGCGAGCACAAGGCGGTGATCAGATTCCACCGTGCTGACAGAATCTTGCAGCACGCGAGCATCGACAACTGAGGGGCTCTGAGCCCGGCGTACGCAGATATAGTCAAGGCACACCACCCGATCCGACGGCCCCCAAAAGGTGGCAAGCTGCTCTGCGGGGCGCGCGAAAGAAGCCTTGCATGCAACCAGCGCAGATTTGGCCAGCAGATCGATTCGCAAATAGAGCCGTGTTACCGTTGGCTATCGTGTTGGTGGGGGAGTACTGAGCGCCCCCAGTGCCAACTGGCAGCGTGGGGTTGGCGTCGAGCAGCATAACCAGGAAGTGCCGAGCTGGGATGTTGGCCTCCTCCTCCTTGAGGGCGCTGAAGAAGGCCTCACGTTCCGCCTGAGCTCGACCCGCATGTGGTGCATATCCCACTATAACGGTTAGCGTGTGGTGGGAATGGCCCTGAGTGGCCGAAAAAGTGGCCACTGCATAGCACACGCGGGGATCGCAACACGATGGACTGGAGGTGCGCTGATGCTGCCGGTGAGCACAAGAGGCCCACACCACCTTGACCCGGCGCGTCACCTCGATCCACCATAGTGGAACCGCCAGCCCGCACGAAGGTCATCGACCAGAAGGCCGTTGACCCCTTGCTGGGGGTCGACGGTGGGTCGGTTCTACTGGACCCCGAGGACAGCGATCTTGTTGTCGGCGCACAAGGCGATCAGCTCGTCGACGCGATGGCGTGCTGGGGTGCGGCCACTCGAGTGCGGCGATCGTAGAAGGATCTGCAGGGAGGGTGCGCACATTAAAGCTTGCAATACCAAGAATGGGCCGTTGCCCTATTAGCGGGGGGGTGGGGGTGCATGGAGGTGCCGTGTTGGTCTGTACGGCAGTACGGGGTATTCGGTAAAACCCGCGCGTACTGTGCACAAAAGTACGGGTATTTTCAGGAGGGGTAAAAAATACGGGAAAAAATACGCAGTACGGCAGTACGGGTATTTTTCAAGTTGTAGTTAAGAAGTACGGGGTATTTTTGAGGTGAATGCTGAAAAGTACGGGGTATTCCAAGGATGTGTGACCCTGCATCCAACAAATGTTACTACTATATAATTATTCTATGCTATTCATTAATGAACATATAGTGGCAGTGACTTGCCACCTGCCACACTTGGATTCACATTGCAATACATCCTTCAAGTACATGTGTTTATTGTGGTCATGCAAATTATTGACCATTTAACACCGGTCTCTTTTATTATAATACCCTTTTATTATAATGCATCAGCCTTTACAAAATTTGCATGAATGCCATCAACTCAATATAATGCATTATTGAATATGGTATAATGCACCCAGATCTCTGCCTAGTTGATGCAGTGGATGTGATAGCACTACAATCGGCAGCTTTGCTGCACAATGACAACAAGTGCATGCCATGAATCCCTGAAATTCGAAAAATAAAATGGCAATCAACCCATGCAGAATGAACAACACAATAAACTGCCAAGGAAATGCCCGAAAAAGTAAATACGAAGTGGCAAGTAGCCCAGAAAACACACCGTCAACTGCCAGGGCATTCCTGAGAAAAGTATATGGCAAACTGCAGTTATCTGGGCATGCCCAGATAACGCTGTCAACTGCCAAGGATATGCCTGGAAAAGCACTGTGGAATCGTCTTCTGCACTGCCTTGCCAGAGCCACAAGGGCCAGCACCCGGGGCAGCGGCAGGCAGAAGGGCCTTGGCAACGCGGGCACCGAGCGCTGCCCTCAGCTCTCTCCTTTCCAACGGGGCTGCCTCAGCCGCCTGAAGCCTCCCGATCAGGCCTTCTACATTCCCGGAGTCCTTGCAAAACGCGGCTCCCTTGTTGGGGATGTGGCCGAGATGGCCGACAGCGCGATCCTTGCTAAAGCTGCCAGGCCTGCCGAACTTGTAATCGCACAGCTTGCACGCCCACCTCTGGCCGACTACCACCTCTTCCCCATGAACGGTCTTTTCCACCTCGTCAATCAGATGCATGGAGGTATTGATACTCCTCTACTTTTCTGTCGTTTGGGGCTCTACGCAGCGCCATGGTCGCATCTTAGTAGGTGATTGCCTGGTGCACAATGCATGAACCGTCGCACCACCCTCCATTTTCATCGTCCATTTCCCTCGTCCATTTTCCGCGTCCTTCTACTTTAATTGCGTCCTTCTAGAACTGCACGCTTATGATTCTGCCAGGCTGTCCCCTTACAGCTTTTCTCCCACGCAATAAAAAATCCTGTCAAAAAGGAAAAAGGTGCACTGTCACGCGCGTAGTAACTAGGGAGTAGCTATGCACTCGCTGCAATTTCTGCTATCTCAGCACCGCGGACAGGTTCCTGGGCCTCAATCTCGCGTGACACCTGCCCCCCCGCCCTCCGCGACCTCCGAAATCGGCGAAGTCCAAAGTGAAAAACAGCGAAAATCGTACGGCGTACGCGGTCGAAAGCGTCGGTACCGTACAATACGGCGTACTTTCATACCCGAGTTGCCGTACGGACCAACACGGTGGAGGTGGGCCGGTGTACGTTGAGAAGGGTAGTGCTGGAGGTGGGGGTGGGGGTGGGGGGGGGGGGGGGGGGAGGGTGGCGATTTGGGTTAATGCTTGTCAACGCATGGAGCCTTTCTTTCAGGGCGGGATGCATCGTCTCCGTCCTGTCTGGGGTCGCCGGCGTGTCGACTGGGCCTCATCCCGCTCAAGGCGGGCCAGGACGCGTGTGAGGCTGGTAAACTGGCGGGAAGGTTGACCGTGGCGTGCCTGGCGACCTTGCATCCTGGTCATGCTCGCACGGTGCGACGCTAATTACCTAGGCTTGGGTATGCCCCAGCCAATGCACACATTTATTTGCAAAACTGTCTGCAGCGTTTTTAGTTCCCTGAGTTTGTAGCTTGCTGAGCTATTTACATCATGAAAAGGGCAAAACCTCTAACAGTTATTAATTTCCCCGCAAAACGACCCTTTTTTGCCGGACATTGGGAATAACTTTTTATAAACACGTAAAAAAAATACTTTTTTTCAGCAGCGAAAATCCGTCTAGCAGGGGCCGGACAACTGTGTTCCAAGTCCCAGGTCCTTCCGACAAGTCTATCTCAAGTTATCAGGTCAGTATGTGTGCTAAAACCTGAGCAGAAGCTGAAGGAGGTTTTTATTTGTGCAAGCCACTTAGGCGCGATGTTTTCCATCCAAAAAGCCTGAAAGCATGCCCTACTCGATCACAAAACATAAGCAAACAGCTGGGCACCTCATCTGCCCTCACCTGCCCTCGGCATGACCAACCTTGACAGCGCAAGCATAGCAACACATTCATCTTCATCATCCTGAACGACTCGAACACGCGGACAAGATAACGGCAGGCTAGAGCTACCATGGTCCGGATTCTCCCGATTTCTGGCCTGCGCTGGCTGTCTCCTTGATAGCAACACAATCGGTAGGTATACATGCCAAGAGAGCATACACTATACTCAAACCAAGGTTACCTTGTTAACTTCATGATTAGAACTCAGCAAATCTATGACCAAAAGCACATATAAATAACTCTTGCACACTAACGATGACACATGCTCAAGGTTGGGGGTCACGTACTGTGACACGCACTGATGGGTTTCCTAGAGGACCACCTGACAGGCGCTATAAGGACCACGTACTCAGTAACCAAGTAAACACAATTACACGTACTTAACGTGCCATCCAACATGCATCAAATACATGCTGAATATGTTATGAAGTACAAAGGGGTGGCCACACACCTCATACCCCTTCACCGTCCCTCGAGCATGGCCAGACTTATAAGCATGTGAACCACTTCCGCAAGGGGTGCGCGCACCGTGCACCCACTTTTCTCAGTACGGCTGGTACCGCGAATTTTTTCGCGCAGAAAATATTCGCCGCGCCACGTCCCCTTAAGTTGCATTTAGCGACTGATCGGTGAGCATCTTGCACATATGACCTGGCTTGCGCCTAGATGGTTTTCGATCCGGCCTGGCAATGGCGGCATGCTGCAATTCACAGTAGGATATGCAGTGTGTAGCTCATATTATTCTCTGGAACACAGACAATACATGCAAGGCCTGGGTGCTAGATAGAAGGCTGCTGCAACAATCCAGCGTATCGCGATTATTCAAAGCTGAATGGTCTAGTAATGTAGAAAAGCGCAGAGGTCCACATGTCATAACATCATATGCCATGAATAAATCCAACAATGATATCATGACTGCTCACGGTTATATGATGTCATATAAGTGAATTCATTCAAGAATGGTTAAGAGGGTCTATATAGCGGTCTGCCTTGCCACCCGGATGATGGCACCTAGGTTTGCCCTGCACGTTCCATGCTGAACACACGATTTCAAGCACGCCGTTGGCGTTTAGCTGGCACATGCGCTTCCTGCACCGGGGCAACTTCCCTGCTGCCGGCATCACCCCTGCCATTGCTGCTGCGTCTAAGACCGCCCACCACATTCTCCAGCCGAGTGGACTTGGGTGTTTGTAGGCACCGCTGGGACTGTGAAGCAACCATATCCCTTTGCGACACACTATCATGACTGTGCTCCCGTAACGGTGGCACCTCCAGGCTGGCAGCATAAGCAGGGGGCCGGTTTATTGGCACCGCCATACTCCCCCCCCCACCGCCCCTATCGTTCTCAACCCCCCCCCGAGCCCCCCTATCGCTGTCAACGCCCGCACACGCTCCACCAGACGCGGCAACCCTGCCGCCCTCGTGGGTGGAGGGATTGCCCCCACTGCCCGCCCTGGTGACGCCCGTCAACTCTTGCAAGGGGCCCCTGCGCAAGGGGCCCCTGGCAGCGCCCTGACGCCCCAGCGTGCAGGGGCCTCCGGCGGGGGCACAAGCACCAGAGGTGACCTGCGGCGGTTCCAAGTGGGGGCGTACAACCCCAACTCCTACACCACTCGGTGCCTTGCATGCTGGCGCGTCGCACGCTTGCGTGACGGGGGGGGGGTCATCACCAGCTAAAGCGACCAAGGGTGCCGCGGCTGCCCCCGGTCGAGGGACCCCTGCCAGCTGGTCCCCTGCGTCGTGCTCCAGGCGCGTGCCCACGCTGGGGCTGTCTGGCAGGGTAGCGCCAGGGGGCCCTCCAGCGGGGGCGCCCCCTCCCACCCCCATGGGGGCCGCCAGGCCGGATACCGACGCGGACTGGGGGGGCGACACCGATGCGGGCGTGGCGCCGCCCCCATCATCAAACAGCCTGCGGTGCACCCGCAAGCTGCTGCCAGAGCCACCACTGGCCGCACGCCGGCGCGCCGCGGTGACGCCCTCGCCAGGATTATCGGCCTCCCCCGCGCCCTGCGCCGGCGGGTTTGCGTGGGCGACCGCGTGCGACGGCCGCACGTGGGAGGAGGGCACGAACGATGACAAGCCGGCGCCGCCCATGCCCGCCGTGCCAGGGTCCCTGGGTGCGGCCTGCGGCGCGCTCGCCTGGGCGTGCGCTGTGGACGGTCCGGCCCTTGGGTGCCTGGGCGCGGCCGGCTGGGAGGCCCTGGGGCCTGCAGCACAGCCCCTCCCGCCCGCGTTGCCAGCATAATTGCCCACGTTGGGCGCCGTGACCGTGCGCTGATAGGTGGCCTTGCTCATGCCGTGGAACTGGGGGCGCGCCACCCTGGCATCCCCCAGCAGGTGCTGGCTGGCGCGGCCGCCCGCCGCTTCCGCCCGCTGCACCGCCTCTCCCTCCCTCGTGGCCAGGTGCCGCCTGGCAGGGAGCGCGGGCACCCTGCCTGCGCCGGCTCCAGCATTAGCTTGCGGCTGCGAGAGGGGTGGCGGGAAGCGTGCACTGGCGGCGTGAGCGCGCATACTTGGTGCGCCTGCATCGCTTTGGGAGTAGTGGAAGGGCATGCGTGAGGGGGCCGCGGTGGCGTGGGAGGGAGCACATGCGATCACCCTGGGCTCTGCCCTCTGTGTTAGTGACGATGAGCGGAGCGCCAGGTTAGGGGCGTCCTGCGACGCCTGTGCGGGTCCTGCAGGGCGCGAGCGCCCACCCGCAGCAGGGGGCGGTGACCCAGCGGGCATGTGAGCACCGTGACCCTCACTACTGGTATGCGCTGCTTTGCCCTTGGCACGCGGGTCGCCCTGCGACTGCCAGCTGGCGTGGTCAAAGTCCCCACGACGGTCCCGCCTGCCCTGGCTGCCGCGTGAGCACTCGGGCGCCCCTGCCAAGGGCCCCAGGGAGTCGCACCCGCCGCCATCCGCCGACAGGGGGGACACCAGGTTCGTGATCTCTTCGCTGGCGCACGGCCCCTGCAACTGGCTGGCATGGCCCCCCTGGGAGCCTGCGTTGCGGCTCGCCTGGGTGCCGGGCAGGGGCTCCTCCCCCCACCCTGGGCCGTACTCGTCACCGGTGCCACCCGTTAGTCCCGTGCCACCCCCCTGTCTGGTACCGCAGGGTTGGGCATCTGGCCATGCAGCGCTAGCGATTCGTGGCCGGGGGCCGGCCGACATAACTTTCTCCTCCTCTTCCCCCTCCCCCCCCTCCCTTTGGCTGTCTGCGCTGCTGCCGCTATCGTCGTCGTCATCATCATCATCATCATCATCATCGTTGTCGTCGTCGTCGTCATCGTCATCATCGGGTAGCATTAGCTCGTCTCTAAGCTGTCGCGTCGTCCGTGGCAGCTGGCTGCGGAAACTGCTCAAGGGTGCGTGGGCAGTAGACAGGTGGCGCAGGTGCCAGTGGTTAGACAGTGTGGCTAGCTAGGGCAGCAGGGAAGGTATGATGTCACAACGGGAATGTGACTGCCACAGCACCATGGTTATCAAACCTGTGTTCCTGAACGCTTGTATAAAATACGGCGGCTACCCTCCCACCATGTTAACATCCACGTACACGACCGCTCAAGTATAGCGCTGAGGCAGGTACTGGCGGTCACAGTCAAGAGGGTCAGGCATGATGAAGCCATGCTGCAGTCCTGTACGGTATTCAACGTTCGAGGCATCCCAGGCTGTATGTGAAACAGCAAAAATACATAGTGAGCAACAGGCAGCCTGTCCTCTGGGTTAGTGTCCAGCCACCACAGCAGCGGACCCTCGCAGGTGAACAGGCACCGTCCGCGGGTCCAGGCTTACGCTAGTGGTGGATGTTCTGATCAGATAGTGGTGGATGTGGCTATACTTAGGGCAGGGCAAGGCACGGGACAGGTGGCGTGGCCACCCTTGCACTAGCAGGCGTACGATGGATGACGTGGAGCGGGATTTCATGCTCATGCGTAGCTTTATGGAATGTGCAGTCCCAGTGCAAGCGTAGATAGTTGCGGGTGTCGTGCTAGTGTAGAGGATGGGTGGGCCACCCATGCCTGTGTATCCAGGAATGGCCCCATGCTAGTGTTGTGTGTGTGGGCCCAACGCAACGAGGCGCGGGCGTCGCTTACCCCTTGACAACGACCTTTGCCAGGAAGGTTTGCGCCTGCTTGGGTGCGTGGAAGCGCAGCATGTCGCAGAGCCGCGCAAGCTCTCGCATCGCTTTGTCCCCCAGCTGCTCCTGCACGCCCCCACGCCCCTGCACGCCCCCATGCCCCTGCACGCCCCCTCGGTGGCCACTACCGTCCGCCACGCCCGACAACCACGCTCGCTGTGCACGCGGTGGTCCTGGAGCTGCTGGCACTGCGTGGGCCACACCACCACCCCCTGCTAGGGGTGGGGCCTCCTGTGCCAGCCCCAGGGTGGCAGCGTGGATGGCCAGGCGGAGCAGGATCTGCAGCTGGTGCCTGAGCTTGGGGCCGAGACAAAGAAGCAGGCAGGTGAGCCGAGCGGGCGATTGGAGGGCAGGCCGGCAGGCAGGCAAACAGGTGGGCAAGCAGATGGTGGGTGGGTGGGTGGGTGGGTGGGTGGGTGGGTGGGTGGGTGGGTGGTGGGTGGGTGGGTGGGTGGGTGGGTGGGTGGGTGGGTGGGTGGGTGGGTGGGTGGGTGGGTGGGTGGGTGGGTGGGTGGGTGGGTGGGTGGGTGGGTGGGTGGGTGGGTGGGTGGGTGGGTGGGTGGGTGGGTGGGTGGGTGGGTGGGTGGGTGGGTGGGTGGGTGGGTGGGTGGGTGGGTGGGTGGGTGGGTGGGTGGGTGGTGGGTGGGTGGGTGGGTGGGTGTGGTGGGTGGGTGGGTGGGTGGGTGGGTGGGTGGGTGGGTGGGTGGGTGGGTGGGTGGGTGGGTGGTGGGTGGTGGGTGGGTGGGTGGGTGGGTGGGTGGGTGGGTGGGTGGGTGGGTGGGTGGGTGGGTGGGTGGGTGGGTGGGTGGGTGGGTGGGTGGGTGGGTGGGTGGGTGGGTGGGTGGGTGGGTGGGTGGGTGGGTGGGTGGGTGGGTGGGTGGGTGGGTGGGTGGGTGGGTGGGTGGGTGGGTGGGTGGGTGGGTGGGTGGGAGTACAGGAGGACAGGTGGCGGGTGGACAGGGGGAGGCACGGACAATGCACAGCCAGGCAGGCAGGTAGGCAGGCAGGCAGGCAGGCAGGCAGGCAGGCAGGTAATTGCATCCAGGATGGCACAGCAACGCAGTTGTCAAGGAAGCGGTTCGTGCTTGGTGTTGTTTGAGTGCACTCCCATGATCGGTAGCAAGCCGATGCATGCTGAATGCCAAGCACTCACACAGTGTGCACTCGCAGACCGCGCGCCCAGGCCCATGCACATGCACACACCACACAAACCCAAAGTACAGGCGTGCGCACAAGGTCACACCTGGGTGGTACTGGCTCCCACGTGCCTGAGGATCAACTAGGGTAGCCTGAACGGCCCATCTTGTCAAGAATGGCTGCACGCCAGCCACCACCAGAAGTACCACATCCTCAGGGTGTGCTTGGATAGGCTCAGCAGACTATGTTCATGTCGGCACAAGCAGCAGATGCACGGTTTGCAGGGCCCACACCCACGAGCTGCAGCCACCACAAGGATGCCTGCTTTAAGCCATCGTCATGCCTATCACAAAGCTGTGCGTGGTTCTCCATGCGCAGCGATACGTGATCAACGCGGGCACAGCATCCCATGCACAGCGACACGTGATCTACGCGGGCAGGGCGTCCCGTAGACACATCCAGCTGCATATAACATGTGACCCATGGCCAGTAGCCACCCTCTGGCCCAGGGTTTCACGCATGCTGTCAAAGCGGAATCCAACCACTGTACGCCGTAGTGACTATTATTTTATGTTTATAGTGCGGAAAAGGATACTCTCGCGCATGCATCCACTTGTCGTCAGGTTGCGCTGCTGCTCCCTCCAACGCGGCAAGTGGCAGGACCTGCTGGGCCATGTCACCCTGTGGCAGCCCCACCGGTGCACCCTGGGACAGGGCAGCGCTAGCCTGGGTGTCGCCCCCCTCCCTGCATGTGCCAGCAGCGGTGCTTGCCCCTTCTGCATTTTGTTGCGACCCATCCCGCGCACCGGCTTGTACGGCCATGGCATCAGGCGACAGGGTTGCCCGCTCACCGTGAACTCCCTCATCCACCCCACCAGCTGCCACTTCATTACCCCGCTGGCTTGCTCCACCCCCTTCCCCAACCCCCCCATCCCCCGGTGCGGACATGGGTCGCAGAAACGCCAGCTGGCGCTGGTTCAGCTTCCGTGGCGCCACCAGCAGTGCCTTTCGCAGTGCCGCCCCCACCTCCTCCCACACGCCCCCACGATCCCCACCGCAGCGGGGCAGGGCGTCCCCCTGGCCGCCCTCCCTGGCCGGATGCCCCAGGGCCCCCGCCAGGTGCCCCGCCAATGCTTCAACCAACGCCAGCACAAAGGGGAGCAGGTCCGTACCCTGGGCACTGGTGGACACACCCTTGGGGCCAGCAGCAGGGACGGCGGGGCCAGAAGGCCTGGAGGTGCCTCCTTGGGTTGACGGCCCTGGCGCCGCTGCTGCCGGCTTCCCCGCTACTAGTCGGTCCTCCACCTTGCGGCGTGCCCACGCGGTGAGCTGGGGGGCGCATCGGCCACCACCCGTCCACGCGGGAACCGAGCTGAGCTCGGCGGCAAAGGATGCTAACAGGGTGTCACGGAGGGGAAGGAGTGGGTCACCCGTGGCCAAACAAGGGCCAACCAGCCCTTGAGGTGCCACAAACGATGGCCCAGCTGCAGGTCCAGCTGGCACCTGGTCTGATTGCGTGGACACGGTCGCATGCGACAGATGAGCAGGATTATGCTGGCCGCTGTCGCCATCATTAGCCTTGGGGTGCCCCTGGGCGCTGCGTTGTGCGCCCACCTGGGAACCGCCTGCAGGTGCTGCGACGCCATCGAGACGAGCCGCCTCCTCCACAGGGGAGACGGGTGCCAGCTGGCGCGCACCCATCGCGTATGCATTCCCAGGTGCATCAGGGGCCACACCTGGCTGACCCGCGGACGGCAGCGCCCACCTGTCACTCAGCCGCGTCTGCTCCGCGCTCATCTCCCGGATATCGCCCCCAAACGCTCTCCAACGCGCTCCCCCCTTGGCCTGCTTGTGCGGTGGACCACCGCCCTCCACCCCCTTGCGCTTCCTGGTGCGCAAGTCATCGTCTGCCGCCGCCAACCACAACGCCGCCAACCGGCCCTTGCCCTCCCACTTGTACTCTCTCCCCTCCTGGCTGGTGGCACCTGCGAGCTGTTGCCCCTGTCGCCACTGTGACGTCTGCCAGTCTCGCAGCATGGCATCGTGCAGCGTCGTGGCACCGGGCAACGCGACACCTGGCAGCCCGCCCCGCAGGCCCCCCTCACGGCCACTCCCCTGGCCGGCCTCCCGCCCAGGTCCCGACCCCACCCCTGGCTGACACCTGGCACCTGCGGCGATCGCTTTGAGGGCCATCTGGGCACGGCGCGGGAGGCGGCGGGGCACACAGGGGGGGGCCACCCGCGCATGCGCCAGTTTTACGGCACCCGACCCAGAGGGAGCTGCGGCCCCACGGTGGGTGGACGCCCCCACCGCGGCAGCAGGTGGACCCTCCTTGTCGAGCGTAGGGCCATCCTTGTCACGTTTCTTCTTGTCACAAAATTCCTGCCAGCTGACGCTGCTATCAGCCAACGGGCACGCCAGGTACCTCGCCTCCTCCCTTATGGCAGCCCAGGTGCACCCTTGCGGCCCACATGCCACCCCCCTCGCGTCATCGATGGGTGTCGCTGCTGACAGCGCGCTGACGTCGTCATGGGACCACCATGCCGGCTCATGGAACCCCACGCTGTCATCATCGCTGCATGCACACGAGGGGCACAGGTATGTCATCACCATGTCATCACCATCACCGGATGAGTAGGGCTCCAGCAGGTACAAGCCAGGGAGGACCAACCCCCCTGGCCCACCGCCCTGACCGCTGCTGGTGGCAACATGACCTGGCCCCTTCGGCTCAAGTCCAGCTGGTTGGCTGGCGGTAGATGCCGCGACGGCACGCCCTGCTTCGCCTCCTGTACAACCCTGACGCGGCACGTCAGCCCCCCTGGCAGGCCCCCCCTCCTCCCCTTCCCCTGCTGCCACCTGTACCAGCACACACAGGCCTTCCTGCGCCAGCCACTTCACGAACCAGCCACCCTCGGGGCCGCGCCCGCCGTGGCAGGAAAGCAGGTAGTCCACGGGGGCCGGGCGCGGGCTGGGATGGCCCGTCGGCGCACTAGATGCATCTCCTGCTCGCTGTACCCTGCCGCTGCCACCTGCAGCGCGTGGGCTGCTCGGTCCCTTCCCCCCCACGCAAGTCCCCCACGGCTGGCCCGAGGGCGCATGGGTGGATGCGGGCACAGCCAGCGTTGTCCCAGATGGCAGCACGCAACGCACGGTGATGTCGGTGGGTGTGGGCTGCCCTACCAAGGGTGCTGCCTGGCCAGCCGCCAGAGACGTGGCCGCCTTGTGGCCACCCTGCACGCCCATCTCCTCGCGCTTGACAACGACCACAGGGTGTGATGCGCCACCTGGCCCGGCACCCCTGCCACTGCTAGCGCCGGTGCTGGTGGAGGCGTGTGGAAGGGCCTGCCCTCGGCATGCGCTGATGCTGACACACACCGGTCGGGTCCAGGGGTTGAGCTGCAGGTCCGCCAGCAGAAGCACGCCGGCTGGTGCCGCAGCATCAGCCCGGTGACGCTCTGTTTGTCCCCTGCCCGTGGCAGAGAGAGCAGTAGACCGGTCCCTCCCTCCCACACACACCCAGCGCAGTGTGCCAGGGACCGGCGGGGAAGGCCACGCGGGTCCCCCTGACAGGTTCCGACGCACCTGGCCGGACAGCCACGTCAGCAGCGCCGCCGTGTGCACATTCGTTGATGTCACACCCAGCAACGCCAGCGGTAGTGGCTGGACGGCGCCCCTCCACGCCGCTGATGTCAGCAGGTCGCAGTTTGGTGCCGTGGACGCTGCCGTCGATGTTGCTGCTGCTGCTGCTACTACTGATGATGCTGATGCTGCTGATGATGATGATGCGCCCTCCTGCCCCCCCACGCGTGCGCTCACCCACACGATGGCGCGGTGGTCGCGCACGCAGCGGGAGGTTACCTCCGCCAGCTGCAACTGGAGTAGGCGCGACCCAAAGTCCGAGAAGGGGAGGGGTGGCGCGGCAGGGACCGAAGGGGACGGCGCCACCATTGCGGGCTGGTGGAGGGCTGAATGGGTCGGGTACGGGGCGCACGTGATCAGGAAGACAAGGTCCAGGGGGCGCTCCTGGGTGCCCTCATTCGCAGGTGTCTGCGGCACGTGAGGGCTGCCAGCATCGTCCTCGTCGGTGCTGCCTGGGGAACCATAGCCCTCAGGGAACCCCTCCAGGGTCTTCTGCAGGGCGTCGGCCAGGTGCTCGTACTTGCCCTGCCTGTGGCTGAACGGGGCGCTCGTCCTGCGGGACAGCAGGTTGAGCGCGGTGTCCAGGAGTTCCGGGAGCGCCGATTGGTCGCGGAGGCTACGGCAGGCGGGCCACTCCTCGCTGTGCTCCCAGGGAGCCTGGACAAGGTTGCCTGCCGGGTAGGAGACCTTCGCGTTTGCGACAACCGGCTTTGAGGAATGCCGGGATCGCGGCGAGGTCGCGCCAGAAGAGCCGTCGTCAGCCTGCATTGCCTGCCTGCGACGGTCGAGCTGCCAGGCACGGAACGCCCTCATGCCCACACGCGAATCAAACAGCTTGTACGCCCACGACGCTTTGCATTCCATTGCTCCCAGCGCCAACATTACGTTCATTATGGCCCGGATCGCATGGCGTTGCAAAAGTTCATCTGACTGCGCGGGCTCCGCCCCGGCAGGCGTGCACGCGGCCCCGGGGTTGACATCCACCAGGAACACCACCTTTCGAGGCAGCATGCTGGATGCCTGTTGATTATTTTATTTTCCCCCCGATATAGGTCGTTACAGGAAAGCGAGCTCGCTTTTCTTTTAAGGGTACGCCATGCGCTGGCTAACGTCCGATAGGGCTGGCCAATTTGGGGAAGGGACCAGCCCGTACAGCCCGAGTGTTCTTTCCACTAAAAGCAACTATGCATGCACACTACCTAAATGCGAATTCATGGAATTCGGGCCAACCTAGCGAAATTTTGAACAGGTACACATTCCGGCTGTTCTCGCGTGACTTTGATACATTCATGGCGACAGGCAATGGCGGCTTTATCTTCTTTAGTCAAAGTGGAGGCGTTGTTGCTCAGCTGTAGAACAAAACAGCAGAAGCGCGGGAAACCAAACTCGGGGAAAATATTGTGACAATCATTACTGCACGCGCGGGTAACGGGTTTGGCGGCAACGGGTACTGTATGTTGACTGTTGAGCCTACAGGCTACAGTACAGTCACGTCAGTACTGTACAGTACACTGTACCTGTATACCTTACTGTACTGTACTGTACATTCACTACAGCCCCACCCTTTCAGGATTAATAATGGGGCCCTGAAGACCCAGGTCTGCGACCATAAACCTGAAATCAAAACCAGGGCTGACAATCTGAAACATCGAATAGGCACATACCCCCTCCCTCTGACCATACCCCCTTACTAACTGACCGCTACTTAGCAATTAGCAGCCTTTGGTGCCTACTTTAAGATCTTTTGTCCAAAACCGGCCCTGCGATCTTTAACCCAGAAGTTCCAAATCCAGGGTGTTAAGATCTTACACCTGATAATCTTACTGTACTGTAAACCTTTCAAATTAATGGGGGTTGTGCACGCCGGATCCATGTCGGTTCAAAGTTGATACACCGGCGCTGGAATAAACTCAACCCAACTCACCTCAAGTCCTCAACGCCGGATCACTGGGTTCACAACTGCCCTGATCAAACCCGCAGACTTCAGAGTTCAGACCTGTCAATATGCGCAACCTGTCAATACTGTATGCGCAATGTTGCACGGTCAGGTGCCTTCTGGGAATATAGTCTATAGAATCTCTGCTGTTCATGTTAGTTAGTTAGTTAGTTAGTTAGTTAGTTAGTTAGTTAGTTAGTTAGTTAGTTAGTTAGTTAGTTAGTTAGTTAGTTAGTTAGTTAGTTAGTTAGTTAGTTAGTTAGTTAGTTAGTTAGTTAGTTAGTTAGTTAGTTAGTTAGTTAGTTAGTTAGTTAGTTAGTTAGTTAGTTAGTTAGTTAGTTAGTTAGTTAGTTAGTTAGTTAGTTAGTTAGTTAGTTAGTTAGTTAGTTAGTTAGTTAGTTAGTTAGTTAGTTAGTTAGTTAGTTAGTTAGTTAGTTAGTTAGTTAGTTAGTTAGTTAGTTAGTTAGTTAGTTAGTTAGTTAGTTAGTTAGTTAGTTAGTTAGTTGGATCCCACGCCGCACATGGGCAGCGTGGGAATCAACAACAACAAAAAAAAAAAAAAAAAACAGTAGGGATTAGGAACCCCCGTCGCATCCCATCCGAATCAACAGGTTAATTTCGCCAACGTAAATAGCAACCGTGGGAAGGCCGACCAGGCCAGTGCCATTATCGCGAGAAAAACGCAGCGGGATATTTTGCCAGCTTTTTTTACGCGAAGGGATTACGGCTTGATCATTTTGCAGCACACCGAGTGTCCGCCTAGAGTTACTCGTGGCAAAGGGTTTACCGGCAAGCTTTCAACGCCCCGCCTTATAGCGAGCAACAACAAATATGCCAGAGATGGATGGCAGGCCTGAGCCTCGCTCCAGGCGACCTCCATGCACGGTCGACTTGTCAACAGTCGACCCTGCCGCCATTGAATGGAAAATGGCGATTGCAAAGAAAAGAGTGGCCCTGATGACAAAGGGGCAGCAAATGCACAATGCCTCGATCGAGGCTATGCTGGCCCAAGAATACGCGTTGGAGCAGCAGAGGTTGCGAGAACAGGGGGTCGCTCGGAATCCTCAATAAGGGGGGTTCTGCCCCTCAGCTGAGACGGCTCTCTGAGCAGAGCATTTTATTTATGAGAACCGTTGCCGGGCCCTCAGGTCAAAGGATGAAAACCTGGGTAAATCCCTCGATTTCCCTCGATCCGTTCCGATGTCGTTGCTTTCTGTGGCTGGGCGTTGTCCGGCGCAAGACCGCCTTCGGCTTGCGCCTGGACAGTGGGGCTGTTCGAGCGGGGGCGAGCCAAAGCTTTTGGCTCGAGTGTCTGACTGATGAGGTCGCCTTGAAAGCTGAGAACTTGCAGTGCTGTAGCCTGGAGTTCCTGTACCTGGTCCGTTATCACATCAGTTTCTTCCCGGGGGTTAAGCCACCCGAGACGGAATGGTTTTCCTCATCGAAGTTGCATCCGAGTATCTATATGGCAGTGGCATAGCACTTGCCAGGCTATTCATGTGTGCCTGAAGTAGCTAGGTCTAGCACACCCTCTTCTTCTGCACTTGCTGCCAGAATCTTTGTGCTACGGAGGCACCTATGTCCGTGTACTGCCATGCTACTCCAACTGTGGGGCTGCCATAAGATTTCTTGCTTTACAGGTTGCCCTTTTGGGTCATATCAAAGAGACAACCAGCGCAGGTCTCAATATGTGTGTATATTAACCAATTTTTTTAAAACCGACTATTCAGTTGACGATGTTGTTACTGGTTCATGTTTGTGAACCATATTCATCTCTGAGTCTCCCATCCATCTCCACCTTGTTTCCATTCACGCAAACAAATTGGGAGCACTGAGTGTTAGCTAAAGAGTCGGGAGGTGTGTGACTCAAGCTCCAACGCATCACGAGGGGTGTCGCGTTTGCGTGCAACTATCTCCTGCATCACTATATGTCCTGGCCATTCAGCTTTTGGGAACCCCTGGTGAGCTATAAAGCTGAAATGCCTGGCCTGGTCCCATGCACATGCAGCTGCCACATCTTTGGGAGACGTAGGTCACTGCCATATGTATCAATTAAAGAATGAGCAGACGCTTACCATGCGTCGCTCTAGACCCCCGTTGATTGGCCACAAATTAACTGACCATGTAAGGACGCCTATTGAGATGTATCCCTCGGCTCTAGAAACTGATAGCCTCGTGACTTGTCTCATGGATAAATCAGATGGTTCACAGCTGCAACTTGAATTGCACTTTTAAATTAATTATATTGGTAGTCGACCTTGTACAATCACATCCGCAATTGTGTCGCCCACGACTGAGGACGAACACACCCTACACAAGGAAACGGATGTCAACAAGCCTTGCCTCAAGATGTGAGGACAAACAAAGGCTCGACATGAAGGTACATGAAAGAGACTATACGCTCCCGGTGTCTCTTTCCCACACATGTAGTCAAGCCCACACGAGTCACCAATTAAAGCAACACACGCTTGACACACGCTTGTCAGAATTAACACAATAAACGTTTGTCGTGATTCCTGACACAACAAAACCGCATTCCAGAAATGCGGTCCTGACATTTTCACCACACATAAGAGCATCTTTAAAATGGCATCATGGCAAACTAAAATTGCCGCCTCACTGCCCGTTTTAAGTGGCACAAATCCAAGCATTTTTCTGTCCAGGACATATCTAGTAATTAATTAATTAATTAATTAGACTCGTGCTCCCGTTGGGGAGTCACGGAGCATTAACCCCGATGGATGGATGGATGGGTGCAACATTCCTACCGGTCTAATCTATCTACATTGGCTATATACTACATCTATCTAACAGCATTCTAACTACAACATCTATCTAGGCAGCCGCACGCTGCCCGAGGGGGAGCTATCTGGCGTGCCTCCCGCGGGATTGCACACGCGGGCGCTTCCCCACTGGGGGGGGCTCATTGTCCTCTATGACCTGGGCCCACTTGGCCTTGTCCATCATCTTCTTCCAAATCACGGAGAGGCCGAGGCCCCCATGTCCTCTACTAGCTGTTCCTTGAAGGTGCGGGCCTTGCGGCGTCTAACATCACTAGGCCCAGCCCACGTCAGGAGGTGCCGGCCAGGCTGGGCTGGTCGCAGTCCTGCGGGGGGGCCACGTGAGGTGTCTACCTGGTTGGTGCGAGCTAGGTGCCCTACAAGCTGCAGGCGGCGTTGCTTAATGGTGCTGGTGATATAGGGCATGCCCTGGTACAGATCCTCATTGCGGACATGAGCAGCATATCCTACTCTGAAAATGGAACGCAGCATGCTGGTGACCGCGCCGTCCAGCTTGCGGGCCAGGTCGGCGGTGAGGGTCCACGTCTCGGCGCCATACGTGAGAACAGGAAGGACGAGGACCTTGAACAGGTCCTGTTTCTCGATCTTGCCCAGGGGCTTGCGCCACAGGGCCCGGTACTGACGTAAAGCGTGCCAGGCGAGGGAGATGCGATGGTCCACATCAGCCTCGCAGCTGGGGAGCAGGCTGCCCAGCAGCTTAACGCGGTCCCGATACGGGACTCGAGAGCCGTCTAGGAGATAGAGGAGCGGCGCTGGGTTGGTGAGCCCAACCGCCAGGGCCTCTGTCTTCTTGCTGACCTCAAGCCCCACTGCACGGGCCTCGAGAGCCAGGCAGTCAAGCCATGTCTGCACGTGCTCAGTGTCCTCGAGGAGGGTGGTGTCGTCTGCGTAAATGATGTCTGCTAGCCGAATCTCCGTGTCCGCACCGCCATGCCAGAATTTGTTAGCAACCTGCACTCCTGGTTCCCTGCCCACGATGCGGGCAAATCGCTTGCGCGCCTGAATCATTACGTATTCCACAACAATAATGAACAGGTAGGGCGACAGCACGCAGCCCTGCCACACACCCTTCTGTAAAGGGCATGGGGGCGTGGTCCCGTAAGAAGTGCGCACCGAAGTGGTGGACCCTTCATACAGGTTGCGGATGACAGCAATCAGGGGGCGGGGGATCCGGAACAACTCGAGGATGTCCCATAGCGCAGGCTAGAAAACCGAATCGAAGGCTTTGATGAAGTCCACCAGCACAAGGTGCAAAGGGGACTCACCAGGCTGAAGGCGTTGCAGTTCCTCCACCAGGCGGCGAGTAGCGAAGAGCGCCTGTACTGTGTTGCGACCTGAACGGAAGCCGTGCTGAGTCTCGCTGAGGTGACCGTCCAGGGCCGTGCGCAGGCGCTTCAGGATGAGCCGCATAAGAAGCTTGAGGGGGGCACTTTGAATGCACACTCCTCTGTAGTTGCCGGGGTCGGCAGGCGACCCCTTGTTCTTGTACAGCATCGTGCGAAAACTGTGTTGCCAGGCCGCTGGAGGTGGTTGCGGCGACAGCAGAAGGCGGTTGCAGATGTCCCGGAAGAGCAGCATAACACCTGTGTCCTCGAATTCGGCTGCAAGTTTTACAACTGCGGCCGGAATCTCGTCTGAGCCGGTGGCTGCGTCATAACGCAAGCGCTGGACCGCCTCCGTGACCTCGCGAGAGGTGAAAGGAGGCATGTCAGACGGGTCGCCAAGTGGGCCGACCAGCGGGGGGACTAGGTAGTCCGCCGCTGACCTAGGCGGGGCAGGGGGCCCAGCGGGGCCGGCCAGGGCGGCCGGGCGGGCGGCGGCGGCTGGGAGCAGGGGTGGAGGCGGCGCAGCTGTCCCCACGACCTCGGCCGTGGCCGTGGCCCAGGTACGAAGCCGCTCTAGTAATGAGTGCCGAACAACCAAACCTGAAGGTCGCAGCATATAATATCTTTCACACGATCTGCACTTTCAACTCATGACTGGCGACGCAATCGACGCTTCAAATGACACGTGTAAAGGGTTGTCGTAAGCTGCGGCATCTGTGCCGTAAGAGGTAGCCAGGTTGAAATCCTGCCAGAAACACAATCCCGCCTCCCCTCTAGCCTAGGCTCCACCACGCCCTTAATTCCTAATTCCTGGACAACCCACATAACGTTGTCCAGGACCTGTCTCAACCAAATCCCAATTATCCCATGCATGACTGTGCGTCGCGCCTATATTGCCTGAGCGCCCACTCTATTCCAACAAGCATAGCCTAACCAGCGCATCTCAGTGTCCCAATAACTACTGGTGTGCGCTGATTCTGTCGGACGCAACTCCATGTGTAACTCACGCACTGGCAGCCGGTCCCTACGCTGACTGCTCCCGATGTGGTCTGTTGCTATCAACAAGACCTATACTGCATTACTGTAATAATGCCATTCCAACCCTTGTCACCCGTAGTGACCTGTCGCATAGCTATTGCCTGCTGCACCAAGATGAAATTAAGTGCGTGCTTAGCTTACCGACTTCCTCGCATATAGCATCGCTATATCAAACGAATTGCTTCAACAGCAATTCCTGCATTGCGTCCTTTGGCAATCATACCCCGAGCCTGGCTAGGGTCTGTTACGACACGAACATTCAAAACACAAAAGAGTACCGGCAGTGCCCTTGGCCCGATATTAATTAATTAATTAAACTCGTGCTCCCGTTGGGGAGTCACGGAGCACCGAAGTGCTTTTAATCCCTGTGTGTGCACTACAGGAGAAAGGGCAGAGACCCCCAGTCTCCTTCATGCCAAAGGCATGCCACAGCTGCAATCGGGCGCGGCTAGCTAAAAGGACAGGCTAACGATCCGGCAAACTGTGGGTGCAATAAGACCCATGTGAGCATGTCATAGCAAGGAGCGTGGGCCCGATATGGTATCTTGTTGAGTCGACTGGCATTCGAACCGTTGGTATCCGGGGGTAATGCCACAACCCCCTGACGTTGAACTGCTTCAGCGCTACAACGTCTCCGTAATAAGTGTTTCCCACACAAGTTGTCTATATTGCGCAAGCATTCTTGGCTACCGTATCCATGGCAGCACCGAGCGACCCGCCATCGCTATAATGTATCCTCGCTGTGTGCGGATGCATGATCTAGCTCACAGACGTGACAGGGGGACCCCAGGGGATTCGGGGTCACGTTGCCATCCAAGTGACCCCTATTCATGACCGGCGTCCTAGAGACAACTATGCACTATAGAGCCCTTCTGAACCACCGCCTTCGACCGCCGACCCGGCCTATGCACCGCACTTAACCGGCGTCGCGCCTCGATAGTGCGGTGCATAATAAGCCAATGTACTGCTTGATCAGTATATAGTCTATCCACCAGCTGGTACGGTGTGACGAGCTATGGATGCCGAGAATGCTCATAACTTCTACATCCGGGCATGAAATTTGGTCGGGTATTAATTGCAGTAGACGCGCCTTTTGATGACGAACACGATGGTGTAATCTTTGGCCGCCATCGCCCAAGATTTAGCGCAATATCATAAAACGCAGCACAGGCAGGGTTCGTATTTTCCGGAAACCAGCTATGGCAGAATCTCCGTCAGCCGCATCCCCTCCTCTCTCCGAGGGGGAGGATACAGCTAGCGCCTAACACTATTACGCAACTAATAGTAACGGCGGAAACCATTGCGACGCAGCCACCGGCAAACGCGGCAGCCATTACCGCCTCCTCCAAGCGGCCTTGCATCACCCCAGCCGACGAGATGGAGAGCCAGATCCCTCCGCCATCGTCTTCTAAACCCAGCGAGGACACCCCCATTGACGACGCCATCGACGCCGCCATCGCCGACGCTGAGTTTTTTTTTTTTTTAGACTATTGTCTAATCACCAAGAAAATGTCCTCAAATGAGGACATTTTTAAGCATGGAGACCATTTGTAATAACTCACACATGTCAACAAATCCATGGGTACGGTATGGAACCATGTTCATTTATGATATGTTCAAGAGTTGCAATGCTTAACATCCATGAAATATGATCATTGTATAATTGTTTACAATTTATGAATGCAGGGGGGTCGCTACGCGAGTGACCAAATAGCACTCAAGTCAACAATATGCCAAGAAAGAAGGCATGGCCAGGTCATGGCTGGTCCTGAAAATGCACCCAGGGTGCCCACAGCATGTCTATGTTACACCCTCGCAGTCCTAGACCCTGCAGCCTGCCAGGGGGGGGCACAAAATGTAAATGGCAGCCAGGGACCATGGTGCAGGCCAAACAGCAGGTGTAAAGCTAGCTCAGTCCAAAGAGTGAAATATGAAGCAAATACTTGCCAAGGTTAGGTCCATGATCGTTAGTAGAGGCTCGGCTGCCACCACGGTGCTAAACCATGATGCTGAACCCTTACGTTATAAATGAAACATATACTGCAAAGAGGCACAAGTTGTAACACAAGCACAATGTAAACATGACAAGCTCAAGTTTCCAAGCCAGTCTTGATCACTTGGACATGAGTTGAAGCATTAGAAACATATGGGCAACATACCAGCAAGCCTTGAAAGACTTCTCAGCAACAAGGCAGTATATGTGTTGAATCAAACTACCACATCGCAATTAAGCACAGCGACTTATACTTGCTGCTGTTTTGATAACGCAAGGCCGTTTACCTTTTCAGTGACGCAACGGGAAAAGAAAGTACTGCCCAGCAAACTTCCGTTATTCCCCGGACATAAACGTAATCAAAACCACGAAGTTGGGCATTGAAAGCAACCGGAATTATCACGTCTGCGGGAGTTACAGGTTACAATCCGCTTAACACGCTTACTTAGAACGATGCGGTTGAGAATGACAGTCGGAACCTTGTTCTTGACGTGCGCCCAGGCCGCCAGCTGCGCGGGCCAGCTCAAGAAATATATATTAAAGGACGGTGACGCGTGGGAAGCGCCCAGCCTTGCGGCAAAAGAAAAATATGGCTCGCGCTCGCCCTGGTTTTCGCCAGGCGCGACTGCGACATCACGACGAAAAAATAGAGACTCTTTGACGCATGCAACTGCCCAGGTCCCTCTTCTCCCCATGTCGCCCATAAGCCCAGAAGCGTACCATAACCCATACTCGCGATATCCGCAGCGCCTGGGCGGAAAAAGATATTGTAAAACCGATCTGCGAACTGACCTATCATGCGATCTACGTAGCTCTCAGATTTTCTTCAACAATGCCAAAATCCGTTCATGAACAAAATTTTCGACATATACAAAGCACCTGCACGTGAAGAATAGCATCTTCGAAATCACTAGATGACAATCTAAAATGCTGTCGTCGTCCGGGGCAAAATAATGCCCTATAACATTCAGGCAAGCCTCGGAACTGGCACGACCCCATAGCCGCCACTCGACAAAACACTCGATTGCATTGCGATGTTCTTGCTGTTGTAGGTACTTTTCGTCGCCTCATATTTTCCAGGTACGGTCGACCCCTGTCGACCCCAGGGGCTTGGCGCGCTCAGTACCTATCCCAGTTTCGCGCCAAAACCCACCAAGTGACCCTAGGACCAAATTTGGCGCCAAAACCACGCCCCTGACCCCCCCGTCTCAAACGAGGACTATGTCCTCAAATGAGGACATTTGGTTTTTGGACACTATATCGATGTGCACATGTGGTTTGGCTAAGCTTAGCCGCCTAGCGGCTAAGCTTAGGTAAGGTTTACGAAACATTTCAAACTTTTCATTAAAATTATATTAAAATATTTAAGCGCGACGCACAGCGAGACATTTTTCTACCTACACAGTCCAGTGTGTTGTGGCGCCTCAGAAGTCATACAACAAATTCTGGCGCTGTCACAAGGTCCGGCCGGCGACGTGCGCCGGAAATGCGCGGACAATACAAATTAATTTGGCACACGGACACGTCCAGCCTGTTTGGGATCATAAAAATAGACTTTCCTCACGTGACCTAGTGTTTTCCTGTTTACATCATGCCCATTTAATTAATATTAATGCTGCTGTTACCCTGCTCATGACCATGCCCTGAATTCCATTCTTTGGAATAGTGTTTTCTTGTTTAGGGGCTGGCATGCATGCGTTGGTCATGCCATGGATGAAAAACGCCAAGAAGAGTATTTCCGCTGCCAAAAAATCACCTGGTTGATAAACCAAGGGGATAGCCTGCACGGTGAGACACACAGCAGACCCAGCAAAGCAAAATTCAGGTTGTAAGCGAGTGGAGATTACTTTTGACATGCTTGATGAAGAAATATATAACACACCTTCTATTGTCACACCTTCTATAAACAAATGGTTGATTGATCACCTTACACACCACGTAAACATGCTAGCAGACGCGCTCTTCAGTCCAGTGAAAATCCACGCGCGAAGCAAGTCAGCTTACGCAGAAAGCACCATGAATGTCAGCCAGTACAGCAGTAAATGACGCCCCAAACCCGTCATGACCATGCAGGCAAGCATCCAGAGGGGCTTTCCAAGCCCAGTATATTCCAGAAAAAAGCATCACAGATCCTTGGGCAACGGACGTTCACACAGGACATTCGAAGGACCATGAAGATGGCGTCCTGCACGGCTACGAAAATAAAACGCAACGCTATGCTATGTCTTTGCTGCGACTAGGTGGATTCGGCGAAATGGAAAGAACGCAACCATGAAAATGCATCAGAAAGAGAGCAGGTAGTACCCCGGTCATCGAAACAAACGCCTCACCATCGGCATCGCCAGTTACGTCCCGTGGCGTTCTTTCCAATATGATGACACCAGAAACTCGCCGGCCACACCCCACGCCTTCCACGAACAGCAAACTGATTTGGAAACTGACCAGTACGTAAAGAAATTAAGCATGATACTACAATACCTAAATCTACAACGACATTCCATTTCCAGGTCGCCATAGCGACACGGACCTCTCCCACGCAGGTATCACTCCGTTGACGCACCTCCAGCTCAGAAAATTTCGTACTTGCTCTTCAAACATAAAATTTTGACGTAGTGACATGGCTGCGCATTCCCCATCCCAATTTTCTAGCGTACGTTTCCTGCCATCGCCAGCCAGCAAATTGCTCGCGGAGCACATCACTTTGTTTTTCGTCAGACATGGTGGCTGTCGGCGTGGCCTGCGGCTGCGTCGTTTCGGTGGTGTTATCGATTTCGGGTCGTTTCCGTTGGATTTGCGACCGTTGGGGCCGAAGGCCGTTTGTTTTCCGTAGTTTGCTTGTTTTGTATTGGTTGTTTATGTGTAGTATTTTGTAGTATTTTGGACGGACGACCCGAGCCGCTAACTTAGCGGGTTTGTCGCGGCCGTTGGATCCATCATCGGACGCTCCAGATTGTCGGAGGCTAACGTTTTAACTTTTTTCATTTTGCCTTCGTATATAACCCAGCGTCTTTCATGCCTGGGCAACCGGTATCCGAGGAACGGTTCTTCTTGCTTACCGCCGAGGAGGCGCAGGCTATCCTGCGCCACCTGGACGACAACAATATTGCGATCTATTTTCCTGGCACGTCCGGCGAGACCGTTTCAGTGGACGACATTGCCGATATGGACGAGCCCCAGCTTCGCCTTTCTGTTTTCCTGAGCTACGCGCAGCCCCCTTGCCTGAGTCCGGGCACTCATTGCCGCTTTCGAAGACGCCGAGCACGGCACCGCCAACAACCCTATGGCTTCCCCGGACGCAGACCTGCTCCAGCTCAACAAGAAAGTCGAGGACATGGCTGCCCAGCTACTAGGCGCCCTGTCAACTGCTATGCGTCAGGACACAGCCGAGCTACACTCCAGCATGGCCGAGGTAAAGGCCGCCCTGCATGGCCACCTCACCCCAGCCAGCCGCCCCCGCACCTACCAGCTACGCTAACATGGTGAAGCGCGCAGACGGACATTGCCAATTACATGATGGCGGATGCCGCACGGAGGGGGGCTGCAGCCCAAAAGACCGCTGTCGAGGAGGACCAGCGCTCATGCACGCAGTATTGTGGTCCGGTATTTCGAGGTCGCGCAGCACCCAGAAACGGACCTGATGCTAGCACAACGCCTACACCAGAGCCTCATAGTGGGCCGGCTGCGTTTGGGCAACGAACGCATCCGCATTGAGTCGGCAGCCTGGATGGCGGGCCAGCCTGGCCCCATCCGGGTGACCTTCGCGAATGTGGCCAGCAAGGTTAAAGTCCTGCAGGCCCGCAAGCTCCTGGGCGGGAGGAACGCGCCCAGCCTCGACGACCTACTCTCCCGGTCCCAGCTAGTAATCAAGAACGGCTTGCTGGGCAGCGACGCAGCGGTCCAGGCCAGGCGCGATGGCATTCGCACCTACTGCACGTTCGCCTCGTCAACGACACCCCCGTTCTCTTCATCGACGGGCAGCGCACGGCTGTGCAGGCTCGATCCTAACAAGCGGCACAAGCCGTCAAGCCCCACCCCAGGCACGCCCCAGCTGCATCATCGTCGTCAACGCACGTCCCCGGTATGGAGGGCGCCCGGTAAGGGCACAGCCTTGCGGCCTCGCGGTATACCATTGTATACAATAGGCTTTGGGCACAGCCTTTATTAATAAACAAGCCCCTTTCCATCCTCATGTCACACCGTGCGAGCATGGTCAGGATGCAAGGTCGCCAGGCACGCCACAGTCAACCTTCCCGCCAGTTTACCAGCCTCAAACGCCTCCTGGCCCGCCTTGATTGAGCGGGATGAGGCCCAGTCGACACGCCGGCGACCCCAGCCAGGACGGAGACGACGCATATCCGCCCACCTGAAAGAAAGACTCCATGCGTTGACAAGCATTAACCTCGATCAATCGCCACCCTCCCCCTCCCCCTCCCCCAGCCCCCCCCCCCCCCCCCACCTCCAGCACTACCCTTCTCCACCCCCACCTCCACCCCCACCCCCCCGCTAATAGGGCAACGGCCCATTCTTGGTATTGCAAGCTTTAATGTGCGCACCCTCCCTGCAGACCCTTCTACTCGAGCGGCGGCACCCCAGCACGCCACCGCGTCCACGAGCTGATCGCCTTGTGCGCCGACAACAAGATCGCTGTCCTCGGGGTCCAGGAGCACCGACGCACCGTCGACCCTCAGCAAGGGGTCAACGGTCTTCTGGTCGATGACCTTCGTGCGGGCTGGCGGTTCGATCCATTATGGCGGCGGCGACGCGCCGGGTCAAGGTGGTGTGGGCCTCTTGTGCTCATGCACCGACAGCATCAGAGCACCTCCAGTCCATCGTGCTGCGATCCCCGCGTGTGCTATGCAGTGGCCACTTTTTCGGCCAATGAGGGCCATTCACACCACACGCTAACGTTAATTATCGTGGGATATGCACCACATGCGGGTCGAGCTCAGGCGGACCGTGAGGCGTTCTTCAACGCCCTCAAGGAGGAGGAGGCCAACATCCCAGCTCGGCACTTCCTGGTTATGCTGCTCGACGCCAACGCCACGCTGCCAGTTGGCATTGGGGGCGCTCAGTACTTTCTAACCAACACGACAGCCAACGGTAACACGGCTTTAATTGCGAATCTGCTGGCAGATTCAATCTGCGCTGGTTGCCTGCAATGCTTCTTTCGCACGCCCCGCTGAGCAGCTTGCCACCTTGTTTGGGCCGTCGGATCGCGTGGTGTGCCTTGACTATATCTGCGTACGCCGGGCTCAGCGCCCCTCAGTTGTCGATGCTCGCGTGCTGCAAGATTCTGTCAGCACGGTGGAATCTGATCACCGCCTTGTGCTCGCTCGCATCAGATTGCGGTTTCCTGGTGTGAAACCGTCGCGACAACTGGCGCCTCAGCCAGATCTCAAGGTGCTCCGGATTGTACTGAAGGATGCCGCGACAAGATGTCAGCAGAAGAGCAGGCCGGTATGTCGCATCGGGACGACTTCCTGGCAGTCTTTGACGCCAGGGGCAGCCGCCAGCAGTTACACGCCATTCCGTCGCCGGGTGATGTCTCGATCAGTGCTCCTCCGCGGTATCGCTGCCAACTTAGTACCGCCTGGTTTTGTAACAAGCAAAAATGACCTTGTTGTTACATCCTTTGTTTTGTGAATGTTTGGCTTTTATTCGAGGACTTTTGGATCAGTATTGAGAAAGTTATGAGGTTTCTAAGACGGCGGTACTTGGAGCTGATACTTTGTCGAACGACTGGTAGGAGCCCTCATTGGTCGTGGCCTGATCCACGTGGGGTTATAGTTTGTTGGTCGGTACTATTGAGTCTTAAATGCTCCTTTGGGACTTTAGTGCTTACTACAGATTCAGGATCTCATGGAAAGATTCTGCCAGGCTGTGTGTGGTGTTGTTCTGTTTTGTGTGACTAGGATGGATGCGAAGATCTTGTCTAGAATTCCATGATTCTGATTGGTTCTCTTCAGGCTAAGGTTGAAGCAAGTTCGACAAGCACGTCGATATCAATTGGACGTGGGGTCACCATTGTTGCTACGTTGGTTTTGATTCATCATGGTATAATAAAGCTTGTCTTTGTTGTCCATTCATAAGAGCCCCTTGGCTATAGACGTCCTTCAGTTCCACAGAGGTCGTCTATACACGAGCTTGTCTTTGTGTCTACAAGGGGCTGTGATTCCCTAAATCACGTGCTGTGGAATTTCCATCTCAACGTTGCTCGGATACTTGAAGTAACTCAAGAAAGCAACCCAGGTAAAAGATCTTTCATATTGGACTATGGATGATGCAGATGATCATTTTTAGTCGTTACATTGGTATCGGAGGATCTCTATACTTCGGTGTTTCTCTTGAAGTTGTAACCTTCCGGGTAGTACAACGTTGATCAGATGTCTGTCATCCGAGAAGATTCATAGAGTTGCGGAAACGGTGATACACAGAGAGACACATCCTTATGTGACTGTCTTGCTCTTTAACACTGGAAGTCAGCCGTAACCGTTGTTTCTACTAAGCAGACGATCGCGACTTCATGTGGTAGTATGAGTAGTTCGAAGACACAATCACCTTGACCCCCTACTAATCAAGGTGCAAGCGATCCGTCATCATCTCTTGAACCCAATTCTAGGGAAGGTGCTGAGACAACTACCCATACTCCACGGCGTCAATTTGATTTCAATCGTACTTCTATGTCTGATGTGAGGCGGGCCTCGTTGTCTATATAGGGCCCAAGTTTTCCGTCATTGCATCTGGTCTCCAACCAGTCGAGCCATCGCTGACAGGCGTGGGTCGAGGAGGGTCACTGTCGCCCAGGATCACAAGCGCGCGAACGAGTCCTGTGCCGAGTGCATCATCATCATTCCTCTTTCCAGTTAATACCACGCCAGGACGAGACGGGACCAGACTAGCAGCGGATTGCCTCTCGGCAGCTAAAATCAGATTACAACAAGATGAGCAACACGCAGCACTGTATAGAAAGATGGTGGAGGAGGTGGAACAGGATGTGGGCAGACTTCGTCAGAGAATTGAGGAGGAGGCGGCCGCCGGCCATGCGTGACATGGTTGCTGGATTGGGGAGAGAGGCTCCTCGCTTGGGTGACAGAAGGGTTTTACCTTATAGTACCGCAGTTACTACGAGGAATGAGACGCAGGATAGCGATAGGCAGGATCCAGCGCAGACGACCTCGGTCACCTTCACCACGCCCGCCAGCGACGTCCCAGTGACCGTCACTATACCACCGCATCAAGGTTCCGCACCACCATTTCCTAAAATCGAATCCGTAGATAAGCTGTCGCTCACTAACCTAACCCATCGCAGCTTCGATCATTTCTCTACTAGATTTCAGGACGTGTTCGCTATCCACTTTGCCAACTACGGCAAACGAGCGGAAGAACGACTTTCCCTTGACATCCAGAAGAAGATGGTTCGACAGCGAATGGGCGACAGTGCAGCCGACAGGTTTGATGAGTTTTTACGATCCACAGCAGGTAATACTTGCAAGGATTGGCCATCTCTCATGCTTAATTCATTTCGACGTTTTCTACTTCCCCAGGACCAGCTCCGTCTGGACCGGGACGCGTTGGCCAACTGTACCCAGGCAGGCCTGACGCTACCACAATACGTGGAGACGTTTACCAACCTGCGTACGTGAGGGCCAAAATCCCCCAGTGTTCTGATTCTGAAGCTCTTCACCGGTTTCTTCATGGGCTCTCCCCTCAAGTCAGGGTGGATATTGACAAGCATTTCTCCCCTTACGACTATGTCGAGTGGAAGTGCACGGGATACTGTGCTGTCTTATGCCCTTACGCTGTGCCGTGTACCTGACTTTTCCCTCAAGTGGGAGCCCACTGCAGGCAACCACGTGTCTGCTGGCAAGAAGCCCCTGAACCAGCTGAACGCTGTGATGGAGGAGCTCAATGCCCTAGAGCAGTCCAAGGGAGCATGCTTCACATGTGGCCAGCCAGGGCACTTTGCAAGGGATTGCCCCAAGCGAGACCAGTTTCCTGTCGACACCAAGGGTCCCCAAGGGGTGCTCCCGTTTACCAGGCCATCCGTCTTCCCTCCTGCATGGGGTGAACCAAAGCGACCACAGGGCACAGCCTAGCTGGGTTCAGACCCAACTTCCAGGCTTCGGGCAGGGGACCATTCCAGCCCAAGGGTTTCAGCAGACAAGACAGGCGCCGGATGGTCAACGCCCTGTGGCACCTTCTAGCAGAGGAGGAGGAGGGAGAAGGGGAGGAGGACAGCATAGAGGAGCAGCAGGTGCAGCCTTCAGCGGGAAGCTCGTCTTCAGACCACCCCCCTGAGCTGCCAAAAAACTAGTGGAGCCCCCAGGACTACGTCCAGCGGTGGAGTTAACTGGTTTGCCTGCTGTGCATGTCCGTCCTGTGAACAACTTGTCTGCCTCTGATTCTGCCACCCCATTGGGCCCTCCTATTCCTAGTCAGCTCTTGAAGTTTCAGGCAGCCTAGGCTGTTGAACGTGCCAGTCCCTTTGGCTCAGCCTTTATGTCTCTTCATGATTGACTCTGGTGCAGGGAGTAACTACATTTCCACTTCCTTGGTGCAGGAGATGCATTTACCAGTGCTTCCTCACCCGGTGCCTGTCAAGGTCCAATATTCTGATGGTAGGCAGAGTAACTCACCTGGCTACGTGCAACTGCTTTTTCAAGTGTGCTCACGTCAAACCTTGTCAGTCACAGCAGACGTCATTCCACTCACTGCTGCTGATGTGATTCTGGGGATGCCATGGTTGGAGTCTGCTAATCCTGCCATCTTGTGGTCTGAGAAGGTGGTGCAGTTTCAGGATGGGGCAGTGTGGGACGCCACCACCGTGGTTAAGGGGGGAGAAAGACCAGTCACAGAGTGCTGTTCTACTAATGAGGCTGTCAATGATGGGAGAGGGTTTGCAGGTGCCAAGGAAGACGTCAAGGTGCCTTCACTGGAAGAGAGACGTGCTGCATTACTTAAGCATGTATGGTCTGCCAAGCACACCCTGTTTTATCTGGCTACTTATCCAATGGACCACGTCTTCCTCCTACATCTGGTTCCCAACTCACCCTCTGATGAGACTCATGGCCACACGGTGAATGCTGTGAATCCAGTACCAGCTGTCACGGAGGAGGAGCAGAAGCTGCATGAGGCCCTTTTGGACAGGTTTGCTGCCATTTTTGAAGACAAGATGCCACAGTACCCTCCTGAAGGGCCAATCACCCATGTCATCAAGCTTATGGATGGTGCCAGGCCCCCTTTTGTTCCCATGTACAGGATGGGGCCAGCTGAGATGGCAGAGCTGAAGGTGATTTTGACAGGATTGTTGGAAGCTGGACTCATTCTTCCTGCCAATAGTCCTTTCAGTTCTGGGTGTTTGCTTGTCCCCAAGCATGATGGTGGATGGCGGTTGTGTATTGATCTGCTGAGAGGCCTGAACAAGGTCACTGTGAAGTCCAAGTACCCGCTGCCACGGATTGATGAGCTGCTAGAGAGAACAGCTGGAGCATCTTACTTCACCAAGTTTGACCTCAGGCACGCTTTCTGGCAGATCAGGATAGCCACTGAAGACATTCCAAAAACTGCATTCTCCACACCATGGGGTCAGTTTCAGTGGACTGTGATGCCCATGGGGGCCTCTAACAGCCCAGCTACCATGCAGATGCATGTTTGTGAATGCTATCTTTGGCCATCTGACAGGGAACTCTCTGCCTCAAATCTCCCCTGATCTCAGGAATCCCAGGTTCAAGGATATTGCCCATTGTGATCCTGCAAAGACCTGTGTTCAGAACCTGCGTGGTGGCCTACATGGACGACATTCTGGTGCACTCAAGGACTTTCAAGGAGCATCTGGAGAACGTGGAGGAGGTCCTGAAGGTCATGCATCCAGCAGTACCACTTGTCCGTCAAGCTCTAGGTCTAAGGTGGAGTGGGGGCATGAAGTGGGTTTCCTAGGGTACAAGTTGAGCTCCTCTGGTATGACACCTGACAATGCTAAGATTGCTGCCATCCTTGAGTGGCCTGTGTTGCAGTCTGCACATGATGTCAAGTCCTTCCTGGGCATGGTGGGATGGTACAGGCCTTTTATCCCTGACAGCCATGGCTGCCATCTCCATGCACCCCCTTGCTTGAGTTGATCAAGAAGGATGTATATGTTCAGTTTGAGTGGACAAGTAGGTGCCAGCAGGCCTTTGACCTGTTGAAGCAGAAGCTCACCTCCACCCCTGTGCTAGTGGGTCCCAACCCTGATCTACCTTATCAGGTTAGGTCAGATGCCTCTCAAGGCGCCATAGGTGCTGTGCTGATGCAAGACCATGGTTATGGACCACAGCCAGTAGAGTACATGTCTAAAACCATGAGCTCGATCAGCTGAACGCAACTACTCTGTGCACGAGCAGGAGTTGTTGGGCTTAGTGGTGGCATGTCACAAGTGGGAGCATCTGTTGAAGGGAGCTCAGTTTTCTGTTGCTAGCAGTGCTACAGATGGGCTAGGGCAAGAGTCTATCACCCTGATGACTGACCACAGGCCCTTGGTGCATGTGCTAGAACAGAGTAGGATGAGCAAGAGGATGGCAGGGTGGATGGAGTATCTAGGTGGATTCTATCCTTTCTCTGTGCAGTATGTCCCAGGCTCACAGAATGTGGTGCCAGACGCCCTCTCCAGGAGAAGGGATCTGATGGGAGCATTTCACGAGGATCTGGATATTTGTGCTGCCATGGTTTCTGTGGTTGAGTGTGGTGCTGTCACTATAGGGCACAGGCAGCTAGTCAGCAAACCTCCCAGCTGAGTCCACCCCCTGTAGAGGCTAGTTCTAGTCATGCACGAGATGCTCATTGACCATGGCTCTGTCCCAGGGTTGACAGGCGTCCAGGAGGGTGGCCAGTCACTGCAAGGCAGTGACCCTAGGGGGGGTTCTGTTGGTAGCCAGTCCACTCCCACAACGCAGCCAAGAGCAGAGAATCACAGGAGGGGGAGGGGAAGGCCCATGCAGGAAGTGGATACTGCAGCCAGGGATGCTGTCCAAGTCCAGAGAATTGGCAGCTGAGATCAAGGGGAAGTCACGTATGCCTGTGGCTGATGTTCTGTCATCCAAGCATCTAGTCACTAGTCACCTGCGGGAGGATGAGGTGCTGCAGCTGCAGCCCTTAGGGCCTGACAAACAGCTAGTCTTGCCCAATCCTATATGAGTATTGCCCTGCTAGATGTGATCAAGGCTTTCACTAAAACTGAGGACCTGGCCAGCCTAAGGCCATTCAGGAAGGAAGTTTTGGTAACCGGCCTGTGGAGTACTGGGAGGGAGTCCTTTATGTCCACACCCAGGATCGATACTGATCATGTGGTGACCAGGAAGGTATACGTGCCAGAAATGGCCATCCCTACTGTGTTGCACTGCTTTCATGATGACGTGACTGCGTGTCATCCTGGGTATGCCAAGCTTCTCCATGAGGTACAAGAGAGGTTTTGGTGGCCTGGCATGTTTCGTGACATCAGAGCCTATGTGGCCTCCTGTGACTCCTGCCAAAGGAATAAGGTTAGGACTCAGGCTGTCCCCATTTTTCCTATGGCCATGCCTATTCCCTTGCGACCCTGGATCAGTTTGACCATGGACTTCATCTGTGGCTTGCCTGTGTCTGATGCTGGTAATGACAGGATATTGGTGGTGATGGACAGGCTCTCTAGAATGTGCCATCTCATCCCCTGCAATGCCCATCTGACTGCTGCCCAGTGTGTGGAGTTGTTCATG
Source organism: Mesostigma viride (assembly GCA_009746045.1). NCBI lineage: Eukaryota > Viridiplantae > Streptophyta > Mesostigmatophyceae > Mesostigmatales > Mesostigmataceae > Mesostigma > Mesostigma viride. The sequence goes on from RPFO01000312.1 coordinate 1,169,420, forward strand.
AAGGAGGTGTACCGGTTGCATGGCATGCCACGGGTGATCATCACTGACCAGGATCCCTTTTGGATGTCTGGGTTCTGGAAGTCTTTCTTTGACATCCTGGATACCAAGCTGGCCTTTGGGGTAGCGTACAGGTGTGCCAGCACGGGGGCTGTGGAGAGGCTGAACCGTATTGTACGGGAATGCCAGAAGCATTACTGTACCCATGATAACAAGGAATGGGACAGGAAACTTCCCTTCATAGAGTTTGCTATCAACAACTCACCCCTGGCTCCTCACCAAATGTCTCCCTTTGTCATTTGCCATGGCCAGTGCCCTTTGTCCTTTGACCCCATTCGACCTGGAGCTGCCTGATAGGGATGCTGAAGGCCCCTTCAGAAGACGCTTAACCTCAGTCCAACAGCTCATAGCATCCCTCCAGGAAGCTCACAGTGTGGTTGCTGCTCAGATGCTGCATGCACAAGACAAGTATTTGAACAACTGATGCTTGGCAACAGATGCTGGCTACTCACACTTTTGTGGCCCCCCGGTGACTTGGTACTTCTGGAGGCTAACCGTGTGCTATACCTGAAAAGGAGCAATGCAGGAAACTTCAACCATTGTGGTTGGGACCTTTCCCTGTACTGGATACCTTCCATTATGGGACTGTGGTCCAAGTCCAGGTGCCTTCCCACTGGCGGCTCAAGACCAATGTGTTTCACCTGGCCCAGCTCAAGCTGTACAAACGTAACACCTTGCAGGGGCGCCTCTCTGCTCCCTTACCATTTGAGCTGGATCCTGAGGGGGAGAGGATATATGAAGTGGAGCAGCTGTTGGCTCACAGAGTCAAAGGAAAGGGTAGGACCAAGCAGCTTCAGTTCAAGGTGCATTGGAAAGGAGAGTTAGAGTCTACTGCCACGTCAGTGGTTGTGGTAATTGTCTGACTTGACTCACTGCCATGAGGTGGTCCAGGAGTATTGCCAACAGAAGGGCCTCACTCTTCCTTCTTGGTATACTGAGTTGGTGAGGACCACTGCTCCCCTTCCTATATCTCAGGACTAACGAATGGTCTCCTTGTGCATGCTGTGTGGTCCCAGATGGAGGAGGAGTCCCTGTACACCAACTTGGCCTTGGGAGCCACCACGGAAGAAGGGGTCACGGGTATGCATCCAGAGGCCTCCAACACCATGAGTTATGTGGAGCCCCTGTTTGACACTATTGTCAGGCGTGACCTTAGGAGGGGTCAACAGATGGATACCATTAACAAGCTCTTGCATGCTGTGATCTCCAAGCAGGATAAGCTACAGGAGCTTCTTCAGGGGTTGTCCTTACAAGTCTCAGCCCCAGATGGGGAGTGGTTCTAACATAGCTCTCAGCCCCAGCAGCACTCCCATCATTCAGATTCCTCGTCACGCGGTACCTGTCAAGAATGTGGTGGCCTATGTGGATCACAGGAAGTGCACGGGGTCCTGTGAGCACTGTGAGACGTTGGCCAAGGCGTTGGCTGCCCTTAACAGGGAGGAGGGGGAGGTGAGCCCCGAGGGTTTTGTGGAGGAGGTCTTGTCTCAGTTGCACACCAGCTTGTACGAGATTGGCTCTCCCTTTGTGGCTCACCTGCTGCACAGGATGTTTGCCTTGACCCCAGGACCTGCGATTGACATGAGGCCTGCTGAGGGGCAGGATATGTTGACAGCCTTGCCTGAGGCTTTGAAGGGTGCCTTCACTCAGTTCAAGCCAGTGAGTATGGGTGAGACTTCCTACCTCGAGTTGTTGGAGTTTTCAGTTCAGCAGGGGGACTTTGATTTGGCTCCTTCTTCTTCCAGCTCGGTCAAGGGTTGCTTCCCTTTGGAGACATCCAACCTTTTCTGCAGTCCAGGGTTGCCTAAGTACACCATGGAGCTCAAGGTTCGTCTGACCCGGCCCATTGAGGGTGTTGGTGCCTCTGATAGGTGCTAAGTGCATGGTCAGTGGTCAAGACCTTTCTCCAGTTCTGGTGGGCGTACAGGTCATGGGTGAGCAGGCAGAAGACGTCCTCTACTTGGGTGATGGATCCTGAGAGTCAGTCTGTGGTGCTCCTCTCCTACCCAGGGACATGCCTGCGTTATGTTGCCCAGATGGCAGCAGGGGCTGCTGAGGCGTGCATGGTGCTGCAAGTCAGCAGGAACTGGCCAGAATTGGCTCACATGGTGGAGCATGCAGTTTCCCCTGTTTGGGACACTAGGAGTTAATTTGAAGCCCCCGTAACCTGTCCGGTAACTTCGACGCCCCCGTAACCTGCCCGGTAACTTCGACGGGGCAGGTTACGGGTCCGTATTCGTTGGCGGTTTAGGTTACCGGACCGGTTACGGTACCATTCGGAATATTGGCCCCGAGATTCGGTACGGCCCAATAACTGGGCCGGTTATGTTTACGGGGGCGTGAACGGCTTCGGTTCAGGTTACGTTGGGGTATACGGGACGGGTCAGGTATAGTGGGTACGGCGCCATAGCTGCCCCAATATTAGGTACTGGGCTGGTTACGGGGCCGTTATCGCTAACTGGATCGTAAACCGCGACATAGCTGGCTAGCTACGCATGCACACTGTGGAAGACGTAGAAGACGCGTTAATTGACGACGAAGACATTGGTAATTAAGTCTTTCGCAGTCAGGACAGCCTCTGTTGTTTATCGATGGAGGACGCGCGGGCCTGGGAAGCACGCTGGGTGGCAAAGCGCACAGCGGCAACCGCATTCGCAGAAGAATCTCTGGCAGCAAAGGTACGTCGGACCCCTCACAAGACGGCTGCCATGGGAATTAATGAATATAGTAGCTGAGAACGCATATGCGTATATGTCGTCGCCAGGGGACGCTGTCGCAGACTATAGCTTCTCGCAAAGGTTTGAGGGGATTCATAAAACGTATTGTGGCAAGGATGATGTGGGTATGGTTGTGTTCACCCTATCGTCGCAGTTGACCACCCTATCGTCGCAGCGGCATCACAGCGCTCAAAAGCTGAGGGGCCGCCATGCAATGTCCCTGTACTTTTTATTGCGCAGATATAAGGAAGCGTTGTAGTGAGCACCATGTTGCATGGGTTGCATTCGTTATACTGCCTGTAGATAGTGGCCACGACTAGTTTATTTGAGCTTACCCTTGTTGTAATGATGTGACAATACTTCAATGTGGTGAGCCAACCATGCTTGATATGATCTGCTGCGTGCAAGCTGCCATAATACCGTGATCCTGTTGGATGATCCTACTTGGTTCCCTGTCCTCCATTGGCCATGTTTTTTGCCCATGTCAGTTAGCGCAGTTTATGATGTGTTGTTTTGTTGTTTAGCTGGGTTGGCATAGGCCTTACACTCTAACCCGGGGGAAACAGAGAAAATGCTGGTTAGGCACGTGAGTGCTACCGTCAGTGTTCACATAGTTGCCATGCACCCAGTGCATTGTCGTGTCTGCCCCATCATCTGCCGGCTCACCGTGGCAGCGTTGATTTCTGATTTTCCCTTGTTGTAATGATGTGACAATACTTCAATGTGGTGAGCCAACCATGCTTGATATAATTTACTGCACGCAAGCTGCCATAATACCGTGATCCAGTTGGATGATCCTACTTGGTTCCTTGTCCTCCATTGGCCATGTTTGTTGCCCATATGTCAGTTAGCGCAGTTTAGGATGTGTTGTTTTGTTGTTTACCTTGGTTGGCATAGGCCTTACACTCTAACCCGGGGGAAACAGAGAAAATGCTGGTTAGGCATGTGAGTGCTACCGTCAGTGTTCACATAGTTGCCATGCACCCAGTGCATTGTCGTGTCTGCCCCATCATCTGCCGGCTCACCGTGGCAGCGTTGATTTCTGACTTGTTCCCCCGCTCCGCATGCGTTGGGATTCCGTTTTGGCGTTGCCGTTGAATACAGGTGAGGGAATGCAAAGAACCGCTTGACTTCTCTGAAGCATCAGCAAAGTTTGACGTACATGGCGACCCATGGAAGCGTGAGGCGGGGGCAATATACATGGAACAGGAATTGAAAAAATGGCATCAACAAAATCCCAAGCTGTGGAGCAGCCTGAAATTTGTAAAGAATGGAGTTGTGACCAGTACACTTCAGGGAAGTGTAGCGGTGAGTCACTCTCTTATTTTAGTTGGCGGCAATTTATTGCTGTGATGCAGGCTGCCATGCCAGCAGTCTTCCCTAATGTGTGTGGTAGGAGTACAAGACAAAGGCAGTTATGGTGCTGGCCTCTGCACTGACCCTGCCGCTACATGGTTGGTAATGTTGCTGCTTGGTTGGCTTTCCTTTGACGTGCATATCGTCCAATTCCGTAATGCAGAAAGAACGCCTAAGGAAGCACATCATTACCTGGAGCAGGGCACGAGAGGCAGCAGAAAAGAGAGAGGAAGAGAGTGAAAGAGAGGCGGCGAAGAAGCGCGAGGAACAGGATCGGAAAGGCAAGAGGCAGCGGGTGGAGGAACATGGCAACGAAGCCAGCGGCAGAGAGGAGCTGCGAGCAAGCATGTCAACTGCGGTGGATGCAGACGTGGGGGAGGCACATGCGGGGCAAGCATGTGTAGGCCTGGAAATCGTGCCAGGGCCCACCGTGATTGCAATTGCCGAGTTCCTGCTGAAGCGAGCACTGGCCTCATTGCCGCAGTTGGCAGCCAACAACGCGACAATCACGGAAGTGGATACTTTGTGCAAGGAAGAAAACTCGGGATCGGGGAGTCCAGCGGTGGACCTGATGAACAACACAGCCTGTGCCCTTGCAAATGCCGCGCTGCAGTTGGTCTCCAACTCCGTCCATGTTAATGGCAAGGTCAGTGGTGGCACAGTTTCTTCCTGTTTTGGGTATGACGCATAAATAATTGCCCCTTGTATGTACGGGTGCGGTCGATTGACCTCCCTCCAGCAACATTGCAACATCCGTTACTGACGTCCACTGCATGTGGCGGATGCGTTCCTTCTGCATGGGGTTTGCCTTGTGTGCCGTTATTGTGCAGGGTGTCGTCAGTACATCGGATGCACTGGGGCCCCAGGCCGGTCAGGGGGGCATTCCAGCGGAGCAGCAAGCGAGTACATTGACACAGGAGGGGACAAGGCAGGCCGAGGTGGGGGGCAACACCGGGGGGCGGCAGCAAAGGTGGAGCGGGGGAAGCAGGAGGAGGCGGGGGAAGCCAAGCCTGAGGGGGGTTGCGCCGGGGGGAGGCAGCGAAGGTGGAGCAGGTGAAGCAGGAGGCGGGGAAAGCCAAGGACGAGGAGGGGAGCAGCGCCGGGGGGGAGGCAGCGAAGGTGGAGCAGGTGAAGCAGGAGGCGGGGGAAGCCAAGGCCGAGGAGGGGAGCAGCGCCGGGGGGAGGCAGCGAAGGTGGAGCAGGTGAAGCAGGAGGAGGGGAAAGCCAAGGCCGAGGAGGGGAGCAGCGCCGGGGGGGAGGCAGCGAAGGTGGAGCGGGGGAAGCAGGAGGAGGCGGGGGAAGCCAAGGACGAGGAGGGGAGCAGCGACGGGGGGAGGCAGCGAAGGTGGAGCGGGGGAAGCAGGAGGAGGCGGGGAAAGCCAAGGACGAGGAGGGGAGCAGCGCCGGGGGGGAGGCAGCGAAGGTGGAGCAGGTGAAGCAGGAGGAGGGGAAAGCCAAGGCCGAGGAGGGGAGCAGCGCCGGGGGGAGGCAGCGAAGGTGGAGCGGGGGAAGCAGGAGGAGGCGGGGGAAGCCAAGCCTGAGGGGGTTGCGCCGGGGGGGAGGCAGCAAAGGGGAAGCGGGTGAAGCAGGAGGAGGCGGGGAAGGGCAAGGCCGAGGAGGGGAGCAGCGCCGGGGGGGCGGAAGCAAAGGTGGAGCAGGGGAAACAGGGTCAGGCGGGGCAGGGCAAGGCCGAGGAGGGGAGCAGCGCCGGGGGGAGGCAGCGAAGGTGGAGTGGGTGAAGCAGGAGGAGGGGGGGAAGCCAAGGACGAGGAGGGGGTCAAGACCAGAGGGGCGGCAGCAAACAGGAAGCGGGTGAAGCAGGAGGAGGGGGGGAAGCCAAGCCTGAGGAGGGGGTCAAGACCAGAGGGGCGGCAGCAAAGGGGAAGCGGGTGAAGCAGGAGGAGGCGGGGAAGGGCAAGGCCGAGGAGGGGAGCAGCGCCGGGGGGGCGGAAGCAAAGGTGGAGCAGGGGAAACAGGGTCAGGCGGGGAAGGGCAAGGCCAAGGAGGGGAGCAGCGCCGGGGGGGCGGAAGCAAAGGTGGAGCAGGGGAAACAGGGTCAGGCGGGGAAGGGCAAGGCCAAGAAGGGGGGGAAGACAGGAGGGAAGACAGCAAAGGGCAAGCATGGGAAGAAGGTGGAGATAATCGTGGTGTCGAGTGATGAGGAGGAGGATGAGGAGGCGGAGCCGAGGAAGGTAGCGACCGATGAGGAGAAGACACTAGAGCAAGGAAACACGCTGTCGGTTCTGTGTCATGACCGCTAAAGTTTTTCATAAACACCAGCACGAGCGTCTGTACCCAAACAGACTCACCTTCACCAACTTTGAATCAGGCTGCCATGTGGACGCAGGTATCATGTTTGTCTGGGCGTTGATCCTCGCGTCCTACTGGGGACGCATGTGGGGGCTGATTTTGATAGTTGGGAGAGCGCGTGGAGAGGCCCACTGCAGTGAACGATGCGAGGTGGGATGGCAGCTGATGCAGTGTGTGTGGTACCCAGCCTTTGCCACGCCGGACCATCAGGATTTCTACCAACCCAAGCTGGATGAGGCAAGGGACAAGCTACGAGATGCGCTTGCGAGGGTATCCACAGATGTGAAGCCAACGGGAGAGGGCGTCCCAGATGCAACGGTGAGCCTGTTGCTTGACCATGTCAAATTTTGCAACATCAAAGAGGGCAACTGGATGTGCAAGCCCCCCCGCGTCACCGAGGAGCCTTCTTTTTCGCTTCTCGACCTCTCGTATCGCGAAGAAGCTCACCCCACGCCGCTGTCCGTCACCGACCGCATCAAAAAAGCGTGCCAGTCATCGCTGTGGGCACATCAAGCGCACGCCACGGAAGGTGAGCAGTATCCTGAACCACTGTGCTTCCACCCGCGCACGTTCGCTGAGATGCCCCCATACCTGGCCTTCTGCAACCTCCACAACTGGAAAACGCTGCCATGCAGGAAGTACAAGGGAGGGGATGTGCCAGTGACAGTGGAGGGGGTGCAGTTGATGGTGGATGGCAAGATGTGCACAGTCACATTGCGCCTATTTGCGCTCATCCGGTTTTATAGTTACAAACATTTCACGGCGCTGCTACCCGCTAGTGAATGGGGGGATGTGAATAAGTGGAATGAGCACGACGGGATAGCGGCGAAGGGCAAGAACGGAGAGCCCCTTGCAAGGGTGCGGCACGTGGGAAACGTGACCACATACCTCGAGCAATGGGGCTACCACATGGTGGCTGCGGGATACCAGGTTGTACCGCCTAACTACTGAGGTTATCCCACGAGACGCCCCACCCACTTTCCACGCAGCCTGCTCTACAGCTGTAGGTGCACCAAGGGCACCTGCACCAGCATGATCTCTCAGAGCTCAAGGGGGTCCTGGCATGGGGTGGAAAATCAGCATGGCTATACAAAGGCTAGGGCATGGCTTCTCATCAGAGAGTGACTCTCTGCATTCGCAGCGCTGGGCTAAATTCTGATAATGCATCATCCTGATAATGCACACATGTCACCATTGTCTCAGTTAATGCAATATGCAAGACACATTAATTAATTAATAAATTAGGAACATAACTGTGGGAGTACATGTTGTAGTAGTAGTAGTAGTAGTAGTAGTAGTAGTAGTAGTAGTAGTAGTAGTAGTAGTAGTAGTAGTAGTAGTAGTAGTAGTAGTAGTAGTAGTAGTAGTAGTAGTAGTAGTAGTAGTAGTAGTAGTAGTAGTTGTTGTTGTTGTTGTTGTTGTTGTTGTTGTTGTTGTTGTTGTTGTTGTTGTTGTTGTTGTTGTTGTTGTTGTTGTTGTTGTTGTTGTTGTTGTTGTTGTTGTTGTTGTTGTTGTTGTTGTTGTTGTTGTTGTTGTTGTTGTTGTTGTTGTTGTTGTTGTTGTTGTTGTTGTTGTTGTTGTTGTTGTTGTTGTTGTTGTTGTTGTTGTTGTTGTTGTTGTTGTTGTTGTTGTTGTTGTTGTTGTTGTTGTTGTTGGTGGTGGTGGTGGTGGTGGTGGTGGTGGTGGTGGTGCACTTCATGCACCTGGAGCAGGTGTAGTTAACTGACATTACATCCTACCCTCGCAAGGAAGTAGCCCAGAATGTATTAAAGGCCATATGCACAGCTTCAGGGATATGTGCCACATGTACTCACAATGGAGTCATGTAATGAATTAATTAATGAGGAACATGACAGAGAGTGTACATGCCCGCCTACTACAGGCACTATACCAGCCTAGGCCTAGCCTTTTTAGTCATGTACATGTGTGCCTATGATGAGCCACCCTCCAGATGATGCCTAGCTTTATTTAATTATGCAGTGCCCATGCAGGGAGTAACTCTCTGCTGAGACGCCATGCCATAGCTCTTGTATAGCCATGATGATCTTCCCCCACATGCCACGCTCCCCCTTAACTGGGCATAGCGCGATACATCATGAGGGTGCAGGTGCCTTGGTGCACCTCGAGCAAGTGTTGTTTACATCCCCACCCTTGCAGGAAGTAGCTTAGGATGTATGATAGGCCATATGCCCCCTCTCAAGGGCTATGTGCTACATATACTCCCAACGGAGTTATGTTACAATTCAATTCAATTCAATTCAATGACAGAGAGCGACTCTCTGCATAGGAAGCGCAGGGCTACATTCTTCATGCATCATCCTTGCCAGCATGACATGTCCCAACTGTTGTATTGTGGTCCGCACACATGTCACCATTGTCTCAGTTAATGCAATATGCAAGACAGATTAATGAATGAACATTACTCTGTTGCCATGCAGGGAGTACATGTAGCACATATCCCTGACAAGGGCCATATGGCTTCCAATGCAGGTCTACCTAGAGATAGCCACGCGGCCTTCGCGTCTTTCCTCTCAGACAACTACCCTAGTCCTTCCACGGCGTTGGATCGCCATGCGTCCAGGCATAGCTGTCTCACTTCATATGGCTTTTAATACATTATTGGCTACTTCCTGCAAGGGTAGGATGTAAACTACACCTCCTGTAGGTGCACCAAGGGCACCTGCACCAGCATGATCTCTCAGAGCTCAAGGAGGGCCTGGCATGGGCTGGAAGATCAGCATGGCTATACAAAGGCTAGGGCACAGGCATGAGCATGAGACAGTGACCGTAGTTGGGGTTGTATTCATCTCGCCCTCACGACCTGTGTGTAATTAAGTGATTATTTATTCATTGATTGATGTCTTGGGAAGACGCCTGGACTATAACTTAATTGGGGAATTCAGTGCTGCGTGGTCCCCCAACGGGGACACGAGAATAATCATCCAGATTGATTCATAAACTCAGCGATCAATTATGTGAGACTACCATTGCAAAGCAAGCCTGATATGAAACAGTTGATTATTACAAGTACTCCAGTTAATCAACTAAAATTGCATGTGGTTGCGTTGGGGAGCCGCGGACCATGAAGCCCTCGAATTTCACGAAATTAGTTGCCCCACTTATGATGAAATGAAAATGCCAACGGTTGCAATGGTGCTAACGGTTACTGAAAGCATGCCACAGCGTACAATTGCTGACCAGGCTCACTGATGGGTATAATTATGAGCTGATCAGTAGTAGTAAAGACTCCTGGCACAGCAGTCCTTCAGGGGATATATACATGCTGGTTCACGAGATCGTAATGTGGATGGATCTGCAAGCGTACCAGGGAAACACATATCATATAGTATCGCAGGATAAGTCTTAGGCCATCTGTATGCATACCAAACCGCTGTCTATGTCAGTAAACAGGCAGGCAGGCAGGCAGGCAGGCAGGCAGGCAGGCAGGCAGGCAGGCAGGCAGGCAGGCAGGCAGGCAGGCAGGCAGGCAGGCAGGCAGGCAGGCAGGCAGGCAGGCAGGCAGGCAGGCAGGCAGGCAGGCAGGCAGGCAGGCAGGCAGGCAGGCAGGCAGGCAGGCAGGCAGGCAGGCAGGCAGGCAGGCAGGCAGGCAGGCAGGCAGGCAGGCAGGCAGGCAGGCAGGCAGGCAGGCAGGCAGGCAGGCAGGCAGGCAGGCAGGCAGGCAGGCAGGCAGGCAGGCAGGCAGGCAGGCAGGCAGGCAGGCAGGCAGGCAGGCAGGGATTAAGTGTTTACCTTTTTGTCATTCCGTGCATACAGATCTTCACATGTACGTCAGCGTTGCAAGTAGCGCAGCAGCAATTCTTTTTGGGACAAGCTTCGTCTAAAAGTATAGTTTTGTTAGGATCGGAAGTCTGAACGTCCCGGCTGTACTTACCGCTCGTTGTCTCTGGCACCACAATAACGTTGGCGCCTGGCGTCATTGGGATCGATGAGTCATTGGGATCACACGACGCACTTCCCTTACTGCCAGGAGGACCACTGGGGCGCGTTTTCTTCATAGGACCCTTTCCCTTGCTGCCGCCAGCCGAAGCGGCTCCATTATGCTTGGGCTTTCGAGCCATACCTCGCGTCTTTCCTGTTGAAAACACCCGTGTGTCCTGCGAAATAACACAGCCGCTCAGCCGGTGATCAACGTTAAGCTACGCCGGCAGCTTCCCCCCCTCCCTATAAAGATTTATCCAACTATATTAAAAACCAACAGAGAATACCTGCTTGCATTGGAGGCACTATGTACTCCACACTATGTACTCTTGGAGTTCATAGTGTGGATTACATAGTCACTCCTTCCTATGTAATAAGGGCGTGTCTCACCGCGTCGGCAGTCCCCTATTCGGAAATCCCGGATCATATGTACTCCGGACTATGTACTCTTGGAGTACATAGTGTGCCACCCTATGTACTCTTGGAGTACATAGTGTGGAGTACATAGTCACTCCTTCCTATGTAATACGGGCGTGTCTCACCGCGTCGGCAGTCCCCTATTCGGAAATCCCGGATCATATGTACTCCGGACTATGTACTCTTGGAGTACATATAGTCACTCCGGACTATGTACTCTTGGAGTACATAGTCCGGAGTACATAGTCACTCCTTCCTATGTAATACGGGCGTGTCTCACCGCGTCGGCAGTCCCCTATTCGGAAATCCCGGATCATATGTACTCCGGACTATGTACTCTTGGAGTACATAGTCACTCCGGACTATGTACTCTTGGAGTGCATAGTCCGGAGTACATAGTCACTCCTTCCTATGTAATACGGGCGTGTCTCACCGCGTCGGCAGTCCCCTATTCGGAAATCCCGGATCATATGTACTCCGGACTATGTACTCTTGGAGTACATAGTGTGCCACCCTATGTACTCTTGGAGTACATAGTGTGGAGTACATAGTCACTCCTTCCTATGTAATACGGGCGTGTCTCACCGCGTCGGCAGTCCCCTATTCGGAAATCCCGGATCATATGTACTCCGGACTATGACAGTACTCTTGGAGTACATAGTCACTCCGGACTATGTACTCTTGGAGTACATAGTCCGGAGTACATAGTCACTCCTTCCTATGTAATACGGGCGTGTCTCACCGCGTCGGCAGTCCCCTATTCGGAAATCCCGGATCATATGTACTCCGGACTATGTACTCTTGGAGTACATAGTCACTCCGGACTATGTACTCTTGGAGTACATAGTCCGGAGTACATAGTCACTCCTTCCTATGTAATACGGGCGTGTCTCACCGCGTCGGCAGTCCCCTATTCGGAAATCCCGGATCATATGTACTCCGGACTATGTACTCTTGGAGTACATAGTGTGCCACCCTATGTACTCTTGGAGTACATAGTGTGGAATACATAGTCACACCTTCCTATGTAATACGGGGGTGTAATCATATGTAATCATGTGTAATCATCGGTAAAAATCGGTAATCATTTGTCATTTTTTGGTAATCATGTACGTGTAATCATGTGTAATCATGTGTAATCATCGGTAAAAATCGGTAATCATTTGTCCTTTTTTGGTAATCATTTCGGTCAGGGTCACGTGTGCTTGTCTGCATGATCGATCGTCCAGACAAGCTGCACTGCCCCCAAGACCCTAAGTTACACAAGATGATGTTGTTGGGTGTTGAAATGGAACAACGAAGGTCGAAAGCCTGCGCTTAATGTAAATTATTAATTACGAGCGACCACCATGGAAAGTCCCGTTACAGCCACAATGGAAAATCCCGTTGACATCGCGCAAAAACAGGAAAAGAGAAAGCGGCAAGTGGCCGAAGCAGTCCGCCGGTGGCGGTTGAAAAAGAGGGGGAAGAAGAGGGCCTCAATGCATACGTAGTCAGGCGATGGAGGGTGGCAACGCCGCTCCCCCTATTCGTCAAGACAACGTCGGTGCGAGAAGCACCATAATGCCTGGGCGTGATGGGTTGCACGCTTTCCGGCCAGTGCCCGGGGCTGCGAGTGTCGCCCGCCCCACGGCTATCCCCGCCTGTGCTGCAGTTCGCCCCGTCAACCCCGCTGTGATGACTCGCGACGTTGCCGTGTCGCCACTTTGTTTGGCTACCATCCCAGATCCCCCGCTGGCACCCACCGGGGCATGCCATTCGGTGCACACCAAGGAAGAATTGCACAGCAAAGGACATACCGGCGTTGCACGTGCACAAGATGCTTCCAAGCGTCCGGACGCCTGCTGCGGTACACCGAATGCGTGGGAAGCAATGCAGGCCAGGCTGGCAGAGATGACCACCTGTGCAGAAACCCGGGACATTGTTGAGCGGGGCCTGATGCGGTACCCCCACGTGAGTTTGGGGAAGCGCTTAGGCGCCGGCCTCTTTGGGTCTGTGCACCTTGTCAAGTCCACTTTACCTGGCTTTGACCATCCTCTGGTCGTGAAAGTGGCAAAGATCCCGCGCGCCACAAACCTCGTGCACATACAGCAGGTAATTGTGGATCTGAGTGCTGGAGTGGCCAGGGAAGCTGCTCTCATGACCATTGCGGGGCGTCGAGAGGGCACCTGTCCACGTGTCGCAGGATTGTGGGCCCCAGTTGAGACTGTAGGTGGCATAGTCATGGAGATGGTGACGGGTGACTTGAAGGCTGCCCGTGATGCCTCCGAATACAACCGTCCCTTTGATGTGCGCACGCCTCCCATCTTGGCGAAGTGCGCCAAAGTTTTATCCAATTTGCACTCGGTTGGAATCATTCATAACGATCTTAAGTGTGACAACTTTTTGTACAAGGTTGAGGAGGGCACGGCGGAGCCAACCATCTACATTGGAGACCTGGGCCAGGCAACCAGAGTGAACGAGATGGCGCCCATGCGTGTGCCGGGGCAGTCCCGGTGGCACCCGGCCACGGTCTTGCATCCAAGTGCAAAGGCCTTGAGGGGAACGATACAAGCTCGGCCAGAGCACGATGTTTATGCTTTCTTGGTCATGGTGGACGACCTGTTCAGGAGGTCGCCCAAGTGCTTTGTCCGCAAGGCAACGGACCCAGTTCTGTGGGAGCTGTGTAGGAAGATTGCTTTTCGACAACAATACAAGCACGATATTGTGTTACCTGACATGGCCGGGCTGGCGGACATGTTCCACAAAGCCCGCATATTCGTGCCCGATGCTTACCCCAAGCAGTAACCGTGTTGCATCCCAAGTGCAAAGGCCTTGAGGGGAACGCTACAAGCTCAGCCAGGGCACGATGTTTATGCTTTCTTCGTCATGGTGGACGATCTGTTCAGGAGGTCGCCCAAGTGCTTTGTCCGCAAGTCAACAGACCCACTTCTCCATGAGGTGTGTAGAAAGATTGCTTACATCTGTACAGTATGATTACCCCATATTCATCTTAAGTGGAAGGACATATGCTACTCGTGCATGTGGTGTGTGCCCGAGTAGGTGGCAGTTTACATTCCCCCACCTGCAGGAAGTAGCCCAGAGTGTATTAAAAGCCATATGCCCCTTCTCAGGGCTATGGGGTACATATTCTCCCAGCGGAGTTATGTTACTAATTAATTAATCACACGTTCATGGCAGGGGCGAGACACATAAGTTATTATTATTTTTTTTATAATTCATCCATGTACACGTACAACGAGGGAGCTAGCACCCTACCTTGTATCACTGCCTCCCTGTTCTTACGTGCAGGGCCAAGACGTGGACCCTCACCGCCAACCTTGCCAACTTCTACCCCATGCCATGCATTGAGCTAGCTGAATGCACTTTGGCAATGTTCACAAGTTTCTGGCGTTGTGGCAGTTGGTGATTTCCAACTGGCTGCAACATCTTAAGGCTCCATTCATTGTCAATGGTATGCTGGCCAAGCCAGAGATATTGAGTAAGTCAGGACAAGGCCAAGAGGGCCCAGGTCATCAAGGACTTACCCCCCCCTAGCTGCATTGGGGAAGGAGCGTGTTTGCAAACATGGGAGGCATGCTAGACAATTAGATCGCTAGGGTCGCCAGCACCATAGATATACCATACGACTGTTTGCGTCGGCCTGCCTGTATAGATAGCTTACACCGGTATAGGATTGCGTGCACCCATCCCTCCATCCACACCTTGGGGTTAATGCTCCGTGACTCCCGGCCCAACGGGAGCACGAGTTTAATTAATTCATTAATTAATTGGGTCACTTTCGTAAATCAGTGCATGCATGTACGTCCTGGCTATTATCAGAACACTTGCCCACGCTCCTTAGTATCATATGCTCACATGGGTCTTATTGCACCCACACAACTTATTGGTCCGGATTATCACGAGATCTTGTGGACAGCATGTGCTGGCAGTAAATTGCATTAAATTAGAATATGACTCCGTTGGGACATCATGTAGCACGTATTCGCTAGCATGCTGATGGGTGGGCGTGAGCGAAGCCACGAAACCTAACTAAGCTAACTCTAAGCTAATCTAAAAAATCAGGGCTCACTCAACATCAGCAAAGCGCCACTTCCTCCTGGGGTGGGGTGGGGGGGCTTGCCCACGGGCGCTGACGTGTGGGCCTGGACAATGGTCTGCCACCTCATCCTGTCCTGCATGGCAGTCCAAGCAAGAGCGAGGGAGGAAATGTGTTGTTCAACCAGGGCTGGGACCACTAGGTCGGCTGCCTGTAAGTGAAGAAACAATCCACATGACTTGTCCTCGCCTGCATGTCATGCAAGTTCTTACATCACATCTTGTAGCCACCATGACGAACCAGCAGACCCTGTTGACGACGAGACTTGAAGAAAGGAGGCGTGTCCCGGTCACAGTCATCAAGGCCGTACACCCGGTTCCCTGCGTTATGGATCAGTTCCCTGTTTCCTTCCTTCTTGCGATCCCCCTTTCTCATGGGGATTGCAGATGTGGTGCACCTGGGGTCGTGGACAGTCCCGTTGCATTGGTGGACCATCGTCACAGCAGCCGTGACACGATAAATAGGGAAGAGTTCACCGGCTACCGGTTCGGCAGCCTTCTCGAACAAGGGCAGCTGCTGGCGTCTGCTAAACTTGCCCAGTTCTTCGTACCACGTGGGCACGATCCACAAATAGGATTTGCCATCATTCCCTTCCACTGACACTACAGCTGTGACTTCACATATCCAATGCTCTCCAGCGTCATCAGCAAGCACGTACCGACGCGGATCCTCCGCGGCACCGACTCTGTAGTCCTGCGGCCTGTAAGCATAAGTATGCCCCACCGCCACGGTCGCCTTGTATGTGACTGCCTTGCGCCATAGCCGCACACCCGGGTCTTCAACTCATTCCACGTCTCCGCCGCCTCGGGAAAATACTCCTTGAAGCGATGCAAGACAATAGCCGGCGTCAAACCATGCTGCACGTGCTCCCACTCGATGACCCCATCAGTACCGTTGCGTGTGCTGCGGATCAGAAGCTTGGGGATGCCGCCAAAACATGTCCTTACCCGTCCCCCAGCACGTCCCTCGGTGTGTTCAACTGTAGGGTACGCAGCCCCGTCCGCCAATGCCACCCCCAGTGTAGCCGTGCCGCTTTGGCCGGAGAGCCAGTCCTCATGCACACCTCCACTCTTGAACAAGTACTTGGCAGCTGGGCTTGATAGCAGTGCTTCACGCGCCTGTGGAGTCAAGAACTTCTCTGGGTCCTCGAGCCCCTTGAGTATATTATCCAACGCGTGCTGCCTCTCCCCTGCGAAAACAGCGATGCATGGTGAACGGGGCGATGTATCAATCCTTGCAAACAGTACATGCAGTGAGCTAGGCTCATTGATTCCTGAACTTAGTGCACGTTGCCCCAGGACACTCACCTCGTAACCTCCTCATGGTGCCTTACAATATGCATAACGTCTACAGGGTGGGCTGTCAATGGGCCAGGTTTGGGATCGCCACCTTGCATGTATGCCCTGGAACACACCCGATAGAGGTGGGCCACGGGGGCCATTCTGACATCCAAAATCACACATCCCAACCCCAAACCCTAAACTATTTTAAACCCTAAGCACAGCCCGGCCCTTATGCATGTACATGTCCACGGTACTAACTCGGCTGGAAGCTTGCGTTGCACATGAAAATAGCAGCAGGCTGGTAATAATCCTTACATTTCAGCAGCAACCATTTGTCAGCATCTAGGATATGGCGGGCGTTGACGCTTCTCATCAGGTCCCCAATCATGCCGTGATCCCTCTCAAACGCATGGCCGTCCATATCCCAGAGCCTGCCCACGTCCTTGGTCTGGTGCGCCACATGGAGCCCCATATGACAGTTGGCTGTGGCAGCGTTGTGGCCTCGCTCGTTTGCAGTCTTCCCCCTCTGTGCAACCACGCCAGCATTGGCGTACTTTCCACGAGGCCATAGGGCATTGAAACGTTTCAGGAACTCGCGATACACCTTGTCGGCATTGTCAGCATGCGTCGGGGAAGTGTACTCGCTCAGTACCATCTCCGTCCACTGCGATGAAAGCAAACATGAGCAGCATTACATTGAAAGCACGTTTCCAGCCAGTGTTTACAATGCGATTATAATATATATTTTGACTCATGGGGCTTGTAGTAAAAACCTAAAACAGCTCACACATCATGAAGTGACATGTCTTCAAGTGC
The DNA here is from genome assembly GCA_009746045.1 of Mesostigma viride. Lineage (NCBI taxonomy): Eukaryota > Viridiplantae > Streptophyta > Mesostigmatophyceae > Mesostigmatales > Mesostigmataceae > Mesostigma > Mesostigma viride. Next base: position 1,186,411 of record RPFO01000312.1, read on the forward strand.
ACATGATGTAGCATACGGGGAATGTTAGGTTGGCAAGGTCTTACCACGCAAAGGTCCCGCACCATTTGAGCAGTGCCTCGAACGCGCTGGGGAGGCCGTGCGTTAGGTTCTTTGGCAGACTCCCGCACTCGAAGAATCCATTCCATGGCATGTGGTACCATCGGCAGGCACTGCAGGAACTGCATGGCCTTGAAGAAAGGGTATCGGGTGAACGGGTTCTTGGGCAATGCGGCCCTTCCGCTGGTGGTGGGCCACGCTCTCGCATATGCATCACATTCCCGGATCTCATCGGATTTCAGGAGCCGGGTGCAGATGAAAATGAAGACGGTTTTGATGATCCCCAAGCACAGCAAGTGAAAGATCTCAATGGGAAACTGTCGAAACCTGTCCCAGTGCCTGAGACCCTGCCATACGGAGGGACGGCTGTGCTTAATACCGTGCTCCGCCTCCGCCTCCTTCGCGAGCTTGGCCCTGGAAAACGCAATGTGTGGGATGGAAGGCACAAAGTTTCACAATCGGATACGTCAAAGCATGCAGACCTTGTGGAATGGTCTACGAAAGCTTGGCAGATATCCGAACCACCACGGCAGACCTTGTTGCTACAGACCTTGTTGCTACAGACCTTGTATGCTACAGACCATCTGTGCACGGTCAGACCTTGTTGCTGCCACACACACAATTGATGACTGCACACAGGGCGGCGTTGCTTTCCTCCCGCTGGACCTGGGTACCATCCGCCATGCATGCATGGTGCGGTGTGAATGGGTCTCCATAAGACTGGTAGATGCAACGTGGGGTGCTACCAGACCAATTGTGTTATATAGCATGGAGTTCATGTAGGGTTAACTTACTTCTCACGAGCCGTCAGTCCCTCACGCTCCATGGTTGCGCACACAGCTCGGTGGCCCTCCTCCGTACGCAGCTCAAGCACCACTTCGGTGTGCCCCCAGAACTCGGAGTGGAGAGTACAAAAGCCGCAGCCATGATTGCTGCCAGACGCCATGAGCCCCATCTCTGCAAACCGCGCCCCGGAATCTAGCAGCCAAAAAAAGGGTACTCTGACCTCCATCCACGACACAACACCGGTCAGAGGGTCTGCCATTTCCATGGCCACCCCTTGCTGCAGTGGGCGGATCTCGTTATCCAGCAGCCACTTGTTGAAGGCATCCGCATCCACATGCTTTGGCCTCAGCGTGACCACGTGATTGCGGGCAGCCGATCGATCCAGCGTTAGGATCCTGAACTGATACGACACCACATCGGCATCCGTATTGTCAGTGATCTTGAAGCTATCCATCCAAAGCACGATTGGGATCACAACGACGGGCAAGCCCAGCCGCGGGCGGGCCTGACACTTGCGGAGGGGGCCCTTCTGCCAGTCCCTGAAATCACCTATGGGCTGCATCAAAGGGTGGCCATGGGGATCCCTTAGATCATTCCCATCAGCATCTGTTTCCACGATGCCCCCGGTCGTGACTCCGTATGTCCGTGACAAGAAGTAGTCGTGTTTCCCAACTGTGCCCTCTTGCTCCATTTCCGCGAAGTCTTCTTCAGAGTGAACCCTGATATGGCGCTTGTAGGTCCCTGCCTCCACCAATTCCGTCCAGTTGCATGCAAATAGCTCCTTCTCATGAAACCCGGGGCTTCCCCTTTTCAGGTGCGTGTGTCGCCACTTGTTGGCATACAAGTACTGCACCTCGAAGAGCACCTTGACAGAATCCGAGAGCTTGTCGTCACGCTGGTACAGGACGCCGGTCAGCCTCACCGGGGCCCCATAAGGCTTGCCTTTGTTCACACCGTCCTCAGTCACCGAGACCTCGAGGAAGTCACCGACCGTGAACGTCTGGTGGCCGGATAGCGCTATCCCACGAAGGCGGCACAGAGGATGGTCGTGGAAGAAGGTACTCATGTGGAAACCTGTGCGCCGGCCATCCGCAAGCACCTCGGGCCGCACATGCAGGTGGCGCGTGACATTGTGCTGGCGTAGCAGATGTTGAAGCCGGGTCTTGATGCTGCACGTGTGGGCGATGTCTGGATATTATTGTATCCACCTGCCCTGCCCACATTGTGCTTGTATATAGTCAGCTTGATAGAGATTTAATAGCTGGACTTGTAGCACTTTTTCCTACTCGATTTGGACTACGAATGGCTGAGATACGGCCTTCCAAAGTTATATGCACTATGGTCTTGCCAAGTAGACTAGTGTGTCAGCATATCACGTGACAATTGTGCTGACAACTGGCATGCCAACTGGCCTGAACATGTTGCTAGTTCATGAGGTACAGATATAGATTCATGGTACAGTGACTACTGTTGTGTCAGATCTTACGTCAGTGTTTCTTGATTCCTGACAAGGATTCTAGATACTTTATTCCATGGACATGTGGCGAATGCCTAGAGCACATTGCTTAGTTTATTGACAGATGGCAGTTCCATATTATGGTTATTTGCATGTTGACAGATGGCAATCATTCCTTATGTTGTATTTCAGCAAATGCCATCTGGCAATCCCACAACAAATATTCTAGGAATCTAGAAGTGTTGCAACCCTTGCTTGACATGTGGCAGTTCTACCTTTGCCACCTAATTGCCTATATAATGAAATGAACAAAGGCAGCAAGGGCATCTCAAGCTGCCAGTTTTCTGCGTGAACATTTTGTCTCTCAGTCTCTCACTTCCTCAGCCTTGATCTTGACCTGTGATCTGCAAGGAAGGATCATAAAACAAAACATGGTATCGGAGGAGTGAGGCTTCTCTTTGACAACATGGCTGCTGCTGCTGCTGCTGCTTTGGAAAACAAGTACCTCTCTTTTATTCCAGCATGTTCCAAGGCAATTCCCAAGTTTGATGGTTCTTCCCTGCCAAAATGGGGAGAGACCAAGGAGCTTTTCCAAGCCCACCTGGAGGCCTATGATCTGGAGGGGGTCATTACCAAGCCTGAGGAGGCTACACCCAAGCAAGAGAAGGTTGTTTACACAGCCTTGCTGGCGTGCCTCACTGGCAGAGCAGCCCAGATTGCAAAGACCATTGGTGAGAGAAAGGGCAGTTTGCTTTTTGCTAAGTTGGTGGAGGTGTTTGAGCAGCCTAAACTGACCAAGAGCAACAAGCACGACCTGAGGACATCCCTAATGAGGCTGACCAAGCAGCCCAACCAGTCCATGATGGACTATCTTACCGCTTCAGAACTGCTTCTGAGTGAGTACAGGGATGTGGGGGGGTGTTGGCAGACAATGATTTTGCCGCTGCGCTGAAAGGTGGTTTACCTGATGCGTATAGGCCTGCCCTCGTTTCAACCAGGTTCGATGAGGACATGTCGCTGCTGGAGGTGAAGAAGGCCATGCTTGAAGCAGATGACCTGCTTGTGGGGACGCGCTCCACCACCACGGTCAAGCCTGAGCCAGCAGCTGCCCAAGGCCAAGCGTACAGCACAGGCCAACCAACCAAGCCGGGGAGGCCGACTTGCACATTCTGCGGAAAGGAAGGACATGTGGAGGAGACGTGCTATACCAAGTACCCACATCTCAGCAGGAAGAAGGGCCAGCAGAGGCCAAAGCGCAAGAACCAGAAGAAGAAGCAGGCTGCGACAGCGAACAACACGGTGGAGGCTCCTGAGCTTCCCGTGGACTACGCGTTTGCAACTACGCGCCTAGTGCCGGGCGTACCTTTCTGGATTCTGGACTCTGCTGCATCCAGCCACATGAGCCCTGAGGAGGCTGACTTTATCAAGGTTCAGCCAACCAACCTGGCCATCCAGGGCTCCGGAGGCCGGCTGAAGGCTGTGGGGACGGGGACGCTCAAGCTACGAGTCGCCAACAAGGTGGTGCATCTGCCTCATGCTCTGCACGTGCCCTCTCTGGGTGCAAGGCTTCTTTCCGTGGCCCAGCTGCATCAGCAGGGACACGAGGTGAACCTACTGCAGGGCGTGGCATGCTTTGCAGGCAGCAAGGTACCTATCAAGGTGCAGAACAACGTCTACGGTTTGCAAGAATCACAGACTGTGACAACCCCTGCTGCCCACCACACCACAGACAACCCTGCTGCACTATTGTGGCACTGGCGACTTGGACATGCAGGTGCTGAGCGCATTCGCAAGCTGGCGGCCATACCTGCATCGAACATTACCATGCGGGCTCCAGGTGCGCCAGGCTGCCCGTCGTGCCCTGCTGGCATGATTAGGCGACGCTCCTTCGCTGCTGGGCAACCACGCTCGACCGTGCCTCGTGCCAAGCTGCATGGGGACATAATGGGGCCGATGCAGCCATCACTGGGCGGTTCCCAGTACATTCTGGGCATCACTGACGACGCTACAAGATGGCGTTGGTCTTTTCCTATGCGCCAGAAGAGTGAGGTGCCACTGCACTTCGACCGACTGCTGTCAAGGGATATCAGGCCCTACTACGACGGTTCTGTGCTTCTAAGGACCGACAATGACGCAGTATTTCTTTCCGAGGACTTCCGCTCCCTCTGTGCTCGCCATCGAGTTCACCAAGAATTTTCCAGCCCCTACTGTCCGCAGCAAAACGGAGTTGCGGAACGCATGTGGGGTTTGGCGATGGGAATGACACTATGCATGCTGCATTATGCTACCCTGCCCAAGACTTTCTGGGCCCTAGCTTTTGCGTGTGCTGCCTACCTGCTCAATCGGCTGCCATGCGAGGCCAATGCAGACTCTGCTAGCCCTCATCGCCTTTTTCAAGGCGTTGATGCCGACCTGTCGCACTTGCGCATTTTCGGCTGCCCTGCCTACTTTCGTGTAGAAGGGCCACGTGGCAAGCTGGAGGACAAAGCCCAGGCTGGAATCTTTGTGGGCTATGACTTGGAGTCGCCTGCTTACCTGATTCTCCGCCCAGGCTCACGTGACGTTATTCGCAGGCTCCATGTGTCATTCGATGAGACTTGGCGAGCAAATTCTGCTCCCCTGCACGTCGCGAGTCCAGATGTCAACTTCCAGCTGCCGGCACCTGAGTCTGCCTCGGAATCTGGCGTGGCGCTGGTACCTTTGCCTGCACCCACTGAGCATGCAGTGCTGCCGCCTGTCACTGCTGTGCCTGACTCGGTACCTGATGGTCCGGTCACCAGGGCCAAGGCTCGCCAACAGCTGGGCACTGTCACCGGTGCAGACGGCAGTGGCAACGCTGAGCATCCTGGTCCGGGTGCTGCTCCTGACTCTGAAATTTCTGATGCGGTGCCGGACGCCGGCAACCAAGTTGCGCAAGGAATTCCTGCGCCCTCGCCTGCGCCTGCGCCTCAAATTTCGAGTGCAACGGCTTTGCAGCAAGCCATCCACGCACTGCAGCGACCTTCATCTTCAGCGCCCAGCAACCAGGCAGGGGCGGATTCGGTGATAGCTGCTGCAACGATTGAGGAAAATGTTGGCGATGGCTACTGTCCCTCTAGTGACACATATGGCGCCTATGGTTGGACCTCCTCTTCTCAACGTCTTGCTTCTCCTAAGTGGGCCCGTTTTTGCCCAAATTACGCTGCTATTCGTGATGTGGTCGAGGATGTATATGCCACTAGTGTCGACCTGGACGTCCCTAAGTCTTGGCAACAAGCTCGTTCTCTTCCTGCGTGGCAGTCCGCCATGGATAGCGAGATGGCTTCTATTCGTTCTCACAAGGTTTTTTCTTTGGTGAGTAGGTCATCTCTTCCTCGTGGCACTTCGGCCCTTCCTTCCCGTTGGGTGTATGCACGTAAGTCGGATGGACGTGAGAAAGCACGTTTTGTATGCAAGGGCTATGCCAAGCGTGAGGGTGTTGATTTTCAGGACATCTTTAGCCCCACTGTTCGTTCCTCCACAGTGCGTTTGGCTCTTGCTTTTGCAGTCACGCATGGCTATACTCTGCATCAATTAGACGTCCGCACTGCGTTCTTGTATGCTCCTTTAGAGGAGGATGTCTATGTACGTCCACCCCTGGGCTATGAGGAGTATGACGCCTCTGGCGAGCTTCTTGTATGGAAGCTTCATCGCAGCCTGTATGGCACACGTCAGGCTCCGCGCAATTGGCATCGCACCTTCCGTTCTCATCTCGTGTCGGATGGTGCAGTGCCTAGCGCTACAGACACATGTCTTTACCTTTATCCCAGTGCCAGGGGCTTTGTGTTTGTACATGTTGATGACATGATCGTTGCCAGCCCCTCTGCCCCTTGGGTAGCCGCCTGGGTTTCTCGCCTTGGTACACGTTTTCAGCTGTCCGATTCGGACCACCCTTCCTTGTTTCTAGGTGTGTGTCTTTCAATTGACAGCGTCACCCGTTCCCTTGCCCTGCACCAGTCTCCCTACATCCTAGAAATTGCTGCCCGCTTTGGGCTAGGTGAGAGTCGTGGTGTTCCCACCCCGGTTGTCCCGGGTGCCGTGTTGAGCGAGGGGGGACAGTGTGACCAATCGCAACGGGAGGTGTTCCAGCAAATAGTGGGGGCGCTCATCTACGTCACCCAATGGACGCGGCCAGACGTGGCATTCGCTGTGAACCGCCTAGCGCAACAGATGCAATCACCCACGCTAGGTGATATGCAGGCTGCCAAGCGGGTCATCCGCTACCTGCTGGCAACCCACGGCCTCGGTCTCCGCTTCACTGGCGGGAGCCTTGCAGGCTGGTCAGATGCGGACTGGGCAAATGACGTCAAGACCAGGCGGTCTGTCAGCGGCAACCTGGTCATGTACGCTGGTGCCCCTATTGATTGGGCAAGCCGCCGCCAAACGGTGACCGCTCTTTCTTCATGCGAGGCCGAGTACATCGCTGCGGGCACCTTGCTGCAGTCGGTGCTCCCCCTGCGGAGGATCTTGATGGAGCTGACGGGCTCCACTACGGCTGCACCTACTCCGGTCTACTGCGACAACACCGGTGCTGTGGCACTCTCCAAGGACCCGGTTCACCCCAAGCGCACAAAACACATTGACGTGCGTTTCCACTTCATTCGTGAGAAGGTGGAGGATGGTGACATCAATGTCCAACATTGCCCCGGTGAGGAGATGGTGGCGGATATCCTGACCAAGGCACTTCCGCGACCACGCTTCGAGCTGCTTCGAGGACGGCTCCTGCATTCCTGTGTGACTTGAGCTGCTAGTGGGCACGTCATTGGACTAAGGGGGGTGTCTGGATATTATTGTATCCACCTGCCCTGCCCACATTGTGCTTGTATATAGTCAGCTTGATAGAGATTTAATAGCTGGACTTGTAGCACTTTTTCCTACTCGATTTGGACTACGAATGGCTGAGATACGGCCTTCCAAAGTTATATGCACTATGGTCTTGCCAAGTAGACTAGTGTGTCAGCATATCACGTGACAATTGTGCTGACAACTGGCATGCCAACTGGCCTGAACATGTTGCTAGTTCATGAGGTAGATTCATGGTACAGTGACTACTGTTGTGTCAGATCTTACGTCAGTGTTTCTTGATTCCTGACAAGGATTCTAGATACTTTATTCCATGGACATGTGGCGAATGCCTAGAGCACATTGCTTAGTTTATTGACAGATGGCAGTTCCATATTATGGTTATTTGCATGTTGACAGATGGCAATCATTCCTTATGTTGTATTTCAGCAAATGCCATCTGGCAATCCCACAACAAATATTCTAGGAATCTAGAAGTGTTGCAACCCTTGCTTGACATGTGGCAGTTCTACCTTTGCCACCTAATTGCCTATATAATGAAATGAACAAAGGCAGCAAGGGCATCTCAAGCTGCCAGTTTTCTGCGTGAACATTTTGTCTCTCAGTCTCTCACTTCCTCAGCCTTGATCTTGACCTGTGATCTGCAAGGAAGGATCATAAAACAAAACAGGCGACAGAGCCGTTAGGGAGTTCAATTCGCGTGACATGGTGCGTTGGGAGCTCCTTTCCCACCTTCCTGACCACAGGGAGCGTGAGCCGGTCGGCATCTTCCGATCGGTACTTGGGGTCTTGTCTCATGGCAGTTCTGCACAGCACGCCTTCGTCAGTCCGAGAATCGATTCGCTTATGGTATGCAAACTCCAGAAACTCCGAGTGCGACCGAAAGATCCCGTACCCAGTCTCATTTCCCTGGCCGTCTGTTGGGGCCGAAGGCACTGAGCATGGATCAGGAGCTGCCACCGTCATGCGCCCGTCTATTTTCCCCCCTGGACAATGGCTAAGTCTCCGTTGCACGGCGGGCTCCTCAACGGAGTCAGCACTATTCCCGCCGTCGCCTCCATCCCCTGATTCAGTTGCATCCACTTCATCTGACCCAGCGTCGCGCGACAGAGCCCTCCCAGCGTCAACATCATCACCAAGTGCAGCGTTATCCACCAACTCGTCCTCAACGTCCTCATCGCAGTTGTTGATGCCAATGACGATGTGAGCCACGGCGATGTCTTGACGCTTTCTTTGCCTGCTGAAGAGATACCGCTCAGGCATTTGTAATCGCTTCCTTCGACGGGAATAATTAGGCACCCTGAAACCGTCCCGGTGGAGGGTCGTCCGTGCCTTTCATCATAAGGCTCAAAGACACCGACGACCAGCCATGCAGCTAAAGCCACTGTTTGAGTTCCTGTGCCGAGGGTCCTCCACTCCCTTGAGTATCCTAGTATCCAGCGTGTAGTTCTTCTTGCCTGCGTTAATTGGGCAATAACGGTAATTCAACAAGGCGAACAAAACATTAATTCCATGCATTCGGCCTGGCCAAGTTTTGCGCTGTGCCGCCGCCACTTCACGAACCACGGTAATGACGTTTATATAATATAAGCCCTAACCTACTGTGATATAATGAAGTTGGTGTCACGTGAGCACAGGACCTTCAATTGCTATTCTCCAAGTGGCAGGGATTATTAGGACTATCTACTCCACACTAAGCTATGTACTCGAGTCATGACGCGGTGAGACACCCCCGTATTACATAGGAAGGAGTGACTATGTACTCCACACTATGTACTCCAAGAGTACATAGGGTGGCACACTATGTACTCCAAGAGTACATAGTCCGGAGTACATATGATCCGGGATTTCCGAATAGGGGACTGCCGACGCGGTGAGACACGCCCGTATTACATAGGAAGGAGTGACTATGTACTCCACCCAATGTACTCCAAGAGTACATAGGGTGGCACACTATGTACTCCAAGAGTACATAGTCCGGAGTACATATGATCCGGGATTTCCGAATAGGGGACTGCCGACGCGGTGAGACACGCCCGTATTACATAGGAAGGAGACAGTGACTATTTACTCCACACTATGTACTCCAAGAGTACATAGGGTGGCACACTATGTACTCCAAGAGTACATAGTGTCTCCAATGCAGCAGCACTCCGCTATGTACTCGACTCATGACGACTGCCCGAAGCAGCTCCTCTGCGAGTGAGCCACGTGGACCGGGGCCGACGCGTCGCCTTGATTTTTGAATTTCCGAACGCGCCAGACCATACCGCTGCGTTACATTTTGCACGAGCGCATGCTTGAAAGCCTCACCAGTGCCCAGAACGCAGCACCAGTGCCCAGAACGCAGCAAAGCAGCGGAAGTGAATATGGGAAAGCGCCGGACTGACATGGCGGCACCAAAGGGTGCAGCCACAACAAAGGGCATGGTCTCGGCACGCGAGGCCACAGCGAGAAAGAAGGCCAGGCGGGCCGACGTGGAAAAAAACGACCACTGGGGGAAGCAGGAGGCGGAGAACCTGGACTCGGAGGAGGACTTACAAACCTCCGACGACGAGGACGACCAGGACGACGACTATGACGACGATGAGTCGGACACCACGCCTCAGAAGGGTGGGCAGGACAAGGGCTCGGGCAGCAAGGGGAAGACTAGGAAAGCTGAGGCAGGCAGCGGGGGCGCTACTCATAGCAGGCTGGACCCTAGCGGGACAGCCGCGGACGTCCGCCAACTCAAGAGCGACATGGCGAAGCAGAAAGAAATGACCGACAAGATGTATGAGATGCTTCAACAGTTACTGGACCAGGGTCGGCAGCCCCGGTCGCAGGAGGCCACGCCCACGCAGCCGACCCGGCTTTCCAGTGCCTCAGGTCCTGAGGGGAGCCCGGCGAGCGACGCTCGCGGCTCGATCGACGCTGGCTTCGTTCCAGTCTTCGAATGGGTAAACCCCTCTGCTGTATTAGGGGAACCCTTTAAAGTGCATCATTCCGTATGGTTCTCCTTGGAGTTGTTTGGGGTGGTTATGATCTACGAAATGCAAATGCAATCAACAGTACTTGTCACGTGTGTCGTTGCAATTCTGGTTGTGTGTTTTGTTTGGGTCTCGCAGTGGAAAAAGAAGGAGATCCAGGCTGCGTTTGACGACATGGATGGCCACTTTCTCACCCCTGAGGCCATGGACCAGGAGGATGACGGGGGGCTGTGGAAGAAGTATGTTGCCATCGTGGCGGACGTGGCCATCCAGAACAATTACATGCCAGCGGGCAGGAGGGAGGCCGCCGCCAAGCACGCAACATCGGCAATGCGATGCCACCTGACATCAACCAGGTCCAATGCCAAGAAGCAGATTCGAAAGATGACGCTAGACAACAAGAAGTACGTTGAGGCGGCGGCAGCGCCAGCCGGCGACATCCGCTCCAAGGGGCGTAAACGCCTGGTGTATGACGTAAGTGTATGACTTATGGGGTCACTTTAATGCTTAACTAGGTTTAATGGGTGGTGGCCTGTCGAGGAACGTGTGGTCTAAAAACGATATGGTAAAGCCTTGCTGTTCTTCCTTGTGCCCTTTGCAACATCATGCATTATATATCCATGATGTCGTATGCATTACATTCTACACTTGCTCACTGTCATGTATGTGTGTACGCTTGCAATTGGACTTGCTCGTGGTGTCAATGCGCAGTTCCTCCTTCGCAAGTTCAAGCACTGGAACGTGGACACGATGAAGCAGCGAAAGGTCCTGATTGACCATGTCGGCCTTGTGGTAGACTCCGTGTGGGAAGCTGAGGCTGACATGAGGGCCAAATCAGCTAGCGGCCTCGTGGCGAGGAAGTTTCTGACCACCGCTGACGCAGCCAAGTTCGATGCAGACCTGGACGACCTCATTGAGGAGGAAGCACTGGACGAGTGCTGATAAATGGCATTAGCGGAAGACAATAATGACTATCCACAACTTGTGCACGGTATACAATGGCATCAGGCCATGCCTTGGCTGGACCCCAAGTCCAGTACCACCAGCTGGTAATGTTACGCTAGGTGGAACCTTGTATTATGGCAGGACCTTGAAGACATTGATGATGATACTGCCTTTGAATACTCTGTGTTTTTCTGATGTGAGCCAATGATGCTATGTGTTTTATCATGGTGGGCCGCACCTTGTCTTTTACACTTACACTTATGGTTCTCTGAATAAATTATTTTAATATCATATGTATGTGCATAATAAATTGTTAGAGACTGTCTACATCAAATCCTGCATTTGGAGATCCATACCCAAGACGGTAACTAGTTATGGGTTTGGTTACTGGGCCATAACCATGGCAGTAACCAGGCCTGTTTACGGGGCAATAACTAGTAGTGGTTACTGGCCTGGTTACGGGCCAGTAACCAGGCCCGAACCTGCCCCAGTACATAATACCGGACCAGTAACCATGGCAATAACCAGGACCGTTTACGGCGCCGTAACTAGTAATGGTTACTGGCCAGGTTACGGGCCCGTAACCAGGACAGTAGCCATGCCCGAGACTGGCCCGTAACCTATGCTGATGCCAAATACCGGACCCGTAACCATGCCAGTAACCATGCCCGTTTACGGGTCAGTTACTTGTACAGGTTACGGGCCAGTTACCGGTCCCGTAACCAGGCCAGTAACCCATCCCGGTTATCAGAACTGGTCCCGTAACCATGCCGGTAACCCATCCCGGTTCTCAGAACTGGTCCCGTAACCATGCCAGTTTACCGCCCGGTAACTTCTACTTGGGCCGTAACCATGACCGTAACCCAGATAGGTTACGGGCATGGTTACGGCTCCGGTAAAAGTTACCGCCCAGTAAACGTTCCGGTAACTATTACCGCCCGGTAACCATTACCGGCCGGTATTTAGTCTGTCGCGTTTAAGGTTACCGGCCGGTAACCTGGCCGGTAACCTTAAACGTACATGGTTACCGGCCAGTAACCGCCCCGGTAACCTCAACCGGGGCGTTTACGCCCCGTAAAATTAACTCCTAGTGGACCAAGGGCAAGGATGGCGTGAATGGGGATTGGTATAGCCTGTGAGGAACAGGGCTGAGAAGGAAGACGGTGGGGGAGGAGGATGGAAGAGCATGGAAGGTGCTTTGGATTGTGGTGTGAGGGGGGGATTCCAGGATGGATGATGGGGGAGCTCCAGTCCAGTTCTGATGTTCCAGTCCAGAGTTCCAGGTTCCAGAATGCTGAATGGAAGAACTTTTATTATTGCTGTGTTTATCTGGGTTTGTTGTAGTAGATAAGGAAGTGACTTGTCTGCTGTAAGCACCTGTGACTAGATGTTTATGAGATAGGAGGCCCTGTTTCCAGGGATGTAAAAACCCATCTGCTTTTCCCAAGAGATGGTGGATTTCTGTTCAATGTCACTCTGCCTTCAAGTTTGGCTGTTGGACCTGGTAGGTCCAGTTTTGAGGGGGAGATATGTAACAAGCAAAAATGACTTTGTTGTAATTACATCCTTTGTTTTGTGAATGTTTGGCTTTTATTCGAGGACTTTTGGATCAGTATTGAGAAAGTTATGAGGTTTCTAAGACGGCGGTACTTGGAGCTGATACTTTGTCGAACGACTGGTAGGAGCCCTCATTGGTCGTGGCCTGATCCACGTGGGGTTATAGTTTGTTACTATAAGTTTGGTACTATTGAGTCTTAAATGCTCCTTTGGGACTTTAGTGCTTACTACAGATTCAGGATCTCATGGAAAGATTCTGCCATGCAGGCTGTGTGTGGTGTTGTTCTGTTTTGTGTGACTAGGATGGATACGAAGATCTTGTCTAGAATTCCATGATTCTGATTGGTTCTCTTCAGGCTAAGGTTGAAGCAAGTTTGACAAGCACGTCGATATCAAGGACGTGGGGTCGCCATTGTTGCTACGTTGGTTTTGATTCATCATGGTATAATAAAGCTTGTCTTTGTTGTCCATTCATAAGAGCCCCTTGGCTATATAGACGTCCTTCAGTTCCACAGAGGTCGTCTATATACACGAGCTTGTCTTTGTGTCTACAAGGGGTTGTGATTCCCTAAATCACGTGCTGTGGAATTTCCATCTCAACGTTGCTCGGGTACTTGAAGATCTGTAACTCAAGAAAGCAACCCATGCAGGTAAAAGATCTTTCATATTGGACTATGGATGATGCAGATGATCATTTTTAGTCGTTACAGGCTTCAAGTTCACAAAATTCAGAAATACGGCGGACCTCTCTAGATCGGGTGTCTCGTGGTTTGTCGGCGCTACGCACGCGGCGCCACTAAGATGTGATTCTGCGCCGCGCGAAATATAACCACTTTTCTTCGTACTCACCCGTCCGTATAAGTTGGTTTCTATGTAGGGGCGCCAGAAGGGGCGCCGCGCGACAGAACCGGCCCCGAGCTACGGCTTAGTTGTAATTAATTAATTAATTAATTAATTAATTGACTAAGCAAGTACTGACATAGGAGCTGGAGCAACGACTAGCTCGATCGACGGCAACGTCACCAAGATGCTGTGCAAGGCCCTTAACACCCCCCTTGGTTTGCACATTAGTAATGAGGATTTGTACGCTGATTTGCCCTATGTTTCCCACGTTATCAGGCACAGGCGCCTGGGCCTAGCCGGGCACCTGGCCCGCACAGATCAGGTAGACACATCAGATTAGACTAGCTGGCACCAAGCCCGCCCAGCCTGGGCGATATGTCCTCACCTGGCGTGCCCCAGGCCGCGCGCAGCAGGGCCGCCACCAGTGGACTTTTCGTGATAGACTCGGCATGGACATGTGCTACGTACACTAGACGCGATGGGCTTACGCCCGCCGCCCGGGCAGCCTCCTGGCTTGTCTGTAATATGGAGGCAGATGGTACGCAAGGATAGATGGCAAGTAGTGATCGATGAAGGAGACCACCCCCAAGTGCGCTTAGGTTCAGGCGATGCAGATGGCGAGGCAAGCCCGGGTGGGGGCTGGGCAACCACCAGTGCGCGACTGTGGGGGCTCCGCGCCGCAGATGGCATTCATAGCGATGGAGTGTGACCGCGTATGGCATTCATAGCGAATTCGGGCCGCGGTGCCCACACCCCTGTATAACTAGGACCTAGATAGCTTTCACCATCCATTCCATTTGAACACCGCATCCACTCTCTCTCCCTTCTTTGGACTGCCATGCAGAACAAGACGCGCGGTGGCAGAAGATTGTCCAGGCTCACACGCCAGCCCCTGTGGGCAAGCCACCTCTCCCCAAGAGGACGAGGCGTTTTGATGAGTAGTGTAGTTAGGATTTTCTAGACTAGATAGCTTAGAGTTAGGTTAGTTCGATTACGCGGCTTCCTCCACTCCACCCATCCATCAAGGAATATACGGGACGGTGCCAAGCTGCTGGGCAGCCTGCTCCCCAGCTGCGAGGCTGATGTGGACCACCGCATCTCCCTTGCCTGGCACGCGTTACGCCAATACCGGGCCCTGTGGCGCAAGCCCCTGGGCAAGATCGAGAAACAGGACCTGTTCAAGGTCCTCGTCCTTCCTGTTCTCACGTATGGGGCCGAGACGTGGACCCTTACCGCCGACCTGGCCCGCAAGCTATAGACAGCGCGGTCACCAACATGCTGCGCTCCATTTTCAGAGTAGGATATGCTGCGCACGTCCGCAATGAGGACGTTTACCTTGGCATGCCATATATCACCAGCACCATTGGGTTAAGCAGCGGTGCCTGCAGCTCGTAGGGCACCTAGCTCGCACCAACCAGGTAGACACCTCACGTGGCCCCCCCGCGGGACTGCGACCAGCTCAGCCTGGCCGGCACCTCCTGACGTGGGCCGGGCCCCGTGATGTTAGACGCCGCAAGGCCCGCACATTCAAAGAACAGCTAGTAGAAGACATGGGGGGCCTAGGCCTCTCCGTGATTTGGAAAAAGATGATGGACAAGGCCAAGTGGGCCCAGGTCATAATAGAGGACAACGAGCCCCCCCCCGTGGGGAAGCGCCTCGTGTGCAAACCCGCGGGAGGCACGCCAGACAGCTCCCATAGGGTAGAGTTGATGTTGATAGCTTTAGATAGATGTTTTAGGTAGCTGTTGTAGATAGATTAGACCGGTAGGCTTGTTTGCACCCATCCATCCATCCATCCATCCATCCATCCATCCATCCATCCATCCATCCATCCATCCATCCATCCATCCATCCATCCATCCATCCATCCATCCATCCATCCATCCATCCATCCATCCATCCATCCATCCATCCATCCATCCATCCATCCATCCATCCATCCATCCATCCATCCATCCATCCATCCATCCATCCATCCATCCATCCATCCATCCATCCATCCATCCATCCATCCATCCATCCATCCATCCATCCATCCATCCATCCATCCATCCATCCATCCATCCATCCATCCATCCATCCATCCATCCATCCATCCATCCATCCATCCATCCATCCATCCATCCATCCATCCATCCATCCATCCATCCATCCATCCATCCATCCATCCATCCATCCATCCATCCATCCATCCATCCATCCATCCATCCATCCATCCATCCATCCATCCATCCATCCATCCATCCATCCATCCATCCATCCATCCATCCATCCATCCATCCATCCATCCATCCATCCATCCATCCATCCATCCATCCATCCATCCATCCATCCATCCATCCATCCATCCATCCATCCATCCATCCATCCATCCATCCATCCATCCATCCATCCATATCCATCCATCCATCCATCCATCCATCCATCCATCCATCCATCCATCCATCCATCCATCCATCCATCCATCCATCCATCCATCCATCCATCCATCCATCCATCCATCCATCCATCCATCCATCGGGGTTAATGCTCCGTGACTCCCCAACGGGAGCACGAGTCTAATTCATTAAGTATAATTAATCAAGGAATATGTGCTATACATGATCTCCCAACGGAGGCATTATAATTTAATTTAATATTTTAAATCCATATTCCATCCCATGTTTCCCTCCCACTGAGGACTTATGCTCACGTGACGCAGTCACGTGTCTATAATTAATAAATTAGTTAATTAATTAATTAAACTCGTGCTCCCGTTTGGGAGTCACGGAGCACCAGAGTGCTTTTAATCCCTGTGTTGTGCACAACAGGAAGAAAGGGCAGAGACCCCCTTTCTCCTTCATGCCAGAGGCATGCCACAGCATGCAGCAATCGGACACGATAGACGATCCGGCAAGTTCTGTGGGTGCAATAAGACCCATGTGAGCATATCATAACAAGGAGCGTGGGCAAGTAATATGATCATAGCCAGGACGTAGCATGGCTGTACAAAGGCTAAGCTTAGGCTATTAATTAATTAATTAAACTCGTGCTCCCGTTGGGGAGTCACGGAGCACCGAAGTGCTTTTAATCCCTGTGTGTGCACTACAGGAGAAAGGGCAGAGACCCCCAGTCTCCTTCATGCCAAAGGCATGCCACAGCTGCAATCGGGCGCGGCTAGCGAAAAGGACAGGCTAACGATCCGGCAAACTGTGGGTGCAATAAGACCCATGTGAGCATATCATAGCAAGGAGCGTGGGCAAGTAATCTGAACATAGCCAGGGCGTAGCATGGCTGTACTAGGACTAGGCTAAGGCTATGGCTGGTTGTGTACCGTGCGTTGGCGGCACGTGACTAGGTGTGTTGGCACAGCTAGGCATGGCTGCCTTAGCGGCAGTGACGCCAATGGTTACAAGCTAGGGCTATTGCTATTCTAGCCCGCTGGGGGCGTCCACATCTTGTGGTTGATCATCAGGTCCCCGCCCCTCCAGTACACCTTGGGCTTCTGGGGGTCCTGCTTATGGCGGAGGTATTCCGGCCACAGGTCGCGTCGCTGCTGTTGCTGAGCGGGGGTGAGGTCGTCATCCAGCGTCCAGGTGAGGTCGTGCAACCGCTTGCGACGAGAGAGGAACCGCTGCTTATCCTCAGGGGAGGGGAAGGTGAGTAGGACTGGTGGGGGGGCCGCCTTGTCCCGTGAGTGGGGAAGGCGGTGGCACCCACGCAGTTCTACCTCACCTACCAGGCCCATGAGGGTAAGAAGCTGGTTCTTGAGCTCGTCAGCAAGAGAGGTTGACGTCTCACCTGGCTTCTGGGGGAAGCGACGTAGCACCACTCGGCACTCGCGGCGAGCGCGATCGGTGACCTCCCGTTGCTGGGCCTGGCGGTGGTCCTCCAGCTCCTGCTCCAGCTTAGGCTATGGCTAGGTTGTGTACCGTGCGTTATAGCGGGGCACGTGACTAGCTAGGTATGGTGGCTCGGCTAGGCAAACATTCTAGGCATGGCTGCCATGGCGGCAGTGACTACCAATGATTCAAGCTATATAGGGCTATTCTAGCCCGCAGGGGGCGAACACATCTTGTGGTTGATCATCAGGTCCCCGCCCCTCCAGTACACCTTGGGCTGCTGGGGGTCCTGCTTGTGGCGGAGGTATATCAAGGAGACAACCAGCGCAGCCACAGAAATCGGGAGAATCCGGACCATGGTAGCTCGAGCCTGCCCTTACCTTGTCCGCGTTTGCGAGTCGTTTAGGATGATGAATATGAATGGAGATGGAAATGTGTAGCCTTGTGCATTGAAGTTATGGCTGGCTTACGTGTGGAGCGACTAGATGACCTAGACGGTGGGGCCGGAAACAGCTTGCTTGATCAGGGCGTGTGTTTTGAGGTATATTCAGGCCACATGCAGGTCGCGTCGCTGCTACTGCTAATTAGCGGGGGTCAGGTCGATCGTCGTCCAGCGTCCAGGTGAGGTAGTGCAACCGCTTGCGACGAGAAAGGAATCGCTGCTTGTCCTCAGGGGAGGGGAAGGTGAGCAGGACTGGTGGGGGAGCCACCTGAGTGGGGAAGGCTGTGGCACCCGCGCAGTTCCACCTCACCTACCAGGCCCATGAGGGTAAGAAGCTGGTTCTTGAGCTCGTCGGCAAGGGTGGTTGACGTCTCACCTGGCTTCTGGGGTAAACGACGCAGCACCGCTCGGCACTCGCGGCGAGCGCGGTCAGTGGCCCGTTGTTCGGCCTGGCGGTGGTCCTCCAGCTCCTGGAGTTTCGTGGCGATGGCATCAGTGGTTGAGGCGGTCGCTGACCGCAGCAGGTCCGCGTAGGAGAGCGGCGGCCGGGAGGTCGCCAGCATCTTGCCGGGGTGGCTGGGATGCGATGGTGGCCGTCTGCTCTGCTATCTTTGGGACCTGTGTGGCCAGTGCCTCGGTGTGGGCGGTAATATGGCTTCAAGCTTCTTCATGAGCACGCCGCACAAGTTGCCCTCCACCTGGTTCAGGCGAGAGACAAGTGCAGCGTGCGTCTCAGACGCCTGCGCCGCGGTGTAAAGAGCCGTGAACTGAGGTTGGAGCTTCTGGACGACCCTGGTTTCCACATTGGAGACCCGGGCCTCCACCGTGTTATTTGTAATCCGAGCCCGTTTATGTCAGAGTTCCGACATCGGTGGTTCAGAAGGGCTCTACTAGCTAGCGATGAGTTGACATTGTTGATGAGCAGTGCTCAAGTTTGCCTTCAGGGCTTGGCCGTGGCATGCAAAAGAATTGCATTGGTTGTATTGCACCCACAGTGTTGCGCCCCGGCACCATGCTGCACGGAGAGAGTGCTCTGTGGCCTGCCCACTTGCATGCGGCAGTGAAAGAAGCTAGGGCGCCCTCCCTCCTTCTCGTTGTGTATATAGGGTTGAAGGCTCCTTTACTCTGTATTGGCACCCACGTGACGCAGTCACGTGCTTATTATTTATTAATGCAAAAGAAGCATGCAAGTGCCACTTTGCATGCACTTATGCGGCACTTCAGCCAATGATTAAGTGAGACAACTAGTAGTATGTGCAGGAATGAGGCATCTTGAAGCCCTTGTAACCATCAAGCAGCATCGAGCCACGATGTAGCCATGGCTGACGGCGGCGCTCAAAACTTTCACGTTTGGGCACCAAATTAGGCCATGAATATCACAATCGCTTCGTCTTTCTAAGACGCACACACTGACATATTTTCCCGAAGCTAATACGCAATATTATGACGAGCAAACGCTCCACGACGCAACGCAGTTTGGAGGCTGCGATGAGCCATGCAAACACACCTGCAGCTCCGGCTGCAGTTCCGCCTCCCGGCCTCGCAGGCAGCGGTGACACTATTCTAGCGTTAGTGGTCTACTCGGCTCCTCCCGAGGCCTCGCCCTCCGGGCATCGCCTGAGCCCAAACGCAGTCGCCCTACGTCCCTTCCGCGCTGGCGCGAGGTCGACTTCAATGTCACCTCTCCCGGCTATTGGCAACGCACCCCGACCCAATTCATGGATGAATTCACATGCCCCTAGGCTGCCGAATTTAGCCGTGAATATCCCTATCGCTTCGTCTTTCTAAGACGCACATGCTGATATAATTTTCCGAATCTAAAACGCAATATATGACGAGCAAACGCCTGTCGACGCAACGCAGTTTGGCGGATGCGCTCGCCTTTAACAATGCGGCAGCTGAGGCTGCCGCTTCGCCAGATCCGGCAGGCAGCGGTGACACTAGTCGTGCACTGGTGGTCACCCAGCAACCTCCCGGCCTCAATGCCTCGCCATCGGCATCGCCCGACCCTAAACGCGCCCGCCCAGCCGACCAAACAGGAGGGTCTTCACGCCCCTCGGAACCGCGCTTTCGGCTCAGACCTTTCCAGGTCGATGATCACGACTGGACCAACATGTCCCCGTCCGCTGCTCTGGACTGCCTCTTCTTTGGGGACTACGCCTCGCTTTACGACTTGTGCATCCATCTCCATGCCACTGGACGCCTCCTCTGCACCGACGGCCGTCGCTGGCACAACGTCAGCATGGTTTTCGGCTCCCCCCGCCCCGTTCTCCAGCATGCCATCCTCAACTCCCTTCTCCAGCGCTCTGACGGCGGGATCTGGGCTCCATCCATCTCCGCCCCCACCCTCCGTTCCATCCTCATGGAAGCCTTTCAGCAGCACGTGACCCCCCTTGCTGCCGACGTCGCAGCAATGGGTGGCACGCCGACTGCTGAACTTCCTCACATTTCCACCGCCGTCGCCTCCACCTCCACTGCCATTTCCGCCTCCACTGCCGACATCAAAGCCCAGCTCCTCGACCTCGACCAACGCCTTCAAGCCACCGCCAACGCCCTTGAGAGCTTGCATGACACCGCCGGCCTCACCGCCCAGGCGGTGAAGGACATCGCCGCCCAGCCGGCGCCTGCTGGCCCGGCCGGCGATGCTCCCTCCACCTGGGCAGACTTGCTTAAGCAGCACACCACCTCCACCATCTCGGCACAACTCAAGCAACAAGCCCTCGACCTTCGCGAGGAAGCCGACTTCGCCCGGCGCAGCCACAATGTCATCGTCAAGCACTTCGACCAGCAGGCAGGTGAGACCTTCACGAGCCTTCTTGAGGCATTTAAGCGCGCCATTCTTGCCCCCATGTTACTTACTGGTGAGCTGGACATGTCGGCTGTCCGCCTCCCCGCGCGCGGGGGAAGGCTGGCCCGGCACCCGTGCTCCTCACCTTAAGTACATGGCGGACAAGCTGGCGTTCCTTAAATGCCGCAAGAAGCTCTCGGAGACTCGCTTCATGCTGGACGACGACTTGACCCTGGCCCAGCAACAGCGGCGACGCGAGCTATGGCCGACCTACCTTCAGCTCCGGCAGAGCGCAAGGGGGAAGCCGGTATACTGGAGGGGGGCGGTCGTCCACGTTGACCACAAGCCCTGGCAGCCCCCTTCTGCCACCTCAGACTAGGAATATATACCAGTAGTGTAGATTAGTAAGGCTTAGCCTAGCATGTGGCCCCTGCGCATGTGCGCCCATAATGGCCACCATGGATGATGCCTTTAGCATTCAGCCACGCCCTGCCTATAATGGTACCCCCATGGATGCCGCATTAAGAATTTAGCCACGCTATGCCATGCAGAGAGATGCTCTCTGTCGAGAAGCCATGTCCTAGCTCTTGTATAGCCATGATGATCTTCCCCCCACATAACATACTCCCCCTTAGCTGGGCATAGTGTGAAGATTATGAGGGTGCAGGTGCCCTGGTGCACCTAGAGCAAGGGTCGCTTACATTCCCACCCTTGCAGGAAGTAGCCTAGAATGTATTAAAAGCCATATGCCCCTTCTCAGGGATATGTGCAACATTTACTCCCAAAGGAGTGATGTTCCTAATTAATTAATTAACTAGGCTGCCATGAGATTCCCATGCCCCTAAGCAGCGTCTAGCACTTGTCTCTTTCCTTGCCACACAAAATAACATCATCAGTGTGCTACAAGCATCGACAAATAAGAGGGCACTAATATCTGCCACAAGTGATGACCGGACAGCCCGTAGGCCTCGACACTTGTCTTATATCTGTTCAAACTATCTGGAACTCCATACACGTTAATGGCTCCTGGAGGAGGGAACACCATGCCTGCTGGCGTAGTATCCCGGTTCAGGGTAGTATCCTGGTGAACCATTCTGGCAGTGCATATATCTAGGCGGTGCTGGCCTGCGCTGGTCATCTCATTGATACATAGGCAGGCTGCCACGGGCACAGAGCCGACTGGCGCCAGCACGCCATGGCCACAGCACACCGGCAGATTGACAAGCGTGCGAGGTTCATGTGCTGGATCATGGCAGCTGCGCATGGCCAGGTGTCACCCTGATCCAATCATTCAACCTGAAACCCAACTAGAATATTATTTAATGTTATTGCATGTGTATGTGGGCCTCCTCTTTATCTCGGACCCTTGTGCACCCGTAAAAAGAAATGCATGACACCCGGTTATTCCACCGGCATGCTAGACCGGCGTTGATAGACCCGCCTGTTCCAACCGGCTACTCCACCTTGCTATGTGGAAGCGCGGGCACCCTTCACGCCTTGGGTGGGAAGTAGTTGCCCACCAGCGGCCGCAGCGGCTCCACCACCCCCGCGGGCACCTTGTCCTTGGCGCTCCAGATCGCCAGCTCGAGCGCATGGAATGCGTCGCAGTCCTCGATCGGCCGCTCTTTGAGGGACTGTACGGCCGCCTTGATCAGGTGGATCGCGTTCTCAGTGGCCACCTGCAGGTTCTTGATGATGATGTTCAGCAGCTCGTGCCGGTCGCCCGTGTGCTCCTTCCAGCAGTCGTAGTCGGTCGCCAGCGCGATGACAGCGTAAGACATCTCCGCCTCACGCGCCAGCTTGGCCTCGGGCATGACTGTCATCCCGATCACGTCGCCGCCCCACATCCGGTGCATGAGCGACTCGGCCTTGGTCGAGAAGGCGGGCCCTTCCATGCACACGTACGTGCCCTTTGCGTGGACTTTGCGGTTGCCGGTCACCTGCTCGCTGACCTCCAAAATGCGCTGCCGTAGCGTGGGGCAGAAAGGATGGGACATCTCCACGTGGACCACCATGTCCTGAGAGTAGAACGTGCCTTCCCGCTTGAACGTCTTGTCGATAATCTGGTCCACGATGACCAAGTCTCCAGGGGCAATCTCTTCCCGCAGGCTCCCAACGGCCCCACTGGCAATGATGGTTGTGACACCAATCGCCTTCAACGCAAAAATGTTGGCCCTGTATGGAACATTGCTCGGATTAAAGCGGTGGCCAGGGCCATGGCGGCTCAAAAAGGCAACCTCCGCGTCTCCCCATTTGTAAATGGTGATAGGGCCGCTTGGCTTGCCAAAAGGGGTGTCCACCTCTACGGTACGGACGCCTTCGGCGTCTGCAAACGCGCTACCCACCCCTGTGCCGCCAATTACGCCCAGCATTGTCAATGGCTTGCAAAATTACGTAGGCGAGGCCAGGTTTCAAACTTGCCGGAGCGGTGGGAATTTGAGCAACTGCAACCTCGATTTCGATATGAGGCCCCCGCCGGCTAGCTGCCTGCGTCACAAAATTCAACAACACAGCAAGCACTTCGATTCCTGCACAGCAAAAGCAATCACACCGCTAGTTGTGTCAAAGTGTGAGTAATGGGTCACGATTTACGTCGTCTGGGACCAGACTCACCAGAGCCGATCTCGTCCATTTTCGGAGTCCACAGCGCGCAGACTCACAATTGCTAACTTCTGCCGTAAGCTTACGTACACAATTGACAATTGTCTGCTGTGCTTGCAGGGTGCTTGTGTTTTCGGGGAAATGGGTATATTTTATTAGCCAATTATGGACCAAAGAGGTGAGAGGGGAAATGAGTATCAGCGAATCCTAATGAAGGTGGGCACACACACGTGTGGCGGTGACAGGTGAAAGGCTAATAGGGCGCGTTATTAGACCAGGGAAGCCATTGGACCTGAGTGATGTCGCCATGAGGCATACTGGTGAATACCTGATTACGGCCCAGTAGATCATGAAAAAGCTGGAGCGGGCTGGGCTTGTCGTTATTGGGCCCTGGGTCCCACACCCTGTGTTGTTCCTGAGCTAACAGCCAGTAGCGGCGCATAGCCGCATTCCGGCCATAGGTATATAAAGCGCCGGACTACGCCGCCGCGGGTATACTCCTCGCGGACCTTAAAGACTGTCTCGTTGCGTATGGTCCAGATCGCGTATAGCATAGTAGTGCGTAGCCATATCCATTCTGCTTGGGAAACTGAAAGCTCGGACCCTGGTGTGCCAGCAATACCGAAAATGATGGTACGCACGCTGATTGGGAGAGTGGGTGGCGATGCCGTCCATGCGGCCCAGATGTTAATGAGCCACGTCCAAACCCCAGGGAGATTACAGTAAAGAAACCTGTGCTCAATGGTTTCACTAGGGTGCGTGCACAGGCATGATGCATCATGACCAAAACGCTCGTGGAGCATGGCGCAGACCCCTATCGCCCTATGCATCAAAAGGTGTTGTACATCAGTGGCCCTGCGGTCCACGAGAGGGTGGTCTACCGCCAGGGTAATCATCTTAACCCAAGTGTAGCCCGGCCAATGTATTCCCCAGCGGGCTCGGCCCGGGTGGGGCTGATGGTACATATGCAACAAGATATCATAACCCCAATCTGCGGTGTACTCAAAGATACATTTGCTGGTTCTGATGTCCCCCTTGGTTAAGACCCATCCAAATTCAACCGGGTCCAGATGTAGTAGATCGAGCCGTGTGTTGCCCACGTGTAGCCATGTAATGCTCTCAACCGGGGATAATGGGTCCGGCTGGATCATGCAAGATCTTGGCACAGACCATGGGACTACGCGTATGCGGTGACACTGGGAAGCTGGCGTGTACGCATATAAGGTGGATAGTTGATACAGACACCCATTGTGGCCAGAAATAGCGTCCAGCAGTTGTAGTTGGAGCCCCTCAGGTGGCAGAACCGTCACGACTAAACCCTTGCACGCAGGCGTGACTCCGTCGGCGTAGAAGCTAACCCAGTCGCCGGTTATAATTGGCTTGCGTGGGGCAGTCATCAATGCATGCCACGCCGCTGGTATCGCACTTATAAGAGTTTGCCACGCTTGCAGGGAGGGCATGTGGGAGACCCAAGTGCTGACCTCGTCGTAGCTGAGCCGTCGGTACGCAGCGCCGTGCCCCAGGTAGAGGTCCAGCACCCTGACAATCGGCGGTGACGCGCGCAGAAAGCCAGGGTGCTTGTGTTAGTTAGTGCCTGTGTTAGTTTGTTCTAAGTTGGATCCCACGCCTGTGCGTGTGTTGTTGTTGTTGTTGTTGCCCACGCCGCACATGGGCAGCAGAGATTTGGAAACGGCCGAGGGCCAGGACACTGAACAGCATGCCACCACAAACACACAAGAACCAAAGATACACACAGTTGTGCGAGGTTGTGCGTGATGTTCAGCACTTCAGCTTACATGTATGTATGTATTCTGATCAGACACTCCGCAAAGGTGAAAACCTTTGCGTTCAGTGCCAGGCCGCGGAAAACGCGGAAAACGCGATCTGCAAATGAATCCGACCGGAATCGAACTGGGGACCTCTCGTATGTATGTATGTATGTTCATGTTGTTGTTGTTGTTGATGTTGTGTCCCACGCCGCACATTACAGTACTGTAGCAGCAGAGAATCTATAGTGGCCGAGGGTACTTTATCATTGACATGTCAGGTAAGATCTTGCCGTACATTTCTTCTGCTGCCGGCGGAAAACACTGCGATGCACGTGCTCGCGCCAAGTCACCTCCCCCATTGGCAGGGTACAGTACGAATAACGAAACGTTGTATTTACACTTCAATGTACGCCCTTCCCTTGGGCAAACGGGTGCACGTTGTATAGCTCGTCAAGTCATACACTAGTGCCGAAAACTTGCAATGTGCCCAAGATGTGCCAGCCAACCACGTCTCAACACTCAAGCTAAATTGTTACTGCAATCCATCGGCAGCATTCGTCCCTTGGCCGGCACAACTTCCTGGAATTAAAGCCTTCAGCGTAAGCACTTTGTTTGGTCGCTGGCATGATAGATAGCAAGAATATCACGATACCATGGGCACACAGCTAGCGCGGAGCTGACCATTTTCCCCAGGGGGCCTTGTTTGTTGCTACGTTTACGGCCTCAGATACCCTCGTCTGTACAAAAAAAATGGCATGGGGCGCACAGAAAACGGGCATTTCAGACTTGATAAAAAGGCTGCGCGACAACGATGCTAGGACCACAAGTCTTTGCATCCTAAGCGGTAGGAAAGTCGGGCCGAACGATGTCTTGGACTTGGCGGAAGCTCTCGTCACCAACACGCGGCTGGAGGAGCTGCTTGCGTCAGGACACCCTGTATCTCCGGAAGGCGCGGCCGCATTGGGCAAAGCTTTGACGCAGAATCGCACTCTCCGCACGCTTGCGGTGGGCGACAGCTCGTTCGGGGATGCAGGAGTTGCTGCTTTCGTGAAAGGTGGTCTAGGCGAAAATGCGGGCCTGCACGTACTTGACCTAGAGTTCAAAGGAATCGCTAGCTGCAACGCCCTGGGAGAGCTGTTGGCCTTGCATTCGTCACTTCAGGTACTGAAGTTAGGTCGGAACCTTCTAGACGACGCGGCGTTGACAGACTTGGCCGCTGGCCTGCGGCAGTCAAAATGCCTGACCGCCTTACATGCCTCGGACAACAAATTCTCGGGCCAGGGCATCGTATCTTTAGGGGAGGCTCTGGCGTCTTCCAGAGTGTCAGTTTTGGACTTGAATGGAAACACGTTGGACGATGGGGCAGCCGCCAGCATGTTGCACCACCTGTCACCCGTCCACAGCCTCCAATCCTTGTTACTCAGCCGCTGCAGCCTCGGCCTGGCATCCGCAGAGGCTCTGGCGCAGCTCATCGCCTCCCCCGGATGCCATCTCAAGCAGCTGGACATCTCCACCAACGACTTTTCTGGTCCTGGCATCGAATGCATCGCCCGGGCCTTGGGTGCAAATGCCAGTATCCGGGACCTGAGCATGGGCGCCAACAAACTAGGCGACACGGGCGCCGCAGCCCTCGGCGACTCGCTGAGCAAGCGACAGCTGTTGCTTGACTGCCTGGACGTCAGCGGCAACGAGATGACCTTGGACGGGGTACGGTGCGTGATCCAAGGGGGGCACACCCTGGAGCTATCCCTATTCAACAACAAGGTGGAGGATGCGGGCGCGCCTGCACTTGCGGATGCCCTGATGGGCAACAGCTGCCTGCAAGCCATCAACATTGGCGCGTGCTGCCTCACGGGGCCGGGCGTGGCCGCTGTGCTGGCGTGTTTGGAGGAGGCGGAGCACCCAAGCCTGCAGCGGCTGGAAGTGGGGGGCAATACCATCGATGGGCAGGTGGAGGCAGCCATTCGGTCCCTGCGTGAGCGCAGGCCACACCTGAGGGTCATATTCCGCGCCGCAGCGGGCGAGAATGCTGGCAACCCACCCTCGTGATGTTCTGGGCCGTGTACCCGTCTTAGACTACAACGGCATGGCATGGCTTACGTAATTCATGACTAGCTAGACCTTTTCAGTGGGTTTCCATTTGCGGGTATTTCCTCATAAATGGTGGGAGAGCGATTGCAGCAATGGTGCTCACAACTAGACACTCCCAGCCAGTTATGCCCGAAACACACGCCCTGATCAAGCAAGATGTTTCCTTCCTCACTGTCTAGGTCATCTAGTCGCTCTTACCGTCAGCCAGCCATACTTTCAATGAACAAGGCTGCACATTTCCGTCTCCATTCATATACATCATCTTGAACGGCTCGAAAATGCGGAAAAGATAACGGCAGGCTCGAGCTACCATGGTCCGGATTCTCCATATTTCTGGCCTGCACTGATTGTCGCATGGATACAACCCCCTAACTTATTCATACATGACGTGTGGCTATTATTTCTAGAAGTACAAGTGGCGTAATTACAGGATCTGCGTGTAACCAGTGTCGGGATGAAGGTTTTTGCATGAAGCCACTTGTGGCGTATTGAACTTTTGAAACTTCCGTTGACTCGGCCAATGTGTGGCTCTTAGCCAACTAAAATTGTGCTTGGCACGGCCACGTGTGGCGGTCGGCCTTCCAACCATACTTTGGTGCAGCAAAGTCATCCCCAGCGCGAAAACGTCAAGTAGAACGGCGCTGTCGGCGCGGCACTATGCATGCTGGCTGACGGGTAGCGTTCTAGCACCTCTCAGGTACCCATGGGTCCCTGCCTGCCGGCCGGCGTCTGCCAGCGTGTAAATGCACGGAAGCCAGCCGCACACTACGGTAGTATTGCCTACTACAGTAAGTTACCCAGTGAGCGACAGGGCACTGCTCAAGTACCATGTTCGCATTCGTGTCGGGAGATTTACGGTGGAGCGCCGGCTGGAACCTGGAGCAGTGTCAGACGACCTTCCAGCGGCCGGGCCAGCGTTCCGCCACAAACCTAGTGGCACCAACTAGTGCATGGCGTCACCTGTACTAGACTGAACTTCAGCTAGCTCACTGCCACTTTGTGGGCAATGGGAACAAGAAAGTAGAACAGCACGGCCAACTTGTGGCGTCTTAATTCATTAATAAGTGCTCACGTGACTGTGTCACGTGGGTGCCAATACAGAGTAAAGGGACCTAGTCAACCCTTCATTATACTAAGTGAGACAAATATATACACAACGACAAGCTTGATTGACAAAGCCAAGTGGGCTCAGGTTATTGATGAGGATGACCCCCCACCAGTGGGGAAGCCGCGTGTTTGCAAGCGCAGGAAGGATGATAGGCCAGACCCCTAGGGTCTGGCTCACTTGACTCTATACATAGAAGGTAGAATAGATAGAACATACTGGCCGGTGATGGCTGACGGCGGAGCTCAGAACTTTTGCGTCTGAGCCCCAAATTCAGTCAGGCTACTTGCATCAGATGCGTCTTTTCAAGATGCATCTGCTAGTATAATCGGTTACGGCTGTAACGCAGTATTTTGCAAATGCCACCAAAACGCAGCCTTGACAAACAAATCGAGCTGCTGTCGGCATTCCCGTCGCCAGTAGCACGTGCGACATCAACTCCCGCGGACGCCAACCTTTTCGCGCTGATCGAAGCTCTCCCCCCCGGTCTGCCTCCCTCGATGCATTGCTCTACGCCAAATTCGTCGCCCATTCCCAAGAAAAACCGAACTTCCCATATACCAAATGGGACGTCCGCCGCTTCGGCGCCGGCCAGCGGGATATTTTTGCATCTTGGAAATCTTTAGGCTCACGAAGGAACAATGTGACGATGTTATCAAGTTCCTGGCCCGCCATGACGAACTTTTCCTGCCTACCCCTGGCGACAAGGTCACCAAGCCCGCCTGGGAATGGCTGCTTCAAGAACCGGAGGCGTACTTGAAGGCAGTCATCATGTGCAGCTACCTGCGCTGCGACGCCCAGGACATCACCCAGATTGGCTACGCTGGCCTCAGGAGCCTCCTGCATGAGCGCAGACGGGCAGCCACAGCAGCTGCAGCATCCCCGCAGAGCAGCACCTCCCCCAGCACGGACTCCATCCGAGCTGCAGTGGCGGAGCAGCTGGCGCCGATGGCTGAGCAGCTCGCCGCCCTGAACGCGCCTGACGGCCCACTCAACACTCTCTCGGCCAAGGTCAACAACATTGAAGCCAGAGTCGCCCTTAAGCTCCAGCCTCAGTTTACTGCTACGCAAGAGCACATTGCCACCAAAGTTTCCGAGGCCACAGCCACTGTGACCACCCGCCTTAACCAGGTGGAAGGCCGAGTCGGCCAAGGCACCGTGAAACTTGAGGCAGAACTTTGCTGCCAAGGTAGACACCCTGGCCACGCAGGTCCCCGAGATCGCCGAGCGAACGGCCACGTACCATCACCGCCCAACCTGCTGGTAGGGCTAGCGATGACCCCTCGACTCGCGCCTCCTGGGCGGACCTGCTCAAGAGCCAGGCATCCTCTACCACGACCGCCATCACCACCAAGCTCCAGGAGCTGGAAGACACGCGCCGCGAGGCCGCTGACCGCGACCGTCGCCGCTGCCGGGTCATCCTCAGGCGCTTCGACATGCCGCCGGAGGAGACCCCAGACTCTCTTCTCGACGAGCTGAAGAAACAGCTCTTGGCGTGCATGCAGCTGCCAGGTGCGATTATACTGCAGGGCGCCTTCCACCTGCCCCACCCACGGGCCAAGGCTGGGCCCCCTCCAGTGGTCCTCACCTTCAGCGACATCGCAGCCCGAGTTCGGTTCCTCTCTCGCCGCAAGAAGCTGGTGGACACCTCCTGGTCGCTTGACGACGACCTGACGCCAGCTAGCCCAGCAGCAGCAACGCCGCGATCAGTGGCCCGACTACATCCGCCACAAGACCAACCCCGAGAAGCCCCAAGTGTACTGGCGGGGCAGGGACCTCTATGTCAATTACAAGAAACTGTGGAAGCCCCCCCGGGCTTCCCCGGGATAGAGCAGTACTCCAGCTAGTTGTCTAGATGGGGGCAATCGATTATGGGATAGCTTAGGCATTACAGCACTTGAAACGATATTAGCGCACAGCGTTATAGTACCTTCAATTAGCTCTGGCACCTTGTGGCCATCAGCTTGCGCCTTAATTAGCCGACGTCTTGAGCCCACCTCACATTTGTAGCATAAGCTATGCGTCAGCCTATACCTATGGTATTGCACTGGTTGTATTGCACCCACAGTGTTGCGCCCCGGCACCATGCCGTGGAGAGAGCGCTCTGTGGCCTGCCCACCTGCGGCAGTGAGAGAAGCTAGGGCGCCCTCCCTCCTTCTCGCTGTGTATGTAGGGTTGAAGGTTCCTTTACTCTGTATTGGCACCCACGTGACGCGGTCACGTGCTTATTAATTAATCAAGTAATACTGGCCGGTAGAACATTCCATCCCATGTTCCCCTCCCACTGAGGACTTATGCTCACGTGATGCAGTCACGTGTCTATCAATTAATTAATACCGGCCGGTAAGTAAGTAAATGCTTGAACATGGCGGATAAGCTTACATTCCTCAGACGCCGCAAGCGGCTCGAGAGGACTCCCTGCACTCTGGACGACGACTAGCTAATTGACCCTGGCGCAGCAACAACGGCGACGGGCTATGGCCGACCTACCTCCAGCTCCGGCAGACAGCGGCAGCTGGAAGAAGCCGGTATACTGCATGGAGGGGGGCGGTCATCTACGTTGACCACAAGCCCTGGCAAGCGACCCCCGCTGCCCCAGCACCCTCAGCAACCTTAGCCTAGGGAACTGTAGCAGTATAGTAGTGTAGAATAGTAAGGCTTAAGTAGCCAACATGGCCATGTACACTGTAGTATATGCCCTAAGTTTCGCTGGCACATGTCAGAGGACTTACGCTCACGTGACGCAGTCACGTGTCTATTAATTGTTAATTAAATTAAATATAAATTAATGGAGTATGCCTATGATGGGCTCCACACCATGCAGATGATGCATTAGCAATATTTAGCCATGCTTTGCCCACTTCGATACAGAGAGTTGCTCTCTGCTGCGATGTCATTTTAAACTAAAATTTAAATTATAACATGACTCCGTTGGGAGATCATGTAAGCACACATTCCCTTGCTGGATGATGGATGGAGACGTGGGCGAAGCCACGAAACCGAACTAAGCTAACTCTAAGCTAATCTAGAAAACCCTAACTACTCTACTCACGGCAATTTAAGCGCCCCTTCCTCCTGGGGGTCCGGGGGGGGCTTGCCACAGGGGCTGGCGTGTGAGCCAGTGCTGGACAATTATCGTCTGCCACCTCTTCTTGTTCTGCATAGCAGTCCAGGTAGACGGGTGGCGGTAGAAGGCCGAGCCGTAACACCCGGTCAGCCCTGGGCGGCCCCTCGGTCGGCCCCCGCCCCTCCTTGATCCCGCATCGCAGGGTACATACGAGCGATCCCGGGGGGACCTCTCGGCAGGCTGAGCATTCCTGGCCACGTACGCTCCCTTTTGCCGCCTGTGCGCGCAACCCTTGCATGTCAGACGCTCCCGGACGTCCCTCATCGCGCCCGGAGCTTGTTCAGGCGCTGCGCCTTGTTTTCCCTGGCCCGGATGCACAGTCAATCCTCGACGAACTCGGCCACAAGCTGTTTCTCGTCACCCCCCGGCTCCTCGATCTTAGCGCCGTTGGAGCGGGGCGTGCGTGGCGTACAGCTAGGGTGCGGTCATCGCTTGCTGCCGGCGGTTCCTCCTATGTAGTAGGTGATTGGGAAGGGCTGTGGGCGCTGCAGCCTCCGGCCTCCACCCCGGCGGGGTGTCGGCCGGGCCGCCTCCTTTGCCCGGGTGGAAGCTGCTGACGCCATGCGGTTGGTGAAGGTAGGTGAATTCTAGTCGGGCCATGCAAAAGCTCGAAATGACCGCATTGGCTCCCTCCACTCGACCCCCGACCCTGCAGGCTTTGCGCGACCTTCAGTCACCCCGACGAACCTGCCTTTGCGGTGCCCGCCCCGGCCACCCCCCCGCCCCCGCCTATTGTCCTGGACCTGGACATCTTCACGGCTGTGCTCAAGGATCTGCCGAACGCCTCGATCATCCACCGGCCCCTCGGGCTGGCGCTACGAGCACCTCTCCGTGATGCATGGCGGGCCATGGCGGGGCGACCGCCCTCTTTGAGGCTGCCGCCGATTTGGCCGCGGCCGGGGTCCCTGGCCCCCGCGGCGCGCCCTAATTGGCTGGCTGGGGCACACCTCAATCCTCATTGCCCTCCTGAAAGACGACGCCCCCCCGCCTGCTGGCCGCGTTCGTCCCATTGCTTGCGGCGAGGTCCTACGCATTAAGCTGGTGAGTAAGGCCGGTCATTGGTCGCCAAAAGGCCCCCGAGTTTCGCGCCCACTTTGCCCCAACCGGAGTGATATACTGAGGAGTCCGTCGCGGCCCAGCTTGGCGTCGCCATGCACCAAACTAGGGGGCAGCGACATCATCGTGCACACAGTTCCCGCCTACCTAGAGATGCATCCGACCCATGTGGCGCTGAAGGTGGATTGCCACAATGCGCTCAATGCTGTCACCAAGGCTAGCATCTTTGAGGCCGTCGGCGAGGCGTTCCCTGACCTTCTTGCGTGGACAGCAGCCTGCTACGGCGAACCCACTCAACTCTCCTTCCTCATGGAGGATGGGATGTTCGCTGACGTCGCTTCCCGCACGGGAACCCAGCAAGGTGACCCCCTCGGCCCCTTAATTTACCTCAGTGTCTGCCCCGCTGCACGTACAAGGCTCTCCAAGGTGTCCACGCTGCGCACCCGGATGTCGTGCTCCTCGCCTATATGGACGATATCCATGCCCTTGGCCCGGCCGACGCTGTGGTTGCCGCCCTGGCTGCCCTTGAAGTGGCCATGGCTGATGGCGGCCATCAACCTTCGGCTCCGGCACCCTCCCCAAGTGTGCAGTCTTTTCGCCCCACTGGGGACTGCTCTGGCTTCCCCGCGGCTATCCCGGGGGCATTGGCGCGGGCGCGTGGTTTCTCGTGCCTGGGCGTCCCTGTGGGTGACCCTAGCTGACTACGTCGAAGAGGAGCTCCGGGCCGGCCACCGTGGAACAGCGCACCCACTGTCCTCGAGACTTGGGCGCGCCTCAAGGACCCCCAGACCAAAGGGCTCCTCCTGTGGTTTTGCGCCCACCCGCGGGTGGTTCACTGGCTCCGGCCGTGGCGCTCCCCCCCACTTGGTGCGGCAATTGCCTCGGAAGGCCATGACGAGCGCATTCATGCCGCCTTGCAGGTGCTCCTCCCCGGCCCTAGCCTGCCAGCTCACTCCATGCGCTTGGCCACCCTCCCCTGTCGCATGGGCGGATGTGGGCTCACTCGCGCCGCCCGCCTCGCCCACGCCGCCTTCCTTGGCTCTGTTGCTCAGGCCTGGGCGGAGATCCGCCGGTTGGTCCCCAGCGCCGTCAGCGCCATTCCCGACTTGGTCACCCCATCCCCCTTCCCCTTTGTGCAGGCTGTGCAGGATTCTTACCTCGGGATCCAGCAGGCTTGCGAGTTGCGACCTCGTCGATCTGCCCCGCTCAGGCCGTCCACCGTTGCCTGCCCCGGGGCACGCCCGGCGGGTCCACTGTCGTCAGTCCTAGTGTCTTCCCTGCCTGCATTCATGAAAAACTGAACAAAAGACCTAAGCGGGTATACTACACTGTGCCAACTGGATGGGTCTGCATGCGAGCTTGAACGATCAGGGGAAGGCTTGGCTTCACTCCGTTTCCCTTGAGGGGAGCGTGCATGGGGTCCGCATTCCTGCGCGCCCTCCCCATGAGCCCTTTGTTCACGCTGGTTTTTGCCCTTTACGCCATTGCTCTCCACCACCAGCTGTTTGCCCCGCAACCTCTCATCATGGCGGGTGCGTCCTGCGGCAGCTGCGGGCTTGCTCTGGATACTACTGGGACGCACTATGTACATCGCGTGCATGGGTGGCCAGCAGAACCAGAACTGGTTCCTCTATCTCCATACCGCTCTCCTCCGGGTGGTGTGTGCCATGGTTCGGTCGGTCTTTCCCCACTCCACCATCAAGTGCGAGGACGCGGATGGGGCTGCCCTCTACTCACCCAACCACCGCCCCGACATTACCGTGCTTGACTACGACGGGCATGGGGTTGCCACCTGCTCATCGATGTCTCCGTGGCTCGGCCGCTCTCCGGTCGCCGGCACATTCTCCGGGCGGCTGTGGATGCCGGCGCTGCTGCCGCTGTGGCTGAGCGCGACAAGTTTGCCTCCTACGGCAATGTGGGGCCCCACCGTGTCAACCCCTTTGTCCTTGAGGAGTTCCCGAGGGGCCATGGGCCCCAAGACAGCGGAGTTTTTCCACGAATGCTGCCAGCGCCGTGAAGACCGCCTCGATCGACCTCAAGGGTCAGACCGCCCCGTGGTCCTCGTATTGGCGGCAGCGCCTGTTATGTACTCGCCCTCACTCGCACTGTGGCTGATGTGTTATTCCGCCGCACCCGGGCGGACTTTGTCGCGACCCATGTGGTCTAGATCCCTCCCAGGCCTGCATGGTGGGCCGGCAGCGATGTTGCTGCGTGTCGTAGTTTTGTGATGTAGTTAGTTGTACCTTGTGCAGCTGGCGTGATCCTTGGATGTCTGTGTCAGATTCCTATTAATTTCTTCAGGGTTCTTCTCCTTTTCGGGGTTTTCCTTATGTTGCATGCCCATCTCACCTCTGTAATCTATCATTCTCAATCAAAGAGTACTAAAGCACGGACCTACGGTCCACCATATACTACTATCTGATCAATAATTGATTACAAAAATTAGCTGGACTGAAGATTGTCCTCACCACGGTCAGGGGTTACTTCACCGTAAATGCTGCTATGGTACCTGTATGCATGCGTATGCACGAGCCAGCTGCTGCAGGCGTAACACGCACATACCAAGGACTCGTTCACTATTTGGCTTGCGGTAGAATGGACGTCTTGTCAGTTTTCTTGTGATGTGGCCTCCCCACGTTGGCACACATGCAACGAATAAATTAATCAAAAATACGCTACGGTGTCCCAATTGTAGCAAAGCCATACTCCATAGCTGGAACTCAGAATAAATAGCTGTACAAGAACCATTGGTTGGGATCCCACAGTGCTGAGCAGTGCCATGGTTGTCACCAGTGTGCCAAGGCGGCTCTCGGCAACACCACTTGCCGTGCCGAATAGATCTACACCTAGGCCAACCAACACAGTGCCTTGACTTCTGCCTATCTACCTTGATTTCGACAGGGCAACGTGGGCCCCTGGTATCTACCACCCCCAGAAGGCTTGCACGCCAGGCACCCCACCCCGCAGCGATAGTGCCTGGACACGGCCGGCCTCCCGCCCACCCGTGTTGCTGCTGCTGTTGCTGCTGGCTGCCGCTTGGGACGCCACTCCCGTCGCCCTGCTGAGGAACCGAGCGGTGACTACCAGAGGGTCCTCGTCGCCTTCGCTCGCAGAGAATGTTTGCCCTGGGCGATTCTGGCTGGAACCTCCCTGTGGGACCACAATAGGAACCGACCCCGCGATGTCCCTGTTGCGCACCGTGCCCGCAGGAGCAGGAGGCCTCCCCGGAGGGATGGGCATGAGGCTTGCCGGATATGCCTCCACCCCTCGCCAGCCGTCATGTGCTTGCGTGCGAATGCCAGCCCACTCTGCAGGCCCACCACCATGGCCTGAGGGTGCTGTGTCCAGCCTGGCTGCACCCTGGCCAGGGGCCTGACCCGCTGCCCCACCAGCGTGTCCTGATGCCTGGCGGCTGTCACCCGCAGGGACGTTCCCTACCGGGCGGGCCATCGCCCCACTGGTGTGCCCCCTGGGCGCCCCACTGGGGCTTGGGAGCCCGCTGGCATCGCTGGGCATGCCCGCCACTGTGGGAGGTGTGCCTTCCCCGATGGCGGTCGGCGCTCTGCTGCCACCCGCAACAGCACCACGGCCGCCCCACCCTCGGTCCTCCCCCAGGTAGGCTGGGACCCCCTGCGCTGCCTGCGTGCCACCTTGCACAGCCCCCCATTGCTCCATGCGTGCCGCCGCGGTGTCCAGGGCGTCCTGCAGCGGCACGCCCACCCGCTGGCAGAGACCCTGGAGCGCGCTCTGCCACAGCGCCAGGGTGGGGCCGTGCTGGCTGGTGGCGGCGGCGGTGGCGGCGCGCAGCTGCCAGTGCAGAGCGGCCCTCTCCTCCACCAGCGCCCAGATCATCTTGTCCTTCACCTCCAACAGCTGCGCGCCCAGCGAGGCATCGGTCTCATGGGAGCCACCTGCGGCAGCGACCGATGGTGGGTGCGGATGGCCAACATTTGTTGAACCCGTGTCCACAGGGAGCCGTGGCTGCCCTCCCTGCTGATGGTGGCTCGGCATGCCATCGTCAGCTAGGGCGCTGTGTGTGGGAAGGGAAGAGGTGCTGGGATGAAGTGAGCCCGGGTTACCGCCAGCTGGCATCTTCGGGGCATGCTCGGGAGGAGGGATACTGCGACCATCAACAGGTTGTCCGTCATGACCGCAGGTGGATGCCTGTGGCTGCTGCGCTGGCTGGCGGTAGCGCTGCAGAAGCTGTGCCAGCGGCAGCAGAAGGTCGCTGCCGAGGTCCTCGGCGGGTAATTCTAGCGTCGGGCGCGAGGCCTTGGTGGCCAGCCGAGTGCACACGTGGGATAGGTGAGGGTAGGCAAGCAGGAAATCCGCGGGGGGTTGGCTGGCAGCTTGGGAGCTGGCATCTGCAACCGCCTGTTGGATGGCATCCACGTCCCTGGCCTGTGGTTCAAGGTGCGAAAGACCAATGTATCGCATGGCAAGTGCGGGGATTGTTGCGGTGATTCCCCTGTCAAGAAGACGCTGCTAATGACCATGGGTAAACTAGAATAAAACCAAAGTACTGAACAGAATTGACATAAGAAGAAAAACAGGAACACGTGAGAGAGGGGCGGGTGGGGGAGGGCACATTTAATAAACCTATGTCATGTATCATTGCTATATGGGGATGCAACACAAGGTTTCTCTTACAAGGCATGGCGGCATGACTATTGAGGCCACAATGTCTGGGCGTTACCGATACGTGCACACCGATGCCATCCGGTTCACATCCGTTGGCTGAGGGACAAGAACCAGCAAGGCACAAAGAATCTTTGGATCTGCCGACATTGGAAGTATATGATAGTCAAATGCACGTCGGCTACCCAAGGGCATGCCATGAAGGAGAGAGAGAGAGAGAGAGAGAGAGAGAGAGAGAGAGAGAGAGAGAGAGAGAGAGAGAGAGAGAGAGAGAGAGAGAGAGAGAGAGAGAGAGAGAGAGAGAGAGAGAGAGAGAGAGAGAGAGAGAACAGTGGTTCAGGTAGCATGTCTCAGATTGCTCCTATTCTCTGAGTACGCACCAGTTCTTCCAGCCCCTTCTGCAGCAGCATGATTTTGAAGGCTTCTGCTGACCGCAACCGTTCGGCCACCTCGTCAGCTCGTGCCCGCACTTCCGCCTCTAATGCCGCTCTTGCGGCGCGTAACTGGTCCATGCGTGCGTGGATTCTGGCTACCTGGTGCAACAAGCCGTCTCGTTTTCCTAGCAGGGGCCCGTCGATAGTCATCTGCAGTGTTGCGACCTTTTCTCGGTAAGCATCCATGAGATGCAAGCACATGTGCCCCTGCCGTTGGTGCTCTATCACGAAACGGCTGTCGCTAAGAATTTGAGAGCACGTGTCGCAATACGCCTGGTCGTGTGCGGAGTCGTTAAGACGACCCTCCTGCGCATTTCCAAGCGGGGGACTAGCGGCATGCTCAAACGCATTGCTGGAAGCTGCAGCTGGGTAGGCATCTTGGCCATTGTGCGTGCCTGTCCTCGGGTTCACGGCGGCAACTTCCCCTTTCCTAGGAATGCGATGAAACGTTTCGTCTTGCTTCGTTTCGTCTCTACATACATTCTGCTCATGGGGGGAAAGATCCCCCTCTGCTCGACGGCGATGACCTCTTGAGGGAGATTTCGCCCGGCCGGAAGGTAAGACGTGCGAATCCGCCCTGTCGGCGACACCTTCAATTCGTCGTTCGTCTCGGCCATATAGATACCTGGAGTTCTGCATATCTTAGCACGTTAGCCCAAGTTCATCGTTGGCGGCGGCTTCGTTGATTTCATACTCTTCGTGATAGCTGTATCAGACTTTGTCGCAACGGTAGCATTCCGCCGAGGACCACGAGGTTCCCTATAATTTCGTGGCACTTACCTACTAGTCCTTGTAATGCTCTACGCCCTGTCTCGTCCAAGAACGCCATCGGCTTGAGGACCAACGCTTTGATACGGAAAGAACCAGGCTGGATTCATGCTCGCCTGAATTGTGTAGTGACGCACGACGAAGGGCGCTTTGTCGACACCACCTCAAGGTTTTTTATTAATTGCTCCGTCCTGGCTCCGTTACAATTATGGTGATCTTCCCATTCTTGCTTATCATCAATTCTGTTGTCACAACCTGGTCACAATTTTAAATTTACTGCGAACGGTCGGGCGCGTTCTTGGTCCGTACACGAATTGCCAGGCAAGACCAGGCAAGCATGGCGGCTTCAACACCTGTCACAGCAGACTTCGGGCGCGGCGCAA
Organism: Mesostigma viride; assembly: GCA_009746045.1. Classification (NCBI taxonomy): domain Eukaryota; kingdom Viridiplantae; phylum Streptophyta; class Mesostigmatophyceae; order Mesostigmatales; family Mesostigmataceae; genus Mesostigma; species Mesostigma viride. The sequence continues at coordinate 1,224,868 of RPFO01000312.1, forward strand.
GGCCGTACACACAACAACCTGACAAAAGCCGGCCATGGGCCGCACTCCGCAGTCGGAGATTTTGCAGTAGAGCCTCACCGTAGTGGACAGAAGCAAACACTAGAGCGGCCCTCCCATGCAGGCAGGCACGCTGCCACGGTAGTGTCACGGTAAATAATACGCAGTAACGATGGCATTCGGCAACATGCCGGTATTAAGCACGTCTAACTTCTCGCAGTGCTCGTGTTGCCAACGGAGCGGCACTGTGGCTGACCACGTAGGGTCTTTTATTTCGATTGCCGTTTGGTCGTGATCTTCAGCCTGCACGGCCGGCGTTGGCTGCGATCACGCTTCTCGTGCTAGTTGCGTTAGGTCTGGATTTGAGACTGGTAAGAGATGGCCGGCAAGAGACATAGAAAGAAGGAAGAGGAGGAAGAGGAAGAAGAGGAGGAGGAGGAGGAGGAGGAGGAGCAGGAGGAGGAAGAGGAAGAAGAGGAGGAGGATGAAGAGGAGGAACGCCCCAAGAAAAAGAAAACTCGGGGTTCTGCCTTCATCGACGATGCGGCAGAGGAAGATGAGGAGGAAGATGACGAAGATGATGACGGGCCCAGAAAAAAGGGCCGGACGCGGTCTGCATTTATCGATGATGTAGCCGATGTTGCCAATGATGACGAGGAAGAGGAGGAAGACGAGTATGAGGACGGTGCGTGCACTGGCTGTGGTGATTATCGTTTGGCTGTCCATGCGACGTTTACATAATTCAATGGTACGGACATGCAATTACGTGCGTATCCCCCTCCCTTGCGTACCACCTTTGATTTTCTTACTGCCGGCACGCGTTATGACGTGGATTGCTGCACGCGTGCGTGGGTCCCTGTCGCGCAGACCTGATTGATGACCGAGATCTCGAATTGCCCGCGGCGACGACCGCGACGCGCGCGCACGAGCGTCTGGACCGGGACCGCATCGAGCAAACGGACGAGGAGATCCAACGGTTTGTGCGCGAGCGGTACGGCAACCTGGGGGAACGCGAGGCGGACACGGAGGGGGAGCGCACCGAGGTGGAGCAGCAGGGACTGCTGCCGTCCGTCAAGGACCCCAAGCTGTGGATCGTGCGCTGCCGGGTACGCGTGCTTGGCTTGTGGGATGGCTGTCTGTTTCGGACCCTAATGCTGACGGATTGGTTGGTCCGCACAGCATCGGCATCGTGTGCTGTCTGACGATCGAGCGCGAGGCTGCTTCAATGTTACGTGTGCTGTCTAGACATCCTGTGTGCTGCTTGGTGAGATTACGACGTTAAGTACGCTGCCTTAATTCCGTGCCCCATCCTGCCCTCGTGTGCGCCCGATGTGCTGGCTTGCGTGGCCAGCTGTACCTGCCTCGGGTGGCCTGATGCCTATCGTGGACACCTATCATGGACGCGTGCTGTAACCCCCCGCCCATGCTTGTCCTTGTCCCATCTTTATGTGCTCTTTATGCACCCACGAAATGGTTCAGCCGGGCCGCATTGCAGGATAGTGGCCTGACACCTATCAATTCACCCCTTTCAGCGCACACACACATGGTCCCCGTTGCCTTGCCCCCTATTGCCCCCAGGCGGGCCACGCTCCTGACACCCGCGTGAGATGGTGGCCTGACACCCGTCACTTACCCAAATAATGGTGGTAATGCTTCCACACACCCCCTTGGTTTCCCGTTGCCTGCCCCCAGGCGGGCCACGCGCGAGAGATGGTGGCGTGCCTCATGCAGAAGGCGGTGGACAAGATGGCGGACGGCGAGCCGCTGCTCATCCAGTCGGCCTTTGCGGTGGACCACCTGCGCGACAACATCTATGTGGAGGCGTACAAGGAGTCGCACGTCAAGGAGGTGGGCGCGGTCACTACAGTGTAGTATGGTATGGTCCAGTGTTGTTGCGGTGGACCACCTGCGCGACAACATCTATGTGGAGGCGTACAAGGAGTCGCACGTCAAGGAGGTGGGCGCGGTCACTACAGTGTAGTATGGTATGGTCCAGTGTTGTTGCGGTGGACCACCTGCGCGACAACATCTATGTGGAGGCGTACAAGGAGTCGCACGTCAAGGAGGTGGGCGCGGTCACTACAGTGTAGTATGGTATGGTCCAGTGTTGTTGCGGTGGACCACCTGCGCGACAACATCTATGTGGAGGCGTACAAGGAGTCGCACGTCAAGGAGGTGGGCGCGGTCACTACAGTGTAGTATGGTATGGTCCAGTGTTGTTGCGGTGGACCACCTGCGCGACAACATCTATGTGGAGGCGTACAAGGAGTCGCACGTCAAGGAGGTGGGCGCGGTCACTACAGTGTAGTATGGTATGGTCCAGTGTTGTCGCGGTGGACCACCTGCGCGACAACATCTATGTGGAGGCGTACAAGGAGTCGCACGTCAAGGAGGTGGGCGCGGTCACTACAGTGTAGTATGGTATGGTCCAGTGTTGTCGCGGTGGACCACCTGCGCGACAACATCTATGTGGAGGCGTACAAGGAGTCGCACGTCAAGGAGGTGGGCGCGGTCACTACAGTGTAGTATGGTATGGTCCAGTGTTGTTGCGGTGGACCAACTGCGCGACAACATCTATGTGGGTGGGTGGGTGGGTGGGATCACTTAAGTACAGACTTGTGTGTGTGTGTGTGTGTGGAGTGGTGTGTGTAGAAGTGTGTGTGACTGTTCATGCATGTGTGCACATGCGTGTGCATGCGTGTGTGTGGGTTGCCGCGGGGGTGAAATTGGTTATTGGCAATGAGTCCCAAGGGATTAGCGGTTGCATGGTCACTGTAACTGTTGTTTTCCTGGGGGGCGTGGGCGAAGAGCCCTCTGCCTTCCTGGCCTCCGTCGCTCCATATCCGTACCTGAGTATCTTAGTATCGTTTGACAGGAAGTCATCGCAGGTTGGTGGGGGGAGGTGGGCGGTTGCGGGCAGGAGAGAATACTTGTGCGCCGAGCCTCCGATGACGTGTGCAGCAACGGGTTGCGGCGGGTTGGATCAAATATTGCTGTCACAAGCAGCGCTCGCAGACCTCATTACTTGGCCTTACTGCTTGCACACGTGTCCATGCTCCCAGCTGCTGGCACACGGATGCATGCATCTCTGCACTGGGTGGTCCCAGCGATTTGTTGTCGCGGTCAACCCTGCGTTACGAGCCGCGTAAACTTCACCCGTGGTGTCCGTAGGTGGGTAGCCTCAAGAGCGGCGCTTTGTAGCCTGTACATGCAAACTGTTTCCCCAGATTCCTGTGCCGGCGGCACCCCCCTTCTGTCTTTATGCCCTCCCTTCCCTTCCCCTCTTCTGATCCTCTTCCCTTCCCTCCATTCTCACCCCTTTCCCTTCCCCTTCGCTCCCTCTCGCCCCCCTGTCCCCCCCCCCCCCCCCTCCTCCCCCCCCTGGCAGGCATGCCGTGGCTTCCGCAACCTCTTCTCTTGGAACGTGGGCCTCGTCCCTCTCAAGGAGATGGTGGAGACGATCACTGTGGCCAAGGCAGAGAGCGTGCTGGAGGCGGGCGCGTGGGTGCGCATCCGCAACGGGCTCTACCGCAAGGACCTGGCCCGCGTCGTGGACGTGGACAACGTGGCGCAGCAGGCCACAGTGCAGCTCATCCCCCGGCTAGATCTGGTCGGCATCCAGCTGCGCGCGGTGCGTGGGGTGGTAGTCAGTTCTTCCACGTCGCCAGGAACGCGGTGCAGGGGTGGGGTGGGGTACGGGACTTGGCTTGGTTGGCATGCAGCAGCCTGCGGGGCGTGGTCAATCGCTGACGCTAATGTTTCAGTTGCTTATTACCATGTTAATTGCTCCTCATGGGAAGAGCAGGCGTTTGGCTGGCGATTGGTGCATTTATTTCACTTAATAGGACGCAACCAGGTGCGCAGGGACTGGCAGGTATGATGATTTCACAAGATGGTAGCAGACGGTAGCATGAGATGCCAAGTGGCACGAAGGCTTGCACAAATAGCCTTCAGTTGTGAATGCCTGGTACTGGCCTGATGACATGGTGGAAAGATGCAAGTGGTACGAACATCTCCGCCTTCTTGTGGACCGCGAGAATTGCACAGCATGACCCAACATCTTGGGTAACCTGGAAGCGATCAATGACACCCACGATGCCTGCAGTGGGGTGTGGGGGGTTGTAATTCGTTTGGTGGCCCGCGGGAGTGCTACGGTGCAGTGGGGAGGGTGGGGTGGATAAGACCTGGTCGGCGTACAGCAGCGCGCGGTCTCGTGGTGAAACGTTTGTGAGTACATGTGAGTACAGAGCTAGTCATGGCTAGGAAGAGGGAGCGATCAGGCGCTGGTTGCTTGGTTGGGTGGCATCCAGCAGCGCGCAGTGCGTGGCGCAGCATTAGGTATTCGTCAGCAGGAAAAGAGCATAGCTTTGACTGTTGAAGCGCTGTCGTCCCTCAACACCGCCTGCTCTGTCTACTCAGCGCCGGCCCGTCTTCCCCATCCTCCTCCGCCACCTGTCCCCATCAAGTCAACATCAGCATGGATACTCATTGCAACTGTCGCCACTGTTCATTCTTGACTTTGGCCAATTGTTAACCTTTCGCCCCCGCCCCCTCCATGACAGGAGCAAGCGGAGGAGCGTGCAGCCCAAGCCGCCGCCGAGGGCGTCCCCCGGCCCCGCAACAACCTGAGCAACCTGCTCAAGCGGCCGCGGCCGCCGCAGCGGTTCTTCTCGCCGCAGGACGTCAAGTGAGCCCATCGCACGCCTGCCGTGCTCCGGGTCCTTGCCCCCTGCCCCCTGGCCAATCCCAGGCCACTCCCTGGCTGCCCTGGGACCATCTCACGCACAGGCTGCGTTTGGCCTGGGAATACTCGCCTCCGCTTCTTTTCGCTTGTGGTTTGTTTCTTTTTTTCTGTGTTGCACCTTTCTCTTTTACCCGGCGTCCTTTTGTCATACGGTTCCCTGGCCTTCGGTCATGATGCCGCAGGACTTGAGGCGCGATGCGCGCTACTCGTCTGTGCCCCTTTGTGGCATTTTGCTTGCACACGCTCTTGCCATGGTGTCGTGATATATCTGGCCTGCGCTGGTTGTCTCATGGTAATCAAGGTCACTGTACTATATTGTAATGCCATGCCTGCGGTGGTTGTCTCATGGTACAAGGTCACTATACCATATAGTAATGCCATGCCTGCGCTGGTTGTCTCATGGTTATCAAGGTCAGGATACTATATAGTAATGCCATGCCTGCGCTGGTTGTCTCATGGTAATCAAGGTCACTATACTATATAGTAATGCCATGCCTGCGCTGGTTGTCTCACGGTAATCAAGGTCGCTATACTATATAGTAATGCCATGCCTGCGCTGGTTGTCTCATGGTTGTCAAGGTCACTATACTATATAGTAATGCCATGCCTGCGCTGGTTGTCTCATGGTAATCAAGGTCACTATACCATGTAGTAATGCCATGCCTGCGCTGGTTGTCTCATGGTAATCAAGGTCACTATACCATGTAGTAATGCCATGCCGGCGCTGGTTGTCTCATGGTAATCAAGGTCACTATACTACATAGTAATGCCATGCCTGCGCTGGTTGTCTCATGGTAATCAAGGTCACGATACTATATAGTAATGCCATGCCTGCGCTGGTTGTCTCATGGTAATCAAGGTCACTATACTACATAGTAATGCCATGCCTGCGCTGGTTGTCTCATGGTAATCAAGGTCACTGTACTATATAGTAATGCCATGCCTGCGCTGGTTGTCTCATGGATATCATCCCCTGCCTGCTTGTCCTCGTGTCTCCTACCCCTCCCATGTGTTCACCCCTCCATCGCGATGGCTGCCTTCCCCCCACGTGCTTGTAATTGAATTTTTCGATGGCTCCCTCCCCCCAGGGACACCGGCCTTCAGGTGGAGGAGAAGCGGGACCGCACGACAGGTGACACCTACTACGTCTTCCACGGGCAGCGCTTTCAGAACGGGTTCCTTTACAAGGGGGTGTCGCTCCGCTCCTGTGTGAGTGCCGGCAGCCAGCAGGGGGGCATCTTAGGGAGACTTTTAAACTTTCTGAAAGTTCTCATTGGAACAAGTGGGTTGTGCATGGCCCTGTGCCATGCACGTGACGTATGTTAGTTTCGGGCTACGCACTTGTCTGCTGTGCATCTACTTTGCTGCGTGCGCGTGTGCGTAAGCTGTGTGTGCGCCCTAGCCATACGCGGGTGTTGGTGGTTGTGCCTAGATCTGCGCGCGCTCTTGCCACTGGAGGAGACCAAGGACATGACGACAGCCCCTCAGTGCACATTATTTATGTGTGCGTGTTGGTATGCGTGCGTGTATGTGATCCCATGCGCATCCACACTTGTGTTTGGTCCCATGCGCGCGTCCACAGGAGACCAAGGACGTGACCCCTACGTTCGACGAGCTCCAAAAGTTTCAGTCCAGCAAAGGAGAAGGGGAGGCAGGGGGGCTGGACCTGGCAGGTGGGTGTGTGGGGTGGTGGCATGGGGGGTAAGGTCAGGGCTGCAGGTGTGCCTCGGACGTTTTGGCGGGGTGGTGCAGAAATGGTCTGGCAGGATTACCAGATTCCTCTGGACTACGGGTTCAAGGGGGAGTACCAGATTCCTCTGGACTACGGGTTCAAGGGGGAGTACCAGATTCCTCTGGACTACGGGTTCAAGGGGGAGTACCAGATTCCTCTGGACTACGGGTTCAAGGGGGAGTACCAGATTCCTCTGGACTACGGGTTCAAGGGGGAGTACCAGATTCCTCTGGACTACGGGTTCAAGGGGGAGTACCAGATTCCTCTGGACTACGGGTTCAAGGGGGAGTACCAGATTCCTCTGGACTACGGGTTCAAGGGGGAGTACCAGATTCCTCCGGACTACGGGTTCAAGGGGGAGTACCAGATTCCTCTGGACTAGGGGTTCAAGGGGGAGTACCAGATTCCTCTGGACTACGGGTTCATTCATTACGGGCGCCCTCCCTCCTCCTAATTGTGTATAGGGGTTGAAGGTTCCTTTCTTGGTACCCACGTGACGCAGTCTACGTGCGTTCGACTCATGACGGGTTCACTGGGGACTCGTAAATCTATCAAAGCTAGCATATCGGGGCACCAATGTGTGATTAATGGCTAGACCTACCACGAATGACGCCCCGCGTCAGCCATTGATTGAACCCTTCCCTGTTTCGCGGTTGCCGCCATATCGGAGCGCCTGCCTAACGCGCACCGGTCACAACAGAATGGTAACCGCGGCGCTCCCCCTTTCTGTGTGCGTGCCTGCAGCCATGTCGGAGAGCCTGCCGGCCTCCAGCCGCAAGCGCGTGCCGCTGCGCAAGGGGGATACGGTGATCGTCGTGGAGGGGGACCTGAAGAAGCTGACAGGGACGGTGCTGGCGGTCGACGGGGACCAGGTGTCCATCATGCCAAACCACCAGGACCTCAAGGTGAGGATGGCTGCGCGCCCTGGTCACTGTAGCCGGTCACTATGTGCAAGTGTAGCACAGTTCTGGGCTCAGGGTGGCCAGGTGTTCGACATGCCCAGCTAAGTTTCGCCGTTTCTGCCTCCCTGTCCCCCTGCTCTGCATTGTTGGTGGTGTATAGTGCATCCTGTCCCGCGCACCCTGCTCTGTGCCGTTGGTAGTGTGTCGTGCATCCTGCCCCCCACTCTTCAGCTGTGCATGTGGAACTATAGCTCTATGGGGAACTATTCGTGGGTACTCGAGGTTCCAACGCCCCCCCCCCACCTGACAGCTATCCATGTGTAGGAGGACCCCTGGCCCGTGGGTGCTCTGCCCCATGTACAGGCTACGTGTAGGCTAGCATTAGGCTAGCATTAGGCTACGTGTAGGCTAGCATTAGGCTAGCATTAGGCTAGCATTAGGCTAGGTGTAGGCTAGGTGTAGGCTAGGTACCCTCTTGTATCCGCCCGTCCCTCTCTATCTGTCTCTCCCTTTCCCTTGTACCTCACGCACACAAACATACATGCTGTCCCGGCGATGTGCCCCTGTGCCGTGTTCGAATCCAGTATGGTACCAAAAATTTAACTTGCCCTCCGTCGCGCTCTCTTACACGGCGCGTCGTAGTATGCTATCTCCTGTCCACTTCCTCTTTCTGGTCCCCAGTGCTTCTGCTAAGGGTTTTTGTCATTCGTCAAACAGTTGACTATTTGCCAGGGCACTTCGTCAAATGGTTGACTATTTGCCTCGGCAATTCGTCAAACTTGTTGACTATTTGCCTTGGCGCTTCGTCAAACCTGGGGGGGGGAGGGGGAAGCTTTATTTCTTTATTATTAACTTAACACACGCATGTAATGCATGTGGATAAAACACAATATCACATAGTGGTTGTTGACAACTGCATAAATTAAAGAATAATAACTAGTATCGTTCACAGCTAGGCCAGAGTCAAGTGTGCATAGCACGAGGCCATTAAACAACCATCACAATCTCCAGATCCTTGGTCGGTTGGGCTCATTCGTACTTTCCGTTTTCCCACCACTGCTCGCGGTCGGGCCGCTCCTTGCTATACTGCTTGTTGTCCTCCTGTCTCTGCCTTTTGGTCTTGGGAGCTGGCTTTCTCTTGCCCTTTTTCTTCCTTGGCTCAGAGCTGCCGCCATCATCGGCCTTGCTCCTGGCTGTCTTGGCCCCCTCCTCGCCAGATTCCTCCTCGGTAGATTCCTCGCCAGAATTTGAGGCGCTGTCAGATGATGTTGACTGGCCACTATCTTCCTCTTCCTGCGCATTAGACCTATCCTCTTCCTCAAGCTCTACTGTCTTGCGTTTGTCGCAGCCCTGCCTGCCCTCCTTTTCATCTAAACTGCGGCCTAGGTCGACGATATTTTCCGTTGCTACCGGAACAGTTTCTCCAGCTTGCTTCTTAAACAGAGCATCTTAGGTGCTAGTCTTGAAACCTGCCAAAACGTTTTTCTTTGAATATATCTAGCTCATGCAACACTACCTGAACATCGCCCGTCGCCATTATCGAAATAATTTCGCATGCCATATTTTATCGCATATGTAGTCGCCAGACGGCTAGAGGTCGGAGGTTAATTAATATTAGTTTTTCATGCCCTGGTCGTCTGGTCCTTGGTCACTGCTAGCTGTGCTGGTCCTTGGCTTCCTCGTCTCACAAGGTTTTTGTCCAGGCGTTTTGAGTTCAGTACCTCATCAGTACTTCAGTTTTGTTACCCGACTGAAATTGTCCTGAACCGTACTGTCTTTCCAAAACAACTCTAATAACTGCAGCGTACCTAGGATTCAGCTGGTACGGGCTGACGGCCTGACGCTGCGCCGCTGGACCTCAGGTCTGGCCTCTCTATGGGAAAACCTGACTTCCGTCGTTGACGAATACCCTAAACATTCCGTCAAACCGGTTGACGAATTGCGGAACATATTCGTCGATTGGTTGACGAATTGCCGAGTTGGTTGACGAATGTGGTTGACGAATTGCCCAAAATGGTTGACTTTTTTACTACTAATTTCGAAATTCGTCAACCAGTTGACGAATTCGTCCCGTTAGCAGAAGCACTGCTGGTCTACCTGACTTCCCGTTGTGTGACTAGGTTTTCTTGCATCTCCGTCGCCTGGTCCATGGCTCGCGGCACCCCTCCTCTCTACTGTGCCCACTTTCCAAGACCACCTCGTCCCCTACTGCTGCCTTACTCTCCCCGATGCGCCATATTCAGCCCCCTCACTCTCCCCTGTGCTCCACATTCAGCCCCCCTAACTCTCCCCTATGCTCCATATTCAGCCACCTAACTCTCCCCTGTGCTCCATATTCAGCCCCCCTAACTCTCCCCTGTGCTCCATATTCTGGCCCCCTTCCCCCCCCCGCCCGATCAGACGGCGCTCACCTTCCAAGGCTACCAGCTGCGCAAGTTCTTCAAAACGGGCGACCACGTCAAGGTGGTGGCCGGCGCACACGAAGGGGAGACGGGCCTCATCGTCAAAGTGGAGGAGAAAATGGACATCGTCTTCATGTTCACCGACATCAGCATGAAGGAGGTGAGGGGGGGGCTGATGTCGTGGTGAGGAACGTGCTGATTCCACCGTGAGGAATGTGCTGACATCATCGTGAGGAACGTGCTGATATCCCAGAGGGTGTGGTGAGTGCGAGCGTGGAAACATGCGTTGGGTGCGCTTTATGACCTCAGCGTGGGTGGGTGCGCCGTGCGATGACCTCAGCGTGGGTGGGTGCGCCGTGCAATGACCTCAGCGTGGGTGGGTGCGCCGTGCGATGACCTCAGCGTGGGTGGGTGCGCCGTGCGATGACCTCAGCGTGGGTAGGTGCGCCGTGCGATGACCTCAGCGTGGAAGAGGTGGGGTTAGCACCACGGAGGGGCGTGTGGTGACATCCGTGCAGACGTGGAGCCATCTGCGTGGCGCATGGCGGAATTGGAGCGGCTTGCCAGCGGCTCAGTAGCGGCTCAGTAGGTAGCGGCTTGGTAGGGGCTTGGTAGGCATTAGAGTGGCTTGCCCAGCATTGCAGGTGGGCAAACAGCGGGTGTTAAGCGTGTGCACGGCCTGCCAATGTCCCACCACGCCCCCTTTGCTTTACCCGCTCATTCCCCTCACCCCCGCCCCCCCTTCTCGATTCCCCTTACTTGTCCCACCCTCTCTCCCATCCTCCCGCCCTTCTCTTGCATGCCCTCTTGCACACGCCACCAGATCCGTGTGTTTGCGCACGACGTGGTGGAGTCCACGCAGGTGACAGGTGGCGCCGAGAGCCTGGGCATTTACCAGCTACACGACCTGGTGCAGATTGAGTGAGTGGTGGCCTTGCTAGCGATACAGCGACCTGCCTGTGATTTTAGTGACTGATAGTATTATAGTGACTTACAGTGATTATAGTGACTATATGCTTACCGGCTACACGACTTGGTGCAGAAAAGTGGGCTATCTGTTTTGGTTGATGCTTTTGGGACGCTTCCGGACTTGGCCACCTGCCTGTGATTGACATTCATTTCCACCTGCCTGTGATTGACATTCATTTCACCCTGGCTCACTCGTTTCTTCACTGAAAAATCTGCTCTCGTCTGTGAGGGCTAAATTTTTTATGGGTGAGGGGCACGTGCCTGCCTGCCCACAGCACATCGTGGTTGGCAGCGATGGCGTGTACACATGCGTTTTATGAAGCTTTCGTGCCTCCTGACTGGTTTGCTTTACTCACACATCCCTCCTGGCTGTTTTGCTTTACTCACACCCACCCCTCCTGACCCTTCAAACTACCCCTTTCCCCCTGACACACACAACACAAAAACCTTTATTCCCTGTGCGTGTTCCCACCACCCTACACACACTTGTGCGTCGGCCCCCCTCCCCCCCCAACTTTTGTCGGTGGCCTCCCGTTCTCCCTTTTGTGTGCGTCCAGCGTAAACACATTTGGGATCATCATCAAAGTGGAGCGCGACGCCTGCCAGGTAGGCGGTGGTGGGTGGAGGGCGACGCCTGCCAGGTAGGCGGTGGTGGGTGGAACGCGACGCCTGCCAGGTAGGCGGTGGTGGGTGGAGCGCGACGCCTGCC